>JABBWJ010000015.1:0-722614 GCA_016647685.1 Suillus tomentosus
GCCACGGCTTTGCACACTTTTTGGTAAGATGTTTACCAAAAAAATAGAATGTGTATTCAAGCCAAAATTGGTTCCAGCATCCGGCACAATGTTCTCCCGGCTTCGATCTTGCTCCCAACATGTGCGCTTAGGTGTCTCAAACTCATCAATGTTTCGAATATACTTCCAGGAACATGGTATGTCTCTGTGCTCTCTGCAATATCAGGCATCTGATCATCCAAAATGACTGAACTAGCCACAAAAAGACCAGCAATATAATATGAGGTGAGATACTCCGAGTCGTCTTCCCCTTGTTGAACTGACCCTATGCCACCCACTATTATCTCAGATGACGAGGGCGAAACTCGTGTTGCTGTACGTCCAGTCCGCAAAACCAAACCTACTGCAGCACTCCTTCATTCAGCGGAACCGGCAACTCTTTCCTTCCAGAAAAAGGCTGTCAACGACTTTCGTATTGCTGAAGCTGCGCGATGCACCAAACAAGCAGAAGGTACCAAACTGTCATCTGTGGCAGGCCCTTCACAGCAACCAACTTCCACCACATCTAAGACTGCCGCTACACCACCAACTTTGCATGTCCCCAACCAGACGAAAAGAGTTCGTGTTGACTTAGAGGAGATTTTTGAGGACGATGAGGACGACGATGACGTGGAGATGCGGGAAAGTGCATATATTAATCCGAAGTGTGAGTGCTACAACCTACTTCTAACTGAACATTCTTATTAATTTAAAGCATCAGCAAAAACTTTCGAGCCAAGCCGGGCCGGAACAACACTAGTTGTTGTCCAGAAGATGCTTTCGTCAGGCCAGGGTCGGCCCGTTCTACTTGCACCTGAATAGATGGCACCTGTTGTGCAGGAGTGATAAACAGTCCACTAAGACTCGAACTCAACAACATCGATTAGCACGTGACATGATTGGTAAGGCAGAGTTGGGGAGGCGGCGCTACGATGGTTTTTGTCAACGGTCATTAACATTCACCATGTTCAATATAGGTATGAACTAGTAAACACAAATACACAGACGAGAGTGCTAGAGGTCCGTTCGTCGAGAAGGTGCGCACCCCGATCTTCGTACTTGATGATAACGATGTATCATAAACTTCTGCAGATAGAGGATCCGAGCGATGATCCTCGGGCATATCAGCAACACACTCCGAGAGGAGGCTTCGATGACGAAATTCCTCCGAATTTAGGTGGCTTGCTAGGTGCGCGTGCATGCATGCATGCAGTAAGACCTTACATGGAAGGAAACACCCACAGCTGCATTGACGGGAAATCCTCGACCTCGCTCACCTACCTTCCCTCGTAGCCCCGAGGTAGTACCACCGGTCTGTCATCTTCTATACACGCTGCAAGAAAAGCTCACAATACGATCAGGCTGGTATTCGTCTTGAGTTTCATAGTACTGGACCTAGTCAGGGTGCCACAAGGACCGTGTTTCTTGGTCCCAGCGCCCTTAATCGTCCGCGCTCTCCGGAGCAGCGCGATGGTGAAATCCCCAACATGTCCGAGTACGTCCATTGTGATCGTCTCGAAATCTTATATGCACATTTTGGTATAGGTTCCTGCGTCGCGATAATCAAAATGGTCAACGGCCCGGAGACATCACTGGTCCAATGATGGCACAGTATTTATTGGCTTTACTGGGACAGGGACCAACCGGTAGAGGCGCAGACCCTTTTGCTAAAATGTTCTCCCTTGGTCCTGAAGGAGGACCGGGTGGACGCTGGGGTGACTATGTTTTCAATCAAGAGGGTGTGTGTCTCTTTGAAACGTTTTACAAAGCCTGACGATAGTTGGTAGCATTGGACCAAGTAATAACGCAGATAATGGAAAACTCCGCATCACGGCCTATTCCAGCAACAGACGACATCATTAACAATCTCCCACGAGAAGTTCTTATGGAACGATGTTTGTCATTGTCCATCGTATCCTCTATCCGCCGCTCACCTTTATGTATTGCTAGCTCCACTACTGGATAAAGATTGCGCCGTATGTAAAGAACAGTTCCAACTGGGAACCGAAGACCCGGAAGAGCAAATTATTGTAACTCTTCCATGCAAGCACCCATTTCACCAGCCTTGTATATTGCCATGGTTAAAATCTAGCGGAACGTGTCCTGTTTGCCGGTGGGTCATTTTTTCATGTCCATTTCCACATCATCTTACGCTGAGTAAAAGGTATGCTCTTATAGAACAAGCACAACGGCCGCGTTCACCAGGTAGCCCCCCGGGACCAGGAAACGGATCCAATAGCCGCCCAACAAGCCCACCATCAGCTCCACCACGTCCACGATCACCTGGGAACTCAGGTCGCAGTGGTGGAGGATTGTTCCATTCATTTTTTGGAAGCATGGGTGGCTCGAGAGCGGGTGGCAGTTCGGGTAGGAATTCAGGTTCAAGAGGAGCACGTCGCGCGGGCATGTCCAACGAGTCTCGGGGCACCACGCCGCCTTTCCCCGGGCGCTGGGACGAAGAGACAGACTAATCGAGTGTTGACTTCGTTTCTTAGACCACCTGCGGAGCAACTTGCGGGCGGTCTGTTGTAGATATGCATATCTTTTCTGATGCGTTCTGAGTCTTCTGACCTCACTTTCCTTCTTGCAAGTTGTAAAGATACATAATGTTATATGAACTTTCCGAGGTGCGGAGTCTTTGGATGTTCCCCTCGCGCCGCGGCCAGTAACGTCGGCAACCCAGATGATTTTGTGGGGAAACCCTTGACAAGTTCTCTCACTCCACCATGGACAGAAATAAGATGCAAGCTCCCCAGCGTCACCATCAAAGAGCCAGTGGTGACCTTCCGCAAGGTTTTACAAACGGATTTCTGTAAATTTCTGTCAATCCTCATGCACATGCCTTGGCCGAATAGCTAGGATGCATCAAGATTCCTGTGCCCTGTCAGTGGGCTGTTCGGATTCTGAAAGTGCCGGGGAGTCTGTCACTTCAGGGCGCCTCATATATCATCCCACCCAACCTCCATCCCACCTGCTTGTCATCAAGATCTTCACCTCCATCTCTTCTGATCCCTGCGAGTCTCTCACGCTTTGTCACGATCTACTACTTCCTATGTGTGTGCCTATTTCCTGCTTGTCTGCCAACACCATGTCGTTGTCTGCAGCTCCCAGTCTATGACTGCCATGTCCTCCCTCCAGGTGACTAGAACTGTGACGGCAAGTTGACAAAGATGACGATATCAGCATGATGGTTAACATAGATGGCTGGATGCGTGCCAATTGTGGCTGACGTAGACGGCACGGTGGTTGCGATGATGCAGACAGATTATTAACCACCCGGGACTTTCCGATCACAGGCATGTCTCCAGACATCCTGAACTTCGGCGCTGAGTCTGGACCCTGCTACAGACTGTCCATTTCTTACATGACCTCCTCTTAAGACTTCTCGCTCTTGCAACTCGTCTGAATCATTTGTATTTTTTTCGGCATCGATGATGCATCGCGACTAGCCAGACCACCTTTGACTCCGCAAAGATAGCCTTCTTTCAAACTCAAAAGCGCGTCCGTCTTTAGCGGTGTGTCACTTCTCGACCCTGCCAGGTTCCACGGCGTCAAAAAGTATGTTTTCCACCCCTTTGTTCCAAGTTCTTCCTGCAAACTCAAATACTTCTTCCGCCCTTTTCCTTCTTTTGCCATCTCATCACTCCGGCAACACCTTGCATCCGCATATATGCACTTGTTTCGCACCAATTTGCTGGCGTGATTTCAACGCGCTGATTATGTCTATCTCGCACTTGGTTTAATGCTGGCGCGGTGACACGTAAATTCGCTCTTGACACAGCACTGCACACCTGTCCGTCACTGGCAGGAGAAGCTGATACAATATTGTCCGCATGCAACCCGAACGCATTCCTCTATTTGCTCCATCTATGTCCGAACCTCTCTTCCTTAAATGTCCACGTAACATCAGACCTAAAAAAAAACCCATGGAATCATTCACGCACACAAAATTACAATCCTCATGCATCATGCTTCATGACCTTTTGCTCGCGCGCCCTTTATCTGACCTGTTCAATGCTCTATCACTCCCCAATTTGCGCGTGCTTGAAGCTCGCCGCAATAGCCACATTTATGCATCTTGGCATCATGAGGATATGCAGGCATTTTTGGCACGGTCAATGTGTCCCCTGGAGACCCTGACTATCGATGGTCGAGCGGTAATAACAGATGTGCAGCGAGCGGAATACGTTTCCCTCATTCCTTCCCTCGAAGCGGTGAATTACGCTTATAGATATTTTTGATAATTCTGGGTATCTACATATCGAAAAATGGTATTTCTGGGCCTCCATAGCCTACTCCATACAGCCATCAAATCCGTATGCTGCTTTGCGTCTGAAATTGGATCATTTGTGGTTATATTCTAGTTGGTGGTGGCATCAGTGTACGAGGTTTTAGCAAAACCAACGCGGGAGTTGGCGGTATCGTACACAGAGTAGAAGCGCTCGAGGAATGTGTAGCCGTTGAGAACGTCAACCGCTGCGCCACTGGGCGTACCAATGTCACTAACCATGAGATATATGGCGTTGCTACTACCACCAACGTAAGAGTTGAGAGAACGAGGCCAGATTTGGGCATTAGGCGTCAGAGCGTAGGTTTCCTGTGCAAATGGTAAACAAGGGGCACGAGGGCTGATAGAAATGGCGTACGCTGCCAATATGGAAGTTCAGGTTCTTCAGGGCTTTGTACTGGGAAGAGGAAATGAGGAGAAGACCAGTCGCCGTATCCAGAGTACCACCGGTTGCAGACTTGTACTTGGCGTAGGCATCTACGAACGCCGATTATACCATGATGACTCGCTGCATTCTAGATACATACCGCTGGCAATGTAAACAAGGGTGGTTCCAGTATCGACGATTCCAACCGTGGAGGACAAGATCGTCATGGAGCCGTAGGAGATGCTCTCGTTGATACCCCAATAGGTCGATGAAGGGAAGCTGGTAGTGATAGGGCTGAAACAAAACAATTGGTACCAGCCTGGATTGATCTAGGAGCTGAGGCAGCTTACGTATACGCAATGGAGCCGGTGTACTTGGTAGCATCAGTTCCACCGAAGGTGAGCACTCCATTGGTGACTAGATTCGAAGTGGTGGGCTCGAAAGAGATACCAATCACCTTTTGAGAAATGGTGCCTTGGCTATACAGATTATCGATGACAGTCGGGATCGTCTTGGTCGGTTCATTTGTCAGAGTGCCGTTTGTCAAGTCTAAAGGCCCGATGCCAAGGATACCGTCAACACCGGTGAAGCCCGACGAAGTAGAAGCGACACCGATCGACTGCGAGGGGATGGTCAGCCCAGTACCGAGAGTGATGGTGTCGGTGTACTCCGTTCCTGTAGATATTCGTAGGTATTTTCAACTTATGATATATTTGTATGACATACCAGAGAAGGAGCCAGAACTGTAGCTGTAGCTGACCGCTACAGGCTCGCGGGTGTCGACGCTGGTCTTGGTCTTCACATATTTGGTGTTGGCACCAACCCATGTGTTCGAGCTGCCAGTGTCGACAATCAAGTCGTCTGTAATAGTACATTAGCAGCCGCGCGTTTTTTCAGTGCTGAACTTACAGGTTGTAGCGGGGCTGCCGATGCCAACTGTTATGAGGTATCCTTGAACATTGTTGATCACAGGAGTGCTAGAAGTATGGCCGCCCTGCGTGCTGAGGGAGTTGTCCCTGAGGGCAGTCACACGAGCTTTATCCTGTTGCAAGAGGTTAATGGGACCATCGGAGAGATTTAGCCTCCTGGCAATGGGGAGGGTGATGGGCGAAATGTCGATTTCAACGGGCGATCCCGCGATTGACAAAGCCAGGAAGATGATTGTCAACAAGGATGCAGCGGGAAACATGAATGATGACTGACTCGAAAGTTATATCATACCCTGAGTCAGTGATCCATTATATATGCACTGGCCGCTGGCGAACGCGAATATTGGGCACCTTAGCTACGTATGAAACGTCCCCTCTCAAAAAGCGATGACGAAATAGTGGCGGTCCGAGTGATCACGAGTGCATAGATTCGACTTCCTGATCAAATAACAATGACAAGAAGGTTGTTTTTGATCCAAGGCGGCAGAAATTTACAATTCGCCTGTTTACCTATGGTCCATTAGTCTATTGACTTACCTCACGTTCATTTCCGTAGAAACGCTCACCCATCAATCATACACCTCAGCAGTAGGTGTGACATGGGTGGACCCGGGTAGCACCCGTACCCAATCCGCGGGTAGATGGAACTTCAGAGGCCTACCAGCACCCGTAGCATCAGGAAAACCTTCCCGGGACAAAATTACATAAATTTGCTTAATTTTACATAAAGTTGTGAATTCACATAATTACACTAAGAATGATAATGTTAGATAATGTCAGATGGATTATTTGAACAAAAACACATCATTAGCGAGAATTATCTGAATTTTGAAAAAGTATGTTTATCTGCAATCTATGTCTATCTGCAATCTATGTCTATCTACAATCTATCTATCACTAGCCACTGTGTCACCACCGCGCAATAACCTTGAGAGTTTATCAAGTCCGCTATTTCACGCAGGAGCAGACAGGAACGGTGTAAGTAAACCATTCAAATGATATGCAGGAAAAGCTGGCCGCCAGACCAGAACGTTGAAATTTTGTTGAAGTTCGTCATTTGCACATATTTGTTTCGTTCACGTGACTGTTTGGTTGATATTGAAATCGAACCATTTGTGTGTATTTGTTTGACTCACATGACTTTGGTTTGAAAACCTGTGAACTTTTGAACTTCCGACGTCGATCCCTCATTATGATTCCTCAACGTTGTCAGCCTCAACCATCAAGTTGATAGGTAAGTCTTAGATTTAAAAATAAGTTCTGTTTAACAGTTCATAGTCGTCCTTTCGTGGTCGTCGTTGCCCACTGTTCGCAGACCGAGTGTGCCGATCCTGCTTCGAGGTCGAGCCATACTGATCGAAGTTGTCAGGGCCTGTCGTTCGTGCTCGCCGTTCGCAATTCGTGAGTCTGTCTCTCCTCGTTCGAGCAACAGCCACGCTGATGCCCGCCGTTCGCAGGCAGTGAGTGTGCCGATCCTTGTTCGAGCAACAGCCACGCTAACCCAAGGTGTTGACCCCCGTTCGCAGGATGTAAGTTTGTTGATCCTCGTTCGAGCAAGGGTCACGCTGATCCAAGTCATTGCCCCCCGTTCGCAGGAAGTGAGTGTGCCGATCCTCGTTCGAGCAACAGCCATGCTGACCGAAGCTGTCGCCCACCGGTCGCAGACTGTCAGTGTGTCAATCCCGTTTTGAGCTGAAGCAGAGTCATCGCCTGTTCATATGTCTCCCCAGGTCGTAGCGTACACTGTTCTTTAAATTAGCCTACCCATGTACCTATTTTTAATCAAAGATTGATCTTTTTGTGTAACACTGTCTGATTCAGTTGGATCCCCAATCTAAAATCAAACACAATAGCAATAAATCTAGAATAATGTTTTTGAATAACTTCTAATTCTTTCTAATTCTCGTGTTTTTATCAGGGGGTAAAATAACTGAGCTAAATCTGCTAAGACACTAATTTGTCTAATTTAGACATAATAATGGAGCATTAGTGCTAATTAGTTCTAATTAGTTCTAAATTCTTTGAATTAGCTTAGGAGGTGTTTCCTGATGCTACGAATGAGAGTACCACGGGTGCGGGCCTTTCCCCGGGCGCTGGGACGAAGAGACAGACTAATCGAGCGTCGACTTCGTTTCTTAGACCACATGCGGAGCAACTTGCGAGTGGTCTGTTGTAGATATGCATATCTTTTCTGATACGTTCTGAGCAAGTTGTAAAGATACATAATGTTATATGAACTTTCCGAGGTGCGGAGTCTTTGGATGTCCACCTCGCGCCGTGGCCAGCAACGTCGGCAACCCAAATGATTTTGTGGCGAAACCCTTGACAAGTTCTCTCACTCCACTACTAGATAGTTCCACGAGTTCACGCGTCCCTGGAGTTCGCGCATTGGCTCTAGCACACGCAATTCTGCACGGAATCCTTATGTATGTTGTATATAGGTTTCTCCCAACATAATACACATGACCATGTAATTTTTTTTGGCAAGAAATGAAGTGGATCTCGTGCCATGGTCGACTTATAGGTGTTCGAGGCTCATTTTGTGCAGAGATGACTCCCTCTGAAGGTCAGATCACCACGGGTAAAATCTGGGATGCGATATGATGATTATACATGATTATAGAATGCTAAAATAAATTTCTCCGGGGCTACATGCTTGTCAGAATCATCTGCTGTGAATGAAATACAGCCCAGACGTGACAATCTATCCAAAGCGTTACAATGAGACTACACACATCTAAACTCCGCTGTGCCGAAATATGCTGCAGTTAGTAGTGCCACGGCTCGGCTATGATCGGCTCCAGCTCGGTATTTGCCGGTTTGCCAGAAGTTTGGCAATCACCGTGAGCCAAGCCACTGATTACTGACTCGGTCCGATTTGTTAGCCATGCAAACTAGTTTCAACCAAAAATATATGAACCTCGGCTTGAACCACTTGAAGCTGGCTTGAGCCAGTTCAGGCCGAAATGCAAAAGCGGCAGTTGGGTGGCAGAATCGCTTTTCTTGTTGCCTCTCAGTTAGTTGGATTCACGTTTTTTCTACTTAGGCTATTGTATACATGGATAAGGTCCCTATTCGAGTTGATGGAAGGTTTAGGCTGGGAGACATGTTGGGGTCAGGCTCATATGGTATGTCATTCCCATATTACTGACTACATGTTGATTCAGATTCGACATTTGGACCCCATTTAGCTGTTGTGTATCGTGCATGGAACATCATCAAGAATAATGCAGTTCCCATCAAGCTTGAACCTATCAACCACTCATCTTCCGTGCAGCGTGAATACCGCATTTTAAAAAACCTTGAAGGTGGTACTGGGATTCCCCGCGCCCTTTGGTTCGGAAGGGAGTCGGCATATCACGCTCTGGTTCTTGACCTCCTTGGACCGTCACTGCACCATATCTTCCTTACCCACAACCGAAAATTCAGCCTTGACATTGTTGTGAATCTAGGAGACCAGCTGGTCAGTCAGTGTGTGGATTGTCATTGTATGTGCAGATTGCTAACTCCCTTTCCCAGCTCTCACGTCTTGAATACATTCATTCGCATGATTATATCCATGGTGATATCAAACCACAGAATGTTGTGGTGGGCCTTGGCGATTTGAAGCACACCGCCTTTCTCATCGATTTCGGCACCGCGAAGGAATTCTGGAATACATCAACCGGAGTCCATATACCATTTCGCCAAGGCCAATGTCTTACCGGCACTCCTGCATTCGCATCAATTAACGATCATTTGGGAGTTGAACTGGGTCATCGTGACGATCTCGAGTCACTCACATATATGTTAATATACTGTTTGCAGGGCTCTCTTCCATGGTTGACCAGTGACGAAGAGAAGCTTTCCAGCTCTTCCATACTCGAGCGTAAAGTAAACACTACCATCGAAGTTTTGTGTCAAGGAATTCCTGTCCAGTTTGCAACGATTCTTATTTACACGCGTGCTCTCGCATTCTCGGAGGACCCTGACTACAACCACCTTTGTTCCTTACTTCGTGTACTTCATTCTACATCACCTGCTCCAGCAAGCACGCAGCTGGATTTTGGCACGCCTGATGTGCCTATCACACATCCCCTTCCATGCTATGATGAACCCTGGGCAATCAAGGCAGTGCCTCCGAGTCCATGCCCGCCGCTTCGTAGATTGTCTCGTGTGTCAGTAGTCCGTTTTATGTCCCCACTTTTAAACTGACATTATTGCAAGTTTACGCCCACATAATAACCCCTCCCCATTGCGTGCAACTGCTTCAACTCCACGCCAGAAAAAAACTAGTTCCTATATCATGACACCGTTATGTAGTGTTACTTCTGTACATACAACTGTATATGCGTACTATGTGAGCTAATGATATTATCGTGATAGGTTTCATAGCAGCACAGCCTTTGAGTCTATTAATAATATCAAGACGGTATCTCATTTCTCCAACTCCCACGCACAATGTACCCTCTTATCTATCCACATGCTCCAGGCTGCAGCGCAACTCAGCAATGAAAGACTCGTCGTGACTTTCTGACGAGTAATTAAGCCTGAAAATGGGGATCCGATTTTGATTCCCTTGATCATTCAGTTACACGGTCACCTACGAGCCACACTCACCCACTGTCTGCACGAGGACCTTTGCCCAGTGTGCCATCCATTTTGTTGCGATCTAGAGAGCCTCTGGACCCTCTGCAGTCAAGCTGGAGTTAATTGCCTCTAGTATGTCCCTATCTCAAAATCGCGTAAGTTTTTTTACTTTTCAAGGCTCTCACTCACTGATTTGCGTAAAGCATTAAAACATCAAGGCTTTAGCAACTTCACTAGCGACACCTTTGGGTTTTTCCATCAGGGACTCACAATTGCTGCACATTGGCATGTTCTGGGGTTTCCCATGATGAAGACTTATATAGACAGGTAAATCTGTCGTTAGATTGTCTTCACCACCACCATGCCTCCTCGACGGAAGAACACTTCCCGGGTTGCTCCCAGAGCCGCTCCTGCTCCCATAACTGCCGCACCTGCTCCCATTACTGCCACTCCTGCTCCCATTACTGCTGTTCCTGCTCCCATTACTGCTGCTCCTGTTGCTGCCACTCCTCCTACTGCTACTCCGGCTGTTGCTCCAATTGCTGCTGCAGTGAATGCAACCATGCTTCAAAATCCTGCAAGACGCCGTCAGCTTCCTGTCAGATTCAGGGATAATGGTTCAAGTCCCGCTGCAGACGAAGGGGAATCGTTTCACCTTGAGAATATCTCCGGTGATGAGGAAGACGAAGTGGCCAACCCTCCTGCACTCACAGTTACACCTGCTGCAGGTGTCATATCCCGCGTTCCGGACCCGGACTTATCACACATATCATTTCCGGATATCCGGATCTGGCCGACGTCTATCTATGTCCGGATCCGACCCGTGTCTAACTTCCGTGCCTTATCCCTTTGTATGTTCCTACTCCGGTTAGACTATATCATTTTCCGTACCTCGTTTCATTTCCGCCCTTTATTTTCCTCTGATCTAATCTCCGGGTTCATTTAACTATTTTCCGATAGACTAGCGTTTGACTTTTCTATACGCTCCGTCCACCACTTTGTATAGCTTTGGACTTCGCATCTTAGTAGTATATAAACCCTGTAGAATCTATGTACATCTTTAGTTTGAATATTATCTTAGACTCTGCTCATTCCTTCCTCCGTCCGACTTGAGTTATTCTCTCGTCGACCTCCGCTCGTCTTAGGATTGATTCCTATTGACTTGTCACCTCCGCCTCTACCTTTGGTAGTCCTCCGCTGTTTCCTTTCTAGTTTGGACTACGTCCGTATTAGTCTTATCTCTTGTTCCCGAACGTCCGCCGGAATTCCCGTGCATCGAACATCGGACTCCGGACATCGTCCGGTAACCTTCGAATATTGTTAGACAGCCTTCGGAAGTTAGGGGCACATACTCGGGTAAGGGGCGCAGCGCACGAGCTGAAGCCAAGCCCTTCGGATTTGACCCTTGAGCACGTTCTTAACAGCAGGCCCTAGTCCACTCCAGACTGCGATGAGCACCACCAGAACTGACCCTCTGGCCACTGGTGGCTGAGCTAAACCACCTAGATCCTCTGCCGACATTCATTTCTTCTTCAGACAGGACCCTGTCACTCAGTCTAGGATCTGTATAGCCTGCGAGTGAGTATTGTATCTGCAGTCTATTGTTCTTTCTAACATCATTTGCAAGAGAAATCCACGCTCATGACGATACTCATGCTGTTGTATCATACCTTGCTAGTACAGGCACTACAGGTCGTCGTTCACACGCATTCAACGAGCATACCATCATTTATTTGAAAGAGGCAGAGCGTCACCACTGGCACATCCATGCTTCATCACGTTTGAAGACATTTTTGGATGATGGCTGGACGATCGTGACCTTGCATCAAAGGCTCAAGGATCCGGCTTACACGTTGGACTCACTCGGTACTCCCCCTAGTCCTACCTCACTCACCAGTACCAGCCTGTCAGCTCCAGATGACGTACTGCCTAACTTTACTCTGGATGAAATGCATAAACAGATTGTGAAATTCATCATTGCTGATGATCAGGTGAGTTGATGCGCACTTTCTACATACTATATTTAGTAATTGTTTTCAGGCAATCAGCGTCATTGAATGCCCAGAATTTCGCCGCCTGATCCGTCTTCTGCAGCCATCGCTAAATGAGACTGATGTCTTTCACTGAACCAAAGTTTGTGAATTGGTCATTGATATTTTTCATGAGTACTTCAATGCTTTGAAGAAGGATCTTGCGGTAAGTCTACAGTTGTCGAGAGCCCCGCAAAGCATCTTATATCCTTCAGGCTGCCCTGGGGAAGGTCTCGTTCACATCGGACCTCTGGTCGGATTCTAACCTTTGCCCATTTATGGCTGTTACCGCTCACTGGATCGCTAGGGCAGACCATGGTTCAGTCCTTGTCTCGAACGCAGCGTTGATAGGCTTCCATCACGTCCCAGGAAGTCACACTGGAGAATTACTAGCGGAAGTAATATTGCATCTTCTGGATCGGGCTGGTGTGACCAAGAAGGTTAGTGTTTAATTGCGCTGTGTAACATGCTCTAACTTTGTTTAGACTGGTCATTTTACCTTGGACAACGCCTCCAACAACCAGGTTGCCATGTGAGAGCTTTCGCAAAAACTCGAGTCCCGGGGGATTGATTTCCCTCCCGTTGACCGCAGAATTCCGTGCTTCCCCCACATCATTAATATATGTGTGAAGCACATCATTGACGATTACCATACAGCCGACTTTTCACTTGTGGCCGACCATTGGGTCATTGGCAATCGCACTATCGTAAAAGCGGAGTATATCAAGGCCGTGACAGGAAAAGCTATCAGCAGAGCTAGGGATGTTGTGCGCACACTTCACGCATCTAACCAGCGACGTGATTCTTTCAGGGACACGATCGTCACAGGTAACGAGAAGGAGTGGTTTCAAGATGACATGGGTGCGAAACTACAGCTCCCCGTTGTTGAACTCCTGCTTGATGAGGCAACTCGCTGGGATTCAGTATATATCATGCTCAACCGTTTGCAAACCCTTCGCCAGGTAAGGCATCACCACTAAACATCTGCCATGACTAATAGTTGCCCAGGCAATAGACTTATTCTTCGACTCTCCCACTCAACGCTCTATCAGCAAATTCAAACTGACTTCCATGGAGTGGCAGTTCTTACAGGATGTCGAAGTCATCCTAGAGGTCAGTCTTAGTATATTCGAAATTCACACTTTATCTGATTATGTTATATCAGGCGCCCCATGCTGCCCAACAATGCATGTCAGGCGAACGCACTCCCAAGCTGAGCGGTGCATTTCCAGCGTTCGAAACACTTATCGAGCGCTGGAAGCTTTTGGCCCAACATGTCCCACACTGTGACCCTCTTGTCCAGATAGGTTTAAGTTGGGCTGATAAGTATGATGAGAGGATGGGCGCCACAAATGCCTATGCAGTCGCTATGTGTGAGTCCGTCGATATCTTTTATTAATGTATGGTTACTCATGTTTGTGTTTACCAGTCGTTGATCCTGGAATACGAATGTCATGGGTTTGGAGTCGTTGGGGGGAACAAATGAATAAAGATATAGACGAGCATATAATCCGTCTGGTACGTTTATTAGACTAATAGCCTCAAAAGTCAAACTGATATTATCCCACGTAGATGCATCAAAAGCAAGCTGAAAATGGTGCAGCATATGTAGGGTCTTCAGCTAATGACGTAGTACTTTGACAACAACCACGCACGCTAGGCTCGCGCCTCTACGGACTACCTGATGTCAATGTCCTGCCGCATTACGACAGCAGTGCCCAAACGGTCGAGCAAGAGTTCGAGGCCTACGCTACAGCTAATCTTAGCCCCAAGGCAACAGACATACTTGCATTCTGGGAGGTGAGTGTCCTGTGTCTCCATATGTTATACCTTTCGTCATTGACCACAAGGTGTTGACCAGGTCGCAGAGACATCATTTCCGACAATTTTCGGCATTGCAATGGACTATCTGCCAATACAGGCTTCCGCTGTTCCATGCGAGCGAGTTTTTTCATCTAGTAGCGAAACTGACACAAAGAAACATAATCGCACGAGCCCGGTCCTGATGGAGGCTCTGCAGGTAATAAAGTTCCTCCTGAAAAAAGAGTGGCTCAACTTTACCAAAGGTTGGGCGGCATCACAGAAGGATATGGAGTATAAGATGTTGCGTGAACGAAAGGAATCTAACACTCTTTTGACATTAGCTAACAGTGGCATTACAGGTGATGTATGCGACACTCTTCTCAGAGCTATCGCAGAGGAGGAGTGTGACGACATCGATGATTCTCCTACTACCTACGACCTATGATGTTTGCTTTCCCTACTTGATTTTTATTTCTTGTTTGCCCTATCTTTACTTATTCTAGCTGCCTGGCTCTTTGCAATTGCGAACTTGTTCATTCGCTCTTCCTTGACAGTCTGCACTTCATCTCGACAGGCCGAGTGCTCCATCTGTCTTTACAAGTACTGGCTAATCTACTCACACTTTGCAGTGCGCCAACACTTATCAAACATCGCATGGGTTATGACGACCACATCAGAGAGATTGAGGGATCCACATACACGTCTGTTGTTTGCCATTCCACATCGTTGTTTTATTGAAATGGATGTGATAGACCTGCTTCCATCCCTTCATTGTCGCAGCCCAAGTTTGTTGCAGTGACATCAGACGAGACCGTATTTGTCACTGGCATCACCTCAGTTGAAGCAATCCATAAGGACCAACGGGTTTTCAAACTGAAACCATCATATGCACCAAGCGCAGTGGGCGCTGGGGGACTTGTGAAGGTGGGGAGGTGAGCATCTCCATTTTGTGAACTGTAATTTTTCAGTTTATCGTGCTCAAGGATAAACGCGTGCACGTCTATACTTGGAATGGTAATACGTTGACGGAGAAACTAGTACTTACAGAAAGCGAGGGCACGATAACTGCGCTGGCGGTTTCAAATGATGAAGCATTGATAGTGCAAGGAAATGTAAGTATTCAAGCACCAGTTCTGATTCAGGTTCCCATTACTGATATCTCATGATGTCTGTCGAAGCATTTTATCAGAGCTTGGGTCTCTCTTACCGTGTAGTGGCGCACTGAACCTCGCAGTGTCGAAGAAATGCGACCTGGATGCGTGGTTCCCATTCCAAGGTGAATACACACTGAACCTCGCAGCGTTGAAGAAATGCGATCTGGATGCGTGGTTCCCATTCCAAGGTGCATACACACTGAACCTCGCAGCGTCGAAGAAATGCGATTTGGATGTGTGGTTCCCATTCCAAGGTGCATACAAAGAACTCGTTTCCTGCTCGAATTGCACGGATTATCGTAAGTTGTATTTTCATCCATAAACTTTTCGTTGATGTGGACTCGGTGACACTACAGAGAGCAGGCGGCTAGAAATCCGTCATGGTCTCAAAGCGAAGGACCAGCAATGGAAGGTCTACGTCCACATGCTGAATGTACGTGCACATCACACCCAGCCGTCATTCCTAGAGCCATTCAGGCCATTTATCTTCTCGTTCAAGTGAACAATCATTGGCACAATCGTGTACATACATTTTCTAATCCATACGGCTCTCGCTACAACAGCCACTTCTATTCCTGCCTCCCCAACATCCTCAACAACCAATATCGCCACCTTGATCTCCATGGCATCCGACCTCCTCTTTCCCCTCCTCTCTCCCTTGCTCTCTCCCCTGCTCTTTCTCCTCTCCTCTCCTCTCCTCTCCTCTCCTCTCCTCTCCTCTCCTCTCCTCTCCTCTCCTCTCCTCTCCTCTCCTCTCCTCTCCTCTCCTCTCCTCTCCTCTCTCCCCTCCGAGTCTCTGTCCTGCAGCTTGTCTTTTGGCTCTGTGCTGCCGCTCAGTCATCCGTTGCTCTTGTAAGTGTCGCGCGCGAGCAGCACTGCCATACAACTAATGTTTGCTTTAGTTTTTGATCGAAGATCAAAGATTCATCGGACCACGTACATTATCTTGGGGACCCATAGGTACTCAATTAGTTATATGTTGATTGACGATGATTGTAGATTCAGTAGTAGTAGGGCGCGATACAATATCGATAGCTAGTTGGGCGTAGATTTGAAGTCAATCTATTTTTAGTAACTTATTCTTGGCCGGTGATGTTGCGCCTGAATGACTTGCAAAATTTGTCCAAGTCCCATTTCTCGTTCGAACTTCAAACTCGTACTCACTGCCATTATTAAATATTGAAGTCAGTGTGCTGTTTGCTGGCCATCATGGGCACATAGGTATGTTTCCTTCATTCTCAACATAGACATAACGACGTGTTCAACTCAGAATTAAAGCTTTCGATAGCGCGCATCACGACGAAGCCGCTGATCACTTCACTGCCGCTGTTAACTCAGACACTTTCTCATTGAAATACATTCATTTGATATATGAGGACATGACCGTGGTGCGTCGACATGATGCATGCAAAATGTTTTTATCATAACCAAGTCCTTTTTGCAGCTCTTTGGCTGGGTTCTCGAGTCCTTGCTACTCACTACACACCAGAAACGGTGCCAGGCTTTCTTTTCAGCAGGTAAACTTGACGAAGCCCTCAAAGCACACAAATACATGATGGATGCCATCGACGACATTGCGAAGGCCAGCTGTCTCGATTGGTGTAACAGGAAGTCTTCCGTCATGTCACCTACGACTATCATGCTCACCCGCATCTCACTCAGAGCTCAAGGATAAATGCAGCGCGCTCGCTGCGGATCACGACCGTATTCTTAATGTATGTACCTATTTCCTTACCTCTTTCAATACTGACTATTATGCAGACAGAGATCCCCAGGCAAGATGACAATGGCTATGATGCAGAGCCCGATTTCCTCTACAAAATGCATCAAGTGTGTGCATGAGCATATTGTTCTGTTCTCTCTCACATATTTCATTACAGTATTTTCAGATTTCCCGGCCAAGACTTCAACAGCGAGCTGGGCGCCTTGGGCGTCCAAAAAGACTGAGGCTCACTATGATGAGGAGGCTTCAGTCAGTTTCTACGCCTGCACCTGCGCCACCCGCCACCTCACCACCCGTCACTGCCATCACCACCCTTCGAAACTCACTTACGACGCCTATTTACCCTGCCACTCCATCATGCAATGCCACCTGTTGTCGACGTTCCTTTTGCCCAAGGTCGACAGGTGCGCTCGGTTATTTTGTCACGACTGTTTCTTAGATCTTGACTTGTGTTACTGAATTTCAGATAACAGGGCCATTCCACATTCAAAGATGTCTCGTCAACTGTACATAGTACTGGCAGGACGTACAGCGGTTCATTCAAGTCTGCCGGCATCATTTTACGCAGCACCTTGTATCAGCCCTGCTATTCTTACCTAGAAAATGTGCATTATCGAGAACATTTCTGGACAGTTTTTCCGAGAGGGTGATTATATATATTATTATTATTATTATTATTATTTATGCTACTAGAGCTAGCTTGAGCTGGCTTGAAGACCGTAAATGCAGCTCCATTGACTGGACCAGGCTACTAATTACATAAGCTATAACTACATACATGGCTTGGCTACTGACAGCTCCACTCATGGCTAAAGCCGGCCACAAGCCGGAGCCGCGGCAACACTAGCTGCAGTCGACTTTCGAACGGTGCGGAATGTGAAACGGCACCCGCGGCAGATGTGTGACATGGTGTGACGAAATGCGCGAACTCTAGGGAAAACCGCACTTTTGTGCGCGGTAAGTCTCCGCTGAACTCAACACATTGATTTTAAAAGAAAAAACTAGCGGACCTTGTACTTTCGATGTCAGGCTATCCATCCATTAAAAAATTATATTTTTATGTGGATGTATTGTAGAGTTATAGATGTTTTCCCAAAAATGCGCGAACTCTAGTGGACATCTAGTATGGACAGAAATAAGATACAAGCTCCCCAGCGTCACCATCAAAGAGCCAGTGGTAACCTTCCGCAAGGTTTTTTCAAACGGATTTCTGTAGATTTCTGTCAATCCTCATGCCTTGGCCGAATAGCTGGGATGCATTAGGATTCCTGTGCCCTGTCAGTGGGCTGTTCGGATTCTGAAAGTGCCGGGGAGTCTGTCACTTCAGGGCGCCTCATATATCATCCCACCCAACCTCCATCCCACCTGCTTGTCATCAAGATCTTCACCTCCATCTCTTCTGGTCCCTGCGAGTCTCTCACGCTTTATCACGGTCTACTACTTCCTATGTGTTTGCCTATTTCCTGTTTGTCTGCCAACACCATGTCGTTGTCTGCAGCTCCCAGTCTATGACTGCCATGTCCTCCCTCCAGGTGACTAGAACTGTGACAAGTTGACAAAGATGACGATATCAACATGACGGTTGACATAGATGGCGGGATGCGTGCCAATTGTGGCTGACGTAGACGGCACGGTGGTTGCGATGATGCAGACAGATTATTGACCACCCGGAACTTTCAGATATGGAAGACAGGACAGCCGCGCTCACTTAGTCATGTCACAAACACATATAAGGCAATAGGACACCGTACACTTTGAACTGAAATAAATAAGTAGGTTTTATTCACTTATTTTACCAGAACAGCATGTTCCTTCCTCTACGTCCACGTATTTTGACCGTTTTTTTTTCCCTGCTCACTCTCTATCTAGATTACGTCCTGACCAGCGACTGCTGCTACCCAAGGTTGCGAGGTGAGATAGTCCCTTCAATTCATCTGCATCACTAACACTAACATTGTCTTCTCTCTCAGTGTCATTTCAGCGTCGAGAACGTGCTCCGTTCAAATCCGGGCCCGATTCGCACCATACATTCAAGCCTTCCTGCCATTCCTGTATCCTGCCCCAGTTGTGCATGGTCGCCGTTGGCACCAGTTCTCACCCCTCTCGTCAACCAGGCGCTTCTCCCGTCGCATCAACAACCCCACTCATCACCCTAAATCTTGGGCCATCCGTCCAAGCGAGTGCAATAACTCCGGTGAGTTTTTTATTTATTTTTATTTGCACTTCACTTCCTGGTCCGACACGCCTCTAGGAGGTGACTTGGACCAGAGGCTGTCAGGCTGCAAGGACACGCCTCTAGGAGGTGACTCTGAGCACTTAAGCCTGACAGCTTTTAACTTTTATCATATCGGTTCCTACTACCTACTATGTGTACTGACTTCATTTCTTGTACCAGGCCATTTCTAGGCGGGGTACACCTTCTACGTGATTCGCATCGTACAGTGCACACTGGTGTCAACACTCCTCCTCCATGCGAATCATGAGAGAACTCCTCCTCGATTGCATTATTGGAGGCCAAGGCATGATTGAAGGTGCTCGAAGTCCTTTCGAGGTAAGGGTTTGGTAAAGATGTCGGCGATATTGTCTTTAGATTTAACATAGTGCAGTTTGAGGTGACCTTGTTCAACGTGTTGTTGAATCGAGTGGTGTTTGATATCAATTTGTTTCATGCACGTGTGGAAGGAAAACAGCGTAATTGAATGCTCGACATAAGTTTTAACAGTCTATCAAAACTTTCGTATCATGTATTACAAGGTCCATCAAAATATCTCTCCTAAGCATATACCTCCAATCCAAATCCTGGCCACTTGCAGTAATAGTTACAAACATGCTTCGTCTCAAAGTCATCTACCATGCTTGCAATGTTTCCATCACCAAAAAGGTCATTTCCATCACTGACTGAGCTAGACAAGCAACTGTGATGAGCAAATGTCGCAATTAATATGAGCTGAAAATATACACACCGGTGGGTCAATATTTGAGGATTGGTCAAAAGCTCAGTGCTGCCTTGATAATCAGAAACAAAGGCTAAACCATCTGTCTTCGCATACTGAATGTGCTGAGTGAAAGCAAGAAAGACGGCTAGGTCGTAGCCGTATTCATCATCATCAAGTGACGGTTCACAGTCCTTGTTGTGGATAAACTTCGTAAATGTCTGATTACCAGGACCGTTGAATGTCACCGGCTCCTCAAGGAGATACACCACTGAAAATGTCCCTGCCTTAACGTCTGCTGTGGGAGCTTGATTGGACATTCCCTGAGTGTTCGACAAGTGATGAGAAAATGCTAAAGCAATCCCTGCATCCACGAAGCACACACGGGGTATTTGGAAAGATGGATGACTCGATGCTGCATCGATACAGTGATCAATGTATTTGTAAGTAAAGTTAAGGAGAGATTTCGCCCAGTACAACACGTTACTTTCGTTTAAGAGCTTTTGGAGCTCATCTGCTAAGGCATAACGTGCGATCTTGAGGGTGCTGGATCCAGCGGCAGCAGTGTGAGAGGAAGGTCTGTAGAATAACCGCTTAACGACGACATCCTGCTGAGTGTGGGACCCAAGGCCACTGGAGGACAGAGGGGACAGTGTGAGCCATCCTGGATGTGCTGTCTTGAAAGCACCAATCCCGATCATGCTGCGAAGGGGGACATCGATAGTGAGTTGGCCGATAGACGAATTGGAGATGTCAAGTCTGAATGAACGGTGTTGAGGAGTCTGCAAGATATCAGCTAGTGGACGCACAGGGATTTGATGGAATTGAATGTCCTCATTGCATAGATCATAAACTAAACTCAATGCGCATTTAGATTCTAGAAATTAAGATGAGAATGAACTCTTACCTTTAGGTGCACGTGCAGCATCCATGCTACCTCCATTTTTCAAGGCCTCTTTCAGATCATCACGGTCAGGGAGGCGAAATACATGCGCCGGCTTCTTATGGGGAGGTGAGACAGTACTACTTGTGGAGTCACTCTTGCCTCGAATATGAGCTCGCTTTGCTGATGGACGTGTCTGAGTGGGTGCTGTGAGCCGTCAAATGACTGAGTGATGGTAGGATGATTACATACCGCAGTAGATAGACTATGCGCAGGTTCCAAGTCGTTACCAAAAGGGTCTTCGTCTTCTTGTTGTGCAGCAAAAGGGTCTAGGTCTTCGTAGTCGTCCAAGTCAGTACCGACAGCATGAGGGTCTTGATCTTCAATATCAGTATGGATGGATTGGCACCGTTGAAGCTGTTCATGCAAGGTTTCCTAAGAAAATTATGAGTTAGTTGACGCGCAACACCCTGAACGAGTGAAATCTTACCTCTTCTTCAGTTCTTTCGAGCCATTCCTCATACTCACTCCACTGCGCTGCAGGCACAACAACCATGAGTGAGAATTTCTTAGTCTTGAAAGTCGTCGTCTTCGGCGCACGTCGAGATTGGACCAAGCACTGAGCCAAAAAGTATGGAATGGCGGGCAAATGCCCAGCTAGGTCAACCCAGGCAGCATCTCGGACGAGAAATTCTTGAGTGCGCCAAGGAAATCCCCTTCCGAATGTGAGGATTTTGGGTAGAACAGTATCAAATGCAATCGCTATGAGACTAGGGGCGTCCAAGCGAGCATCAATATCCTTCTTTCCTTCACATATATTCTGGTATGAGTGTCAGAAATATAACAACACAAGAGAGATAGAAAAAAACATACCCTAAAGTTGATACCGCATCCGCTTTTCTTCCATGAATTCCCCTCATACACAGCTGTTATCTCTAATGTGATAGTCTCCGCAGGGGGTGGAGCATTGTCTTGTTACTTAAGGGTCTTATATGAAAGTTGTGTAGAATGACAACACAATTATACACAGTGAAGACTTCTTGCCAGTCCTTAAGTCCATGGTCTCCGACTTTTCTACTTCGTGGGAGGTAACGTGGTGAGTTCTTGGGAGGATTTAGTTTGTTGTCCTCTTCTTGTGTAGTCTTATATGAAGTGTTGTGGAAAGTTCTGTGTTCTGGATAAATTCATTAGGTTTGTTTCAGCCTAGTAGGTCGTGTTTCAACCTATGAAAGTCTGTTTCAACTTTGTCGTCCTTAGATATGTGTCTCACTTTCTGTTGAAAGAGAGTCTTTTGTATACACGTAAAGCTTAGAATGAGAGCTGTTCAATGGTTATATAGTCAACCCCTGTAAGGTAGTATATAACCTAGAGTAGGATAACAATAACGAAAGTTATATAGTCAACCCCTGTAAGGTAGTATATAACTTAGAGTAGATAATGATATCTTAGATTACCTCAAGGCACTTATATTGGCCTGCACTTTAAGTCTTAGTGGTCTCACACGGTTTGAGATAAGAGTCAAGTGGGAGGATTGTATTTCATGGGTGAAAATGGGGTCCTTTTATACCTTTTGGGAATCCCCTTACTAAGCATGATTAATCAGATGGATTGGTAAGAATGTGGCTTACAAACCAGGTGATGGATCAGCTTATTACTAAGTACATTACAAATACAGTGTAATCTTACAAAGAAATTACAAATCATAACAAACCATGACTAAACATGTTGAGTCATGTTAAATGTTGTTACAAAGCATGACCAATCATGACTAAACATGTTGAGTCAGCTTAAATAATGTTACAAACCAGAATATTTCCCAGTCACATGATGTGATGACAAATAAAATCTGGTGGCTGAAAGAAGCCAAATAAAAATAAACAGTCAGAAATAAATAGAGATACAAAACTTGGTGGCTGAAAGAAGCCAAATAAAAATAAACAATGAGAAATAAACAGAAGGTCACATGCTTGGTACAAATACAAGGTAAAATAAGCCTGAAAGGTGAGAAATAAAATACAAGACAATGAATTAAAGGAAAAATAGAGAGGTAACTTAGTGACAGAGGGCTAGACAGTCTCTCATATCTTCCTTATCTCTCTCTATATATATCTGACATGGTATGAATCACATACCATGCATGACAGCGTATGCTAGTTTAGCCCATCACTCACGCTCCAAACTATATTGAGCATGGTGCGCCGAGTACCCTGCGGGACCAGGTGCCCTGTTCTGGCTGAAACTGACCGGTGGTTGTTGCCATGATAAAGGCACGGCAATATCTGGGCCTGGAAGGCGGCCCATATGCACAGCGCTACTCGAGGGCTGAGGTAGGAAAGGAACCACACGAGGGGGGTTGATAGTAGCTATGAAATTCTGCCATTGAGATGTAATTACAAGTTCTAAGTAGAGAAATGGGACTTACATCTGCGCTGTGCAGCATTTACACTTTGCCATATGACATTAGGATCAGGGAGTGATTGTGCAGCTAAATATAATTGATTGCATCATTGATCAAAAATTACATAGGAAATTTAAGTGTACTTACAAGAAGGGCAAACTGAAGAGGGTCTTGAAGAGGGTCGGACTGATGTTGAAAGCTTCTGTGCATATCACAAGTAACATGCTCTGCAGACGAAGCGACCAGGTTGGCTAGGCACAATGGTGGCAATGTAATGATATGGTGCACCTTTGAGGATAATGCTACCGCAAGCAGGTCGGCCACAGATACGATCCTCCTTGGCAATAGCATCCTCAGTGAATTGAGATACAAGTTCCATGTTGGACATAACGGCAGTGGCAGTAAGTACTTGTGCGATGAGGATGAGTTTAAGGAATACTGTTAGAACAATGGCCCTATGACACTTGAGAGACAGACTTATATATTGGACCATCCAGGACAACTCACCGCTTGCATCTAAGTTGAGGTTTATCCCGCAGCACTGAGGTGCATCTAGTAAGTTGAGAGTTGCCGAATTCTCCATGTTGGATAGTTAGGATCAGAGTCACCATGATTATGGTCATATTCAGTTGGTGTCCAGCCAAAACAGACTCGGAAAACTCAAACTCGGAAAACAGTGCATCAAGCATCCAGTGTGTTTGATGTGTCGGACTTTTGTATCGGACTTATTCTATAACCTTGCACCCGGGCTCAGTACAGCCATGGACTTGTTCATGTCGGACTTTTGTTCATGTTGGGCTCAGCCGCCATTTGTCATGTCCAACCTGTAAGTGTTGTGTTCAGCCTGCAAGACGTGCCTTGACTATTATCTTGCTGATTATCTTGCTGTATCTTGCTGTTGTTCAACCACCTCTTATCTAAGATCTTTGTGTTCAAGTTAGTATTCAATGTGCCTGCCTGACCGACTCTTATTGAGATGTTTAGCGTGCCTGTTTTATTGAAGTCTTCAGTGCAGCGCTCAGTACGCTATTGGTGTTCAGTGTGCTTCTCTCTTATTGGTGGGTGTTCAGTGGCCTATGTGCCTATCTCTGACCCTTATTGAGGTGTTCAGTGCGCCTATTGTGCCTATTTGACTTACTGGTGGATATTAAGTGCACCTATCTCTGACTCTGATTTGTGGGTATTCAGTGCGCCTATCTCTGACTCTTATTGAGGTGTTCAGTGCGCCTATTTGACTGACTCCTATTGAGGTGTTCAGTGCGCCTTAGTGCACTCTTCTCTCATTGATGTTCAGTGCGATCTTCTCTTATTGGTCTTCAGTACTCCTATTCAGCTGACTCTTATCTCTACCAGTACTCGCATTTGAGTTTTTAAACGCTGGCTGTATGGTGACCACCACTCGTACTGCTATGCCTAACCAGAACAAGCCAACCCGTACGTATTTCTGTATGTGTAGTGTACAGGCTGACATAACTTATGATATCAGCGCCTCTTGAGGAGATCACTCCACATATTCTCAGGTACTGGAAAGCTCGTCAAACTGACAAGAAGATTGTAGAGAACTTGCAGAACCACTATGATACATCTCGCTATGGACTAGGGTCAGTCAATTTCCATTGATTAGTACTACTTTCCTAATGTTTATGGGTAGGATCATGAAGTTCAAAGAGATACGCAACGAAATGGGTCTTTTGCATACCCGCAAGCAGAACCACTCGATTGAATCCATCCACGAAGCTATGGTCGAGCTCCGCCAGGCATACCCAAATGCTGGTGCGCGGGAAATGGTCATTTTGCTGTTTCATGAAAAGGAAATGAATGTGTCAAGGTAACTCATTCAATTACCATTGATCTGTAAGAGATTTGACTAGCCATCAAATAGAAATCTGGTGATATCATACTGTGCTGCCTATGAAGCAGACCTTGTACGTCAACGAAAAGCCGGTCGCCTTAAGCGCAGGCGGTTCTGGGCTGCTGGTGTCAATGATATATCGGCCGTCGATCAGCACGATAAGTGGCTTCGATTCGGTCTTGCATTGCATACTGGGGTAGAGCCATTCTCCGGCCGTATCATGTGGATCCGAGTCTGGCATTCGAACCGCAACCCTCAACTCATTCTCACATACTATCTCGATACCATCGAGAAACTGGGCTGTAAGTTTATTTAAATAACTATCTATTGCACTGTTTACTTATTCAAGTTGCCCTACCTGGGTATGACAGACATTCCAATGGTGACTCAGAGTGATCCTGGCACTGAAAACTACAGAATCGCCAATGCACATACCATGCTGCGTCAAATGTATGATCCAGCACTGCAAGGTACATTACAACACCGTTGGATGCGGACAAAGAAGAACATCACGGAATTAACCTCACAATGATAAAGCTTTACATTGGTTTACCTTATCTAACATGTGTGAAATAAGCATCATTATGATAGATCGGCAGACAAACCATTATATACCCAGAGTTACTTGGATGAAATTCGCCATGCCTATCTTTCTTATAAAGACGGTATATTTTATATTGACCATCTACTTGTCGGCCAAATGCCATTGGCTAGACAAAGGGCAAACAATGCCAAGCACTCAATTGAATCAACAATGTCTTGTACTTGTCTTCTGTTGTGTGGTAAGTTTGTCATGGCGCTGCTCCCCAAGTCCCTCTCATTGACACCAACTTGCAGCTGCTTGCAGCCCTTTCATGCGAGGGCAATCTTTGCCACGGACATCGCACTGCTCATGTGTCGCAGGGCGCCATCATACATTTTCAAGATGTCTTGTACTAGTCTTCTGTTGCATGGTAAGTTTGTCGTGGCGCTGCTCCCAAAGTCCCTCTCATTGACACCAACTTGCAGCTGCTTGCAGCCCTTTCATGCGAGGGCAATCTTTGCCACGGACATCACACTGCTCATGTGTCGCAGGGCGCCATCATACATTTTCAAGATGTCTTGTACTGGTCTTCTGTTGCGTGGTAAGTTTGTCGTGGCGCTGCTCCCCAAGTCCCTCTCATTAACACCAACTTGCAGCTGCTCGCAGCCCTTTCATGTGAGGGCAATCTATGCCACGGACATCGCACTGCTCATGTGTCGCAGGGCGCCATCATACATTATCAAGATGTCTTGTACTGGTCTTCTGTTGCGTGGTAAGTTTGTCGTGGCGCTGCTCCCCAAGTCCCTCTCGTTGACACCAACTTGCAGCCGCTTGCAGTATCAGACCTTTCCACCTTTGCATGTCCCTCTCGCTAGCACCAGAAGGTTGAAATTTGGTCCCAGCCTCGTAGGAAATACAAGCAGATCTATGTTCCAATATATGTATTATCATAACAGTAGTGCTATAGACAAATGACCATAATGCATCAAGTAGTACCTCCATCTGCATCTTTTAGAGCAGCTCTCTTTTGACGAATCTTAGAGAGCGCACTATTGGCTTTGAGGGGTCGTTTGGCCGCCGACGATGTTGGAAATATCTGACTAAATAGCTGTAAGGGTTTGAACATTTCAGAATACATGTTGACTTGCCGATTCCACCACAGTAGTAGTTCTGTGACTTCCCCGCACTCATCTGGGTCCTCCAAAAGGTCAAGAAGCGAGTGATAGAATGTCTCTGAATCTGTTACCGTGTCCGTGCGTGAAAATACTGAAGACGAACAGAGTGCAAATCAGATCTAAACAATTTATTAGTCACAAATAAACAAGAAAGCGCAGCTCTGTAAAAACCTGGGTGGCTACATATGCTACTGAAGCAGCCGTAACAATAGTCATACCATGAAGTCGAGCATTTCCGGCACGTGTCGCCTTAGGCTCTTTGTCCACTGAGCTTGGCGACGTAAAAATATGCCTGAATGCCTTGTTCAACGATATTCAATAAGTATGCATATATTCAAAATAAAACCGAGCGCACTCACGTTGACAAGCAGACGGCTTCTAAGAAGGCCATTCCAAGGATCCTCCGGATCGTAGGCCTCGTTGGCATAGACAAATAGAGGCCATTGGTCTCCACTGACAGCGATTTCACCACTTTGCAGATTCTGTTTTGTGCTGAACAAGAATCAGTTGTCTGAATATAAAAAATTAAACAGCTTACTCTGCGTCATCCCAATCCAACTCGGCAGGACAGAGCAGACGACCAGTAAGAGGGTGGTTGAAGCCCCGACTTATCTTAGAATTTCTTGGCAAAGGAGGTACTACTGCTTGACCTGCTGGCGCTATCTAATCAATGATGACAGGTTTCAACGACTTCGTGTCCTCCCCCCTTGCAGCAGCCGCTCCCTTGCCAATCTGCTAGAATAAGTAAGGACATTGTTGGCAGACATGAATGACTCACCAGCTCTCCGACGTGAAGGAGTTCTTCCTCCGAGCCTTCCTTCAGCCGTTCTAAGAGACCAGGATAAGAATCCAACAGCCTTTCAAAAACCAGGTGTTCTCGTCGCTCCCTGAAAGCCTCATGAGAGTTTCAGTAGTAGAAATGAAGGCAATATTGACTCAGCGGAAAAATTTTCTATTGACGTGTCTTCCAGTTGTTCCAATCTTAGTATTCCGTTGGTTAAAAGAGAGGGATAGTTGCAAAGGGCGAAAACTGTACGACCAAAATGTCGTCCATGTGAAACAAGGGGATCAGATTTCAAGCTAGAATGCTAATGTCAGGGCACACATTTCTAATAGGTTGAAGACTTATGCTCTCTTGCGGGGACCCAGCTGAAGAGCAGAGGAGCTCCTCTTGCGAGACTCATTTGAAGATGAATTGTCGTCGTCCATCTGAGCCTATACACAAAGGTCTACCATCCCTTCATTTATACATGACTGGCTGACTCACAGGTGACAGAGCGCCAACAGATGACGATAAATGCCTAGTATAACGTCATAAGTATGTCGTCACTCCATTGGCCATGCTGTAAGATGGCTACAGCTCCTTACGTTCAGGGTTATAGCGCTAACAAATAATCATTTGGACAGGGCAACAGGTCCTGGCAGCATATAAAGTATACCTTCAGAATCAGCGTTGAACTTATCTGAGGCAAAATGCAACAATCAGCGGTGTTAAATAATTGCAGTTTGAATTTATGGTAAGTTCATCAACACCTCATTGAACGCACTTTGCATTCAAGTCATCCTACTTCTGAAGGATTGAAATTGACTTGAAGACTGATAAAAGAGGCGAACCGGGATCAGAGATATCTATACCAGTGTTCGTTCAACCATTTCCTCAGGCTTAGCACTTTTTAAAAACTCACCTGTCCAACAAACAGAAGCTTCTGCACCGATGGCCAGGGTGCTTATCGCCATCCAAATAATGCACGAATGCCCCAAGTAGTTAAAGATCTTGACCTCCAAGAATGCCTGGCAGTAGCCGAAAAGAATTGCAGTCATTTCTTTGAGCTGTACAAGAAATATAGGCTGAGATGGTTAGAGGAGATTCACCGTGCAAACATCCTAGAGAAGTACGCACCACCAGATGTGGACTGCTGGACTGCTGCGCAGATACAATGGGATGCGCCATCTCCATTTTCTGGTGAAGTTCTAGGTGAGATTGCAAAATTAGCACAACATTCCCAGGATAAAGCTAAAGCTTAACAGACGCAGACGATCGCTATTTAACACCTGAGGGAACTAGTTTGAATGCGTGTCAAAAACCTGTGGTGAAGAAGTGAAAGGAAGGAAGGCAAAGCGCAGAGGATCTAAAAGTACAAAGTAGATGGGTAAAAACATCTTTCATGCTGGTATGTGAAGGTCATCATATTGAGTGGAGGGCCAAGGTACATGATATTCTCACCTATCATCAATCAAAGGCAGCCCATGAGAGGTTCCCTGGGCGCATAGATTCTGAACCCTCTCAAGCAAGGGCAGAGCCTCATGATTTCCATCCACCAGCCCTAGAGCATACTCGATGAGCGCAAGGTAAGATCCACCTTGAACGTCCCGATTGACAAGGGAGATTGCCCATACCAGGTAGCATTTGGAAGAGGTGTCATGTTCAAGCAGGGAGGTCTAAGATTACAGTTGCAATCAGACTGTCGCTGGGAATGCGGCTCAGTGCTGCAGCGCCCAGTGGGGGGAATCATGTGTGAGAATTTTCACTTGAAAGGTATGGACGGAGGCTCTTTCTGATTAATATTGTTGACTAAAATGCATTCACTGGTATGTCAGCATCATGTATATCGTTGTGAGCATGATGCGGTGGCGGCCCTGGCCAATGGATTTACTTATTTCAAGTTATCCACTTGTTTTTGAATCCAAAAATCATTTGATAACGCTAGCTTCCAAATGGACATGGTGACTCTTGCTTACTATTTCCGCTTGCCTCTGAGAGTCTCTAAATTTTCTTGAACCTCAGATCTCAGACTCGAACGTTTGAACGTTGAACGCCCATTTATGGGGCCTTTAATGTCACCTCAGTCTGCTCACCCAATACTGAATTAGGAGTATCGGCGGTGCTAGGTGGAAGATAACGTCATTAGCTACTGGCGGCCCCGATTGTAACATATAGGTCAGTTGGCTCTTGCTGTGTGGCCCAGACTTGCACTAATTTTCAACATAATCATGATGGCCTATTATGAAACTGGTCAGAGCTCACCAAGCGGTAAACACCGCTGTCATTTTAACTTAAAGGCAATTTCAGTCAATATTGTAGGATAATCGACGTTGGGAGACAGTATTCATGGAACCCCCTTCTTCGCCTTCATCTACTATAACCGCGCTCTCGCACGATGAAGAGAACATTCGAAGGATAGCCAAACTCACCACAGAAGCTATAATATCTACGTCTTCGCTCTTACACTTCAATGCAGACTCACAAACAATGATTGACTGGTCCTGGTACGATATTTCTTATGTGCATTCAACATCTTACAGCGTATTGGTGCAGGCCTGCTGACGATGATTACAACATGGTTCCTCCAAGCCAGTTTGGCGACTATAGAAAAAGACGCTATCTCAAATATCCTTGCTGCCTTTGTGCCGACATGAGGCAAGTAAACTATGTTGAGTCTATTGTATATTCTTGGCCGGATGAGGCAGACGGAACTTTGGTATGGAGGGCAAGATGTGCTACGGATAGTTGTGGATACCAAGGTATTTTTTGTATATAGACTACGTGCATTTCTTTGATCTTGCTGATTGCCGCTATGCAGTAAAAATCGACAAGTATTTTCAGTTATGGTCGCAAAGCATCAGTCTGTATCATCTCAGACTCGGAGGTAAGTTACTAAGTCTTACAATAACGAAACCAGTACTAACTAAGTGCTACAGAAAGTCAGCCTCAATCAATCCGCCGGGTGTGGTCTTATCGAGAACAAGATATTCTGCTTTCTAGGCTTGGCTCTTTGACCGGCAAAATTAGCTTGGAGGAGTTTCTTATACTGTTTGAGAGTTGCAGACTATGCAAGCAAGTTGGGACTAGACGGGCTATGAGGTTTCACCGGTGCTTACTACAGGATATCACTTTTTGATAAGAGTATCATTGGGCTTGCGTGACCCTAGGACATGTGGTAATTACGCTGCCAGCAACAATTATCTTTTAAAGAAATCTTGCCATCCCAAAACTTCCCACGAGCTGAACACAACCGCGCCTGTACTATCACCTAAACCTCCCCAGCCCGCACTACTTCTGTACATAATGGCATCGGTCATCGAGAACCGTCTTTTATTACTCCTTCCGCCGTCAGCAATTTCTCGTAAGGGAGCTCTTGCTCTCTCTTCCTCTTCTGCAGGTGTTGATGGACTAAGATGGTGGATTGATTGCCAATGGAATCCGACTGTCAGTTGAGAGTCATTCACTATCTATTAATCTGTCCCTGATGTTGTATTTGTAGCTTCAATTTGAATTAAGATTGCTGCTCTTCCTGCTGGAGGAACACGTCTTCTCAGGCGATTTATGGCGCCTCACTATGGCTTATCAAATCGAATTCATGCAAGGAGAATCTTTGCATAATTCACAGCTGCCCCGCAGAGCCCTTCTTGACAGAGAATGAGAGTTCATGGAAGACAAGAAGGATAGAGCTCAGTTGGAATTATCACTTTATTCTCAGGCCATTGACATCCTTCAGCTGAAGGTGGGTTGTAAGTTCATTGCGCCGTATGTGTTTGCATGAAGATGCTGATGCTTGATTTTTAGCACGTCCTGCCAGCTCACGCTCTGTGACACAGCTCTCTGTAGGCAACAGGCATCCTCTAGATAGGTTCTCTAGGGTCGGTTCAGTAAATCTGAAATGCAGCGAGTGGCTACGCAAAGTCTCGACAAGTGAGGACGCTGAAGATGAAGAAGGCGGTACAGATTTTGGCAGGAATGTTGGTCCTGCTACGGTTCATACAATTGAAGAATCAATATCCATTGCGGCTAAGCTCATGATGATATATAAGACTCTGGTGCTGCCTGATGTGAGTACTATTGTTTTTCGTTGTTGGATTTGTTTTCATGATGTCTGGCAGGCAGGTCGCCGCCCTTACCAGTTGGTCAGTACGTGGGTTGAAGAATGTACAGAGGACTTTTACATGGATGATCATGCAACAGAAAGAGTTTCTTTGCAGATCCTAATATTACGCGCCAGTGATTTATCTAATGCCAAAGCTGAAACTAGCTTCCTTGAAGCAGAATTAGGCCTGATGCAATCAAGACTGCGTCGTGCTCAAACCGAGGTGGAGCTCCTCTCGGACGCCGTACAATACCTCACTGAGAGTAACATTGGTAAATGCATCCATTGCTCCAGACAAGACTCATCCTAACGTACTTTTATAGCATGGTCCAGGGGTGGAGCTCAGCCACGTCGTCGCTTATTTGTTGATCAGTATAAATGCCAATTGGATAGCTCTTCTAACACAGGAGAAAGCTGTAGGTTTGACTTTTGAACGACTATTTATTCCTGCAAAGTCCTCGCGGATAATGTACAATTATGAATGTTTATTTGTATGATCATTGAGAACATTGCGTGTTGGATGTCGGCCGTGATTAGCCACTGTTGTCAACTGTATATTTATAAATCAGATGATTTTGGGTCTCAATGAGCTCATCGTTGTCAGCACCTGACAACAACAACGAGCCCAATCTGGAATTTGTCTAAGGTGCCAGTCTAGATCTACTCTAGTAGAACGCAAGTTAACACATTGCTTGGATTTTAGCTATACATCTTCATTAGCATGTCCTTCGCCTTCAATGGACCATGATGGCTTCCCAGCCAATTTCACTTGTACTTGTGGCTGAGGGTTTCAGCAGGAAAGCACCTTCACTAGACATCAAAAATCGTGTGTCAAGGGCAAAAAAAGACTGTTCTCAGCTTTAAGCAAAGCAAAGGACCTTCTTGGGTCGGTCAAAAGGGCACGGATACGCAATACTGACCATGACAGGTCCTTGGGCTCGCGGCCTACTACCTCAGATGCAAGCCCACCATTGGCCATCTTCCCTCATATCGCACCCAGCAGTGATGCTCCTCTGAACAGCACTACTGCCTCTACATCTGCATCACCGCAGAATAATGCCACAGACTGTGACTTGGACCATCAAATGCACAAGGACAGTAGTCATGAAGACACACCTTTAGCCCAGCATAGGATGAGGCGCAACGGCATCCAGTTACCAAAGCGCTACAGGCAATTCGAGGACGTTCTCCCTCAACCTCTTCCCAGCATCCCTATAAATGATATACAGCAATCTTCAGGCTCTCCTCCCCCTTTAACCCATCCACTGGAATTGCAACCTCTTTTTCGCACTCCAAAAAACATCTTTGGACTTGTACACCAGTTTTTCTCCCCACACCCACCATCTCATGATCCAGAGGAGGCGATCACACTGGAGGACATCAGTGCCATTCCTAGGCCAGAAAGACCTCTGTCAAGTGCAATTACCGCCAATGAGGCCTCCCCTTACTATCCTTACTCTAATAGGTCGTCTTTAGAACTTGGTAATTGGTATTGGAATGGAGGAGTACAAAAATCTCAGCAGAGTTTCAGAGAACTGGTCGACTGCTCTTGGGTGCCGACCTGTGTAAGCAACTTCATCGATTCCTTCAGTCAAGCTGACGTGTCATCAGAACACCTTTTCTAACCGTCTAAGCATTCACGGCTTCAACATATTTGAAGTGCTAGTGGTTGATCTTCTTCATGAAGTGGAACTTGGAGTTTGGCACACACTCCTAATACATTTACTTAGGATTATACGTGCAATCGATAAAGACCTAGTGCATGAGCTAGACAGGAGGTCCAGTAGCTTTTTCCTTCTTAATGAAAGGAATGCTCATAAGTCATCGTCTCACAGATACAGACTGGTCCCACCATTTGGACAATCAACTATAAGAAGATTCACTGCAAATACTTCAGAGCTTTCCAATATGGCAGCACATAATTACGAAGATCTCCTCCAGGTACTGTGCGATGTGCAGGCTAGATTAACTCAGCTGATTTTCTGAAGTGTGCTATACTGGTGTTCGATGGTCTTTTTCCAGCTTCTCAAAACCAAATAGTGCAGGATCTTCTTTTTACCCTGGCTCATTGGCATGGCCTCTCAAAGCTCCGCATGCATTCGGACTTGACTCTAGATATCCTAGATTCAATGACTACTGATCTCGGCAACCAGCTATGCAACTTCAAGGTCAATGTGTGCTTAGCCTACGATGCCAGAGAGCTTGACAAGGAAGTAAATGCACGTTCACGCCGTCAAGCAAAAGAAGCAGCTTGTCGAACCCAGGCTGGGAAGAAGAACAACTCTGCCCTCCATACCAGTGGTAAGGAACGGACTATTACGGTGGAGGGACCAGATCGCAACAAACTTCGTAGGACGGTTTCCTTCAACCTGCAGACTTACAAGATTCACGCTCTCGGAGACTATGTATCTTGTATTCGACACTTTGGAACAACAGATTCTTACAGTACAGAGCCGGTAAGTTTTGACGATTGCAGCCGTATTGATTATCTGAATGATTTGGACAGGGAGAATTGGAGCACCGCACTGGCAAGAGACGATATCTCAGAACAGATAGGAAATCCTTTATACATCAGCTCACTCAAATCGAGCGTCGCCAAAACCGCATCAGGCGTATCAAGAATCGTCTTCAAGAGCCGAAACCTAGTGAAGCGCCAGATATCATGACTTGTGATCCCTCCGTACACCACCACATTGGCCTGAGTGAGAGGTCAAATGATGACATTGGCTCCTACCTGCGGTCACACAAAGGTGATCCAGCCATGAAGGTATGTAGTTTTCTACTGATGATTCGTTGATAGTCGAATACACTTTCATTATAGAATTACTTTGCACGCCTAAGAGAGCATCTTCTTTTGCACATCCTGGCATCTCAATCCGGCAATTCATATCAACAAGCAGAAGGATGAATGGATCAAGTCCTCTTCAAACGCAATCGTATCTATCACCATAACATTGCTCGCTTCAATTACACAACTTACGACACTCGACGTAATCAAGATGTCATCAACCCCAAGACCTTACACCGTGACATCATGGTTCTCAATGACACCAGCGATGATGGTGATTGCGGTGGCCACTATCGCTATGCCAGGGTGCTAGGAGTGCACCATGTCAACATTGTATATACTGGCGGTCTCTATCACACTGCGCTTAGAATGGAGTTTCTCTTTGTATGATGGTATGAGCCAGCTGGGCATGTTGACCTTGACAGGACTGCCTTGGATCGCCTTTATTTTCCTGCATTTGATAGTGAAGACGCCTTTGGGTTTCTAAGTCCAGCTGATATTCTGAGAGCTGCTCATATCATCCCTTGTTTCTCCAAAGGAATGCGACACAAGGATGGAAAAGGCTTATCAGGAATGGCCGGCGATAAAAGTGATTGGTGTCAATATTTTGTCAATCGGTGCGTACAATCAATCTTAGCTTTCACTTTACTGACTTATCACATAGATTTGTAGATCGAGACATGCTGATGCGTTCTCATTATGGTCTGGGGGTAGGGCATGTTTATTCTCATGAAGAGGCGCTCATCCCTCCTCCCGAATCAACTAGTATTGATGAGGCCCCCTGCAATGAACAAGTTGACGAAAATGAAAATGAGCTGGATGACGCATTGGAGGATGATTACACAGGTGTTGAAGAAGGATGTTTATTCGATCAGGAGAAAAATGAGAGTTCTGAGTTGATTGTAGAGGAGTTAGATAATATGTTTGTTCAACATGAGTATGATTATGAACCCTGACTGCGGCAGGGAAAGTCATTTAGAATAGTTCTGTTGGATGTCAGACCCTAGGGAGACAATGCACCCACTCATATTCATCCTCATGACACGGCTAGAACAGATGTTCTTGCGAATTATAGTGTTTTGCAGGGGCTGATTAGTATCTAGTTTACATGCGGTTATTCTATGATTGCTAGTCTATTGTTTAGTACTTTGTAGGATGGATATGCAGGTGAATATGCAGGTGATGCTCCTGATCAGTGATGGTACAGTATGGTACAGCATGGTACAGCATGTAGCTCCTCTGGTATAAGATTCTCAGCAACCTTAAAGGCCAAGTGGTAGTATAGATTGCGGTGTGGTAGTAATGTCTTTGAGAAAGAAAGAAAATGAAGCACATGTCATCACGGTCACCCCTGAATGAATCTTAGTTGACATCAAACAGAAATGTTTGATTACGACTCACCCTCCTTCTGAACCTATTCATCAAACGCGCTGCTGCGCACACGGTCTCGGTTGCTGCATTTAGCAGGTCTTGTGCCACCCCGCTCAACGTGTTCAACGTTGACCCGATTTGGGATTCGGGAGCGGCGGTGGCGGTGGGAGCAGCGGTGGCATGGTACTAAAAAGTTTAAATAGCGATCTATTAGTAGATAGCCTAGGCCTACTATTGGCTTACCTGTGCCCAGAAATAATCAGCTTGTGTCTGTGATATTTCGTTAGCCATTAGTGTCAACGATGATACGCCAAAAGTACTTACAATCACTTTCTTTGGCATAGCGCCCATTGATCCGTTGGTGTTGAACACTTCTGACGCCATCTGTTTTACGATCCACAAGATCAGCGGTATAGAATAATACTCCGATCATATGACAACACTTACTTGATATATCTATTACGTAGGCAAAAATGTAGATCGGATTCAAAGTTGTGGCAGAATGATAACAGGCCAATGTGACAGTCACAATGTTATAGCTACTGTGACAGACACTCTTACGTACGCGTTCTGTGCCACATGGTCTGCACACCTCAATCTGAGAGCAACTCGAACATTTGAACGTTCATTGACATTCTGAGTACTTTGGTATTGTAAGTTTCCCTCTTTTGTTACTTCCTATAGGTCCTTCTAATGTTTCTCTCCTCCTCAAAGACTCGCTACAAGATCTGAGGTCTATCATCATGCAACATCCAGAGACTTGTCATGGCAATCATTGTCTAGTTCATTTTGAGCATTTTGACATCGTAAGTTTCTCCCTTTTTCTTTGATCCTTCATACGTATCTCTCATGTTTATAGATATGCACTTAATCCAATGTCTATTATGTTTTACTCTTCCATCACCGTGACATCCTTCAATATGTGTCTACTCCTCCACCATATCATCCTACTCTCCTTCAGCATACTCTGCAGCATGCTCCGCTCACATCATATATCCTTTTTTGTCTCTCATTCTCCTTGATTTTTGCCATGAGCTTAGGTGATATGCGCCCATCTTACTGTGGTGTGTAGACTCAATAAACGGTCGCTTACTTGTGCTAATCAGTATATTTTTGGTCTCCTAGATGTTCACCTCTTCAGTGTATAATGCAGGAGGGCTGGAATGGATGGTGGCAGGAAAATCACCAAGTTTCTGGCCACATAGCTGTACATATACGTGACTAATGTTCAGCCTGGACTCCGGTTGCACGACCTCATGTTTGTAAAAGGGGACTTCTACTGGGGCTTAAACCTTATAAAAACTATATTTTAATCATTTATTGCTCGGTTGTGATGAATGGATCTGACCGAGAATGAAAATTATAAAGTCAAGAGTCAGTGGGCTAACTCCCTCATCTCCCTCGCCAATCCCTCACATTGTTATGCATACATTCATCTACAGTAAAAGTGCAGGACGCGTTACAATGTTCGATTATGCTGTGAGTATTATTTACAATAGCCTCCCTTTGCATTATGCTAATGTATCATCAGGAGAAGGCAAGTTTTTTTTTGGGTCAGATCGTTAACATCTATCATCTTCATGTCATAGGGTGGCTTCAATGAACTACGTATGAACTTGGACTTCGCATGTTACATGTTAGCTGGAACTAGCATTGGCCCATGCCACGTAGGTCATTTAGCGTCTCTAATGCTCTGGTTTATCTAATGTAATCACAGTGGCCAGCTGATGTAGCGATGACCACGGATCCTCCCATAGGATATATAGCCATGAATGACCATAGTGGTCCTCTTGTTGGTCTTTGTACTCACAGCACCTCTACATCTTGATCTGACTTATCCGAGCAGTTGAACTCAATTTCAGCACAAAGCTTGCACCGTGGCCGATGGGATTTCCTTGGCAACCCGCTTTCAATACCGATATGTCTTTTGATGGCGCAACATACAGTCACTTGACCGATTACACTGTAGGATCTCACGATTCACAGTTAGGTATGCGCTTACACTTCTACAATGTTCTTCTACTGACTATGATAGGATACTTCAATGTCATTCCTAGCCCCGGTACAACTGGACCATCTCCTTCTCCATCTATTCCGTCACAAGACTTGATGCAACCCTCAGGTTTAACGTCTGCCTTCTCTGAGGAGTTGAGCTGGCCTGCTAATATGAAACCGATTCTGGAACATGTCTCTCTTTGCCAGACGGTCATTCTAAACCTAACACTTGACAATCCTTGGACAACCGTCATACGGTGGCTCAAAATATGCATTATAGGAAGTCTAGTAGCGGGTAGGTATGGACATGCTATGGAGGTAGTGAAGCTGCCAGGCGTCAGACATCAATTCCTTACACAGTGTTTCCTGGAGGTGCTCTCCAGGAGCGGCATGTCGTACGACGATTGTAAATCAATAAATTGTGAGTATCTTTTAACACCCTGAGTGACTCGCACTCATGGTTATATCATATTCTCAGTGGAATTGGTTCCAGGGATGCGCTTCCATTGGCACCATTTGAGAGAACAGGCAATACGTTCATCGTTTATCTTCTGAATAACTGGCTGACATTTGATGATCAGTTCAATCACAAGCCTAATACCTTTGCTTCCGATTGGCGCAAGGTCATCGGTCATTGCTTGCAGCCAGGGGAATATATGGGGTTCTGCCAAGATCAAGACCAGTTACGGACTCGGACTTCGAGGATGCTTGCAGCTCTCGAGACGCAACTCGTCTCCAATTCTGTAAGTGGTCTTACGCTCACCATAATCGTTTTTTCCTTACCTCAACCTGACTTTATTTAGGCCGATTATGATGTCATTGCAGAAATTATCGGCCTACAGATGGCCAAAGAAATTTGGCACCACATAATCTTACGTCCAGTAGTGTCTAATCCTTCTATTAGTATATCCGATATCTACTGGGATCAAATTCTGGACCAGCAGGGAAATGTTTCCCTGGAAGTCGTCGCATTCATTGTATGCCTAGTGAGTTACTCACTTATGTTTGATGACATTGATTGATTTGAGTTTCAAGTTTTATGAATGGTGTCAGAAAACGCTCAATGTGATATTGAACAGGACGGCTGCCGCCAACGTTATCCTGATATACAAACGCATCCTGCGTCTCAAGGGCCCACCTCAGGATAAGATTCAGAGCATAGCCAAGGACCTCAGTTTTATCAGGTATTTAGCTTGTCTTTCTACCCACCTAGTATGCCGTATTAATACTACAAAGAGATATCAATGTGTATGGTGTGGACAAGGACGGACGCTACAAGAGACAAACTCTTGGACCAGTCATCAGAACTCCTGTCCGCATCCCTACATTTCAGGTTCAACACTTGCAGGAGATGGTGCCCGCATCTTTTTTTTGCGTGATCGCATGATCTTCATCGTGTGTGGTGAGTCTTCCAATCATAATGTATTCGAAGCTCATTATAACTTATCCGCCATCCTCAGTGAAAGGGCGTGCATGGTAGAACGTTAGTCTATGTGTATAATGTACCAGCATCTTATCTTTTCAATACGTGAAGCATAATCCCACTACTGGTGTAGCGGGATTTGTGGTAGCACATCGTCAAATTTTTTCAAAAAATGCATTCCTGCCATAAACACGTAGTATCATGTCAACAACTGTCAACATAAGTGTTGACTTTGCGCAGTGGCACAAGTCCTTCCTTCTGTATCTTCCTGCACCCAAGCACACGTTTGATTTACATCATATCAGCTCAAGTTTCCGGTGCTTATTGGATACCTCTGGAAAGTGAGGCAAGTGTCTTACTAGTATTATGGTGCCTCATCCTGAGAATTCGGAGCCAGGACTCGACAAATGGCTTTCCTCGTATGGCCTGACTTCTACTGGAAATCCTTTGTCTCGATAGTGCAGAAGAGATGCCAAACAACGTGAGTTTGAATGCAATCTCATATTTTTCTTCATTAACTTATTAGATGTCTGGACAATGTTTGCAAACATGTCAAAGCTGGAGAAGTGTCGTCCGGACCACGTCATGCTCGTCAATTTGTTGGTACTAGCATTGTTCTCAAACTGCTGTAAGTGCATCTTACTTTTGGAGTCGAATGCACCAAGATGGTACACAGTGTTCTTTTATTCTCAAATGATCTACACCGTTTCACAAACGTGGATCGATGATCAATCCCTCCGTACTTACCGCCATGCACCAAGCATCTTCCTATGGAAGGCCTGGGCAGCAGTTATTGCATGTTCCGTGCCATCAGCCTCACTCTTCTCGTCAGGAAGGGCGAACTGTGCCAAAGCACTTGACTGGTAAAATTCTCTTTATTTTGGTATCGTCATGGTGTTAATTTTCACTATTAGGCATCACGGCATTAACAAGTAGCGGGTATACCAACCTTTGCTCCTCCTGCTCGACGTAGCACACAACTCAACTTGATTTGCAGATTCATTTATCGGTCATTCTCATTAAATATTTGCACGCTCTATCAGGCTTATGCGTTGTCTTTCTCTACCCTTCAACTTTGACCTTTTGGCCTTCGCTTGATGATCCTTACTTTTGCTTTACTCATCGACTGCAGTATCTCGTTCAGATGCTCCCAGTTAAGTTAGGTTTCGATATTGCACGTAGTCGGCACACGACTCAGCATATGGTATTCTAGATGAGTATATATAATTATTCTTGCATTCTCTAGCATTTCGGTAGGCTAGGCTACTGTAGACATCATATGCAACATGATCAACTTGATATTTCATGCCTACGTCTCCATACAACCTGGTCGCCGTGAGCCTGTGTGGCAAATCCTTGCCAGTACATCGACACATTTGATTAGCTTCATCCGATAGATGGAGTTTGAAAAATGGCCCGTCCGGATCGTCACACAGCCACATTTTGGTGAGATTACGCGTAGTGCGATCTTGTATCTCTACCCTTTGTTATTCAACTCCAATTTTTCTAATAAATCTAAATCATAACATTAACAATATTAATGCCGGTATGTCCAATGATAGCCTCATCCTGTGCTTCAGACTATCATTGATGCCTACAACAGAAGGTTCCGCTGGACCGCAGCACCCCTGCATGGCCAACGCAGTTGGGGCGATACGCTCAAAAGGCAAGAAGGTGAGCAACCATTACCTTTGATACTGTTATATCCAAGCTGGCTTTACCATTTACTACAGGGTGTCGCCTCTAGGTCCAGACTTTACAGTGCAGGGACTCCAATTCAACCTTCCTAAGTCGGTTTTTCCTTCCTAACAGAGGCACTTTGACTCCAACATTTGCAGGAATGAGATATTTGGGGAATGGGAAGAGTTTGTTCATCCGTCCGGAGCTACCTACTACTACAATAGGACAAAGGTGAGCAGCAATTGCATGTACACATTATGCTTACTTTTTGGAAATGTAGAACACGTACACTGGATTAAGCGTAAGAGATTGCTCTGCAGATCGCCTTAGGAACTTCGATGTTTGGGTCAAAGGAGTGCGAGGCCGAGTACAAGGAGATCTTATATTAGTTGCTGAGCCGGTGAGGACTCAGAATGTGGATGGGGACGTCTACCTCTATTATTTGGTGGCACTGGAGGAACGGATCATCAGCTGGCTGGAACCTTTAGATGGCACTCTTCTTTTCAGAGAATGCGACTCTGCCCGCCAATGGAGCCATAAACGTATGTGACCTTATCATGTTTTTACTTGGTCTTTAACATTGTGCAGGACTCAAACTCGAGGCCCAATTTTGGTGAGTTATCATTGATCATATATGGCGACATAGTATGATCGATTCCCAAAACTGCACGACAGGAAGCATGTTGAATTTTTCCCCCGAGACTTCAAGTTGGATCACATCCTTCTACGACAATTGCGGACTGAACTTAATTGGTTTCATACAGGTGAGTTTTATAGCATGCAGCAATGAATAGGATGACCTGAGTGGATGATAGATGCTCTGACATTAGAAAGTTCCACCTCTGCGACGATATTCTCCAACAAGGAAACACTGGAGAAAATCATCAATCGATTGGCCAGTCTGGGTATGTTCCCATGTGTTGCTCTATTGCATTTTGATGACCAGGAGTTAGATGATCTTTCAGAATCTGAAGGAATCATAATGGAACCAGGCATCGCATTGTTTGGTTAGTAAGCCCTTAGAAACCCTATGACTATATGCTTATCTCAATAACAACAGGCCGACTATATCACATGCTTCGTCGGTTGTTTCTTTCTCCTACCAGATATTGTTACTGAGTAGATAACACAGGCCATCATCAATACCTGAACTACTTTGGTCAACCCGAAGCTCGCCTACTGCGAACCCATTCGATGGGCTTAGAGACTAGAACGCAGGGACCTTTTCCTATCATACTTACAGTTGCTATGTTATGCCTCCCAGTTTTGATTCGCGAACGCCTCAAACAAATTTATGTCGACGGCCTGGTCAATTACCTTGACCTCAAAAACTTCATCGACGACTTCAACTCCCAGAATAATGCGCAAATCACCTTGGTAAGTGACATTTCAGAGTATAGAGGATTTCTTGTTAGTCAACACCCTCTGACAGGCAGGGGTCATCATGGCCATCAATGCCGGTTTCCTTGCTGTGCAAGGTGTCGGTACTGGAATGGTTGCAGAGTCTATCTTGAAGGGATCAATCATTTTCTCTGTAGGCTGCCTGTTTGCAGGCATGTTTGCGCAACACTTCAGCGAGAAGTTGAAGTCTTTGCAATTTGCGGTTTGTTTATTTTTGTTTTCAGCTGCTACAGTCTAACGTCCAATTCACCAGGCATATTACCTAGATCAAGGGATAACCGTGGTTATTGGGGTGTTCAGCGCACCCCGGTTCTTCTGCATGATGAGGCAAGTTGACATTTGATCTCTGTCACTTCATGTTTGCTTACAGGGGGAAAAGCATCACATGGTCCGGCTTTGGGTTCCTTGCAAGTGCCTTTATAGATGCCCAGCACTCTAAACCTGCTCTCATTACATGTGCATGTTGCCTAGCTGTTGTGACGTGCATTTTAGGCCCCTTGGCTTGGTATGGTTTACGTGCAAGGGTGACACCATATGTTCATCTTAAAGACGACTGATCTAAATAGCCTAAATATCATCTAACTACCAATGTGAGCTATGTATAAGGTGAATGAGTCAATCATTCCATGTGTAAAGCAGCGATATAATACTATATCTCCGCTAGGTGTGCAAATGATGACACCGAACGGTACAGTAACAAACAAAGGCAAAGGTGACCAAACCTTACAGTATACTGTGACAAATATTCTCAAGAGCGCCTTTGGACATATCATAGTAGGGTAAGTACATTGCCTGCCTACTTTTCAACGTCATACTAATCTCTTCCTCTAGCATGAACTTCTTAGCACACTGAGTTCCCATCCGTACTCTCATCATGCACTCCCCTGTGCAGATGTACTCTAGCGACCTGGCAATATGCAGGTGTGAGGACATTGACTCATTGATGCGGGATATTGAAGGGCTTGGCAGGTTTGTGATTTTGGCTCATGTTTTCTTGTCTGGTTTTGCTCATGTACACATCCCTTTATTCACGCCTTTTGCGGTCCATTCCTCTCTTTTCCTTCGTCGCTCATCACCTGATGCGCGTGGCAGTAGTGTTTCTCCATGTAACTCAGTCGGGAATGCAGGCACGTATTTTACCTTGTTCTGCACAGCTGGCTGCTACTGATATATGTTTGGTTTAAATTGAGCTAACGAACACTTTCACATCAACAACTTATGACTCGGATGATAATTGCTGGCGCAAGAGCTGCGATGGCAGCCAAATACGGGTTCTTCTATTGCTCCTCCTGCTAGTGCATATAACCTGACCACCTACTAGTATTGGTGGCCTCTCAACACAACAGAGTAGTGGAGGACGGCGCATGCCATGAAGCAGGCTAAAAGCAGCTGCGGGTCTGTTAAGTATCTGTTTCTGTTTTGCCATATTCCGCTCTCTTCATAATCAGATTTTGTTGTACATCTAACATATATAAGCACGAATAGCCACCGGCTCGCTGTCACCCTGTCATGTTGTGCTGCTCATTTGCAATCTATTTGTGTGCCCTCCCTCCTTTTGACCTCCAAGTTGCTCTTCCATTTTGTTTCACGACACCATCAGCCATACATGGCTACCATCTGCACCTTCCAGCGCGCCGTACAGCACAGATCTGTTTGCTCATTGGTCAACTATATGTCTCGTGTCAAAAGCTGTTGAGTTTCAAGAGGAAAAGGGTGCAAATATAGTGTACAAAAGTCTGCCTTTGTAACAAAGCAACGACCAAAGTTGGTGACCGCTTGTCGATATATATCTTGATTTCTAGGTGGCATTAACCTAATGATGTAAATGGCTTCCATTCCTACATTTACATAGGTATAGCACATTTTCCTACTAATCATAAAGAATTATCTATGCTATACAAGTAGGCTATGAGCAGGCCATTGAATAACTATGGAGGGTTACATGACATAGACATCCAATATCATTGCCAAAAATTGAGAGGCAGATAACCAAAGGTGCGAGATGATGAACTCATACTTAAATGCTGCCCAAAGGGCTGGTGATAGCAAGCCCATGCCAAAGGCCCTCAATGTTACAGCTAGATGATAGAGAGTTGCCATTATATAACTATGGGGCATTACATGACATAGATATTCAATATTACCACCAATAATCAAGAGGTGGATGACCAAAGGTGTGGGATGACGAACCTATGCTTAAATGTCACCCAAAGGGTAGATGGCAGCAGGCCTGTATCAGAGGTCCTCAATGCTACAGCTAAATAGTAGAGAGTAGACATTGAATAACTATGTGGTATCTCGTAGTCAGTCATTAACAAGGTTGGTCCTAATGTGCCATGTTTGTGCTGTCTTATCAAATGTGACTAGACATACCTAAGTCTCAGCGATTTCCTGATGAATGTGAAACCGGAGATCACCTGGTCTCAGTTACGGCGTCGGTTTACCCCTGGTTTCGAAACGCTTCTGGATGAAGGAGTGGAGAATGGCTGGTACGATAGTGACAACACCCTTCAGGTGTAAGTGACCTTCGCTCTAGACCTCTGACATTTTAAGTTTGCTTATAGTAATGCATTTAGCATGATCTTCCGTTGGGTCTTCATTCCATGGTTGCAGTGCGAGCTAGATAGGTATCAGGACCATGTTAACAACACCCTCAAGAGGCCAGATTGTAACAAGGTATTTCAATGGTATTCATTTACATTCATTTAGCACTTACGATTCTTAAGTTTAGAGGCCAACGGATCGAGCGGGAGCTAGTAGATAGTAATAATCTCAGTCTGTATTTGAGGACTCATGGTCCATGTACAGTACCTAGTAGATAGTAATACTACTCGTAAAATCAGCGCACGAACGAAGGAACATTTAAGTGTAAGAACTCACATCTCAGTCTGTATTCGAGGACTGAGATGTTCGTTTGATGTCTACGAGGTTAATAAGAGAAAAAATGACGTGATACGTATATTAGCGTTGCAAGGAGAATGATAAAGTGAAACATTGGTATCTGGACGTCGAGTGACACTCAACGTCTCTTTTCTCGTGCCTCTGTCAAACGGTCGCGCTCGTACTACGTGGTGTCGTCCGACACATCCGATACGGCCGAACTCAACACTCCCCCTCGAGCGGGACCGAGTGTCATCATGGTCCGGAGCTTCTGAAAGCGGGGTCGAGGCAATGGTTTGGTGAATGTGTCGGCTACGTTGTCTTCTGTAGGACAATAGTGTAGCTCGAACGTTCCGTTCTTCACGTGGGCGCGGACGAAATGATAACGTATGTCGATGTGCTTGGTACGTGCGTGAAACTTGTTGTTCGACGCTAACGCTATGGCGGATTGATTGTCGCAATGGATGGGGGTAGAAGTGTGCGTCTCGTCGTAGAGTTCCTTGAGGAGAAGTTGTAAGTAGAGTACTTCTCTCGCAGCAGCTGTCAGAGCGATATACTCGGACTCGGCAGTGGACAGCGCTATAATGGGCTGTTTCCTCGAGCTCCACGCGACTGGACCCCCATGCAACATGATGACATACCCAGACATCGAGTGACGATGTGGCTGGGACGCCCAATCAGCATCGACGTAAGCCTCCAATCCTTCATCTGCCCCTCCCAGCGTTATCCCATACTCGGCTGTACCTTTTAGGTAGCGCATGGTGCGCTTCGCCGCCTCCCAGTGCACCCGTCCAGGGTTACGCATAAACTGGGAGAGTGTCGCTACGGCGAACGCGATATCGGGCCTTGTGCTGGTCGCTGCATACATGAGCGACCCGATACCACGTTGGTAAGGTACATCCTGCATGTCAGCGAGTGCGGCGTGGGTGTCTGGAGACTGCTCCACAGTCAGTGTACTTCCTGCGTCCATTGGGATGACGGCGCTCTTTGAGTCGGTCAGGTAAAAACGCTCGAGTATAGTGTTGACGTATGCGTGCTGTGAGAGTGTGATGGTGCGCTCGAGTCGGTTGCGCTCGACTTTGAGACCTAGCAGCCAGCTGAGGTCTCCTAAGTCCGTAATGTCGAAGTACTGACGAAGGCGTTCCTTGAACTCGGTGATGTGTCGCAGGTGCTTTGATGTTACGGCCATGTCGTCGACCGACACGGTCACGACCATGTGCCTTTCGACCTCGCGTACATAGTACACGGCTTGGTCAATCTGCAAACGCGTGAAGCCCATCTCTAAGAACACACTTGCCAGTTCCTCCGACCACTCGAATCCCGCTTGCTTCAACCCATACAAACATCTCTTCAACTTCAACACCTTCCCTTCCTCACCTTCAGGTATCCAGGAGGCGCTCTCATGTAAATGTCCTCCTTGATCTCCGCGTGTAGGTACGCGCTCTTGATATCGACTTGGTGGACTTCCCAGTCCTTCTGGGCGGCCATGGCGAGAACGGTACGTATCGTGGGCATGTTGGAAGTTGGAGCAAAAGTCTCCGAGTAGTCGAGGCCGTGCTTCTGGCATTGGCCGTTTGCCACGAGGCGGGCACGCAGCTTGAGCTTCTCACCATCCGGGCCGCGTTTGGTGGCCAGAACATAGTGGCAGGGTATGACGTTAGCATGACGTGGTACGTTTACCACTTCCCAGGCTCCTAGCTTCTCTAGCTGACTAATTTCATAGTCTATGGCCTCTTGCCATTCCACCGCGTCCGGGCCGTTTAAGGCCTGTTGGAGAGTAGGTTCGGGCTCTGCTGTTGCTAGAGCCCAATGGGTAAGTGGTGCGTCGTCCTCATCGTCGTCTGCGGTCGCTAATGAAGCTGATTCCCCCTGGTGTAGGGACTTATAGTATCCTATGGGAGGCCTAACACGTGTCGCTCTGGGGGCAGCTGGTTCTGGGAGTGGAGTTTGGAGTTTTGGTGGGGTAGTTGGTGTGGGTGTCGAGACGTGCTGGTCATTACTCGCTGGCAGCAGCGCCTTCTCCCCCTCAAGCGGTACGTCCGCAGCCACAGTTATGTTGGTGGGCACGAAACTAATGTTCCGTTCCACAGAGATACGACGCTTACTGACGTCGACCGTGCACTAGGTCGTATTGTGTGTGTCCTGGCGTTGCCCTTGAAGGTAAACGGTTACGCAGCCAGCTGGCATAGCTAACTGCGGCAGTCCACAGGAACTTGGGCACGTTGCGCGCCAGCAACATCGCTCGTGTCAACTCGACTAGCGTCCTGTTGAGGCGTTCTGCGACGCCGTTCTGCTGGGGGGAGTCATGTACGGTGAGCTCTCATTTTATACCCTAACCTGCTAAGTACTCGTCAAATTCTGCACTTAGGTACTCTCCTCCCCGGTCGGAACGCAGAGCCTTAATCTTCGTGTCGTGCTGCCTGGTGAGTCGAGCTTCATACTGCTTGAAAGCTCCAAGGGCCTCACTTTTGTGCTTCAGGAAGAGGATGTGCGTTTCGTGGGAGAAATCGTCAGTGAAGCTCATGTAATATGAGCTTCCACCTATGCTAACAGTTTGCGCAGGTCCCCAGAGGTCGGTGTGTATCAACTCGCCATACGTCTGCGCACGACGTTTCGACTCCTTATGGAAAGGCTGCTTCGCAGCCTTTCCCTTCTCACACGCCTCACAGAATTCTGGTTCCGAGGTGGAGTCAAGCTCGATGCCTTCAACCAAACCCTTCTCGACAGCGGACTTAACTGCCGAGTGCGATATGTGTCCCAGCGCACGATGGAGTTCTCCCAAGGTGAGTTTTCCTTTGGCTAATGCAGCATGATGCTCGTGCTGACCCGTAACGGTGTATAGGCCGTCCACATGAGGTATTTCGGCGATCACTTGTCGTTTGGGACCTGCGGACAAGATCCTGCAGTTGGTCCCTTCGAAATGGACTGCCAATCCTGCAGCCGTTATACGGTTCGTCGCCACGAGCATATAGCTCATCTTTGGCACGTGTAGTGCGTCTTTGAGAGTGACCCTCGTCCACTTGGATCCTAGCGGTAAGTTTATTCTTACATCACCGCGACCTATGGCACTAATTATCGAGCCGTCTGCAGTGCGAATGTCGAGGGGTTTGATTGGATTATACGAGATGAACTCGGCTCTGTTTGGGCAGAAGTGAGAGGTAGCGCCGGAATCAATGATTGCCGTGCGGTTCTTTGCAGGTGAGTCTTTCTCCCCAGTCATAGGCACGCTGTCTATTGACGCGAACGCATAGTTATCCTGGGAGTCGGTGGCAGCTGCTGCTGTTGCAGCCGTCTTGTTCTGTCTCGCCTTCTTTTGACGTGGACCCTGCCCTTCCTTGCCACCTCCCTTCCTCCAGCAGTCGCTCTTCCAATGTCCCTTCCTGTCACAGTTGGTGCACACGGCATCCGGGTTCTGTTGGTTCGAGCCTCCAGCATTCCGGCTCTTCCCTTGAGCGACTCTAGCGTTAAACGCTGAGTTGCTTCCTTTCTTCCCGGTACGACGATCCGAGAGCAGGCGATGCTCGTATTCTTCGGTGACCACGCTGATCAACTCATAAGGGGTGAGTACCTTTTTGGCTATTTTAGCCGTTGCGTTTATTGACGAGACCAATGGGCGGTAAGATTCGGGCAGCGAACCCAACGTTATCGCGTAAAAATCGCGATCCTCGATACTAGCGCCCATCCCCGCAAGCAACTCTTGGAGGCGTAGCTGCTCTCTAAAATGAGCCTTTACGTCGCCTCCTTCCTCGCATCTCAACTCTTGGAGTCTGCGGCGGAGGTCTATCTGGACCAATTCTGTTTTCCCTTCGTGGATCTTGCAGACTTCGTCCCAGATAGCTGCTGCGCTGCCCAGGTTCTGGATCCGGAGTAGAAGTTGGTCGGAAATAGTGCTGAAGATTTGTTGTTTTACCAGTGAGTCCTTTTGCTGGTATTCGTCTATCTTATCCTCTAGGTCCTCTAGTTCTGCATCCGTCGGTTTAGTGCCGTCCGGCGTCGTCACTTTTCCCGTTGACGGATCAACAGCGAAGGGAACGGGCTTTGTCTTACGACCATCAGTATATCGCATCAAGCCTCGAGCGCCAAGGGCCGTTAACATTCTTCCCTTGTAGGTTATCCAATTCAAGCCGTCGTCGGCAAGTTTTGGGATGTTGAACAGCGCGGAATTGGAGCTGGGGAGCATAGTATCCATAGTCGAAGCAGGGCTCATAACCTCTTAAGTTTAGAGGCCAACGGATCGAGCGGGAGCTAGTAGATAGTAATAATCTCAGTCTGTATTTGAGGACTCATGGTCCATGTACAGTACCTAGTAGATAGTAATACTACTCGTAAAATCAGCGCACGAACGAAGGAACATTTAAGTGTAAGAACTCACATCTCAGTCTGTATTCGAGGACTGAGATGTTCGTTTGATGTCTACGAGGTTAATAAGAGAAAAAATGACGTGATACGTATATTAGCGTTGCAAGGAGAATGATAAAGTGAAACATTGGTATCTGGACGTCGAGTGACACTCAACGTCTCTTTTCTCGTGCCTCTGTCAAACGGTCGTGCTCGTACTACGTGGTGTCGTCCGACACATCCGATACGGCCGAACTCAACAACGATCACATAATTTAGGTGCTTCCACACGGTGTACCTAATCTAATATATGAGTCTGCAGAAGATTTTGGAGCTTTAGACTTCAAGGTATATTTTATTTGAATGCTACTTGAATCACATTGTAACTAACTGGCTTATCATTCTACTAGGTAACAGTCAAACAAGACGCTATAGACCATGTCCGCAATATCTATGTGAAACCCGATCATCCTGTCTTTGATTTGGTTCCCAAACCGCTCAATGATCTTATTCAAGACTGTTATGATGATTTAGGCCGTCCTCCAGTCACTCGCCAGTCTGTGTGGACAATTTACTTAGATTTGTATCATTCCATTCAGCACTCTGCACAGATACCAGCCATTGTCGATTCTCTTACAGATGTCACCGACTCGGATGAAGAGCCTTTGCCTCTCCTCGAAAACCAAAAGGACCTGTTTTTTCATGGGGATACTGATAGTGCTTACTACATGGGTGGTATTCACAGTGGACATGGTCTCAGTATGTTTTTCTCAGTTTGAATTAACTGTGTTTTAAATTATTCTACAACAGATGCATCTGATCATCGCTGGCTGGATCATCACAGATTCGGGAAGGACATGCTTTTTATAGATGGAGTTGGCAAAATCAGATCGAAAATTCACTGCATTATATGTCAATATATCTTATGATAATACAATATACTAATATCAGCAATATGGCATCAAATGACAATAGATTACAAGCAAACTACAATTTTAACAGAGATTTGTAACATTTTGCAAGTATGATTATTCTACGACAAAGTAATATACAAGCACAAGCAAAATGGCGTGAAGGGACAAGAAAATACCATATCTCGCAAGTATGATTAGCCTGCACAAATCATTATACAACTAAGAACAAAGAGGCATTGAAGGACAAGAAGCTGCAAGAAAATTACAATTCTGATGGAAATGTGGATTGCCTCGCAAGTCTGACCATCCTATGATAAAGTAGTATACAAACACAAGCAAAATGACCCTTAAAGATAAGAAATTGAAAGAGACTACAATTCTGACAGAAGTTTGGCTTATGACAAAGTAATGTAATCGTTACATCATAATATGAAAGACAGTAAGCTTTCCAACAAAATCCATGGGAAAATTATTGATGTGGTCAGTAGGCACACCCTCGCTTCATCGCTACTAAAGCGCCAATGATTCACAATTATACCAATGCCATTTGTGAAGACGTCATCATAGTATATATACTCAATGTACTGACTACACCGAAGAACAGTAGATAGGATTTTTTACAAAGTCCAGTAAGAACAAGGCAGATATGGATATGTATGCAGACTGTTGATAGAAATCTGCGCCTTCCCCTCAACGTCTCGCAGTTCGGCATAGACAAAGGCATAGCCGGCAGCGAGGGAGTACTCTTGGGAACCCCGCCTGGTTCCAAGCACTCGTGTGAAGTCCGAGTAAATGTACTTGTACCTAAGCTGGTTTACCCGAGGCAATAGAGTCACAGCGCGATCAAATAGATTGCGTGCGCGATGGACATTTCGAGACTTAGGCTTCATTTAAATTGACCTGAGCCAAAGGTGAGCGCTTCAAGGGTCTACGTCCAAAGCACGTTCAAAGATAGAGTGAGGACGGTCGAATTCGTTTTGGGCCTAGTACGAATATATCAGACCATGACATTAATCAAAATTTTCAAGCTACATACCCACTGCGGGCATTGTCTCATTTTACTCCACCAAACATCCAAAAAACATTGAATTAGAAGATAGAAATTTCTTTTTATTGTGTGTATCAAAACATTGAAAAAAAATAATGAATGTATTGAAGATTTTCTGTATGCAAGACATAATCTAAAAATGAGTCATTTTCCCTCAAGAAACAGTCTATATTTTTCATTCATCATTCCTCAAATAACAATTTACAATCATGTTAAATTTTTTGCCTCTGTTTTTTCAGTGTTTTGTCTATCAAAAATCTCAATTACTTCATCCTGTTCACCATATGTTTGATCCAAGAACATTGAAAAATCATATAACAAATAATAATAAATATTTTGACAATGTTTTGTTAAGGAAAAGCAAAGAAACTTTCAAACTTTCATTTGTATATTTGATCAGAGGAAATTTATGAAACATGCCCCATGTTTTGTAAGAATAAATACATAATGTTTGCAGTATATTCCTCCTGCACAACACTTAAAAAACATTTATTATGTTCAGAGAAAAAAAATGAAACATGATTGCAGGATACTCTGCCTCAGAACATGCACAAATTATACATTGTTTTCTGCACACAATAGATGGAAAATACAGCATTATCCTTGAAGGAACATGATGAATTTTTGCATCATGTCCCACACACAGAAAATCATTGAAACATAAATTATTATTTTTTCAATGTTTTGACAGACAAAATGAAGGTACACTGGTCCAAGTAGTGCTGCTAAGAACCAAGAACTATTCGGCGGGGAAATGAGAACAAAATGGTGTGACAATATAGAAGGGTTTTTTGAGAAGATTTTTAGTAATGGTGAAGCGATGAGTATAGAGGCAAGGTTGAGAGTGGGGGCGCAAGTGCCAAACCTGGGTCCAGTTCTACCAGAGTCGACAAACCCTGGATTGAACCTTTGCAAACTGTTCAGAGTGGTCATGTTTGGTTTTTTTGGGGTTCAAATGTGAACCATCCATGTCACAAGCCAACAACTGGACTGCTTGGTGCAGCACTGAGGCAGTCATGTACTAAATACACCAACTGCAGTTTCACAGGCAGAAAGAAATGCAAATTAATGCCAAGTGATGTCAAGGAGCAAAAGCAGCTGGTTGTGCATAAGAAAGGCTGACTTAAAGGATTCATCAATTTTCTGTGTCCCATGGGCCATGACATGTGTAAGGATTGTCTATCCTCTACACACGGCCCGCACCTCAAAAAGGAAATCTGAGAACTGTCATTCACAAAGTCCACGTGACTCACGGATGCGAGAAAGCTCTACACTTCGCATCCGAGTTATGTGGATACATTCTCTCACTTCTCCATTCTCTCTTTTTCCGTTATCTTACCTTGTGCTCAAACTTCACGATACCCTTGTTTCACCAAAGTATTTTCACCTCGCCATATGCTCCCCATTCTTATTTCAGCCTAGTAAAGTACTCAAAAATGTATTTATACTGCTCATGTACACTCATAACAACAGCAGAATCATATGTTGGTTCCCTGCTCAAAGCAAACTTTGCTCTACAGAAAGTCTTAGCCTCTCAAAATGTTTCGTCTTCACACTTGCACCCCTACTCTCAACCTTGCCTCTATACTCATCGCTTCACCATTACTAAAAATCTTCTCAAAAAACCCTTCTATATTGTCACACCATTTTGTTCTCATTTCCCCGCTGAATAGTTCTTGGTTCTTAGCAGCACTACTTGGACCAGTGTACCTTCATTTTGTCTGTCAAAACATTGAAAAAATAATAATTTATGTTTCAATGATTTTCTGTGTGTGGGACATGATGCAAAAATTCATCATGTTCCTTCAAGGATAATGCTGTATTTTTCACCTATTGTGTGCAGAAAACAATGTATAATTTGTGCATGTTCTGAGGCAGAGTATCCTGCAATCATGTTTCATTTTTTTTCTCTGAACATAATAAATGTTTTTTAAGTGTTGTGCAGGAGGAATATACTGCAAACATTATGTATTTATTCTTACAAAACATGGGGCATGTTTCATAAATTTCCTCTGATCAAATATACAAATGAAAGTTTGAAAGTTTCTTTGCTTTTCCTTAACAAAACATTGTCAAAATATTTATTATTATTTGTTATATGATTTTTCAATGTTCTTGGATCAAACATATGGTGAACAGGATGAAGTAATTGAGATTTTTGATAGACAAAACACTGAAAAAACAGAGGCAAAAAATTTAACATGATTGTAAATTGTTATTTGAGGAATGATGAATGAAAAATATAGACTGTTTCTTGAGGGAAAATGACTCATTTTTAGATTATGTCTTGCATACAGAAAATCTTCAATACATTCATTATTTTTTTTCAATGTTTTGATACACACAATAAAAAGAAATTTCTATCTTCTAATTCAATGTTTTTTGGATGTTTGGTGGAGTAAAATGAGACAATGCCCGCAGTGACCTCCCAGTTTGCACACTGCGTCCATTCCTCGCTGATATAATGTTCAGTGGGATATCACCAACACCGAAATCCACATTCATGCTACCCACCGACCCTTGCACGCTGTGCTGCGGCAGTTGCTGAGGATGATTAGCACGCTTATCAGTGCTATTGGTGCAGGACGTGTTGCTGAAATGGTGCTCTCTTGTGAGAGAAGCGGGTGGATGGCTTCGGAGGTGAAAGACATAATCTTTTGGTTCGCTGATGGTGGGTAGAACTTAGTATCAGGATAATGAACGTAATGAGAAAGTCAATTGACACCTACCGCTGATAAAAAAAATGACTCGTGACGAAAACGAGCAATTTAAGGGCGAACTAGAAAACTAGAAAGAGGTGTTGAAGACGTCGCAAGCAGCAGGAGGGCGAGTGGCAACAGTTTTTCGACGCTGGTTGTTATCAAATATTCAGTACCGCCAAAATCCGGTTGCACAAAGACTCACCTTGGCCTGTGAAGAGAAAAGAAAACACATCAAAGTATCCTGGTAACGTTTACCTTCACAGATATACCCAAAAGCTAAGCTTGTAAGTCGAGCGACCTAGTTTCTGTAACCCCAGGGCTCTAGGTAGAAGGAATATGAGTGTTCCTTCGATAACATCTAGGACGAAGAAACATTCAATGCTGAATAAGCCTTGCGGCAGGCTGCGTGGTCACTAGTGAGCATAGCGTGGCCTAACTCGAATCTAAGAATTTAAAGAAAAGAATGTACCTCTATAATTTGGGTCAAAGTCATGATGAGATAACTCGTGTCTGGAAATGCCAACCTTCATAGCGCTCCGCACAAGAACAAAAGCTCAGAAGTGGTTTGATCGATACATAGTATTACATGAATCGTACAACCCATCCGGATATTACATAAATAATCTGCTTAGATAACCAGCCGCAGGTAATAATGTTAATCAGATTCAGGATCGTCAAAGTCGTCAAATTCAGTGTCATGGTCGTCGCCGTAGTAATACAATTCATCTGGTCGAGGCGGCGGAATAAATCCACTGAGTGATGACAATGTACCTGCAAAGACATCAGAAATGGAAGACAACATGATCAGCGTACCTACTGGTGCTGACAGGGAAGTCGTGTTCACAGGCATTTTCAATCGCCATTGCATAAAGGTCTACCTCAGCTTTGGCGCGGCGCATCTTTGCTTGCAAGACAAGCAACTCCAACCCAATGTTGCGCTGACTCGGATAAGCATGGTGGCCGTTAGCAAAAAGAAACAGCGGCGTTAGTCCTGCTTGGTAGGCTTGCTCCGCGCGGAATGCATCGTAAAAGGTTTCTTGGACGTCAAGAGTAACCCATGCGCTCAACAAGGGTAATGAAGGGCCGACACGCTTTACAAGAACAATGAGAACAGCATAGTAGATCGATTATAGTACTGACATTGGAAATAACAGAAGCCAGTGTATCTTTATGGGTAGTGGATCCAGGTGATGTAAGTGTAGAGCGGTCCAGAAAAGGGTATTTCTCCGTGACCAAAGGTTGGACAAACGGGAGAGGGTGAATGTATGGTTTCTTTAACCAAGCTTCGCATTTATCTTGTGTAGCTGTGGGACAGGCAAAGGGCGCAGCACATGTTGAGGTCGTTGAGGAAGAAAACGAGATGTCACGCATACCTGGGTATATGATAGGATTCATGTATGCACAAAAAATTGATCATGAGGAAGCTCACGCAATCGTTGTTGCTGCAAGTGTTCAATAGCCTGAGTATACAAAGATACTTCCATCTGACTTCGTTTCTTCCTCTCCAGCATAAGAAGATGCTCTGCGACTACATGCCTTCTCCCCACAAATTCACCAGCGCAATTGTTCTGGTGTTGTCGTAATATTGCCTCCTGCTGCGCTTCTATAGTACACTCTCCAACGATCTCCCAAAGATCTGCAGGATATACTCGATCTTTGAGCAAAACTGATAAGACCCTCACTTCGGTCTGCAGCTGTCAATACATTATTCAGAGTGTGGATGTAAACAAATGCGCGATTATAGACTGACCTTGTGATTTGCTATGAGTCCTATGTAGGCATCTAGCAATCCGATGCCTAATGTATTCGAAAGTTGGAAAACATTTATACGAGCAATTGTGTCGTCGAACAGGTACGAGGTCACAGGACAAGCTGACATCATTGGACGAACAGGCACAATATTGGTCCAATTGTGATTCTTCAAATGTTCCAGGTAAACTATTTGTAGCGGCGACTGAATGCCCGAAATGGCAATTTCTGTCCAAGATTCTGCCATCAAGAAGTGAATTTGGCGATCTGGCCATCAAAAGTGGACCTGGCAATTTGCACGTCCTGTATACTCGAAGTCACTGCGTTTGGTCTGTCTTCCTATGCCTTGAGAACACGTATACATAGCCAGCTTCTCCGTGACGGCGACCTGTATGTCGTCCGCATTCACTTGGTGCAGCGCGAATTCCTTTTTGAAATCAGTCCGACTAATATGTGAGTCTATGTCCGAGGGTTTGATGCCGTAAATTTTATTCTTCTCGCCACGTACCTCGACGCCTGCAATCACCCATGAGTCGATGAGACGCGGTTCCGATGTTTGAAAGACTCCTTGCTTATCACCCAAGTTTTGTAAATTCTTTGTTCTGAGAAACGGAATGGTCGAGAATTGAAGATGCCAATCGGGATGCCCTTTTCCTTGTAATTTTTCATGTCGAACATTTCGATGATGGATATAGATCAGGATGGCCTGTCCGCTGCGTCGACTGAAGAAAGATAATGAGACCAGCAATGAATATAGGATGGATTGACTACACAGGTTGAAAATATCTACGACATGGAGGTGGGTCAGGACTTGAAGCTGCAGAATATGAAATAACTACCGTTCCTAGAATGCCAAGCGTTTTTCGGACTGCGAGATGATAAGAACAACCAATGTCGACAAACAAACACGCGAAGCGACGTACTAGTCTAAGCCCTGTCTGGACAGTCGGATCTTACTGAATATCCATGGGGCTAGTTTTCGCTTGGTTGCCGGATATTCCCAAGGCTTGCGCCTGAAACTGGAGTTGCTGAAAGCGCCCTGTGACAGTGTGGTTTCTCAGTAGGACGGTTTGAAAGGCGTACAGCTCGTCAAAGTTAGTTTGAGCTGAAAGTAGAATGGATTACTTATGTGCAGGGGTGGGTGATGCAGGGAGTTCCACCCATTCGGCCTACGGGTTTGGTGGGGATATTGTTTACTTCCACTTTACACGAAGAAGACTCCGCGGTGAAACCACTTTTGCCTTTCTCTTGGACTCGATTGAGCTGATGCGCTCATCTAAGAAGGTGTTATATCAGCTTTGAAGAAAGGGTAATGACGTTAGGTTTCTGCGTCGATGCCAGCCCTTCAGTAATATTTCTCTTCGGTTCCTGACGATTATAGTTTATTGAAGCAACAAAAACCACGATCGGTGATGAAATGCTCACTATTCAGATGTCTCAAGCTTCAAAGCTTCTCGATGCCAGAAGAATGCAATCCCTTTCTGTTTCTGCAGATCTGAATTCTACCCCACGATGCATGTCCATTACAATCGGGCACAACTGCCTTGAAAAATTCAAAGTTTTGCAGGTAGTCACGCTGCTGAATCTTGTCTGCCTTCTGATTGTATCTCACCTGTGCATAGAACAGGGCACTTGGCAATCGATGCTGACCCGAATAACACCAAACTGAATTAACCGAAGTTCAAGTGTGGGGAAGTATTACGTTTGTACATGTTTACACTCGACGGTTGTAACACTAGTAAGTTCCAGTACCAACACATCATCAACTTGGTCAAGTCTCTTGATCTATCGTCTTCCTTGCTTTTGTACCCTACTTGAACAGATGTGGTTTTTCATCGTTGACCTTGCCGCTACTCGCATGCACTTTTTACAACTTCTGAACAGAATACGAAACTCTTCCATGGCAATGGCATCGCACACAGCAAGCCTGTCCAACAACTGCGTTTCCTCCCTGAAGGTCCACTCGAGTCGAATAGGAGGTATTGGTGGGTTTTTATCATCTATCCATCCATCCATCCATCCGTCAGTGTAACTGTAATGTTGCAGCAGAATGAACCCGTACCTCTTCGTGGGTACCGGAAAGCGACCGAAGACGCCAGGTTGAAGTAGATATCTATCTTCACTAGGTGATGTTTAATGTTATATCTTCTTGGACGGGAAGAATGCTAACCTCGGTATCCACATTTATCAGAGGCACACCTGGCAGTCCAATGAGTCTGCTTCGTGGTGTTATTCCACCAAGGGTACACTGCCGCCTCTACATATGCCACCTTTCCGCCACCGTCAGCGCATAGGCAGCATGGGTACCTAAACTCGTATTTATCGCGGTACTTCTCGAAATTGGATGGTGGAATTTTCTTTCCTTCACTATCGGCAGGCCTACGGTTTTTGGGGTGGTGTCATCGCTCAGGATTAGGCCTGGATTCAAGTCGTATCTCACCAACACCATTCAACCATCGATTGTGAGGCATTATCATAGTGTAGCAGGGCGGAGGAGGAAGTCATAGCTTCCGCAATCAGTCTGCCTAACCTCTGAGCTACATCGTGGTAGTTGGGTGGTGCAGTGATAGTAGAGGAAGGCGAGGATGGTGGTTCCATTTGGTAGATGTATTTCTTTCCTCCTGCTTTAATAAAGTTTCAAATTTTAGTCGCCATAGCTTGTCTGGATTTTTCTGCCGTCATTATGTGCGCCAGTACAATTTGGCGGAAGGTTGTGGGAACTTGGCGCTGCAGGGGTAACCCCGCTCGCAATCTTAGGCGCCAAATTTGGTTCTGTTGAGTTGCTGTAAGCTCTTTGGTGTGATTCTCTAGCCTAGATTGAACACAACCATAGCATTATTCCTGTCTTTTCAGCTCCTCTCCGTCTCTCATGGACCTCACGGATTCATTGCCAGGTCCGAGTCCTTTCAGATGCACTTGCAATCGAGAGTTCACACAAGAAAGCGCTTATACCAAGCACCAGCGCTCGTGCACGAAGGGCAAAAAGCGATTGTTCTCCGCATTATCGAGAGCAAAGGATCTTCTAGGCTCTGCAAAGCGGTCCCGACTGGATAAGAACAGTGGCAGACAGTTTTCAAGTACGCAGTTCAATCATTCATTAGTGCCGTCATCGTCTTCCGGAGCTTGCTCAACTTTGTTATCATCATCACACCCTGCCCAAGAAGTTTCGTGTGCAGATGATTCGTCACACAATCCACCTCCTTCAATATCGCAAGCCAATCTCGACACTCCATCTAGAGAAATGGACGAAGAAGGGCTATCACTGGCGCAGCGGAGGAGCCGGCGTGTTGGTATTCCTATGCCACTGCGTTATAGACAGTACGACGATGTACTTCCACAGCCTCCCCCGAGTGTTCCCCCCAGTCGCACTGCCCAGCATTCAGAGTCCAACCCACCTGTACATTCTACCGGAGCGGCTCGTACATTGTTGCGGGCCCCTCCTTTCCGTACAGCGAAGAATGTTTTTGGATTAATACGGCAGTTCTTTTCGTCAATCCCCCCTTCCCATGACCCGGAAGATGTCATCACGCTCAAAGACATCAGTTCCGTTCCAGCCATGACTCCAGCGGGATTGGACATCCCCGCCGAACCTCGCGATATTTCATTTCATCCCTACCCCAACCGATCCTCTTTCGAACTTGGCCATTGGTATTGGAACGGCAGCGCGCAAAAATCCCATCAAAGCTTCAAGGAACTTATCGACATCATTGGACGTCCAGATTTCGACTCTAACGATGTCCAAAGTACACCATGGGACAGAATTAACTCGCAATTAGGTGCGAGCACTCAGGATGAAGAAGGAGACGAATGGGAGGATGAGGATGCGGGTTGGCGTAAAACGCAAGTAACAATAAAAGTACCCTTTTCCCGGACCACAGCTCAGCCAGGTGCTTGGCCTTATGTCGCAGCAGAACTTTATCATCGACCTCTTATTTCCGTCATCCGGGAGAAGCTGTCAAACGCCCGGGACGATGAATTATTCCATTACGAGCCTTACGAGCTGCGATGGAAAGCCCCTCATCTTCAAGACGAAGTAAACATTCAAGGCGAGTTATACACTTCACCGGCCTTCATGGATGCGCACCGCCAACTTCAAGAGTCTCCCGGAGAGCCAGGATGTGAATTACCCCGTGTAGTTGTCGCTCTAATGTTCTGGTCAGATGCCACACACTTGACGGCTTTCGGTAATACGAAGCTGTGGCCGGTATATATGTATTTTGGAAACGAAACGAAGTACCGCCGGTGTCAACCATCCTGTAATTTAGCGAACCATGTAGCATACTTCCAAAAGGTACGATGATTACTATTCTCACCTGCATTGAAGATGACGTTTGGTTGCAGCTTCCGGACTCGTTTAAAGATTTCGCTTGTACTTACACCGAAGGCAAGGTTGGCCGCGAATGCTCAACTCATTGCCATCGGGAACTGTTCCAATCTCAATGGAGGGTTCTACTTGATGCCGAGTTTTTACAGGCATATGAACATGGAATCGTCATTCTCTGTTGTGACGGCGTGAAACGCAGGTTTTATCCGCGAATATTCACATATTCTGCGGATTATCCTGAGAAGTAAGTTATAATATATCGTTTGTAAAAATTGCAATTCACAAAAGTCAGAGTGCTTATCGCGACCATTCGGCAGCTTGGGGGTTGTCCTTGCCCACGATGTCTCATCCCGATGGGACGACTTCACAATCTAGGAATGCCTCGTGATAGGCAACAGTGTGCGACTCTTGCGTGTTCCGATTCCTCGAGGAGCCACCTGGTTTCTACAGCACGCAACCTTATCTACGAGAAGAATCATGGTGTAGACAGCACAGCTGTTGAAGCGCTTCTCAAGCCCGATTCATGGGTACCGACCTCCGTGGGTATAACGTTCAGCTTCTTGGCTCGCTTTGACTAACTATTCATCGGCTCAAGATGTCATCAATCCTAGGACCCCCCATTGCAACATCATGTTACTCAAGCATCATGATGATGGTAATGACGGCAACTACCGTTATGCCAAAGTTCTTGGCATACACCATGTTAACGTTGTTCGCATAGGGAACGTGTATGAATCTCGCAGATTTGAATTTCTCTATGTTCGATGGTATGAGCCTGTAGAAAGTCACGCATTGGAGACACGTACTTTGGGACGCGTTAGATTCGTGCCTTTAGCAAATTTGGATGCATTCGGATTCGTGGACCCAGGAGTAGTTCTCAGGGCATGTCATATCATACCGGCTTTTTCTCAAGGTCAGCGCGATCTTAGCGGACACGGGATTAGCTCTCTTGCAGGAGATAAAAATGATTGGCGCCAATACTACGTCAATAGGTGAGCATCACTACTCATTCTGGCTATATTCAAGGGTAACGATTTTGTAATAGCTTCGCCGACCGAGACATGCTCATGAGATTTCATTATGGCCTTGGAGTGGGGCACGTGTATTCTCATGAGGCAAGAGCCATAGCCTCAGCGCAAGGGGTTACAACAACACGAATGGATGATGAGCATTCGGAAACGGACGAAATCCTGCAGACAACTACCGACCTCCAAGATGCTGAGGACGAGGAACACGACCATGTGGGTGTCGAGGAGGTTAATCCATTCGAGCAGGAACAAAATGGGAGCACAGATTCGCTCGTCCAGGCACTCGAAGAAATGTACACTGACCATGTGTTCGATTACGAAGATTAGTATACATTCGGCGGTGCCCTAGCGAGGTAGAAATCTAAGTTCTGATCAGCCAACATGGTTGTTGACGTCATTTCCTAGCAGGCACATCGCATAATACTAGTGAGTAATTCCGAGCGTATGGTCAATTGATTCAATTCTGGCGGGGAAGTCCATCGTTTGTGGCGGAAAACTCAATCTTCGGCACACCTTTTTGGGGATGCAATTCAGTCACTTCTACTAAGCGATTACACCAACTAGCCATCGGTAATCTCTGGCCATCTTGAATCTCTGACTGTATTCGACGTCTGGCCATCGTAATGGATAGACGCGCTACAATCCCCTGCTATTTAATTCTAGCTCTCTAGTCCCTCAACCTCTAACTGCCTCCCCCGTTGCGCCATGCAAGGTGAGTCGCAATCTAAACATTATGTTTCTTCAATTACCTGACCGAAAAATAGCTCCTGCCAAGGCCTGTGTTTTTCTCTACTTTCCGCAACGAATGCAAATTCGACAAATCATACAGCTACCTGTGCGTCGTTTGGACTATAATATATGTTTGTCATTCGCTGATGGTCCTTTCCTCCAGACAGATGAAGTTTGTTACCATGCATAGACTTTTTTTCCTCTCTAACTTAATCTCCAGCACCCTTTTGTTGGATTTAGAGACACCTTTAACTTCCGAGGTTACTTGGCGCACGGATTCCAACAAATTTCTCCTGTATACGTGAGTCACTCTCAGACGCAGCCATTTCATATTATCATAATTGGATTGTAGTCAACACAGGAATTGGGGACGGAGCTGAACCAAATGTGTGGAATTGTAGGGCTTTTGGCTGTTACTCTACGGGATGGGGAGGTAAGGTTTTGCGATGTGTTCGAGGCGGAGGTGAGCGCTCCATCATACTGCGAATACCATCTATGACATGATGAACATAGATCGGTGCCGGCAATTTTCTGCGCGTAATCAAGGCCCATTACTGTCGGCCAAACTCATTAGGACTTGCTAGTGATGTATGGCTCGTGAGTGTAACTTTCAGTGCAGGGTGCAGCAGTCTGATTTTTCGTTCAGAGTGATGTTCTTACTGGTCATTTGGTCCAAATCGATGGTGTCCCTTTTCTTGACAGATCTCCCCCTTCGTCCACCGCCATTGAGGTATCACGTCGTCTAGAAGGAGCACCTGCTCCTGATCCAAATGAGATTTCGTCCTTACACTCATCTTCTGTTCCTTCGTCATCACAGCCATCTGTTTCATCTATTGGTCAATATTATGGACATCCGGGTGCCGTTTCTCCACCAACTGAGTCAAGTGCAAGTTGGTTTGGAAAGCACAATAACACACCATTCATTGCGTCTAACGATTACACAGCGGAACCATTTGACTATCCGCCATTTACTTCTGAGGAGCCGATCCCAGAAACAGATAGTGCCTTCATCGGGGGGCCCCCCTCCACCATCTTTACCTCTGACAGTTATGCTGAAGAGTCCATCGACTATCAAATGGAGTATCCTATGTGGGCTCTGAATGAGGAGTCGTTGTCTTTCCCAGAAAGCGATGGCGTTCTCGTTGACCAACACCCCATCACGGTCCCCATCATACCTGTCAACCCAACGGTAGTGTTCCACGAGGCGTTTGTTTGGAAAAACACCGATCCCGCGCTGAATAAGGACCTTAGAAATGCAATTGAACGCTCGCTGAAAACATCCCCGTGGAAGCGCGCGTTCTTCCTGACTAAATGCATATTCGCAGGCAGCCACTGGGTGGGGATAGCAAACCCATTCGAAGCTTCTGAAGTGGACCAACGCGAGATGCTTACCAACAGTCTTCTAGCGGCCATTGAAGTCGAAGGTACTACGTTGGAATATTTGCTTTCCAAACCACATGAGTGCCTTCCTTCACTTCTGAGTCATTACCTGATAGCATGATCAGTGCCCGTGGAGACCGTGGCGGGAAATCAGAATGTCGAATGGAAAACGCTTCGTGTGATGGTATTGTTTTCTTGTCTCTAGCCTCTGCCTTGGCTCACGCATGAGCAGCTCATTAAGTACCTGAAGTGCAGAACTGATGAGATGCGCAAAATTGTACGTGCGTGTATCGTGAACGAAACGGGATTTTCGGCTCCCTCGAAGGACGCATGAAATGAGAAGGTTAGATACTTTCTAGCACTTCTGTGTGCGTCCAATATAGACCAGGTAAGTGAGAGACTGCATAATTTAACTTCGTTGCTCATTGTGATTTAGGTGATACAAGGGATTGATGAAATCACGCAGCTCCATTTGTTCAGAGAACTCTTGTGGATTGCCTTGCTTCGACCTGTAAATGACTTGGACAACGAGACGCGCGATGGCCGAATTGGGGACCTTTTCCCTGAAGAGGTCCGCGAACAGGGAAATCTAGCAGAAGGTGTAGTAGGGATGTTGATGACCATGGTAAGCTTTCGCCGCTCTTACTCATAGCGATAATAACCAACACAATGTATTGCATCAGATATACCATACGTTCATGATTCTGTGCTCGGAAAAGAACACTCAAGGCCGCAAACTCCCTCACGCATACCGCATCATCAGGTCTGCCCTCGCCAAGATGTACGGAAACCTAAACCTATATCCCGCATTCAAAAAAGCGGTGAGGGAGCTACCTTTCATAATGTCAGTGACCTTCGTGTAAATTTTGGATGCTAGTCTTACTTATCACGCATATAGCATTGAAAATGTTTTCCCCATGGACCCTAAGGAACTCTGCCCGAAAAGAGATCCGAATACGTCCCAGGAAAAGCTTTGGCAAGATGTTAGGCGCGTTATTGTCACGAGAAATGACCAATCACCAGGTCTTCCCAACTCCGTGTTCACATCATTGCGTTCAGCACGAAGTCAGCAACAAGCGGATAGGAAATGCTTTTACGAATCCTAATAATACTTGTATATGTATGTACGATCGTTATTGGTGGGGGTTCAATGAGACAAATATTCTGAATTGATGTTGAATAACGTGCTGCAGACTCGGATAATGTGGATCCAAGAGCAGAAGCTAAGGCCAAATAGTCTCATCCCACGAGCGAGGAGATCCTAAAACCTCACCGTGCAAAGCTGAGTGAAGAATCTCAAGACTAAAAAACGGGCGCACTTTCTAACTACTACCTATGACCAGCACCTATCAACTATTTGTGATTGTTTGGTCTTGTAATACCAAGTATCCACATCCACAATTCCAAACAAAATTCACAATTCACAACCGCTTCGGGCGATCTTACGGCAAAGGTTCTACATACTAATCTCAATACGTCATCGCGCCGATCACAATAATATCAGATGTCGCGTGTAGTGCACACACCGTGTGTTGGACCGTTGCCCACGAGAGGAAGAAAAGTCTTAGTGAGTAGAGTTCGCTATCGATCGATTAGCATCAAAGTTGCTAACATTTTTACAGACACAAGTTGATATATGGTTAGAATCAGTGAGTTGCGATTTTACTACTGCCGGCGGCCTGCCTAAAATATCCAGCGCCACGACCAATCCGTCACTCCACGGCGCTCGCACATGGACCGTTGGGCGTCGGTCAAAACCAAGTTTCTCTACACCGCGAATAAAGCAAAGTCAGTGTTTCGGGTGCGTGCCATAATTATCTCTCGAACGATTCTTAGCGACCCTTCTAGCTATAATGAATGTCACACATCATCATAGGACTCAGTCGCTGTACAACACGATCTTCAATGTATCTCATACCATCATGCACCATTTACCTCTGATACATTCACCACCACTCATATACATATACTACATGTACAGTAACTTCGAGCTCTGCGCTATCATTGCTACATACAGCAGATAGGGATATCATGCGATACCCATTCACGATCAACGTGATCTATACCCAACTACATACATGCATATGATTAAACTATACCGCTTTCTACTGGAGTATCACACGAAACATGTCAGATATCGATGTAGTAGTGTGAACAATTCATGCTATCTATATCCTAGGCCTGATGCGGATTCCATCAGACGTTTTCGCTAATTATATCTACCTGATCTCAGGGTTGGGCGTTAGCACGGGGCTATTTTGGTCAGTCTTGATGCTGATCACATAACTAATCACCGTGTGAACGACTACCACGTTGGCGAGTCGAACAATGGCGTGTACAACAGTACGTCGTATCACAAGTTGTGCTGAAGCTGTATTCAAGCTGTTGTACAAGGCCCCAACAGTTGATAACCAGGCAGAGCTCCTCAGGCACAGCGTCCCTATCTGGCCGACGCAGCTTCGGCGATACACTGAAACGACACTACCATTGTAAGTGTGCGTTACTATTAAAAAGAGCTCAAATACTGACTTGATTGACAGGGAATCTCTGAGTCGCGACTATAATGTGCAGGCGATGCAAATTGATCTTGCTTGGTTCGTCTTCCCCGTTTCTTATAGCGATGGTTTGACCATGACATCGACAGGCGCGAAACGCGGGGGGATTGGGAAGAGTTCACTCACCCGTCTGGAGCTACGTATCACTACAATGAGAAAATGGTGAGCAGCGTGATCTGGGAATTTACTAGTTACGTGCTCAATATTTGGGACTTAGAGGACGTACGCTGAAACCAACTTGCGGACTTGTTCGAATGAAGAACTCCAGAGACTTGAAGCTTGGATCGACGCTTCAAGAGCCAAGATACATGACAATCAGTGGTTATTGGTCGTCGAGCCGATGGTAGCGAGAGGAATAGAGATCTATCCATACTACTACGTGGTCCCGGAGAATCACGTCATTACCTGGATAGAACCGGTGAATGGCTACCTCCTTTTCCAGGAGTGTACGACGGTATGGCACTGGAATCACAAGAGTATGTTACCTGTTTTTGTGCTTAGGTTATTAACCTTTATGGCATAGGACTCGAACTTGAAGCCCAATATTGGTGAGCGATGGATTCGCGATGCAAGCAAAAAACATTCCTTACCGCTTGACCAGGAAACACGTAGAATATTTTCCACATGGCATAAAAATGGGTCCCCCAGATGTAAGGGCTTTGCGAATTCAATTGAACTGGTATCGTGTTGGTGAGTTCTTCAGTATTGCAGCACCGAATCAAATGTCCTGAAAATCAACAGAAGCTTTGGCTTTGGAACAATCTACTGCGGGTTCTATATTCTGGAGTCTAGAACAAATGAAGGAAATGGTTGATGAGCTAGCCACTGTCGGTACGTACTCTAATCTTGGCCTGCACCGTCATATTGCTTATCAAACGACAGAAGAACTTGCGGGGTCTACAGGGGAAATGTCTGAACCTGCTGTCGCGATCTGTGGTGCGTGAGCCTCGGGAACAAGATCTTATATCCTAACTTACTCACAGGAAAAATATTGCACATGCTTCGTACGATATCGCTTTTTCATGTTAGATGTCATTGATCGAGTCGCCAAAAAGGGCATCACGAATTTCTGAACCACCATGGCCAACCCGAATCTCGCTTGATGCGAACTCATTCATTGGGCGAGAGGCGTAGAGATTTGAAAAACTCTTCCTTCATGACTAGCGCTACAATCGCTATGCTATGGATTCCAGTCGTGGTGCTCAAACACCTCAAAAATATTTATGTCGACGGACTCGTAAACAGGGTAGACATGAGGAGATTCGTAGACGATTTCAATGCTCAAACTAAAGCTCAAACTACCGTGGTAAGTGCTGTGTATTGGACCCAATTGAGAACGCTCACCGCTTAGGTTACTCTGATAGGCAAGTGTTATCATGGCAGTCGACGCTAGTATCCTGGCTATTCCAGGTTTGGGCTCACCGCTTCCCACCAAGACAATGTGCTCCATCTCCTTCGTTCTCAGTGTCTACTGCATTATAGCATGCACGATGGCACAGCACTTTAGTCACAGAATGAGATCACTAGACTTCGCGGTTCGATTATCATCATGTTTCTGCAAACCTGGGCCTGACATTACCATTTGAATAGGTGTATTACCTGCAAGGGAAAATGGTCAGTTTTTTGATCGTTACCAGTATCCCAACACTTTTATACCTGACGAGGTAACTACACTTCCAATCCCAATTACCTGTGTTCGCTCACAGGACTCAACATAGTTTGGCGTGTTCGATAGTCGGATTTCTTGCAGGTGTCTTCACGGTTGAATATGGGTTGCCTTTATCCGCAAGGATCGGATGTGGGCTGGCCATCATTATTGGGACGGGCCTCGTTATTCCATTGACGATCGCTAGTTTTGGTCCGGGATTGATTCAATAACGAGGCTCGTTGAGTACCTACTGAGTACTGAGTACTGAGGCTTGAGTTCTGGTACTGAATTTAAATTTTATTTCAGAGCTCCTAATACAGAACACGTGAGCAGTTTGGTCACAATTTCTATACCAACTCTGATTATAGATACAAAATATCAATGATATATTAATATTTTATTAATTCTGGTACCTTTGAACTTCCCCGCGCGTTTGACTGCTACCCACACATTGAATGATGATGTCGTTCTCTCTTTTTTAACGACCCACATGCAGGTATAGTGCTATATTAGGCTAAGGGTACACATGTGGGCATGCCATGGACTCCTCTTCCTACCTACCCTTACGAAGACTAGGTCCTTCCAAAGTTACTAAATATTACTCCCAATTTTTTTTGGATTGTTGTGACAGTAGTGCTGCTATAACCGTCAGGAGGGCGAGTGTAGGGTAGGGTGGACTTGGATCTCCTGGCAGGCGGGTGACGCCGTTTGGGTTTAGGCATGTTCATCAATACTTTTTTTCTGCACTTGCTACATTGCTCTGGAACAGCTTGCAAACGTTCTCTGTAAGACGCCTAGCGCATGCACACTTGTCACATCAGACAAGGAATACAAGAAACCTCTTATTCTCATCACTCATATGGATATCGTCGAACCGAACATGAAAGTGTTTCCGACTAGCAGCCCTACTCCCACTGTGAACCAATTTTCCATGTGTTCAATCGTCATCGTCCCTAGAGGAAACACATTGCATTTCCTTTACTGCTTCCTCTTGATGCCAAAAAGGTCATCTCCCGTTCACAATCACCGTATCAATCATCGTATTGATCGTCCATGAACCAGCAACCACTAGATTTCCTGCCCGTGCAGGCTTCAAGCGCAGAAGTACTAATGAAAACCTGTTTCCATCTTCCCGTCTTCTCCCATTCGCTCGTTCGTCTCCTCAAATTTCCTTGGAGTGAATAGCTGTTCACCGTGCCACCTATCTCCTGTGAAAGAATATACGATTAAGATGTTCATCCTTCACATTCTTGATTCATGAAGTTCACGGAGCACTCGGGACAAGATTGATACTTTACTACTTGGTACAAGCTGATTGCTTTTGGACGGCACGCGGCTTGTACTAATGTCCCCAGAACGAAGAAGCTCGCTGCCAGTTTGACGTACATGGTTTCAATTTTGTCTCTTGGTGAGGCATTTTTTCTTCATGAGCTATAGTTCTCATGCTACTTACTTGCTGTGCTTAGCAACTTTGCAGACATGTAAACATTGTAGTCGATCATAGCTGGCCTCCTGCTTCCTTGGGGCCTTACCAGCGAGTGCCTGCACCTTCAATTATTAGTGGCCTACCGTTAAACATGTTTTAATCTGATCGTCGTGTTTCAGCGAAATACGGAATTTCAAGCGACAGCGATAATCAACCAGTGATCGACCTGCCCAATACCACCGAAATTGGATTCAAAAGGTGAGAGATACTCTGGATAATACGATGCAGAAATGATTGTGCACCTGTCCTACAATGGTTTTTCCCCGAAAACTTCGCTGAATGCCTACTGATGCACGGACAGTAAGTAGCACTTCATTGAAGCACTGTTCTTTACTTACTCTACTCATTAGCACTGAATCTACGTCACACACATACTAGTATAATTGTGGGATGTGGATTCTGTTCAAGACGTGAGTCGCACGTGCCAAAACCACAACTCTCGTTCATATAAAATTATAACACTTCGCGTCATTCTTCCCTTATTGATTTGCCTTCGCCATCCTTACCTATATTCTACTACATATATCTCTATCTTTCCATCTTGCAATGTCTCACTTCTCTCGCATCAACTCTGCGAATCCCCGCAAACGGCGAGCGGATGATACATCTACCTCACTGTCTTCTATGGCAGAGGAGAGGCGGAAGCGGAAGAGGCTGGCTGTATTACCTGCAGAGGTATTTTATGATACTTTTATCTCTCCCCTCGTCATCTGACACGTCCTGCAGCTTCCATTTCGCACCTATAAACCATGGGCGAAAACGACAGGGTTTACTCTTTCTCTCTGCGGGGAGCCATTTCTTCAAGTGAAGACCACCCGTCGCGAACCCCGCGTTCTGGTTTCTAGACCTCCGCGTGTTTGTTGTTTTGCGCTCACTTTCTGTGGGGAACGATTCCTACAAGTACGCCTTCCTCTTTTCCTACCCCCCCTGGAATCTTCCCCAGAACCAGAAAGCCCTCTCTTCACGCCCGCTGCAAGCCCAGAACGTGAAGTTTCTCCGGCGTTTATTTAAATCTTCAATATCTACTGAATCAGATGTACTTATTTCTTTTCTCATGCGCCCCTTTTCCTAGTAGTACTCTTTCTATATATTTAATTACGTTACCCTCAAGGCTATATGTTTATGTTTATATTTACGTAGATACAATAGAGAGAGAATCGAAGAGCGTTGATACGCGCTTGACGTCAATTCAGTTGTACATTTTTGCAGCACTGGCAACACTGTCACACAGCACAACATATGCAGCCCTGCCAGTGCATCTCTGTGCGGTCCTGCGTCCTGAATTTGCAATATTGGCAGGGTCGGAGTTTGAAAGACTTTACAACGGTCTGCCGCCTTCGCTCTCATATACATATTCATATTCCTCGGCACGCAGGTCAATATTCGCAAACGTTTCTTGCTTCCATTAGTAGATCCAGATTTACTCTTCGCTCTCCTGATCCTGTATGATGACCAGAAGGTGCTATTACCGTGCGTTCCAATACACGTGTTTCCTCCCTGCGAGCTAAACTCACATCACTATACTCTTAGCGTCAAATCATATATCTTATTCATCGGTATGTGCGCCTAGGATTATCTATCACTTGTTCTCAACAGAATAGCGATAGATTTCACATATCGTGAGTTATTACCGCTGTGAAATATATTCAAGCAGTTTAAACGTGTCACTGGCAGGATCTGGTTCTTCTCGCCCTCGGCTCTAACCAAACATGCGGCAGCAAGCAGTTATATCGGAGACTTTGTCTCGCGTGTACTGTTTATTGATCACGAGGTCGCACGAAGGGCCGTTAAAGTCCTGTGTGCGTTTCTTGGAGACGATACCAAGGTGCAGACAGCTATGTGCTCGTGGTGAGTTTCTATCACTTGCGAGTCCCTGTTGTCGTATCAATTCATGCGTAGTATCAACACATCGGGTAATATCAAGTATCTGCCGACGATGTTGTATACTTATCTCATCAGTGCTTCTTGCGTGTAGCTTACCATCTTTTTAGCTGCCAGGGCACAGGGTCACAGTTTCTCGAAGACTTTGAAGAACTCCACGATACCACGGCGGCAAGAGCAAGAAGTTCGAGGAGCAGGTCAGTAGGACAAGGGGGTTTCAGATTGCTTTTACTTTTGCCAACTGACGGAGACACCTAGATTTGCTAACGACACCTAACCGCACCACATTCAAAACTCTACGATAACCACGCCCAGGAACACAAGGTCACAATATGTTCTTTATATTCCCTCAACTTCTCCATCGTCATCGCCTGGGCAGGACAATTAGTTTGCTAGGGGGGTAGGCATTCGTCGCACAGACCTTGAACGGGAGAAGGAGCATCCCACATAATCTGACGGGCAGAGTAAGCATCGATTCCACACGGTGCGTATTCTTCTAACGTCCTCGCCCGGTGATATTCCTCTAACCAACGAAGTCTGTACTTTTGGTACAGTTCTTCAAGTCTTGAACAGCCTGATTCCGCACGTTCTAGTCGTTCTTTAAGGTTGGCTATGAAGCCATCCTCTTCTATCTCTTGGTTCAACCGGCTCATGTCATTGTTTTTCGCTGGCGGAAGGGGAACCTCGCTGTTCGCCATGGGGTGGCGGTTTCCATCGAGTTCTGCCTCGCTAATTTACGATGAGCTTTGAAACTGGTTGATGATAGCATTGACGAACCTTATACTGTGACTCATGAGTGGCTCCCTTTGATTACTACTACTCGTGATCTCGATCCTAACATTGACGTTAGCAAGTCCCACTGCAAGAAGAGTCACATTGGGTTTACCGTAAGTTCAGATTAATGCTATGATCTTGCAGTTTGAAGGTCTGACAAAAGGGTTGTTGCATAGTGGCGAATGTATTCTCGATGACGAGCTACCGTAACAAGACGCATGCTGACTTGCAGAGAGCTTTTATCCTGCATGGCGTCCCGGGGGCTGTTCGGTTCAAAAGCTGGCGACCAGGCCGGGCCGGTCGTTCCGTCCACCATTCATTCTGGCGACTACTACTTGACCGCCATTTAATTGACAGCTTATGTCACGTAGCGCAATATTGGATAAAAGCTGGATCCAGCATCGACGAAACTTAGGATACCCTTTCTTGCTATTCAACTCCCTTATGGCCACCCAGGAAGCCACTTCCAGTATTCCGAGCAAACGTGGCTCGTCGGCCCTCCAAATGGGACCTCGCAAAAAAGCGTAAGTTGGTCCAATGTCAACCACGGCTTTTGTAGACTCATCCTATCGTCCAGCTCCTCGTCTGATCCACTTGTATCCCACGGACGCCACTTCGGTCGAACGGTATTCGCGCTATGCAACTACCCTTCCCTACTTACCAACGGTATCTTGAGACTTGAGCAGATGGAAGATACTTCACTGGAGGACTTCTCTGCTGAGTAAAGGAAATTTACCTTTCCATTTCGCTGACTGATGTGTTTGACAGAGAACGAAGGGAGCATGGCGTCTTCGAGCAGCTCCTAGACTCTTATCCCGGCCTTCTTGAGCGATTGAAAAACGGGTCCGAGGAGGAGATTCTTCACGTTGGAGAATTAGTATGTTGTTCTCTGTGTGTAGAGTCCTTACTGACAGTTCACAGATTGGCAAGGGAGCCGCGGGCGCAAGAGGCGACGATACGAAAACTCTGAAGTCCGCGATACTTGATTGGATTTGTCCGAAAGGAGAGGCGATCCAGCCTCCATTGCATAGAAATTCAAAGATAGATCGTGGATTTAACCATGAGCTTACAGGATCTCTTCTTTGTCCCGCTGGCTTAAACTGGAACGACTCGCAGTATGTTTTTTTTCTTTTGGCTGACATCCGCAGTCCTGACAACTCTTATACCTCTTTGTGAACAGGACGAAAGAAAACCTTCGAAGTGGTGAAACGTTGGTCTGCGGAGATCAATGGCCTATCTTTTTGTATGCTAATCAGACTTACGACCCTGAAGACCCCTGGTGTGGGCTCCTTAGGAGCCGCTTGCTTGTATCGGTGGGTGATCTCTGTCTTTCACCAAGTCCCTGCATTAAATTGGATTCTACCAGGCTTACAAGCATGTGTTCACGTCTCCGAGCTCGGTTGACCGGGAACCGAAAGCCACACGATCCGGAAACGCTCGCCTCCATGGCATGAATTCGGTCACTGTCGCTTCTATAGCGTATATTGCAACTCAGGTGTGTCGAGTATTACATTTTGCACGCAGATAATCTTGACGGTACTGAAGGTCCGATTCGCTCTAACCTCGTCCTCGGTGTTCTCAAGGACTGACACGACCACTGACTCGGAGACATTTTACCATAGTCTCCTTGACCTCCTAGAAGACACCGACGAATCAAAGGAAGTCGATGAGCTGCTGGTATGGTGGAATCGGTATGTTCGCCCTTTATCATGTTGCCGAGGCTCATACATTGCAACGTATCCAGCCAAGTCTTTCCCACCTCTTCTGCTGCCAAGCGGAGTATTACCGCCAACAGTGCATTGTCGAAGATCCGACAAAAACGCCTTGCCTTGAAGCAAACCTCAAATACTGTAGTCTCTTCGTAGTTTATTTTGTATTAAATATCATTACAACCTAATCCCAGCTCATTTTGTGTGATCACAGAACAAGTTTCGAGGCATGAATTTTGCTGTCCAATAATAGTCAACTACATTACAACACTACACTATCCTATGCCATTGTGATCTACAAGAGCAGGCCTTGCAAGACAAGACATGTGGCTAACATCCTGCTTCTGCTTGGATGATTGAGAATAACTAGCAGCTGTGACCACACTTCAACTACATAGAAATGACAAAATGACTGGCTTACCTTGCATGTAGTGGCCATACTTCGCACCCTTAGATTAAAGGCAGCCCCAATCTAGACAGCCTGGTATTGGAAGACCTTAGCTGAGTCCAGTATGTTGGGAGAGGTTGTGATCAAATACCTAATGTCAGCATTGAGGAACTTGTTGTCCATGGTGCAATGGCAACATGGACTTGCATAGGAAAACCACAATGACATGGATTTGTACTGTGCTGTAGGTACCTGGCACTATTTTGGGATAGGATATTTTGGTCCATTGCAGTCTAACTATGTAAAGGTTTATCTGACACTGACATGTATTCAGATATTGCAGAACATAGAATGAAAAGCTAATGGTACATACAATTGCTGAATCTTATCAAAGTTGGACAGGATGGTAGTGCACTGCCACTCATCACCTGGATTGTGGACTTGGTAGCTCTTAGCATCACAGGCTAACGTCACAATCACATACCTAATATCAGCACTAAGGGAGTTGTTCTCCATGGTACAATGGCCTGGATAAGGCAATCATGCTGACATGGCTTGTTACTGCATTGTAGATACATGGCATCTTTGGGCTCTAGGTGGTGTTGGTACAACACAGTCCGGCCATATAAAATTTTATATGACACCGGCATTTATTCAGAGATTGTGAGTGGAGTAAAAATAATCAAAGGTTACATATTATGACCAGGGTAGGGCAAATTTATAATGTATTGCTACTATTCCTCAACTAGGCAATGATGGTCACTCTGCATAGCTAAATCTTCCTTTGCAACAGTAGCCAATGATAGGTGGGTGTTGCAATAATGTGCCATCTCGATGATAAATTGGAGGTAATTGCAACTAGAACATCACAATTGTGCATTCAGCAGTTTTCATCCAACTAAGTCCGGGTATTCAAAGCTTTCTCATGCAAGGTACAATTCTGATATATATTATGTGTATTTTAGATCAGATAAAGCTTTCTAAGACTTTGTCACTTTCAGGTCATTTACCTGATGGTTTTGTTGTAGTATTTTTTGAGGGACTCAATGCCTGCTTCGAGTGCAGGCCGCAGTACTGCCATGTTTGGATCAGCCGCAAAACTATGCCATTTTACGATGAAGTCTTCGTAAAGGGGAAGGATACGCCAGATGGTAGGGTAATACTTGGCTGAAAAAGCCTCCTGGATTTCTGCCGCAGCCTGTGAGGACCGTCAATCTAAAAGTAGTGCATGCGACGTGACGCCAGTGACTGATGCTTACCGCAAGGACTTCTTTAATCAAACCCAATAGCTCCCATTCACAGTCGTCAAGCCGATAGCTCGAATACGTCGGCTGACCTTTGTCGACATTTGGCACATCGTCCGAGTCATCTGCTGTACTAGTGAATAATTTGACAGCCTGTGTGCATGTTAGACTAGTAAGGAGGTGCACAAACCTTGTAGCGAACCTTTTTCAAAATGAGTAAGCGAGTGATGACTCCATTCCATGAGCCCCAACGAGTCTTGCAATACGGAAGCAGCTCGAGAACTTCGTTCTGTACATCTTTGCAACACTTCTTGAAATATTTTTTAGCCTGCGGGGAACGTCGGACCTATAGAGAAGTTTGAATTGACATTACATATGATGACGAAGTTTTGGGACTGACCTTTGCAACGAATCCTCGAATCTTTAAGAGAAGCTTCGCAACAGCTTTCACGTTCTCGGAGCTTGGAGCAGCTTCAACTTCTTGCTCGAGGGCTTGAATGTCATCTTCATTATCCTCTTCGTCTGCTTCCAGCGAGTCCAGTTCACCAGCGCATGAACTTTCAGATGGTTCTTCAAACACTCCATCTTTGTTCTTTTTTTTGATGGAAGGCGAGAGCTTTGATAAAAATTTGCCCTCAGTGATGGCTACGGCGTGAGAGAAACAGCTGTTGACACCAACATTAGACCTATGCAAGCCTATTCAATAAAAACTTACTGTGAGCGCTGCTGTTTTGCATCAAATGTGATTTTGTCGTCCTTGAGTTTTTTCCCAAGACTCCGCATACTCTTGTCATTCACGGTAACATTATCAGATGTAAGATTTTGTATCTGCATCAGACTCGTCAGACTCAGCAAATTCCACATAGTGAAGTGGTACCTTATCACATATACCATACCGCTTAAGAACATCATACAGTTCCGCGCCAAGGTTCTCGCCACTGTGACTGCCGTGAATCTCGGAAAATGACAGCAATTCTGAATGAAGCCGCCAATGCTCCGACATCCAATGGGCTGTGACCGCGAGATAAGACGTCATGATTTTAGACGTCCATCCATCGAAAGTGAGTGAGACACGACCTGGAGAAGCCTACTAACCTTAAGCTATGCATATCATCCACATGATTGTGCACATACCTGCAATTCAGTTGCGAGATCTGCCTGTATTTCCACAGCACGTGCCAAGACCGACTCAGTAACTTTAGTCCAATGTGGAATATCTGCTGACTTTGTTTTGTTGCGACCATTGTAGATCAGCAGTTCACGGAACGCATTGTGGTCAACAATTGAAAGGGCCTATGTCCGTAAGTAAGATCCTATGAAATATCTCGTGATTATTTCAATTTGTACGCACTTGATCAGTTTCAACTATGAAATGAAGAAGGAGATCATCAAATCCCTCATTAGTCCATTCCTCAGGTATCTTGATAGTGTGCGTAAAGCTCAGAATCGATGGTTGTCTATTCACGCTCAGTCCTGAGTCTCATTTCCAAGAAGTTGAACCTACTGTCCATTGGGGTTTCCTGCCAAGCGCTCTTCCTCCTCCTCAGGTATGCATCGTGTATGCATGTCTATATCACCCTCTACACATTTCTCTCGGTATGTGTTATAGTGACACATGCCCATCTGACTAATATGAGTTCGCATCGTCGAGTTGTTGCCCTTGAAGATGGTCTGTAATTTTGCATGTTTTTTCAGATTTTCATTTTTCTTTGCCCTGGTCATGGACTTAGAGAGCTTGCTGACACGCTTCATTTAATTTCAGTACTCACACACATATCTCACACTCGAATCCTTGTGACAAGTCATTGGCATCCACAGGTTTGAACACGGTCATGATGTCTGCAGCGCCGTCACCCTTTTTATGCTTCTTTTTCTTAGGTTCATCGCCATCGTCACCATTGTCCGTTTCACCTCCAGCATCCGACAAGGCCATACTTTGAGCTCGCACAGCTTTGACGCGGTCAAATGCAACTGGCGGCGGCTGTGTTACCTTTGCATTGGGCACGTTTTTCCCATTCTGGTGAGCCCTTTTTGAAATTGCCTTGGACTTGGTGCGTGGTTTAGTCGAGTGATCTGAGTTGACATTATGTTTTAGTGCCGCAGGGGCAAAACTTGCTGGTGTCAGCTGTGCACCGAATGCGAAGGCAGATCTAGGGCCAGGAACTGCTGGTGATGGTGATGGAGGAGCAGCGAGAGGTATAGCAGAATTTTTTTGCGTCGGGGAATATTCCCATTCTATGTCGCGGGGGTCTTTGAGTGACCCATCCATGTTCACTGCACACTGACCATCCATACTAGTGTGATTTAACGATATGCAACACTAGTATTCAGCGCTCGGTACGAGTCGGTAGTGACTCAGCCACTGATATATTACAACTGTACAGTTACAGACTAAAGTCACTAAACTACAGTACCGGTAGACAAACTCTGTTTACCTTTTTTAAAAATATCTATAGCGGTTCGGTCACAGTTCGAACAGGTCCGTGGACGGTTCTCAAATTCCACTTATCTCTGAACCGCGAACCCAACCACCTCTGGACCTCCCGAACCCTAACCGTTACTGGACCGAACCACGGTCCGGTTCGAAGTTTGGAACCGGTTCTGTGGGTTCAGAACTGGACTGCGGCAACTTTAGTCGGTACTAAAGTTCTGGAGCGGTCAAACTATGTCTATTGTAAGTACACAACCGCTTGTGACCTCCTGTGACCGCAATATACTAACAAATAGTTCAAAAGACTAGAACAAACAGTGATCGGACTTCGAAATAAGTTGCGGCAAATCGGCAAATCAAACCGTAACCTATCCCTGTTCTAGATGTCACTGGCACATTGACATGCATCCCCCTGACCTCAGCAATATTTCACATAGTATTAATATTGATGATTTGCACTCAGCTCTCTCTCTATATTTCTCCGTACATAACGTAGCCCATAGAATTACCAGTAGCATTCTAATGATAAGAGTCCGAAGTTCATGAATCATGTCTGCCGAGCAGACTGTCCGCTACTATCCGTAGCATTCAGTGTGACTTACAACACGAACATAGGCAGAAAGTGCGGGATTTGGCCAGTCTGCGTGACGTCAGACAAGTCACAGACTCCGTGCATCAGCGGGTTGGATTGTGCTACAGAATGCTAAGATGCACAGAACGAAGTTCTCGAGCTGCTTCCGTATTGCAAGACTCGTTGGGGCTCATGGAATGGAGTCATCACTCGCTTACTCATTTTGAAAAAGGTTCGCTACAAGGTTTGTGCACCTCCTTACTAGTCTAACATGCACACAGGCTGTCAAATTATTCACTAGTACAGCAGATGACTCGGACGATGTGCCAAATGTCGACAAAGGTCAGCCGACGTATTCGAGCTATCGGCTTGACGACTGTGAATGGGAGCTATTGGGTTTGATTAAAGAAGTCCTTGCGGTAAGCATCAGTCACTGGCGTCACGTCGCATGCACTACTTTTAGATTGACGGTCCTCACAGGCTGCGGCAGAAATCCAGGAGGCTTTTTCAGCCAAGTATTACCCTACCATCTGGCGTATCCTTCCCCTTTACGAAGACTTCATCGTAAAATGGCATAGTTTTGCGGCTGATCCAAACATGGCAGTACTGCGGCCTGCACTCGAAGCAGGCATTGAGTCCCTCAAAAAATACTACAACAAAACAGACAACTCCCCGGTGCACATCGTGTCTATGTGTGAGTCTATGTATACTTTTATTAATCACTTACAAATTATTTTCAGACCTAAATCCATGTGTCAAGGACGAGTACTTCAAGGTAGTGTGGTCCGACGAAGGTCAAACACAAGCTCGGATCGTGATGGAGCAAGTTGTGAGTATCTCTTGTTGTTTGGCACATAGTAGCACCCTACTGACACAGATCTAGTTCGACAAGTACGAAAAGCTGTATACATCGCAGCAAACAGTAGATCGTTTATCAAATGCTGGACGTAGTGCACCTTCTGCCGTTTCACGCACCAGTTCAAGTAGCTTAATTGCGAGGGCTACAGAAAGTCGTCGAACTCGCGAACAGCTATCAACCAAAGTCGCTCGAGCCGAGTTGAAGGTTTTCCTCGCAGAAGATTTAGTTGCTGTCGACGAAAGTAGCTCACCAGAACAGCAAGCATCATCAATTTTTTCATGGTGGAAGGTACATTCTCATATTGTATCATTTTGCACCTATCTACACTCAACATCATTACCAGACTAATGCCACCTCAGGCAGTACTTCTCGGTGGTAATAAAGGGTCTTTCAGACCTGGTTTCTATGTTATGGGAAACCATGCTGAGAGACCCTCATCCCACGAGCATCCTCGATCAATCTTCGATATGTAAATAGATATAATCTAAAAATATAACTCTGCCTCGTTGCCCTCCTCCGGCGCACCTCGTTGCCCTCCTCCTGCGCACCTCCTGCACAACCCGTTGCTCTCCGCCATCATGCTCAAGCACCTTGGCACCTCGTCCCATTTACCTTCTGTGGTAGAGCATCTGGTGCCTCGATGCCAGCAATCGTACCATTACTGTCTTTTCTCAACTCTCCTGCCACAAGACATCATGGCTCCACGCACAGGTAGTACCCGTGCGGCTCAACCCACTTCGTCTGGGCTGGGTACCCACTTCACCAGTCCGCGGAAGCTCAGGGACAAACGGAAAACCCAGACACTAGTCGACATCCCAGGTCACAAGACTAAACATCGCCAATTGCTCACAAAGATGGCAAGTCTCCTTGCGAGTCCGGCGAAGCCTGAAGAAACTTCACCCATCCAGCCAGAGACACAAAGTGACACTGTGGTCCCTGAGGAAGACTCTAATGATGTTTGGGAAGATGTACCCGAACATCACACAACACTTCTCTCCAACCTGCCTCACAATCCACACCGAGCCGTCGCACGCAGCCTGATACCACGTCTACTCGCTTGTATGACAACTGGAAAACTGTTATTCCTACCCTGGTCGCGGTTCAGCTAGGCTACACTGCACGGACACTAGGAGCACCTCTCGAACGAGCACCGAAGGTTTTGTCTTTGTGCAGCTCACACACGTGCGCACAAAAACGTACATCTATTACATGTCTCTTTTTTGATTGTAAGTACTACTCAGTTGCACACATGAAGTCGTGAATTGGCTAATTTCTTCAGACTTCGTCTCCATCGACACGATGAGCTGTAGATGCGCCAACTTGGCGCAAACACTTCTTTTCCATGGCTTATTCCCTACTGCTCCCTCCCAACCCCGTATGGCCATATCAGTCGAGCTGCTCGGCTTCTATCGTTCTCTTTTTGAGCGCTCGTGTGACGCTGTCAACGCGCTTGCATCTGCACTTAACACTCACTACATCCGACGAGGGTATCGAATAACTAACACAAAGGTATGTGTGGGTCGATTTCAATAAATTCTTGTTTGATTACTCACACGACCCAGGGTGAAATTATTCAAGAACCTTTCCGGCGGAGTCTAGGTCACGCCATTCAATGGTTCGATGTCTTGCAAATAGAGGTCGAGCACCAGTTAGAAATGGCTATACAAACTTGTCGTGATCGTGTGGAAGCTCTGCGGGCGGCTCCAGAACATCCTCAACCATCCAGCATAACGGGCCCTGAATTATCCGGAGAAGAGAAGGTACCGCGGGAACGCTGTGCATCCATCCTCATCCAACGTTGTCCAGCCTGTTTTGGGGGTGTCAAATTTGGCCGAGACTTCGACAAAGGGGGTGATATACATGTCGCTACTGATGGCAACTTTCACCACCGGCACCGACGTTCAGCAGGAGATTCACCTCATTTCTACAACCCATCTTATTTCCTCTCAAAGGCGCAGGTCGATGGCATTGGTCATCGCATTAGTCGAAGTCGCAAATCTGCACCTAAGCTGTACATATCACCTGTGCCGAATGAAGCGATTGACCTATGTGAGAATTCCTACGAGGCAGCGGACGGCAAAAAGCAAAAGGCCGCTATGGATAGCTTCGACGATACGGGACTCATGGCACTAATCTGCCGCCACGACATTCCATTATTTTTTGCCAATATTGACAGTCCTGGCGAGCAACAAAAGTATTCAGTTGCATTGATCGATCATCTCTTTTCATTATTACCTCAAAGTGCCACCGTCATCACCCTCTACGATGTGGGGTGTGTCTTATCTCGGTCGTTAAATCAGGTTAGTCTTAGTTCCTTCGCTTGTCGTAAACTGACATTAATTGCAAATAGTATGACATCTTGCCAAACTCTATCATAGAGCGCTTACGGTTTGCAACTACGGCTATGCATGCCTACGGCCATGAATGGGCCTGTCAGCTTGCTTATAACCCACGAATGACCGTTGGTTTAGGCCTGTCCGATGGAGAGGGGACAGAGAGACTCTGGTCGAGGTTTGTTCGACTAATTGGCATACAGCGGTCATCTTCCGTACGTACATACATGTTCTTTTGAATTCCACTCACGTTCACACACAGAGGCAACGTCGTCTGTGGCTAATTGATCGGCACGCTGGAGCAATTGGACTCGAGATGCGTGCTGATCTCGGGGAATGGATTAAGCGCCGACTCAGGCGCGGTGTGGAGGATCAAGGCACGGCTGCCCGGAAGATTCTCGAGGAGTGTGAAGTTCCCATCAGTGATTTGCGAAAAGAATGGGCGACACAAAAGGAATCACAGCTTTCCATCCGCGCTCGTGTGTAATTTTCCTCGCGATCATCGTGACCCTCCTGACGTCCTGTCATAGATGCTCCAGCTCGTCTCAAGAAAGAGCTGGACACTGTCCTTGCTCTGCAAGCAGACCTGGATGCTTCAGACAAAGCTCTACAGACAACGAGGGATACAATTGCGAAAGGTGACATGTCAGAAGACACCCTTGATGCAATTGAAAGTCTTGAACGAGCACATGAGCGCCTCATGCACAAGGTAGAAGTATTATATGCTTCGCTCAATGTTCAGGACAGGTTCCCGGAATTAGAAGGTTTAAACCTCGAGTTCGTTCGAACATTGTTATTGGCACGCGATCTCAAGATTAACATTCGCAAGCGTGCCATTGGCAGCTTCTTCGAATGGGATAAGCTTGATCGAGCGGTAGGTGGATCCCAGCAGGCACTAGGTAAGGTACAAGATCCTTTCGAACAACTTTTCCTGAATGCCGCGTGCTGTTGCTAGGGACAAAACTCCACCAACAGACTCGAAAGGCAATTGCAAAACGCCAGCCAGCGTTGATGGCTGCTCTACGCAAATTCAATGCCTATTGTGAACGACTCGAAGCTCTTTATGATCCGCATTGCGGCATTCCTCTTCCCACACCTCTCCCGACAAAACTAACCGACCTACGCAACGATCAAAGTTTGATGGAAGACATATGGATTACGCCTTCGACTGGGGAGGTTCCCCGCTGGCTGGATGATCAAGATGTACGAGATGGAATACGAGCTATGTTGAAGCAAGACAGATGCACCGAGGAGCGTTGTCGTCTCGGATTAGAAGCTGACAACCTCTATAGATGGTTTGGTGATGAACTCGCAGCCATAGAACTTGCCCTTCACATACCTGAAAGTAAGTGTCTTCTTCACTATAGTCGACACATATTTATATCATGATAGATGATAGATTTACTATTCCGCTACGCCAACGGAGGGAGCACCTCACGCATCTTCAAGTTCGCTGGACAAACCCCCTTGCATCTTCTGTACGGTTTGAGTCTCCAGCGCAAGATGCCATATCTCTGGCCAAGAGGCTTCTGGGTCATTCGGAACACACCGCACTTCGATGGGTTGCTCCCACTACAATCTCGTACACTACAATTGAAGATGAAGAGCCCAAGATATCATCTGGAACTGATCACGCCGTTTTACAGCCCGAAAACATTGTCCTTGTAGACATCCTAACTGCAGGAGCCATTGGAGCTGGTGAGGAGGAGGATGTTGACAATATCCCGAACGAACCTGGAGCTGAGCTTTATTGGAGATCCCCAGAGGTGGGCTTTCTTCTTTTGCTGTAATCTATGCTAACGAGTTTACCAGGGTGTCACATTTGACTCGACACCTTCACCAGAAATGGGCATTATTATTCCAGGGACCGTCAACACACGAGAATTTCCTTCTCGCCATGGATTTCCTCGCCAAATCTTCGAGCCAAAGGATATCAACCTTCTTGCTTCTCGAACTGCACTACTCAACGACAGTTGCATCAATGGATGTGCAGTACTTATCTACTCAGACGTAGCGCAGTTGTTGCCGACAGTCACACGGTATGCAATTCTTTCCACCCATGACCTCCCGCGCATCCGATATAATGCTCCTGATGATGTTCTGTGGCGGAACATGTCATGGACATGTTACTGGGCTAAAGAAGTGTGGATCCTGCCCATTCATAGACCTTCGGTCATTGGGCATTGGGTTCTATGCGTCGTGCACCTCCGAAACAAGGAGCTCCATCTATTTGATAGTTTTGCCGAGCGGAAGCCTTGGAAAAGTGATATTAAGGTTCGCGTGCTTCACCTCATTCGTATTCAGCATGACCCAGTTCATCCAGGACATCATGAAGCTGATTGCACGTCTTTTGAGCATCGCTCAACGACACGATCACGCTGTCTGTGTTGACATCGACTTGGATGGATGGGTCGCATATCCTCTGATGGTAAGTATTGTTGCAGCCTCAATGGCGCAAAAGGCGGTCTCATCTCATTCATTTTCAGACCAAAGCAGTCCAGACAAACAACTTCGATTGTGGTGTCTGGGTCCTTGCTGTGATCGCAGCGACGCTACGCGGGTACCACTGCACGGCTCTTGAAGAGGAAGACATGCATGTTTTTCGGTATTATCTACGAACACTCGTACTTCGGATTCCAGTATTCTAGCTAGCTAATATTACTGTCCAATGTATATAGATTCACTAAATATACGGATTGATTCCGCTCAGCATTTTCTGAACCTCGGTGTGATAAATATAAATCCTGCGTGCACGCCATTGCAAGAGGCACTGAGCCATCTTTAAGTGTCTATCACAGTCCTTCGTGCCAGAAATATAGTCTTGTAATACGTACCATTGTCCCAGCAGTGCACCGATAGTATCTTTCAGCTCTGTACAAAGACCTTTCCCTCCTGCATTGTACTTCCGTGCACGTTGTAGTAGCTGCTCCTTCTCCAAGCGTAAGTTACGGCCATGCATGACCTGCATAAGGTTTTCTGTGAAACGAACCTCTGCTGGAGTGTCGGATGGAGGAGGCATGGTGTAGGGGGGATCATTGTCCCATTGTGGGAGCTCCGATTCATCGAGGTTGTCAGCGCTATCGGAAGCACAACGAAATAAATCACTGTCTGGAAGGGCAGTGGTTGCAAGATTGACGAGAACTCGAGGCAAGGCTGGAAGTTGAGAAGACACTAGGGATGGCTTTGATGAGCCTTTACGGCTATGTGCTTTGGTGTAGTTCTGAGAACGTCGAAATCGACGAGTAGCTTTGCCCCTGCCAATAACAATGTAGAGTTCAAGAACACCAACTGTGTGCTGTGTGCTGTAATGACGTACCTCTCGGATTGTGCATGGTTTGCCTTCTGTCTATGCAATGCAGCAGTTTTCTCTGCCAAGGATAGATATTTGGCTTTTCGACCCATAGAGACAGTAAAGAGACTCAAAGACTTGAAGAAAGCGTGCATACAATTGACTAGTTATTCCACGGTTGGATCTCCTTTGCTCGAATGCTGGGAGATATTGGTACTCATGAAACCGGCAAATCGTGGAGAATTCAAAAATCATCATCCGCAAAGTCTGCATGAAGATAAGTGTGGTTGGGACATGTTTTTTATTAGTCTTGAACGATATTTGAACGCTTATTGGCTAATCAAACCGCATGTGCCTCATGTCAAACCTCCTGCGCCCTCCAGCGCCCCCAAGTGCTCCTGCGCCTCCCACCTGAGTTGGAGAATCTACCCTCTTGTTCCTCTCCCGTCCCTCTGTAGGTTGTCGTCTTGACGGTAATGGCGTTTTGACTTTTGACTTCTCTTCTTTTGCAGGATCGAAATACATCGATAGATTTCACGGGCCTTTATTTTTTAGATATCTATATACGTATATCCGTTGATAGAACCCTACAGAACGACTAGACTAAGACGATGCCCACGGTTCCACCATCTCGATCCTGCCTTGATCAATTGCCTCCCTAACCAGTTGCTCCCCAAGTGCGACAGATTCAACTTCACGATAATCGGGATTTGCAATGCCCAGAACACAGTTCAAAGCATTCTCCCTAGTTGCATTGATAAATAAATGTGACAAACATTGAAATATTACTTACCAGCCTGCCATGACGCCAATATGGGAACCACGAATGACATAGAAGAGTAACTGCCTGGTTTTCACTTGCGCTAAAATAGTGTTAGCGATAAGGCAAAATCAAAGTACTATTGTTGACACACCTGGTATATTGTAATAGACGCCCTTGTAGCAATGAAGAAGGCATTCATCTGCCAGTGATCGGACTACATCATGGAAATTTGAGCTGCCTGCATGGATGGTGGCGAGCTCTGGTGACGCCGTGGAGACTGCATAATTGATGTCGATGGACGTCAAAGGGTACACGCATTCGATTATGAATGGTATCTCGAATGGCATGGTCGTTAGTGTAGGAATGAAGAGGGAAAGTGTGCTACATACACGTTTCCTCTATACCTCTATATACACCTACAAGCGATGCATCTGTGAAACGGTAAGATTCAGACAACACGAGGAAAAGGGAAAGACTCCACTTAAACGAAACATCGTGCCAGCCAGAAACTCGAAAATCGCGTAGTTGACTTGCTAAAAAAAAGGGGGCACCATGCTGCCAGGCCTGAAGAACTGAAACTTGCATGAAAACGCGTATCTGACTTACTAAAAAAAGGGGGCATTGTGCTGGCCAGCAAGCCCAAAGAACTGAAACTTGCATTTGACTTGCTGGAAGTGGGAGGATTGGAGTCAAGTGGTGTGCAAATTTGCAAATCTGCCGTTGTTCGCGGCAAGTCATTAGATTACATAATAGTGGGCTCTCATCAACTATGCGCCTCTTGGACATGCCTTTGAGAGGATGAATTAAGAGGTCTGTCTGCGATGGACGTAGACGTTGATCCAGAGTGCCTTGGTATACGAATGTTCGAACTCTCGTTGGCCGCAGGTGCTGCAGGGAATGAACAATGAGGAAAAGACGCTGGCATGCACCAATACTGATGGAACCCATATGAGGGTCTCCCAAAGCACTGGAATCATGGTGACCGAGATCCGTATGCACCAGAATTTGAAGAACTGGATGTGCCTCGTTTTCATATTCACAGTGGCAGGAAGTGAGCCCGAAGTCGTTAAGAAAGAGAAACATACCAAAAAGCCCAAACCACGGCCACGGCCAAGGAAGGTACATGGAAGTACTTGACGTGCGCGAGGATGCGCGTGCTGTTGTACTCGCCTGCGACTGGGTGCGTGATATCTATCGATTTATATGAGGCGACGATGTCAGCGAACGAGCGGGCTCAGCCTGAAATGAAATTACCTCGCACTTTCCTTGACGCTCGAGGCTCTTAGTTTGCACCTGAATGCATGATTATTAGTCCATATATCTTATGATGAAGGTGCACACATACGCAATTCTCCTTTGTCAGATTGCTGGCTGTGTCTTTCAGGCGCCCGCAGCGTTGTGGTTGACTGGCGGGTAGTAAGGTTGACTCCATCTGGCGATGAAGACCAATTGCCAGTCAAGGCTGCAGAGGTGCATGAATTGCTGAGAACAATGCACACCATGGACAATGCTGTAGGTATACTTGGTAGAAGGATGCGTTGGTGCGGTGCGGTAGTGCACAGCCACAAAATCTCAGAATTGCCGCACCCTACCACGTCACTACCAGTCTACCACACCCATGAAGTACTATATTCACTGTGATACCACTATAATTCTTACACAAAAACATGTACTATGGTATTGGCCCCATAATAGTTAACAACTGCTGGGTGGCGTCACTTCACTCGCACAAATACTACTAACAGATGGCCTAACACACGTTCAGCGGCAACCTGGATTCATACCAGGTGAGTCTATGATGATATTTATCATGAAAGTATGTCATCATCATCGGTTCTCTGATGTATACCGCTCCTAGACAGGTATCAGTCCATTCCTCAGAGTTAGCAACTCTCTCTTGGACTTCCTATCTTACTGTTATGTTTTATGGTCCGACCGTCTGCATAATGAGTGCATACTAGGTAAGTCTACGATGATGTTTATCGGTGGAAGTATGTCACCATGATACTACTCCCAGGTATCTCTAGTCTATTCCTTCTGAATATGCAAGTTCTCACCGACTTACCATCTGCATGAGTGCTTCCTTCATCAATCGAAGACTCGTTGTTTGGATCCAAATAGTGTAAGGGCCTATTTAAATGCTTCGTTGTTGCTCCTCTCCTCACGATACGACATTACTTGATAGTCACCCCATTTTTTCACGATGGTATGCCCAACAATATACAAAACTCATCAAGCTAGAGTACAAGCTGCAAGAGAAGAGCGCCGTCACCATTATCAAAAGTAAGTGATGAAGTGACGGTATCTAGGAATCGAGTTGACCAAAAGACTCCCCAGGTGTCGAGAGGTTATCCTAGCCAAGCGGCGTCAGTCGCGCAAAGTAAAAAAATCCTGTCAAGACAATGAACCTTCGGACGACGAAGACGAACCAATGTGCGTACTGCATGAACTTACTCGTATCAAATGATCTGACATTTGCGTCAGGGAAACCTTACAAGATTGCATTGCCGCAGTTAAATATGCCAAGGATGACTTCATGACCTATGTGAAGGCTCCACGAAGATTCTTCGACCTCCTCGTGGATGAGTACTCCAAAACAATGCCTGACCCCGAGGTATGCCCTACCGGGAATGGAGACAAGTCTGTATTTGAACGCGCCATCACAAGCTTGGAAGACTTTCTCGACCGAGCTAACCGCGGGCTTGATGGTATCCTTCAGATGTGTGGTGTGAGTGACGAGTGGCGTGCTGCAGATGGCGTATGCAGATTCATGAGGGAGATGATAGGAATGGTTGAAGACATCTTGCTGCGTCTGGCGGAGGGCGGAGACGGTGAACTATCGATCGCTTTCATGGGGAATGAGTTATGGTACCAAGAATACAAATTCCCCGTCTAGGTAGTTACCGACGACAGTTTGAAGTGTAATGTGGCTACGCGCAGATCTATTTACGAAGACATGTGTAGGCTCGGTTCTGTGACTCACGTTGCCATCGCGCAGCCTACTGATCTCTTCTCGCTGTGAGAGGTTGGAAGCATGAATGGGGGGCTGCGTTGACCCCTTTCGGCCGTGGGCTTTGGCGTATGCGTGCGAATTCCAAAATCGACGAGTGTTTCTACCTCTGTACGCACAGTATTGGTACTTAGAGAAGAAATACTCAAAGCAAGAGTGCTCCGCACCTTTCAGATCGAGAGTACTTTGCTGTGTGTTGATGTATTGCAGTAGTTTTATCTGCAAGAGTGAGGTATTTAGCTTTCCGCCCCATAGTAAGGAGGCGGGATGTAACTTAACGCAGTAAAAGAAGGCTAAAGCCACTGGCACGAGTGGGTGAGCATTTGAGAGTCGGTTTGTTCCGCCAGGTCCGGTTGACTAGCTTGCGTCCAGGATCTGTGAAAAGAGTCCAAAGCGAGAGCAATCGAATAACAAGGTGTATGGCTGCCGTTGCTTCAAACGCAGTGATCGAGTGTCAGGGAAATGATATTGACTCTTGAGCGCATCTAAATTGGTTTGTAGGATCTGCTGGGATGACTCGGATGAGAGCACCGCACAATGTTACGCACTTGCCCTTGTTGAGCGCAGCTGAGCTTGAGTCTACAGTGGAGTTGCTGGAGAATGAGTTCTGGGACAAGCTGGGGGGTGAGAGATATAAAGAGTAGACAATATGGAGCAGGTGATGAAGCTCGTACTGACGAAAACACCACTTGTAGCAAGGAGGACGGTTGCCTTTTTGAAGTATATCAGCGTCGTCTTGAGCTCGCACGAAATGAACGCAAACGTGCGAGAATGTCGCCGAAACTGTCGGAATACGAACAAGAGTGAACATTAATGTCAAAGAACACAATGGACGTGAAAATTGACTCACCAATTCAGACCAGTGCAAACCACGGTAGACAAGCAGATATATGCGGCGGCACACACAAACATGCAGAGAGATACGACAATTAGTGGCGGCAGGCGCAGATGAGCAGGGACAAGTGCGAACAAGCAGAAACACACACGGACAAATGCAAAACATCCTTTGGTAGTGAGTCAGTTGGAGCGATTAGTATATGTTTTTTGTATGTGAATATTGTTATCCAAGCGCTGATAGGCTGATCAAACTCACGCATTAGGACCTCATTGGCAATTGCTGCCGCAGTGCCTCGGGTGCAACACGCACCTCACATAGTACTAATACCCTCTTGAACCTCTCCCGTCCCTTTGTGGGCCGTTCGTTGTCTTGACTGAAACGGCGTTTTCACTTCTAACTTCTCTTCTGTTGCAGAACAATTTGTTGCAAATTTACTACGTGAATCCCGATGCATTCTGACTCGGAATGCTCTGGCGCATTCACAGTGGACTATGCAAGTCTGTGGCACCATGGGCGTTTCCTGCCTCCTGCCCTCCCTGTCTTCCATCAGACGCTACTCCAAGAACATATTCCCAGCAAATTTTCCTTGCCATCCATTCTGAACAAGGTGAGTGTTTGACCATCGCAAACACTATAGCAATGCTGAATCAAGTTCACAGCGTCCTGGTACTCACAGTATCAAGCCATTTTACTTAGAGTCTCTCAATTTCTTTTTACCGGTAGGTTTGTACACCAGGTCTGTAGCCACCAGCTGATAATACCTCCATCAGTGTACTCGGCTCCAAAAAGAGTGGGTTGACCATTCACGTTTCTTGCACTATTCAATTATTGTGCTTGGACCTAGCGTATGTTATAGCTCCTCTTAATGGTTTGACACGCTTTTTTACAATGGAGTCTAGTTGTCGCACTCCCGAACACTCAAATACGTGTTTCGCATTTCTGTTTCATCTCAGTTACAAAGTAAGCTACTCGCATTTCCGTTTAACTCATCTCTGACATATGATGTTGTTTTCTAGTTGCAATGCCTCAATCTAGTCCAGAGGCACCTGACCCTACCTCCGAGCAAATCGGTGGCGGTCGCTATGTATCACCTCCCGCCATCCAGACTCCAAGTCGGTTACGCACGCGCATCAAACCGACAGTACGCGATTCTGGTCTGGTCAAAAATGCGCAGGGTAGAAGAGCCAAATTACTTGCTGATCATCCGGAGGAGAGTGGCGAAGCCAATTCCTGGAACCAAAATGCTGTCCACCCCGAGACAGGCCAATACCTTGCCCCCGTCTCACAGCCAGAGGTCCCCAGTGACCCTGCACAAGGCAGCCAAGGGTTATATGGCAATGTTCCACGCCGACCTACGTCGCGTGAACCCCAGCGGCATCCTTCAGGCCCGCGCGAACCTCCCCTCCCTCTCAATGCTCAGCGGCCTCAGCTTAATGTAATCCTTCCGCAACCTCCCCTTGCTACAATGCAGCAAACCTATGCGTCTGTGGGGCAAAACAACCAGCAGCATCTTCAGGCAGATCCCCTTCCGCAACCTCCCCTTGCTACCATGCAGCAAACCTACGCGCCTGTGGGGAACAATGAACATCATCTTCAGGCAGCTCCACCTAATGTCCCATTGAGCGCAGATGCTCCTGACACGCACCATATATCTCCCCTGCAGCCAGAGCCACATCTTCCCAGCCCTTTGGATGACTTTGGTCAAGGCCTCCGTCCCTCATCATCCTCCGGGGGCATGCATCATCCAATCACTCCCAATCTGTTCGACTATACACATCGTCCCATCGCTGCTAATACCACATTCGACTTCTCCTCACTTGACGCTCCGTGGGATCCTGCGGGTGGGGATTTTTCTCTGGGCAATATGTATGATGGCCGTGTGGACTTGCCAGAGACACGAATTACCCCCGCCACACCTGCTGAGGTTCCGCGCCAGCCATCCTTCGGTGCTCAGCCTGTTGTACAAGATGCTTTCCCAAGAAATGACGGTGGGGGAGAATCTTCAGCTGATGCATTGGTTGGCCGTAGGACAGATGAGGTGAACGCATTGTTGGATGAGCAATTCAAGGCCATCGACGACATCTTCAATCACCTCGTCACAGCAACTGGCTTACCTTTACAGCAAGTCTCCCATGCATACCACAAGGGCCGGGGCCGAATTCACTCCGCCTTTAATCATTGGAACACGTATGGTCACTACTTGAAAGTGAACCGAAAGCAAGAACTACAAAGGCTTGGCAATATCGAGGTAGCTGATCACAGTGCTCAAATTACGCCAACAATCCGAGCCGAATGCTACAAGGCATTCCGAACTGCGTTCCCGGACAGATGGCAAGAAATCCTTGAGACATTTGAGGAGATGGAGATGACGATGGGCGGACCTCAGACAGTCTCACAGCGGACGCAGGACTTCGGTAAGGTTTGGAGGAAAGTTGCGAGCACGGTGCGTTCAATACTATACCTCAAAACTGACGTACTGACCTTACTGTTAGATGGACAACGCTGCTGCCAAACATGGTTTCGAAGCGGTGTTTATCATATGCGGGAAGGTGGTCAATCAAGACGCATCACTCGGGTACATACACACAACACCAGGTGCGGAAAATGTAAGCCATTCCTCCGTTCTTGTATATTAAAGTCCTCACTTCACACTCTTAGTTTTGGGAAACACGCTGCCGGACTGATGAAGATACAATGATCGGGCACTTGAAAGCTCATGTGTAGTAAGCCCACGGCCCCGGTGTAGACTATTTCTCGAATTCTAACTTGTCATTTTAGCAACCTCGCATCCCTCTCAGTCGTCGAGGACATGCATCCTGACGGCACTTCAACAAAAGAAAATGGACCACTACGTAAGCGAAAATCATCCCAAGTGCCAACTGAAGCTCCGGAGGCCACAAAGGATGAGCCAGATGCTCTGGAGGTGCTCGACATTGATGTCGATGACTGGCGATGCCAGGCCGACCTCCTTCAATGTATCAAGGGTGGAATCATCGCATTGCTCAGTGAGTGTCTATTCAAGTTCCCCATCGCTCACCATTTGCTTACCGTTCTCAAGAGGAGCTGGGTGGGAAACTCACCATCCGCTCAAACAATTTCCCTTGGAAAAAGCTCCGCAATGACCTTGACCGTCAAGGATTTGTTATGGAAGGCTATCCGGAGGACATTCTTATGCCGGGAGAGACGCGCAGCTCCCTTGCAAGGAGCAAGGGTATCAACGACCTCGACAAACGGGAACAGATCATCCTTGCGGATGCCTTGAAATCGGGGACGTTGGCAATCAAACATTGGGCCACAGGTATGTATTTATGGACATATTCTTAACCTACGCGTGCTAACTCTTACTAGGTCCAGATGACAATAACAAGAGTCGACCAGTCATTGTTGGGGAGGCTCCCCCACCACACTCCACTCACTTACGTGGCCGGCGGTTGCTTGCCAATGGCATTATGGATCGTGAAGGACCATCTCGTCTCCAGCCAAGTGCAGTAACTACCAAAGTCAAGAAGTCAAATGGCAGGCAGGCTGCTTCCCTTGCTCCCCCCATAGTCGTCGAGGATGATCCTCCCGCTACCGCCATCGTTCGTCGGAAAAATTTTGTCGTTTCAGTTGATATACCTCCTTCACGCCCTTTCAAGGTAGTCAAGCCTCCAAAATCGAAGGCGACACCAGCGACACCAGCACCTCTCAATGTCATCTGTCTCGACGAGTCAGTCAAGGCGTCCGACTCAGAGTACCACAACACTCCACAAGCCGACTCAGAGTCCGACTACGAGGATAGAGTGGAGTCTCGCAAACGCAAGGCAAAGACGATTGGCAACACTCGTAGAGTTAAGCATCGTGTTCCATCCAGTGACGTTGAGGTGGTTGAGCCACTGCCGAAGGGAAAGAAGGATGTGAAGGGAAAGGGAAAAGAGACTGCATCGCGAAAGGAGGGGGCTCGGGCGCGTTATCGTGAGGTCACATCCGATTCTGAAGAGGAGCAGAGGCCAGAAGAAGTCAAGGAAAGTGGAAATGGTATGCGAACTGCACCTCTACTATCACCTATGCAAAATGCTTACCATCAACGACACTTCTTTCACAGTGGATGCAGCTTTGCGACTCCGAGATGGTCCTGTACGTCCAAAGCCAAAACCAAAGAAGGTCGTTCCCAGTTCAGCTGCAGCAGCCCAACATGTTGCTTTCTATGAAGGTGGGATGCTTCATGCACGTGAATTATTGAGGGCAGCAGGACCATCGGGCACATCAGGACCATCGGGTGTAGCAGCACCATCGGGAGCCACGGAAACATCGGGAGCAGTGGTACCATCAGGAGCAGCGGCACCATCAGGAGCAGCAGGACCATCGGGAGCAACAAGAGCAGCAGTGCCACCAGAGTCGCTTGAAGATTTGCCGTCTGCCCCCTCATCTGCCCCCTCGTCTCCATCGCCTCAATTTCAACGACCTCTGCAGTCACTGATTCCACCCTCACGTGATGAGCGAGGCCCTGCCCTCCAAACCACCCCGTATAATTACGGCCATGGCAGAGCTCTTCCAGTGCCTTCATACGGGCAATACCTTGAGGTGCCGCAAGGTCGGAGCTACCCTGATTCACGTCGTGATCAGATTGACTACCAACGGACTGCTCAACCCCTCCAGGCCATGAATCCGGTTTTGGGTGTCAATGCTGCCGCTTACAGCCATCCCCAGTATGCCCCTCGCAATGACATGTATGTGCACGCTGCACGCCATCACACTACTAATGCTGCTCACACGGAAACTTACAATACCCGTGCGCCCGCTCATCAGCAATATTCAGACGATTATGGTGTTCGTGCACCTGTTCGCGCACCTGTTCGCGCACCTGTTCGTGCACCTTCTCAGCAGCAGTACGTGGAGACTTACGACACTCATCCACCTGCTCCTCAACAGCACACCGAGACTCGCGATGCTCGTATCCCTACTCCTCAACCACGCGATCCTCAACAGCACACAGAGACTTACGATACTCGTGTGCCTGTCCCTCAACAAGGACTTGTAGGTTATCGTGACGGCAGGGGAGCATATAATGTGCCTGAAGGCTGGCACCCTCACTACGGGTCTATGGTGTATCAGGCTGAACATGTACAAACACCCCGCTCAAGTAGTCCGAGGATGAGCCCTTTACCTGCTCTAATGGAGTACTCGTCATCACCGCCGCGGTCTGAAGGTAACTAGACATCACCTCTTGCTTCTTGATGCACTTTCCTGTATTGACTCAGGTGTATGTTCTTGATGTTTTCGTCATCGTGTGTTCTTGATGTTTCCATATGTTCATATCACTCGTGCTTGCTTTGATCGATTGCCTTCGATGATAGTTTATATGTATTTTGCTAGTCTGATGAATTTGAAGTGTCCGGTTGAACGAAACACTCTAGAGGCTCGCGAAGCGAGTCCCATCAAACAAGACGCACAGCTCGAGGTTCACTAAGTAATAACTTCTTTTTTTTTAAAAAAAAAAAACAAGTCGCACAGCTCGAGGTTCACTAAGTAAGAACTTCTTTTTTTTTTAAAACGAACGCAAACAATCAGAAAATTCATTTGAAGTTATATAAAACTGTGTAGAAGAACGTCTGAGGCTGTAGCCCGTAGATCAAGAAGCCAGTGTAAACCTTCTTCCAAAGCCACTGCAAATCTTTTCCCTCAAAGGTCGTAGATCCAGAAGCTCGAGAGGGTAGATCAATTAGGTCTGGGCCTCAGTTGCTAGTATAGGGTTGTGAGCGAGGGCAATGGTCACTACACGGCTGTGAGCGAAGCAGTGGATAGCACTGTGCGACGAGAAAGGAAGGTTGTTGACGCGCTACACGGCTGCGGGTGAGGACAGCAGCGGACAGCGCTGTGCAACGAGAAAGGAAGATTGTTGACGCGCTACACGGCTGCGAGTGAGGGCAGCGGCGGACAACGCTGTGCAATGAGGAAGGACGCAGACTATACTTACCTTACATAGCAGTGAGTATGTGACAAGGTATGAGAGCCTCTGGGTCTGCCAGAGCCTCCGCGCGAACCTGAGTTAAAATATCCTCGCAAGGGCAGGAACCTATTGTAGCACTAGGGAAGACCCTCCCAGGGATGATGGGCTTTCAGCATAGTTTCCCATAACAAAGAAACCAGGCTGATAGACCGTGTGAACGTCTTTGAAGTGGTGCCAAGGGTGACTAATGCTCCCCGTTTTCCCATCCTGAGTCGAATCGCACTCGATTATTTACCTGTGCAAGGTTCCTCGGTGCCATGCGAACGAGCATTTTCGGATGCAGGACTTACAGACACGAAACGGCGTGCAAGACTGCTTCCCGAGAACTTTGGCGACATTCAGACGGTGAAAGGCAAATACAAGCGGGAACGAAGGCACAGAGACACAGAGAAAGCTGACAGGGAGGCTGCGGAGAGGAGACGATGGGCAGAAGACTCTGTTTTTGAGGTGCAAAAACAAAAAGACAGCCGTTAAGCGCTGCGGGAGCTCGAGTAGTAAAAAAAATTCCATTTTGTATCATCAAAGGGTCTGGAACCGGTTCAAACTCGAACAGAACCATACGAGACCGGTCCATTGGCGGACCTATAATCCTGGTTCGGGTTCGAGGGTGAGGAAATAATGCTACTTGGTTCGAGTTCGAGTTCGACCAAAATCTGCTTGAACCGGACCTGAACCGGACTGCGGCAACTTTAGTACCGACCGATCGACCCCAGCCTGACGCAGACGGACTTAGAGACGATGGAACGAAGCCATGGTTCAAATATGCAGCATCGGTAAGCCAGTTAGAACTTGAAGAGTGCAACTTGATATGCTTCTTCAAGAACAGTGCACCACTGCTTCGTTCGCGGTCCGCTGAGTCGGGCCTATGTATAAGCAGTTAGTATCCATTTAATAATACGAACTTTGTTCACATAGAACAAATTTCAGCAGAACCTGCGGGCATCGACAATTCTCTTCTTTGTAACGACAGAATCCTCGCTCGAATCACTGGCCTCTCGTCCTAACCCCTCACCCTTCGCTTCAAAGCTTCATCATTTGAACCTGCACTGACCCTGCCAGTGCAATGACAAAGTCAAGAAGTTAGCATCATTCTCGCCGATACTTACAGATCAATATCAATTAATCTTTAGTGAAGCTGGTATTGCAAGTCATGTCACGTCCGCGGCAGGCACGACTGGCCAAAATGAATGAGGCAGTGGACACCAGGTCGCAGAATCAACCGGTTGTTCTTTCAAGACTAGCAGCACGCAAATAGATTGAGTGGAGAAATTTGTATTTCTGAATTGCAAAGAGTGGAGTGCTGCCAGAGACGGTTCAAGTGAGTGATTTATGCTAGAGAACTCACTATCATGAACTACTATACTAACTATGGCCCCAGTGATGGCAGGTTGTGATACAAGGGTCGTAATTGAACACATTTCTGCAGGTTCTACCGAAAGTTCTGCCGTCTGACCTGAGCAATAACAATTCTGCCAGATTGATCAGAATCGTGCCCATAAGTGTATGTAGGATATGAAAGCTGGCCGTCGTCCTACAGTGTCCCCCATCCTCAGATATACCATTCAAGATCCCCTCAGAAGATTCCATATCATCTCGCACAGAAAATGCGTTTCTCCTTCATCGCCATTGTTGCTGCTTTGACAGTATCTATGCATGTCAGTGCATAGTGTTTGAACACACCTTGCAAAACTACTGCGGATTGCTGCACAGGCACGGTTTGTGGACCTAGCGTGAGTATGAGCAGGTCGCTGTGCAACCAGGATCAACCGCATGACTCACCTGCGCGCCTTAGGATGGAGCTTGATTGTTAGTTAGGTTACAAAATTGAGCCGGCAGTACGAAGGGCACGTGCGGACAGTAAGTCATGCTTCTACTTTCGCTTTGGTACCATGGTTGACAGTGCAATGCCTAGTAGTTCGCAGTCAATCAGTACAGTTGTTTTGGGACAAGTTTTTGTATTGTTCGAGCAATGTGGATGTTTGAACTTATCTGAAAAATGATCGATTGTGCCTAGTCTTACTCGTGGTTCACTGAGCTTCAAGTCGAGTTCGAGGGGCTGTCGAAGGTTCAACAGAGCTCCGGCTAAAGCCGTTTCTGACATTATGGTTTGACCGGTCAACGATGTTAATTGGCCGACTACGCTACTATCCCTTCCATGGACCACTGCAATCGACATCCCCGTTGCAATGACAAAGGGAAACTAGGAGACGAGCAATTCATAGTCAGCCAACTAAAATGACGATACTATCCATGGGACCCAAAAAATTATTAGCACATCTAAGCTTGATCTGGTTGGCCAGCACCAGTAAATGTCTCCCTGCCTTCATGCCACGCTTGAAACCCATCTGGAATCGATTGCATTTCCGGCGCATTCGTCGATAGGTATGTGGGGATGACCGATTGCTCCCAGGCTGTTCGCTTGAAGACTAAATAGTATTCGCGAAGCGAGAACGCTGTGCACAACAATCTGGGATCTAAAATGTCGAGGGCCAATCCACAAACGCGGCGTTGGTCAATCAGCATAAACGGGAACAACAAATATTGGAATGAATTGGAGCGCTAGTACTAGTCAGTGTCTTCGTTCTTCCCCAAGGCAGCGGAACATGGACATACCTGAACCCACAAGCTCCAGCCTAGTGAAAACACTCCAATTCAGGAATACAATAACGAGAATGGCAGCTGTCCAGCCCTTTGTTTGTGTCCAAAGCAACAGACTCAGTGGTCTCCATGATGCCATCTAACAACGAAGGCTAGGGTCCCTAAACGACGACACTGGTACGGAAGACTGAACCAAATGGAGGTGCGCGCCCGCGGCTGTTTTCGTCGATTGGAGACTGCATTGCATCATTTGCATGTTGGTTAAGATAAATATAGATATAGATACGCGTTCTCTAATAAAATTTCTGGGTACACAGAACAAACATCGCGGATCGGACTTCGAAATTTATCACGGCAAATCGGCAAATCGAACCGTAACCTATCGCCCACCATAAGGACACGGCATGGCGCAGACTCCGCGCCAAAATCTGGGGGACACGTCTGGATGTTTGGTCGGCAAGTTCCGAGCTGTCTGTCAGCCACTGCCATCAACCACCGTCATCTACGTCAGTGTACACGGCGGACAACGTGAAATGGCAGGAGGGGCTGACAGGGGGGATGGCGCGAGAGCTGAAGCGCTGACGGTTGAGCAGGATCCTGACGCCAGGAGATGACAAAATACGGCAGGCTTTGACAGACTTTCTGAGTCCTGACACTTTCCGCAGCATCGGGGAAACGTAATCCACTACAGAGTGCTACAGAGCGCTCTGTAGCATTCTGTAGCACAATCAAACCCGCTGATGGCACACGCAGACTGGCCAAATCCCGCACTTTCTGCCCATGTTCGTGTTGTAAGTCATACTTCATGCTACGAATAATAATGGACAGTCTGCTCGGTAGATATGATTCATGAACTTCGGATTCTCGTTATTAGGATGCTACTGGTAATTCTATGGGCTACGTTTTGTACGGAGAAATATATAGAGAGAGCTGAGTGCAAATCATCAATATTAATGCTATGTGAAATATTGCTGAGGTCAGGGGGGATGCATGTCGATGTGCCAGTGGCATCTAGAACAGGTACCCCAGCGAGATTTTACTGATGAGTAGCTCTGTCAGCAGCAGGGGCAGGGCTCGGCAGCCACGGAGTTGGCAGGGGTATTGATAGATAGTTGCTATGGGATGTTTGAATTGAATACTTCAACCCCTCGTGCCACGAGTTGTACTTCCTCTTTCCCTACTACCACGCAGGATCTTTCTGCAGCCATACTAGTCTTGATACAAGGCTGCCTTCTGTATGTGATTATCACACTTATTTGCGATGTCTGCATCATCATTCGTCTATTAGTTTGTATATCGAAAAATATAAACAGTACTCCAGGGACCAGGATAAAAAAATGAGAGCGAAAGACTGTAGTAAGTACTATGTCGATGTCTGCGTCACTCATCTTTGTATATTAGACAACAAAAGCGATACTCCAGGATAAAAACAGGCAATTGCAAGGCTGTGATAAGTACATCAACAGGATGGTTGAAGGCGTCACCTCGAATACAGCCTGGGATGAAAGTACATGCTCAAATGGCCAGGGACACAAGATTACAGTAATGGTCCACGACCAATCCTGCACACACCAACGCTGCGCCGTGGCGACCTGCCTATAGTACAACAATAGGATATCAGAATCAGCTCGCAGTTATGTCACTTCAACGTACCGTAAATTTCTTCCAGCTGTCAAGGGGATCATTGTGATCAAATGACCATATGTGCCACAGACAGAGGAGGAAGGGCGCAATGACACTCATCACGTAGAACGGTAGGTGCTGGCCATTCAAATACCCAGCCCATAGAAGACACGCGAAGAACGTCGCATCAAATACGCTCAATGCAGGACGAATGCCATCGCCCAGACGGACTGCCATGGACTTAACTCCAGCCTTTTCGTCGTCCTTCTTGTCCTGATATAACGTAATTAATACCGACGTTTCGATGTAGAACCAAACGGGCTAGTCACCTGACACGCGTAGATTGTGTCGTAAAGACACGTCCAGCTAGGGAGGCACTGTCAGCCCCTCGGAGAAACAAACACCTTTCTGGCACACTTACCAGCACGACGCGACTCCGACATTTAGTATCATGCCCCAATCAAACTCACCCGTGATTGCCACCCACGTGAATGGGACGGCCCAGCTAGCAGCAAAACCTGGGAATTAAATAAGACGGTGCACAACCTTTAATTGCAAGAAAGCCATACCAAGGTACAAAGACGGCCAATACATCCAGCGCTTCATTAGCGGATACGTCCCGCCACAAGCTGGGAGTCCAACAAGACCGAGCAATAAACTGAACTAGCTTGTGAGCGAAGTCTTGATACTTTCTGGATAATCTACTCACGCTGTAGGGCCAGCAGTTGAGAACATGTAAAAGATGGCAGCAACGAGCACGGTCAGAAGAACCGAGGCCTCTAGCATAGTGACAGCTCCCGACGCGATCGGTCGGTTTTTTGAACGTTCTGATTGAACGTTGTCAGGCGATTAGCAACAGTCAGAACGGAATCGACATACCAACTTTGCGATCGAACTCGCGATCAAGCATGTCATTTATGACGCAGCCTGCACTATGTACCAGCGTGCCTAACAACGCATAGAACAAAGTGTTCGTGACAACTTCTTTCATGGGTAATGCTACATGGTATGATGCCGCCAGCGAGCCCCACGCTAGGTACAATGAAATCAGCCGACGAGTAGTGTCCCCCATGCATCTTTTGACTCACCGAAGGGCCAGAACATGAAGTCACACCCCACTGGAAACCAGTGAAGCCTGGTGAGCTCGAGCAATGATCTTGCCTTGGAGGGCATTTGTAACGAGTGTGTAAGGGGGAGAGAACTGGAGGACCACATCAACCAGCCGTACTCATTTTATACGCCTACGTGAGCAATGGAACAATTTACAGCCAGGAATATACGGAATCGTAGATTAGTAAAAGTTGATACTTGCGTGCCGTGAACGGAATCGAAGTAGAACTCGCGGTAATTCGTTAGACTTCTTTTGACTCGGGCCCATATTGTTTTAGTAGAGGTTTTCGTATTTCCTGTCGATCCTGAGCGGAGCGAGAACGTTGGTTCAACTTGACATTGTGTTCTGACCCTTTCGCTAGTCAGATAAGGCAACTGCCGTCCCCGGCAGCATTGCAATCTCTCTGCACACCAGTAACTTTGATGTCAATATGTCAACGTTGATATCAAACCTAGTTATTATTTGGTCATGTGTTATTCGAAGGGCGCTTAAGCTTCGCGAAGTCACATGCAAGTAGATAGATTAGTAACCAGATACAGCATAATTCAATTGAGCAGAGTGAACGAGCCTGACATAGCATAATCTTCTTCCGGTTAACAAGATTGGACGTAAAATCCAGGCGGCCCTGCTTGTAAGAGAACTCAGGTATCTGTAAAGTTTCGAGAACGGTTAGATTAGCATGCCGAACTGTGCATGTCTCTTTGCTGGATAAGAACTTCGACTTTGTTCGGAAGGGACGGATGAAGCTTGCGTGGGATTTGCGACGCAGAAAAGCAGGAGGGATGTCCTTTTTGCTACAAAATATTAGGATCATAGCGATTTTGATCTAGGATTTGACGTTCAGCTATTGGTTAGACAGTCGACACTGTTCGGTATGGGCTATCTAAGACAAGTACCTGCCAGAACGATAAGTTGTGGTGTATATCAAATCACGCCGATAGGCCATGTCCCCGGGTTGCCAAGCTTGTGTCAATGCACGCACAACCTGTCTATACACACATCCACCGCAGATCACCGGCACCGCTCAAACCGAGGCTTCGAATGGCGGTGATATACGGTAGCCAAGATCAAGAGATGTGCGGCAGTGAATTTGAACACGGACTCTGCAACACTTGCAGTGTATTTCAATCCCATGGGAACAGAGATTTTAGTACGAGCGCCTCTTGTACTTACATGGAGAAGTCAGTACTAAAACAAAAAAGTCTGCGGTGTTAAACGTTACCAGGACTACGCGCGCACGCGAGATAGACAACAGGAAGCGCTACCCACAGAGTTCATAGCCCCAGGCAATAAACAAAAGTTGGCCCATTTCAGCGATTGGACCATTTATGATTACCTCTTGAAAATCGAACCGTATCTTAAATCCTAAGAGATCAAGATAAGATTTTCGGGACAAGTGAAACATGCAATTTTGGCTTACGAAGGGCATACGACCGCGGCCAGATCGGTAGGGACATGCAATTGGTTGTTTGATGCTGATTTAGTATATATAGGTGTGCGAGCAGATGATACGGCCTGCCTGATGGATTAAGGATGGTTGTATGTATGAGATGATGGTTTCACGTACTGGATTCCGGGAGTGCGTTTCTGATTTCGCGCGGAGGCAAGCCGCAAGTGGCTTTTTTCCAACACACAGAAAATAGGCCTTGCTAGGAGTTCACATGGCAGCGTGTATCCAAATCGGAAGCTTGACTGACAACATTACTAAGTGGCAAGCGCTCCACTAGAATGTCTGATCAGCACATATGTGACAAGGCAGGACAATAATGTGTCATGCTGCAAGGTTATCTATGACCTATGATGACTTAAGTACGGGAACGATGAGAACGGAACAGGACAGGATTGTGTTCGACCAACGTGATGAGCAACGTGATCCCACGTAGACGAAGCGTGAGATTCCGTGGAAGCTCTTTAGATTTGCACGTCCCCAGCTCATCGTCGAAAGAATTTTGGAGAGAAGCCATATAGCCGCACGCTGATATTTGGTAATGAACGAACTTGAGCGTCATTGAAGATTTCAGTCTTTGATAACTTGAGCGTGTTGATTCAATCGTAATCGGTGACTGTGTACGTACTTACATGCAAAAAATATGACATGAACTTGAGAGAGATCGTTGAGTGTCTTTAACGACGAGCAAGACATGTTTCCAGGCTTTGGAATTTGAACATGCATGAAAGCAGCAAGAGAACAGTACAGCTATATTCAGCATGAAACTCGATCCTGAGAAATTACCGCAGAAATCCCGGTGCTTGTTTGAGTCCGTTGCCGTGTCCTTCTCAATCATCATCGTCGTCGTCGTCAAGTGGCACGAGCTCACAAAATTTCCATTGTGCGCCGCCGTCCACCTCAACATCTCCAGGGACATAGAGTGTCAATACTGTTTTAACGTGGACCGCACCACGACGGTTTCCAGATAATTCTACTGGATCGCACTCATTTTTAAAGTTTCTCTTTAACCGAGCAACGCAACACATTACCGTTACCAGCAGCCCGCAAAAACAGGAATCGTCGGCTCTCGATGCCCAGTTTATTCTCGCGGACCCGCACTACTTCGACAACAGGCAAGAAGCACCCGAGTGGCAATCAAGACCCACCTTATGACGAGTTTGGGCGCGTAAATAGTAGAAATTCTGCCAAAGATGTCACTAGCAGCAAGCGTACCCCTCCCAGTACGCTTGTGAAACAGAAAACACGGAACCGAACCCTCAGCACTCCTGAGACAGAACCATTCGCTCACATTCCTGATGGGTCCTTTCTCCCTTTCAATTTGGAACCCAAAGATATTGACCACGAGCAGCAAGCGCATGACTACGGATATTTGTCTTATCAACGGCACGTTGTACTGGGTCTTGATGAAGTCGTACGCCTCGTGGACGTCGTGGCCAGCGAGTTAGGCACCAGAGCACTGACCACTCCATTTATTTTTTCGACTCTGGCACTTGATGTCTCGGCTAGTTCTGTTAGGGGGCTTATCAGAGCATTTCTGGAAACATGTACGGGCGGAATCGATGCGGAACACCGTTGGAGAGAGGAGGCCAGACTTGCAGGTCCGCACGAGCTTGGCATGTGTATACGATGGGGACTTGCCAGAGTTGTCAGAGTTGTTGGTGGACAGGCGGTGAGAGGCCTCATTGCTTGGGACCATTATACAGAGTTCCGAGACTCTGAAGCAAGTGAGCGTCTTCTCTGTCTTCTTCCATTTCACCCTCATTCTTGACGGTTCCCGGCTGTGCATCGCAATCACTTCACATCAAACGCTCACTTCATCTATTGGCGCTCATTTTATATTAAACTAACTTTACTTTAGTACAGAACTATCCCCCGAAGCACTTCTCTGCCTTCCTTCCACCTCTTCCCTCGACTCTGCGCTCGATCCTGCTCACTCTGTTAAGCCTGCTTATTCGGTTCACAGCGCACAGCACCAGCTCTGGACACACACCTCCAACTATCTCCCCCTTATTCGGACCCTTGCTATTCGGCCTCGGTCCCGCCACTCTCGCATTCCACCACACCTATATCCACTACCTCCGCGCCGTTAATGCCACCGAACATATCCTCCTTTCCTTTATCCGTTGGCAATCTACATCTGACCTCGGTGTTCCTACCCGGCTCAAAGAATGGATCCGCTCCTATCCCTCCACCCTCCCTGCCTTGCACCATTCAGTCAAGCATGAACGCCCACAAGCACGCCGGGGTGCACGTACGGTGCGTGTCGTAAGCGTAAGGCGTAATGTACGGATGTATAGCCCGGACTTAGTAAACACTGCTGCAAGCTGGGCACATCGGTCACATGGGCATGGCCTAGCGGGATCAAAGGAATGGGAAAGGATTGCCCCGCCTTCGCTCAAGCTGTCCCCGAGATACTCAGAAGCATACAAGAAGCGTATGGACCTACCGTCACATGTACACCCGTACACCGGTCCCAGTATTGCTCCGGCATCTGCAACCAGCAGCATGTCGTCTTCTCTATCTGATGACAGGGATGCTGTGACGGGCCTGGGACTACGGGAGGGCGAAGAGAGGTTTAGGAGCCTTACAGATTTGAAGTGGGGTGAGTTTGAGATGATGGGATTCGGGGCGATCGCTACGGATGAGAAGAAGTTGCAGTTTGATCTGACGGAAAGCGCGCGCACGGTATGTGTAACATCCATACTAGGGTTTCAGAAATGCTTACTGCCCTTCTGTCGACATATAGGCCCGTGCTGCGAAACGTGCTACTCTCACGTGGACCGACTTCTCTACAACTGGTTTTACACGCACAGATGCGCCTTTAAGTGCTACCCTCCAATTTAGCACGCCTCTCACTCACACAATCTCTGCATGGCCCTCCCACAATGCTGACCTTACCAAAAAGCTCAAGAAGACCGCCAGGACCTTGCCTGATTTTGGTTGGGATACAGAACCTGTCCTCGGCACGGAAGAAGTGGTAGAAGAGGCATTCGTGGACGTATTTTGCGATTTGGTTTGGGGAGGGGGTTGGCGGGAGGAAATTGGCGGGATCTTGAGTGCAGAGGGACCTGCAACAGAGGTCGAGAGGGAGTGTAACTGGGCATTGGTGGGTGTTTTTCTTCTTTATGTTATCTTTTACTTTCTCCTTTGCTGACGTGGCGCTTAGATTGAATTCAAGTCTCTTCCGATATCTGCATCCACATCCACTCCCTTTCCCACACCTGGTAGTGGTACTGACCCAAGAACAAGCACAACGCTCGTCTTGTTTGAGGAGTTTGTGCCCTTGGAGTACCGCCAGCAACTTGCGAAGGACAGTGGCGGGAAGCGAAGGATGCCGTTTCTGTTCATGTCCCCTAACAGTGAGTAGTTGTTTCCCTTTCAATGGTTCAACTTTTCTTCCCCTTGATAATTTCCTGATGACATGTACCTTCCCCTCCCTTTCATTCCACCCGGTTGCCTCTTACCAATCACAACTAATTTTCCTGCATGAACAGGCAAGTCTCGCCCATGGAAACCCGCTGCTACACTAAATGGACGTCCTTACGTTGTCGGGCACGTCCCTAAGAGTCCGTCATATCGCGAAGTCGAATTTGAGGGACTGCTGAGATCAAACGGGAGTAAGGTCCTTTCACTAGACAAGCCCAGCGGGGGTCCGATGTTGTCCGGTACAACAGGGGCCCTTTCTCCCATAGCTTCAGATGAACAACCCTCCACCACACACTCAGCTCTTCCCACTCGACCGACTGTGGCTATCTCTGCACCGCTCTATACCCGGTCAAAAGACAACGACAAGCCACCAGCGACGCCCGCAAAAGACAAGGACAGAGACTCAAAGATCGAGCGCAGAGCCTCCGACTCGCCCATTTCCCCGACATCTGCACGTAAGCTTGCCTCGCGCTTTCGCGTCCACCCCAGTTTTCGCCGCTCAGGGGTCGTCCCTGCTGAATATGCAGAAGCCACAGTAGATTTTGAAACGAGGCTGGCGAGCTACTCAGATGATGAACTGAATAACATGACATCTTCATCTGCAGGAGGGAGGGAGAGAGACGAGAGAAGGCGCTCAAAGGACGATGCGTGGGTAGATATCCTGGTCGCGACACATAGCCGGCGGATTGGTGGGCAGGATGCGGATATTCGTCCGTTCAGCTCACGCGGGAAGGGCATGCAAGACCCGGAGATTGCGAGCCACGAGGTCGCACAAGTACTTGCGGGCGTGGCTCTAGCGCAGTTACCGTCAAGCGATGATGAACCTGAGCCGATACCGACCGTGACGCCAAGTATGACGAGTGAGGATGTGGATGTAGATGTGGACAGTGTAATGTCGTATCCAAAGACGACAACCTGCAGTGTGCCGAAACGCTTGGGGTACTTTGATCTACATCCAGAACGCAGGCCTGGACATTCGCCGCAACCAATAAGCTTGGGTGATGACTCAGATGGAGATGAAGTACGCTATGGAAGCCCCGAGAGACCCTCGCCATTGGAGTTCCCCATACCTGCAAATACCGATAGTGCTTATCCCCAGCCCCTGCGAGGCTCAATGGACACCGAAGAAAGTGACTATGCACCCACTTCCACGCACTCCCTCCAGCTCGATGCGTCGGATTTGGTGTACGAAGACCACCGCGTAACCAAGGATAAAGATGCCAAATATTCGGGGACGGGAATCATGATTATGCCGCAGCTTATAGCTGTGGCACCTGTGACGCCGGAGAAGGGAGAAAAGGATAGAGACAAGAGCCGGACGGCTGCACTGATTGAGATATACCGCGAGCGCGAGAAGAAGTCGCTCACGACTAGTCCTGTGCCGATACCAAAGCTCCCCGTGCGTTCGACTTCAGTGTCTCCTCAGACGAAGGAGTCGCCGTTGCCACCCGTGCCTGTGGTTGAGATGGAACCTGTTGTAGTGACCCCCGCGGAGGATGTTATTGAGGAGCCCACACACACGGAAGGCTTGCAGGGCGAGGAACTTCTACAGCCCCTAGGTGTGTTGTATAACGGGAACGGGCGGGATAGTCCCGCTAGGTATGTGCATGGTGCACCGTTACATAATGTGATGGAGGAGGAAGAGGAGGAGTGAGTGATTGCAGCCCTCGCTTCCTTGATCACCCATGCAGGCCTTTCTTCCCTTCGCCATCACCATCGTTGATCCAATTCACCGAGGAATGCACCATGCAACTCGTCTTTCTATCATGTGTATTTGAACACCTACGTGTATATGAGCCGTTCATGCCAGTCTTGATCCCCAACACCACCAACATCCTATTCTAAATACCCCACTGTCCCCTAGTTTTCGAATCTCCTCGAAGCGTTGCAATACCGTGTCTCGAAACTGGTCGACTGGACTCTGGATTATTTCTCTATTCAACGGCATACATACACACCATTCTTTTAAAATTGTCCCCACATTCCTGACCTCCTGCTAGCGCATGTTAATATTCCGGGGTTTGTCTATATAGTCGTAGCCCTACCCCTCTCCCTATGTTGTCCTCTCGTTTGACCTGTTTTATAGTGGAATTTATTTGATTTATGATGATTATTACTTGTGCAATATGTGACTGCGGGCCAGCGGCCCTCCGGAATCCAGATCCGCGAAGTGGCAATTCACCTGACCTTGGTCACTGGATTAAGACTAGTTATTAGCTACTGCTCTGATGTTTCAAAGAATCTTTTCCACTCATTAGCTATCGCTGTAATTCTGGTTCTTACTTTCTATGAGCATGATTGAGGTTCCCGATAGATCCATTCGCATCTGCGCAGACAGAGGAGGGACGTTTTGTGATGTTCATGCGTAAGGCCAAGTCAAAGTTCTCGATTGCCTTCGAAGCTAAGATAGAACAGATCGTATCCTGACCCAGGCAATCCAAACGAGCGGAAGGATATCGTTGTCAAACTTCGTGCGTGTTTCCTGGTGCATATTCTCTTACTGGCTGCTTAATTGTCCTGCAGTGTCACAGGACACAGCCAACTACGCGGATGCACCAACGGAGGGTATCCGCAGGGTGCTTGAAATCGTAACGGGAGAGACGATTCCCCGTGGGTCTGTGCTTGACACTAGCAAGATTGGTCCGTACTAGGATGACACGTTCAAGTTCACTTATTCTGACAACGTCCTGTGTCCAGATTACATTCGTTTGTCGACAACAGTGGCGACAAATGCGCTGCTGGAGCGCAAGGGACATCGTCATGCATTGCTTATTACGAAGGGATTCAAGGACCTCCTGCTCATCGGGAATCAGTCACGCCCACGTATCTTCGACTTGAACATTCGCCGCCCGAGTCCTTTGTACTCTGAAGTCATTGAGGTCGACGAGCGTGTAACTCTTGTTGGGTACACATCAGATCCTAAGTCAGAGGAGAACGCTATTCAGTGGAATGATGATGGGTCGTCCATTCAAAGAGGCTATAGGGGTCCTGGATGGGATGGGGAGGGTAATGCTGAAGGTCCAGGAGACATTGTTCGAGGGATCTCAGGAGAAGCAGTGAGGATCTTGAAGAGACCAGGTACACGTTTTACAGCATTTATGGCATTACGTTCGTTGATTCGATTTCTTAGACCTGGACCTTCTGAGACACGACCTACAACGATTGTACGACACTGGATATCGCTCCCTCGCGATCGTCCTTGTTCATTCTTATACTTTCCCCGAGCATGAAATACAGATCGGCAAGCTTGCACGAGAAGTTGGGTTCACCCAGGTCTCAGAATCCTCGCAGTTGCTGCCCATGATCAAGATGGTCCCTCGCGGTGTATCGTCCACGGCGGACGCATATCTCACCCCTATCTTGCGAGAGTATCTAGACGGATTCTTCCACGGTTTCGACACAAAGTTGAAGGACGGACGGATAAAGAGTCCTCGTGTGGAATTCATGGGTAGCGACGGGGGACTTTTAGACCTTAATAACTTCTCTGGCTTGAAGAGCATTCTAAGTGGCCCGGCGGGAGGCGTCGTGGGGTATGCACTGACAAGCTGGGACGCAGACAGGAAATATCCTATCATTGGGTATATTCTATGCTTGAATCAGTATTCTCGGCCTAACTTACGCTCTTGTTCTGCAGCCTTGATGTAGGTGGGACATCGACTGATGTATCTCGCTTTGACGGCCGCTACGAAGTGGTTTACGAGACGACGACTGCCGGAGTCACTATCCAGTCTCCACAGTTGGACATCAACACTGTCGCAGCTGGTGGAGGTTCTTGCTTGACCTTCCGAAACGGCTTGTTTCTCGCAGGACCCGAAAGCGCTGGTGCACAACCAGGTCCTGCGTGTTACAGGTAAGTGCAGACTGAAGATAAAAGAATTTAATTGAACTTGTACTCAGGAAAGGCGGTCCGCTAGCGGTCACAGACGCCAACTTGCTCCTAGGCCGCCTCATCCCAGGTTATTTCCCTAAAATATTCGGAAAATCAGAGAAGGAGCCTCTAGACTCAGAAGCATCACGCGTGGCCTTTGAGAAGGTCGCCAAGGAGATCAACGAAAGTCATGAAATAAACCTTGATTTGGATGATATTGTATACGGGTTGGTACAGCACAGTTATTCATGGTGATAATACTCATACTCGAGGTTAGGTTTATCAAGGTTGCCAACGAGACGATGTGTAGACCCATTCGTGCACTAACGGAGGCACGAGGATACTCTACTGGAAAACACGTGTGCGTATGGTGTCTATCTCGCACTTCTGTCACCCTTTCATATACTCGTTCTCAGATTGGCAAGCTTCGGTGGTGCTGGTGGTCAACACGCCTGCGAGATTGCAAGTTTGCTTGGCATAAAGACCATCCTCATCCATCGATACAGTTCCATTTTGTCTGCATATGGATTGGCTTTAGCAGACCGGCAAGTGTCTATCCCGCGGTGCTAATGATGTTATTTCTGAACTGAGATCGACAGCGCATACGAACTTCAAGAACCCTCATCAGCGTTCTATTCTGCACAGACACGCCGGAACCTGACCGTTCGTCTTGATAAGCTTACCAATGACGTCAAGGCCGAGCTCAAACGCCAGGGCTTTGAAGGCGACCGGGTGAAGGTTGAGCGGATGTTGAACATGCGGTTTGAGGGCACTGACACTGCCCTCATGGTTCTCCCTAATGAGAATGATGGCGATGGTACCGAGGACTTTGAGGCAGCGTTCAGGCGCGTGTACAAGGCAGAGTTTGGTTTCTTGCTTGATACCAAAAGCATCATCGTAGATGACGTGAAGGTGAGTGCTATCGCAAGTGACTTAAAGGCACCAGGTGATCATGCCCGCAGGTTCGTGGCATCGGGAAGACCTTCGACCACCTCGGGGAGTCCGTCTACTCGGAGATAGAACGGCTTGAGAAGCATTCTGTCACACGTGATCGAGCAGACTCAACATATAGCGTGTACTTCGATAAAGTCGGCCGAGTTGCCGATACCCCTGTGTTCCTCCTGGATAGCCTAGTCGTGGGCGATGAAGTCACGGGTCCTGCGATGATCATTGACAACACGCAGACTATAGTCATCGTACCAGATGCACGTGCTGTTCTCACTAGCAAACACTTGTATATCACACTCGGAGGATGAGTACATAGTCATAACCGGAACATGGGGAGTCTATTTTGGCACAGCCGCCGATCAGTGAATTAGTTCATGGTATTGTGGGCGTGTATACTAAATATAGCTACCTATATCGCTACAGAACGTGACAACTATTTTCATATCGATGGAGTCGGATAGAACGACATTCTTTTCATTTTACCGCTTCTATTGCTTGTACGTGAAGCTTGCGTGAAGCTGTATAAACAGGGCCCCCTTTTTACGATGCTGTTCGCACGGAACAAGGGCAAAATACCCCAACTGTACTACTAAGGCCTATTGTACACACCCAGATTTGTGCGGTTTACTCACTCGCTGTATCAAATGAGTCTAAGAATATGGTGTTAACTCGCCTTACGAACAAGCTACCGAGCATGGCTACAGGGTAATGTGAAAGCCGGCAAAGGCCGAACCCTAGGCTGTGAAACAAATGTCCTCGATCAAGTACTAAAAATGACTAGCTCAGCCGCATCCGTTGGGGAACGGGCCAACGGGTTTGCAACTTACCATGACATTTACTTCATCATTTTCCCTACCACTTGGCTTGTTCACATACTAACTTATCCGCTCCGGAGGCGAGATTGGCAGAGAAATGGTACTACAGGCCCGAGGATCAGAAATAGGATGAACTTACCCGTACTAGGAGTGTCACATGGCATGGTGCGAGTTGACCACTTGGTCCTTGCAGGTTCAACGTTCTGGCACTTTGAAAGACAACTCATAACTTGCGAATCGTCCTACGGCAATATTCACGGATTGCTGAAGAGTCATTAGCCTCAAGTGCACAATTGGCTCCGTCGGAATGATCGGGACTTTGATCCAACCGCCGCTATCCTCGCGCGCTCCACGCGTTCCCAGTTGCCCGGTTTGACGTTCATTTTGTGGCAACAAGTATGTAACCTGGCCGCGGGCAGTAGCAGATAGTGTGCTATATAAAACTTCTGATCAAGCTCGCTTTAATTAGGTCATTGTGCCGAACCGAGCAACTTCACCCCATATATTCCGTAACCTTTTCATCGTTTTGAAAATCCCCCTTGAAGTTGTTTTCACCTACGGTTCCTCGGTACGGTCTTATCATGGCCCTCCACGAGGCCGGTGGACTGGTCGACCCCACAGCTAGCCTGGCTCCCACTCCAATTATTCCTTTAGAGTCGGACTTGCCAACATCTGCTCCTTCATTCATTGAGAATTCGTCAAGCATATGCTCGTCCGGAAAGAATGAACAATCCTATGACTTTAAGCAGGCGCTCAGAGATCTCATGAAACAGCAAGTGTTTAATGGTGATTTGATTTGATTGTCTAATATTCTCTCTCCCTCAGCCGTCAAGATGAAGGAATAAAGGACCGTCAACTTGGTGTCATGTTTAAGGATCTGCGTGTCGTTGGTGCAGGTTCTCGCACCTCGCTCCAGCCCACGGCGGGCTCACTTTTCCATCCCTCGACGCTTCTGGCCAAGATAAGGGAAATTCGCCATCCTTCCATTAGAGATATTTTGTCTGGATTCGAGGGTGTGGTCACTCCTGGCGAAATGCTGCGTAAGTACAGGCTTTTCGTCGGCTTCCGGTCTTGACCTTCTGTACAGTGGTCCTTGGTCGTCCTGGTGCAGGGTGCTCGACCTTCCTCAAGACAATCGCTAACCAACGTGGGGAGTATCATGCTGTTGAGGGTCAGATTTTCTATGATTCGTTCACCTCAGAGGAGATATATGACTCCTTCCGCGGCGATATTACTTACTGTCCGGAGGACGATATCCACTTCCCGACGCTGACCGTCGACCAGACGCTCTCTTTCGCTGTTAGAAACCGTACTCCTGAAACCCGTCTTTCCAACCAGACACGCGAGGACTACGTCGAGGATACCACCACGATGCTTATGAAAGTTCTTGGTCTCTATCGTTCGAAACACACACTAGTTGGTAATGCCCAGATTCAAGGTGTTTCCGGGGGCGAGAGAAAGCGAATTTCTATCGCAGAAACTTTAGGCTCTGCAGGCTCACTTGGTGCATGGGATAAGTAAGGTGTTATCATCTAAGGTGTCATGCTTCTAACCTTTCCTCATTCAGTTCTACTCGTGGACTAGACTCCTCGACTGCCCTTGAGTTCGTCCGGGCCTTACGTCTTATCACAAACGCCAGGCGTACAACGACGATTGTCTCTCTCTACCAGGCGGGCGAGCCATTATATGATCTGTTTGATAAGGTTTGTGTTATCGCGGAAGGGAAGATGGCCTATTTTGGTCCAGCAAAGTCGGCGAAAGATTACTTTATTGGCATGGGCTTCGAACCGCAAAACAGACAGACTACCCCCGATTTCTTAGTTGCAGGTAGGGAGGGCTTCGTGTCCATCTTACTTTGTCTTATAATGGTCATTATCAGTCACGGACCCGCACGGGAGGAAGATCCGTCCTGGATACGAGAGCTCTGTTCCGCGAACGGCAGAGGAACTTGCTAGCTTTTTCATGACTTCTGACCTCGGTCGTCAGAATCAGGAAGCCATTGAACGGCGCCGCGAGCAATGGGTTGGCAATCACGAACACAAGCAGGCATATATGGCCAGCGTGGCCGCTGAACATGCCAACACATCTAGCGTGTATATGACCTCGACCTTCCAGCAAGTCAAAGTGGTCATGAAGCGCAGCGTGCAAATCATCGTTGGTAATAAGTTCGAATTCTTTATGCGACTGGCGTAGGTGGCATTCTTTGTTTGACCAACTTTCAGTAACATAAACGACAGTTCCCAAATCTTTCAAGCGATAATTATGGGCACCGTTTTTCTGGACACTCCAAATGACACCTCTGCCTACTTCTCTCGTGGAGGTGTTCTGTTCTTGTAAATATCTTCCCCTATCCTCATAAGTTGTGCCTCACACCTCTTTCAGCTCCCTCTTCTTCAGTGCTATTACGTCTGTTTCAGAAGTTCCAGCTCTTTTTTTCCAGCGTCCGATCGTGCTTCGTCACCAGAAAGCCGCGTTATATTACCCTTTTATTCAGAGTCTCGCGCACACTATAGTGGATATTCCGGTCACTTTGATCGTCCAACTTGTGTTCGCTGTAATACTCTACTTCCTGGTCGGGTTGCAACGTTCTGCTTCGCAGTTTTTGTAAGTTCTTCCAACCGTTTGTTCTTGGCTTTGATACTCACCCTGCTGCACAACAGCATTTTTTACCTTTTCATCTTCTTAATGTCACAAACCATGAAATCATTCTTCAGAGCTATTGCTACAAGTTGTAAAACTCGTCCTAGCGCACTAGCTGTTAGCGGTATCTTTATTCTCTTAATGTCGCTCTATGGTGGGTACACCATTCCTTGGCCAACTGCTCCGAAGGGCTTAAGGTGGATCATGTGGTTGAATGTACGTCTTCCCTTGTACAATACTTTCTTCCGCTCAATATGTCTTAGCCATTGTGGTGGTCGCTCGGTGGACTTCTTGTGAACGAGTTTCATACAATCGACGCAGTTTGCTCCACTCTTGTCCCACAGGGTCCGGGGTACGAGAATGTTTCACTGGCAAACCAGGTCTGCACGACTGTCGGGTCGCAGTCCGGACAGCTTCTCGTTGATGGCAACATCTATATTGCATTGACGTTTGACGTTTGGTATAGTCAACTTTGGAGGGTAGGCGGTCATTCAATACTTCGCGAATGGCTCATGACACCACCGCAGAATTTTGGTGTCCTTTGCGCCTTCTACCTTGGGTTCTTGGCCGTTTTCCTGGTTGCCACAGAATTCAATACTCTGTCTACTGCAGACAGTGCTGTCGTTCTCTTCAAGCAAGGAACTTGTGCTATCGATGGGGATTCTAAGGTCTTTGACGAGGAAAAGGCTGATGCAGAGTTTCTTTCTAAACCCCTCTCCGGAGTAGCAAATCCCTCGACTTCCGTCAATCTCGAGGAGGTTAAGGATCTCTTCACGTGGCAGCACGTGCAATATGACATCCCTATTGAAGGAGGGACGAAACGTCTTCTCGATGATGTCACGGGCTTTGTTGCTCCTGGAAAGCTCACTGCATTAATGGGTGAATCTGGGGCTGGCAAGGTATGCCTTCCAATGATACCAGTCGCGCATTCCATTTACTCGAATGCTTGCAGACAACGCTTTTGAATGTCCTTGCACAACGTGTCGGTATTGGTTCGGTAACTGGTGAACGATTCTTTGGTGGGCAGCCGCTCCCCATAGACTTCCAAGCTCAGACGCAAGTATCGTCCTAGTTTCTCCAATCTTATCTGACTGTCATGTTTAGTGGCTACTGCCAACAACTCGACACCCACCTTCCCGAGGCGACTGTCCGTGAAGCGCTCCTTTTCTCTGCTAATCTTCGCCAGCCACAATCAGTTCCTCTCGCTGAGAAAGAAGCATAGTACGTATGATTTCTGTCATGATTAGATCTCACCTAACTTTCCACTGTAGCGTTGACAAGTGCCTTCAAATGTGTGGTCTAGAGGAGTATGCTGATGCTATTGTTGGCTCTCTTGGGGTTCAGCATCGTAAACGCACCACCATTGCAGTGGAGCTCGCTGCCAAGGTTTGAACGCAAACCCTTCAAGCTATAGTTGTGCTGAGAGATTCATAGCCCAAACTTTTACTCTTCTTGGATGAGCCTACATCTGGCCTTGACTCGCAATCCGCCTGGGCCATCGTAAATGTACTTCGTGAACTTGCTGACCGTGGTCAGGCCATTCTCTGCACGTGAGTGTTATTTTGACATGTCGGTTTTTCCATGTTTATGAGCTGTACTAGAATACATCAACCTTCGGCGGAGCTCTTCCAGGTCTTTGACAGATTGCTGCTCCTTCGCAAGGGTGGACAGACGGTCTACTTTGGCGACATTGGCGAGAACTCGTCGACCATGCTAAACTACTTTGAGCGTAACGGTGCTCCACGCTGCGGCTCTGACGACAATCCGTAAGTGAGGTGCAATCATACGGGTCTTGCGCTTACCAGGAAGTTGAAGGGCGGAATATATGCTTGATGTAATAGGTGCTGGAGCAACTGCAGTCTCTACCACTGATTGGTACAATGTCTGGAAGTGCTCACAAGAAGCGGCGCAGCTTCAAGACCATATCGACGACTTGCACCAACAGGGTCGTTCTCACCCGCAGAAGCTTGGCAAACAGTACTCTGTCTTCACCACCTCATGGTTGCACCAGTTCGTTATGCTCACCCACAGGAATTTCCAAGCGTATTGGCGCAATCCTACGTATATTCGCGCCAAGTTTATCCTTAATATCGCTGGTGGTCTTCTTGTGGGCTTTACATTCTTTCAGGCAAATGACTCGTTGCAAGGCACCCAAAATAAGCTATTCGTAAGTATATCAATTCAGATTGTTCGTTTAATCACATCCTTACTCTTCTTTAGTCAGTCTTCCTCTCCCTTGTGCTCTGTGTTCCCCTCGTTCATCAGCTCATGGCCGTCTACATCGACATTCGCACAGTGTACGAGATACGCGAACGTCCCACTAGAATGTATAACTGGACTGCTCTCGTCATGTCCCAGCTTGTCGCTGAGATTCCTTGGAACATCACAAGTTCAGCGATGTTCTTTTTGTGCTGGTACTGGACCGTTGGATACCCCACAGGCCGGGCTGGTTACACGTTCCTCGCTCTCTCCATCGCCTTCCCGTTCTACTATACCACGCTTGGACACGGTATCGCATCCATGGCACCAACTGCTCCAGTTGCATCCATATACTTCACAACTCTCGTTATCTTCATGCTGATCTTGTGAGACACACTTTGAGCCACGCCAGTTCATGCTAACAATCTACCAGTGATGGCGTCGTTCAGCCGTTCTTCGAGCTGAATTGGTGGAAATGGATGTACAGGGCCTCTCCCTTCACGTACATAATCCAGGGCCTCCTTGGTCAAGGTTCGTGAATGATTTCTTGCTCAATAATCGTACTAATATTTGTCCTCCTAGCTGTTGGCGGTCAAACCATTATCTGCTCCTCTACGGAACTAGTCTCCGTGAACCCGCCGATGGGTAAGACCTGCAGCGAGTACATGGATCCGTTTCTCAAATTCGCTGGTGGCTACCTCACAAACCCCGGAGCTGCAGAGGGCTGCCAGTACTGTCCCTACAAGACCACTGACGAGTATATGTACTCGAGGTTCAACATTAAATACAGTGATCACTGGCGAAACCTGGGCATTATCTTCGGATTCGCTGCGTTTAACGTGAGACACTGTCAGATTTTCCTCAGATCTGATGCTAATGTGCCTTCTGTAGATCATTGCGATCTTCTGGCTCACGTATTCTATGCGCATTCGCAGTGTTAGCGTGTTTACTTCTCTTAAGCAGAAGTTAGCTCGTGGCAAGTTGTAAGTGAATTGTAAATCATGAATACTGCATATCCCTCAAATGCACTAGCAGACGTTAGATTCGTTTGCATCGTACTGCATTCGATACTACCCTTCCGGCTCCAGCGCCGCAGTACTCACATAGAGCTCACTTAATACCGCCAGGATGTAAGATATGTCGGGAAGTTTTTCATTTAAATAAGTACTCGAAACAGATGATTAGTCATGTGTCCTTTCCTCGAGCTACAAAGGGTTTTATAGAAGGGCGATACGGACAACTAGTAGGGTCAACGCTTCATTAATCATAATCATTGGTATTACCATGTCTCGAACTCGTGCTCCCTCTGGATAAAACCAGTCCAGCGATTATTAGCGAGGAGCTTATATAAGTGCTCGGGACAATTCGGCGTGGCAGACGGCTTGGCACCACTCAAGTTGTCAGCTATTTACAGAACGGGAGCTGCGGCCTATGTGTGCACGGAGAGAAAGCTTTAGCGGGCGACCAGCGAACTTATCTCCCGCACTGCGCAATTCTCGCTCTGAAGCCCATTAGATCAAGACCTGGAGACCGATTCCGAGTCGGTCGCATGGTACTGACTCACACCCATTCTAGAGTCTGGACTAGTCCTGCAGCGGTTCCGATGCTTTCCCTGCAGACAAAAAAGTACCCGTATTCTGAGTCGGCGAAGTGGTGTCTCCGAACTTCCATGAATACAGATCTTTTGATGGTCTGAGGCCGGCGCCTGTCCTCAAGATTCAGGGGTTCAAGTTGTGTCCGGATTCAACATCAGGGCTGATAAATGTTGCAACTCTCCAAGGCGTGAACCTGACACGCGATAATAAAACGGAATAAAACGCGCTTATTCGAGTGGGGTGACGTTGTGGTGAGCCGCGGCATTAGTAACTGTATGGCATAATCTGACTTCCGTTTGATCGAGGATACTCGGACAACCACCATCGCTGATTTCTTACTGCTAGTACTTTTCCTTGCATTTTTGGATCTCTGGACTCTCGTTGTGTGCGACGTTGCTCGTATCTCGCCTTGTGCTCCTGTATTCTCAGAAGGCACACAACCTTTTGGAGCGCAATACACTACTGTTTGTGAAGAGCGTCAGATCCATTCATAGGTTCGATGGTTTGGTTTTACCGAAAGTAAACTTGTCACCGTCTTTCCACCTGAATTCCGCGACTTGTATGTAATGACATCACAGGAAGTTATCGATCACCGGGTATACCTGCGCATCGATGTTTGGATTATGCAAGGCGTATTTGAATCAAAAGAGTCTTACATCAAGCAAAGATCGATACATTTTTGTGAGTCCGTTGACACGGCGGGATGCCTTTTGACGTTGACTTGACAGCTTTAAATTTACTGCTACGTGGGATCCTTGTATTTGCTGCGATATCATGCCTTCTTACTGGAACCGGACTGTTTTCAGCTCCAGTGTGCTTTGGGCATTTCGGTGAGTACATGTCAAATCGAGAGTTCTAGCATAGGCAACTCTTTGTCTTGTTTGACTTCGGGGATTCCTCACATCGGTGCCGGTGATCGTTCGAGTACTGGTGACTGCTCATGCACATGCTTCTGATCTTCGATCGCGTCTTACTCGCTGATGCCCGCTTCTACACTGCTAGGTATAAAAGATGACTTGCATATGAGGGTTGAGCATTCATCACTTCTGTGTCGATTGCTGTTGCTACCACTGCCATGTTATTCCACTCCGTCGCTATACTCGCTTGCACCCTTAGCATTGCTGCTCATGCTGCTGCCTCACCCACAGCTTCCGTAGATGCTTTGGATCAACGTGATGGCTTGATGGTTAGAGTTGACGTTGACGCCAGTGAGCATTTGTCTATTCTGACGCCCCTCCTAGCTAAGTCTTCCATAGGAGACGTTCTGGATAATGTCAATCTCAGCCAAAAGCGCAATGATGTTGGCTTGATTGGCGTTGATGTTGGTCAGTACCGTCTTTCTTCAAGTTGGTGGCTATTTGATGGTATTTCACCAGACGTCAGTAACATTCTGAACAATGCTAGCGTGGATGTCTTGACTCAGTAAATGACGCTTGTTTCACTCGACGGGCCGTGAAATGCCACATTTCTACTGTGCTTGGATTTCAGACTGCTACTATGGATTTGTCGAGTAAATGTAATCATAGTTGTATGCGAGTGCCGCTATAGCCTATAACAATTGCGTATGCTTTCTGTCGTCATTCAGGATATGCATTGCGTCCAAACTTCAGTCTCAACGACTCTTACTCACTACCGGTACGCACTGTTCATGATTCAACTCAGGACAGGTAGTAAAAGACAATCAAGTGTTCGTTTCCATCAAGGTAAATGTAAGGCCAGCCGTTGACTACGAAATAAGTATTAAGCCGTGCAACAAAGAATTTCCACACAAGAAACTGTAACAGTTTGTTGTGCTATACCACGAGTGAGTTCCATGCATTCGAGGTAAGTGAAACAAGCTTCTACAGAGTTACATACATGATAAGTTATATATATACTTGCAAATAATTTGAAATGTTAGGACAATAATAACAAATGGACTGAAACATAGCATGCCTGCACCAGAGGTACAACAATCCGGGGGGTATACAATTGAAAGTCTGGCAAAGCCGCAGAGACAACTCTTGCTGGCTGGTATAAATATTAAATTTCAGATGTCCCTCCTGGAAACAATCGCTTATGAGTCCTGCACTGTTCGCAAGACTTGTTCGCACTCACTTGGTGTGGGACACGGGAATTTGGAACAGTAGTCATCAACCTCCAATTGCATTTCATGCAAGCCCGGCCTGCCTAGCATCCTGAGGAACATTCCGATGGTGCCAGTTACAGGGTCCATAACGCGCTTATTCTGCGAACCGAGGATATCTTCGAGGTCATAAGTGAAAAATGAAACATATTAGCGCCATGAATCAAGTTTACTAAAGAAAAAAGCTCACCGCGGGTACCAGAAGTATAAAACAGGGCCGGTGTTGACAAAGGGATAGAAAACGCCAACTCAATAAACAAGAAGAAGCTGAAAAAGAGTGTAAGGAGAGCTGAAGTACGCATTCTGCTCTTAGACGATAATTGTGCAGGGGACGAGGGGTGATGGAACGTTAAAATTGCAAGTGCGGAGTAGGTCAGTTTATATGCTAATTTTCGTTTCGTAAATGACGCTATGGTTGTCCGGGTCCGATTCCCAAGAGAGATGGCTTCCATTCGGACTTGACGATACTTAAGTACTGACGCGGCTACCGATGTAGAAGTGTAGCACCATTTCGTGATCAATGGTAAAATGTAATAAAATGGAGAGATTGATCTTTTAGACTCAGATTACAAGTCACTAGTCCCTTGTTATATCGGTGGACTTGCGGTGGACTCCATATTGGTCGTAGGCTACAGGAAACGTCGAAACATTACAAGCCACGTGACTTCCTACCGAGTAGTCAAGGGCTTCAGAAGTTCAGAAGCTTCCAACTGGCCCTGGATCAGGGACAGCTGGCCACTCTGGAACCAATCGCAAAAGTCTATTCTCATTCCCTGTAATACGCAAAATCTTCAGTAAATCCTCAACCACATCACTTTTGCTTTTATCCATCATAGATTCGTATCTCCTCTGATACATGGATCTAATTTTTAGGATCGTGGTGTCGGAGGAAACCCAGGGTCTACCGGTACCTACAACTTGGTCACGTCCTGTCACGCCTCGGCACCGTCTGGCTCTCCGAAGCCTTCCAAAGTGCGCGCATCCGAGTCGCGAAACGCTCGAAAACGGCGAATACCGTGACAGCATACTGGTATTATTGACCCAGAATAAGTAATTCATCCAACACTGACAGTGATAATTACTATGATTGTACTGGTGGTGTTGCAGACAGCCTGCAGAATATATTTGATGCCCTGCATACAAATCCCGAGTCTGCACTGCATCGCCAACTCGGAATTTTCGTGAACTGGGAATCGCGTCCTTTGTACTAGTTCAGCAGTGTTCATCAGGGAAACGTAATTCATCACAGAGTGCTACAGAATGCTACAGAGCATTCTGTAGCGCAATCCAGCCCGTCATTATCGAGACAGCGCCTCCGAGAATGGGTAACTTCCATAGCGTGGATTTTTCTCGAGGTCAGGGTCGTCACGTCACAATCAAAGTGTTACCAGCAGAACCCACCGGAACACTCACTCACAGCCTTGAGTCCGGTCTCGGGTAATCGCAAGCCTGCGGCGGCTAAGTAGACATCGTGTGCCGAATTATTTGTGTATCTCCCCTGTCTGGTGTCACGCCATCGTACTTGTCATTGATTCTACTGGTTTTTTGACATCCCGCTCTTCATGCTCCAGGTAAGTTTTTGTGAGTACCTATCTCTTAGTGTTACACTGATCGAATATTATACTACAGACATCATATTTTCAACAGAAGCGGTTAACATTGCCCATCAACAGCTTGTCGCGCCTCTGCTCCCAACACATCCAGTATTTTGTTCCTCGACCGCACTGCCGCCCTTCTTTGCCTTCTCCTCTCCATTGGATGCTCCTCAGCTTCGTCTTGTGCAATCAAAGAATCCAGGTAAGCTTGTTCCGCCGGACGAAGAATGTTGTCAAACGAGTCATCAGAATGGAGTGCCGAAATCTCTTCGGGTGATGGCTCAAAATTAGTTGTGTAGCCGAGGGATGCCACCGGCGGTGCAATATCCAAAGGTCCAATCGTTTCACCGAGCTGCATTGTCTTGAAATATTGCTGAAGGACGGCATTGGGAGGTGTGGCAAATGGATTTTGGACGTCCCAAACAAAATCTCTTGAACTACCCAACAGATCTTCGTTATTTCTCGCTTGACATTTGCATGCAAGAGGTCTTTTTGTCTCTTCAATTTCGTCGGGCTTTGAGAATGACCATGCGCCGTCGTCGTTGACGGTAGTTGACAATTCTTTGCCTTCCTCGACAGGTGGCTCGTTGAAGCGTAAGGGTCCCAAGACCACGCGTTGCGTATACTCCCTAGCCACTCTGCGCTTCTTGTTCTTCTCTATCAAGTCCATTCCTAGGCCCTTACGTGGCTTAAAGATGGTCACAGCGCTTGGGCTGCGCCTACCTGCACGCTTTGCACCTACGAGAGCCATCATCTCTCCCAGCTTGTCGTAAACTTGGGAAACCTCTTCATTTGCAGATGAGGCTGTAGCAAGGCTCCCATCCTGGTCCACGTGATTGCGTGTGAGTGTAATACCGAGGATTCTGGCAGCCTTGCGATCTGAATTACCAAAGGCCTTTCGCTCGGCGGGGGTGAGTCTGTTTGTGAGGGACAGTGCCGGACTGTCGGTGGTGCTTATCGAAACAGCGCTACCGGAGCACTTCGTGACTGTTTGGATGGACATATTCTCCATATTATTGCAAGGCTGAAGTCAAGGAAGAAAGACGCAGGGAAGAGTGAGCGATTTGTGGTAGCCTCCATCGACACTGCAAGGTGCGTCTTTATATCTCCAGCACTGTGGACGGCTTTGGCGCGCTCGACCGTCCACAGCTGTCCACAGCGCCTATAATAGGTCGGTGTGCAAGCTTAGTGGCATGTCTTTGTTCATCTCGCTTTGATTACCAATTTTGACAGGTGGTCCACTGTGGAGTCTTCAGTGACGATAGGTTGCGTAAAAAGGCCCGGGGTTGATTCCTTCATAGTTGATACGATGTACACTTGAATGTGAGGGTATGATATTGATCATCCACTCGCGATAGAGCAGAGTGAGTCTGGTCATCTATACAAGTTCCTCGCAACAGAACCGCATCGACTACCACATTCACCTATGTTTGTCTCATGCCAACAAATTTTATGATATTTGCATAACTTTAGGACGTGATCTGCTTCCATTATCATGTCGTTTTGATAGGCCAACCTCTGCTCACCTACGCATATGATCAAGCTTCCTGGTTAATTCAACTATGTTCCTTGTGAGACTATCTTCTTGGTGCATATATCTTCGGTGACACCTTGCTGTGTATCGACACCATTCGAGTTCTTTGGACAGATTCTAGAGAACCTCGATCAGTGCTGTGCTTTGTGATGTATAATCATTTTAATGGTTATCAATTGCGCTTATCGCTAAGCCCCGCGCCTTAACTTCAGCCTATTCGCGATCAAATGTTTGATGTGTGGAAGGGAATATGATATCATGGGGCGAGTCTTTCGACACCATTCTGAACAGCGCCAACGACTTTTGCTTTGTCGTCCAATCATGATTGTGATTACATAATATCCAGACAGGACTTCTGGTACTCCAAACGTTCACTTGCATCCGTTCGTCCACAAACGGACGCTGACTTTGGTAAATGTTCATTGACCGACAGAACACTGTCACCACCATCACACCAAATGTAGAAGCATGGGAGGAACTTTGGCACAAAACTGACAGAGATATGATGAATGAACAGGATTGATGATGCATCATCTGTAACTTAACTTGACAGGCTCAGCCTGCCAGTGATGCCATCATCCCTAGGTGACAGCATGCCTGTAGTAAGTGCCACCCATCAGCGCTCAGCTTCGTCTCCTGTTCATCACGGTGGATATATAGTACATAACACTAATCAGCTTTTCACCCACAGAGGGTACTGTGAGCTTTTAAATCTCAACGTTGTCAACACTCGAGGGCACCCCATACTTTGTTATGTCCGCACAGCAGCAGTCAGCGAGCATTGCTGTTCAGCAATTGACTCTTACACTTGTGTCGTTCACTCTTGTGGTGTACGATCATGCTATCACATTCGCTCAAGAAGTACTTTCGTCTTCATGGTCGATGACAGTCTAATTCTGATTCACTGCCATCGTATGTTTTAGGTGACTTTCTTTTGGTCCAGTCCATGGTCACCGTCAAGAATACTGTATTTAAGCGTAAGGCTATCACGAATTATTCTCGTCAGTGACTGATTGTAGGTTCGACAGATCCGATACTTGGCTCTCGCGCAAGTTTGGTGTGTTTGACTCCGTTTAATGAACAAATGCACTAGAAATGATAATATTGTTTAGTCTCACTGCTCTGGCACAAATAGGAACAGCCAAGTTCTATAACTATCCGGTGAGTTTTTGAGCTGCGCACGTCATCGTTGGGGTCTTACTACATGCATCGTTCTACAGGCGTGAGCTATTTCATATGACAAGGCAATAGACCGACTTACAGATTATGTAGACTGGGCTGGTGTCCTACAGTGGACTACGCTGTTAGATTAACAGTCATGGTTCTATGCCAATGTCTGTCCGTTGCGCATCGATCGATATCGATCCCACTGAATCGACTGAAATACAGGTGTTATAACATTGCGAGTATGGCATCTGTTCCCTCGGAGTTACCTCATCAGATGGCTGGCAGTCACTGTTTTCATCGTTTGCTTGATAGTAACTGCAATATTGGGCGCCATCGAGTATAATGCAATCAAGAGTGTCACGAACAGCAATTTATACTCGGCACGCCTTACATTTACATTCATCATCTATGTGCCAGCCTTGGTTGTCCATACGACCATGTTCTTACTTACGCTATATCGCTTTCGCGTCGCCCCCAGAACCTTGCAGCAACACGGGATGATCCACCGATTCGTCAAAGAGTAAGCCCCTCATTGATCACAAGCTCTACCACAAAAGCCAATGTTTGCTTAGGGGGATGTTCTTGTATTCGTTTGCAGCCGGTGAATATATCTCGATTCTTTTCGTTTAGCACACGCTCAACAAAACAACAGGATCGCTACTGTACGAAATCATCAGTCTTTCTCTGACTAGTCCAGAGGAAATAGCCGTAAGTTTTATGACCATAGCTGCACGAAAAACTCGTAACCATTTCCAGAGATTCTATAATCCAATTGATATGGGAGGGTAAGATTTTTCCGTCCATGGTAGTTCACTAAAGTTCACGAACAATATCTATCACCCAGAATAGCAATGGCAGCTACGGCTGTCTCTATCTGTCGCGCGATGCTAAGCATCCGGTCCTTGGCTGCAACTTACCATGTCGATCCGGCATGGTTGCTCAACCATGCGGAACTCAGTCGTGTCCAATGGAGGAGAGGACACACTGAAGGAGAAATCTACGTTGAAGTCAGCGAGCTCGAGATGGATGTGGTTCTTCCGTCCAAATCTCCGGCATTGCCTGCTGGGAATATCGGAAGAGGAGACAAAGTGCAAAACCATACCTAACTTGTATATCTGGCACATGATTCCTTTTTTATCTTATACTTACACTATGTAGATATATACGGCGTCGAGTCGTTCAGACAAACTGGCATCTTCTTAATGACTTTATGGCAATCTAATCATTTGGTACCGTGCTATTGTAGATGAGTCTCAGATGGATGCTTTGATTTGAAGGTGTTTGATGCGGTGGCATTGCTTACTTGACTTACAGTGCGCGTCACTTAGCCACCACTACTTTTGAGTAACGTTTTCATCCCTTTGAAAGAAAAGAGACTTTTATATCATATTGTAAAAACGGTCCTTTCAATGAATAAAGGGATATGGACTCCACACCAAGCATGGACGCAGCGTACTTCTTGAAGAAAATAAACCCACCTCAAATGGAGCAGGGACTGCACGGCCGACAGTTAAGCCTCTTGACAAAGCAACTAGAGCGATATACGACAGTGTGTTGAATGTAAGTTCATGCAAGGTGTTTTGTCGATATATGCACTTACCTTTGCACAGAATGCAATCCGTCACACGTTCGATGAGTATTTCCGATGCTGTGCTATTCGGCTTCGCCAAGCTCGAGATTGACGTCCACGTCCACTTCTACCAAGTCATGAGTAGTGGATATCAAAATAACAATAGACGTACATGATTGTGCGCTATCGTCACCCAACAGTCAAACATCCGAAATAGTAATGGGGATGAGTATGAGTTGTCCCGACGCAAGTTCGATTTCAACGACCTCCATATCACCAAGGGCATTCCCGTACCAGACTTGAACACCAAGATGAATCGCCCTAGCAGGATGCAGTGACAGTCAGAAGCGAAATTAGTGTTTACAAGTGCGAGACAGACCATGAATCCCATGGGAATGCTGGCATGTTGTCGTCATAACGAAAGGATGAACGACTGTGACTATCTTGGAACTTTGACCCTGATTGTCATACTACTCCATGTCGATTTTGAATACCCATTGAATTTCGACAGCAACTCGGCCATCGAAGTAGGCACAGCAAGCAGATTTTCCGTTACTTCTCCATAGCGGACGGATTCAACACACACATGCGACTCCGAGTAAAACTTAACATGGCCCATGAAGCAGGTCGATGATTTGCGAGAACATCAGCGTGGATTACGAAGTCTGACTCTCCCAACAGGCAAGTCGTTATTGACTGTTGGAGTTGACCACGGTCAGCTAAAGAGCACTGGCCACAGGTACATAAACAAAGCCTCTCACCGTCGTAGAAAGTGTCCGTGCAGTGAGTGGTTTGAGTGTGTAGCAATCTTTGTGTCATGCCCGTCATCGATTCATCGCTGATAAGACGACGAATACCGACGTCACATCACGATTGCGTGCGTGGCAGAGCTCGAGATCAGAAGTTTGTGATGGAAGTTACAGCTCGAGAGTTGATACAGACAGATCTGGTTAGGAGGACACAACGAGACTTTCCCGAATTCATCCTGATAACAGCTATAGCCTATTGTTATGCCCCAAAGCCCGGTACCAGTGTTATAAGGCGAACGAACGTTGTGGTTTCAACAACTCCCTCATGTTCTCCGCTCAGATTCTCTGTCTGGCGACTTCGTGTATTATTTCCCTGATTGTTGCTTTGCGTCTGAGTCGCAGACGCGTCTACCCCTTACCTCTGCCGCCTGGCCCTCGCGGTTTACCATTTCTGGGAAACGCACTGCAATTGGACACCAAACGACCTTGGCTCACATACATTGCTTGGGGAAAGATATATGGTGGGTAGTCCAAGGTCTCTTCAAATACTTGGATTTAATTTTATCCCTTTTCATAGGCAAAATCGTTCACTTTCGCATCCTTGGGGTCGACATGATCATCATAAACTCTGAATCGATCGCGCGGGAGTTGTTGGACAAGCGCTCGGCAATCTATTCGGACCGCCCTGTCATTCCCACCAGTGAAATGTAACGTCTTGCTCTCATCCAGCCTATTCTGATCAGCTGACGAGGCAGGGCTGGACTGGGATTCAATACTGTACTCCTTCCGTATGGCGAGACTTTGCGACAACATCGCAAGATCTTCCATCAGGTCCTTAGGGCCGAAGCCTCTGTTTCATATCACGAAATGTACTCTCGTCATGCAAATGAATTAGTCTTCGATCTCTTGAAAGCCACCGGTGACCTCCAGAAACCTATTCAAGCGTTTGTGCCTTTTTCAGTGACACTGTAACCTCCGATCTTACTGACAACCATACAATACAATGGTCACAGATACACCGCATCGCTAATCATGTCCGTGACATATGGACACACTACTCGCGGAACCCAAGATTCAATCCTTACCCGTACACAAGAACTTCTGGATATTGCCAAACAACTCCTTTCTCCAGAGAGGGCTGCCATATTCACAACCTTTCCTTTCCGTGAGTACTTCAATGCTATCGACGATGTCGATTTGAACATTTGGCGTGTCGGTTACAGTTAAAAAGCTGCCAGTTTGGTGCTTTCGTGGAGCTTACGCCCTGATGGGACGCACTAGAGAATTATGTCCACAGCTTTTAAACGAGCCTTTTGACGAGGTGAAGGCACAGATGGTACGTTTGCGTATTGTGGCTGGACGATTTGCATGATCTACTTACCTGTAGGCAAATGGTACTGCTTCGAAATCACTAGTCGCCGACTTCCTCAGTCAAGCTGACGAAGATGCTGACGAAGACACGATGAAAGCCGTTGCATTGATGGGATACATAGGTAATGGTTTTTTTAAAGGCACATGAATCATTATTTGACGCGGATACGGCGTCCCAGGCGGCATAGACACGGTGAGTCATTGGTTTAGGGAATCCTTATCACTTCTTCCCTTACCTTGATGTCCCGCAGTCTACATCCACATTGCACATATTCCTGATGGCCATGGTACTTTATCCCGATGTCCAAGCCAGGATTCGTGCAGAAATAAATCAAGTCGTGACGCATGATAAAATGCCGTCCGTTGATGATAGACCATCGTTACCCTACCTTGATGCCGTTCTCTATGAGGTTCTAAGATGGTATCCTCCCATACCCCTAGGTTGGTCCATTAATGTGCCTTGGTGTTTATGCAATTGCGTAGTTAACCCCTTGCACAGGAATGGCGCATGCGACAACAAATGATGACATTTATGGCGAGTACTTTATACCCAAAGGTTCGTCATATGACTCGGGGTTACATCGACTTATCTGCAGTTTAATTAGGCACAGTGGTGATGGTTAATCAATGGTCTGTATGATGCAGCGTATCCAAATGCTTGAGTTGAACATGACTCAGGGCGTTGTCTCGGGACGAGGACATATTTCCCGATGCATCACGCTTCGATCCCACTCGCCATCTCACAGCTGATGGGCAGCTGAAGGACCATTTTGTCAACCATTTTGCCTTTGGTCATGCCAGGTGAATATCTCGCGATTAGTATCACTTTTAGTTGTTCACCGACTTGAGCAGGCGCGTTTGTCCCGGTAGGATGACTACTGATTTATCAATATTAAGGATGTCATACTCATACCGTGGGCAGGTCGTTGGTTTGTACAGAACAGTCTGTGGCATGCAATGGCTGCCATTATCGCCGTCTTGCGTATCGATCATGCCAGAGACTCGAACGGAAACAAGATTGAGGTAAAGCTGGAATTCACCACCGGCATGGTGATGTAAGTGGCCTCGATGCATGCGCGAGATAACAGCTAAGTTTAGGTCGCTCGAAGTCGCCCGCAGCCTTTCCAGTATTCGTTCGAAGTCGTGAATTCAGCGAGAGAAGGGCAGCTTCGCGCAATGATGAATTTGATATAGACGGTTATTTGGGCTACTATGTGAAAGTTGCCGGATTTTGAGCGCTCGGAAGGCTCGGCGTCACACGTCTTGAGCCCGTTTCTTCCTCGCATTTTTATTTTCCATATGACCCGCTCGCTCGCTTTTCAGAATGCTCACTCGCTCACACATTTTTGCCTGATTTGCAATTAGCTCTATATATTTCTTTGTATATACTCAGGGATTTACTTGTAGCGTCCTAATTAGTTGCTGTGGAAGTTCACGAATCACCGAACGGACTGTTACATGAGTGCTACTCACGAAGAAGTTGACCGTCAGATGGTTACTATGTCCATTCAATACTTGCGTTCTTGTGCGGCGCCGAGCAATGGGCTGAACGTTGAACGTGGAGGCCTAGGTTCTGTTGTTGAAAATGATAATTATTTTTGTTATCTGCCTGTTATTGTCATACCCCTAATATAATTAGCAAAGACCAAAATTGGACTCGACTACGGGAGATCTAGACTATTGTGGTCAAATCAACGCCGCTCAGCTCAGGCCGTTGTCACGTATGTTTTGTAATTTTGTGGGCGACTGAGTAGCTGATCAGCTTCCTTCTTCTGTTTAGAACACCCCGCTGTGATATATATGTTGACACAGCACAGTAGGCCATCAGATTGGGCGCATGTTGACATGGACGTATCGATGGACGTTGAGTTGATGAGTCAAAAGCCGCGCTCAATTAAGAAGTTTTCATGATATATCGTTTAAATGTCAAGGAAACGGGCAAAAGTACGTATGTACTGCGGCGGGTACCTCGGACTGATGAGATTCAGTACTCATCGCACTCAGCCTGACCAATCCAATCACCATGCATTTTACTAAAAACACTGGCTCTCTATCCCATGTCTCACTCGTCATACAGGCGCCATCTAATTCATTAATATCTAGCCGTACTTGACTTGGTACACTGCCTGATACGAGGCACGGCATCAGTGGGCCTCGGCCCTCAGGCCTCAGGGAAGTCGGTCAGGATTTAGTACTCGCGCACACACTGCTCATCGCGCTTAGTGTGGGCACGTTAGCCGAGGGATGCGGAGATTACACGACTACTTGGCCCGACGATCATGGAAAGTTACAAGTTGTGTCATTCAGGCCTCAGCATCCCGACACGATGACGAAACATCATCGATGCATCTACTGTTTTGCAGAAATGAAGAAGAGGAAAGATTCTTGAGAATTGAAGATGGCGAGTCACTGCAACTTTCAACTGCATCTGTCATTGGTAGACTAGCCCATCCTCGAAAGGCCCATCACAGGCGGCGCCGTCGCGGTCTCACATATTACGCGATTTATATAACCCAACACTTCTGTTCAAAAAAAGCTCGTCGTAAAGCCGATCATGGCCTAGCTTGCGTTTACGTAGAAATTACGTTTAAACAAGCAATCAGATTGATGCGAACGGCATGTCCTTTTCACTATCCCAAAATGATTACTCAATGCAAATACTGGAACTTTTTTTTTGTAGTTTTTCCTCGCTTCTTCGATTTACTACTGGCCGCACCCGCATGTAAGTATTACTCGGGACCCTATCCCTGAGAGCAAATCTCGGCAAGCCCTTGTAGTATAAAATGCGAGCGCTCGTACCATCGAAGACCAGCTTGCTATCGTTAGCTTTCTGTGCTTCCTCCGCGTACATCCTCCCTACTTCCTTCAATCGCCCTCCAATCCTACAATGCTCTCTAAATACTTCGCTCTTTTTGCTGCCTTCGCTACCTTCACCCCTGCTTTTGCAGCCCCCGTTCCTGAATCACTAGTCGACGTACTTGCCTGTAAGTCACATCTCATGTATGTGTTTCTCTTCTTCATTGTGTTCTCATTCTAGCTGTCACCAACGTTGGCAACGACGCGAACGTCAATGTGTTGACCAAGCGTGCTGATGCAGTGAATTCCGGACGTAAGCACGAAACATCATCATGCCTTGTCCGCAATGTTGACTAGAATGGCATTTCAGTCTTCGACGAAGTGATCAAAAGGCTCGAATTCACGGAACGAGACAGCGGATGTGGCCTCGCGGATGTAGACGTTAGTGAGTGATTTTTCTCATGAATTGCTGTGTACGGCCTGACAAACGTTGAACAGTCGTCAGCAACGTACTTAACAACGTTACAATCAATATCTTGAAGCGCGATGACTGCGATGTTGTCGGAGTTACTGCTGGTAAGTATTTCTTTCTCTGTACGAGTCCAAATGCTGAATGATTTGTCAGCGGCCGTTGATATATTGAACAACCTCAACGTCAATGTTCTCACCAAGCGTGAAGTCACAAGTTCACAGGTCGCAAGCGGTACGCCATTATTGTGCTCATTTTGTATTGCTTTCTAATAGTTCCTTATAGCTGTTCAAGCCGCAGCGCAAAACCAGGGTATTACCTTGGCATCGCGCTCTGATCTGGACGACGCAACGGCCGTAAATGAAATTCTCAAACGGTACGAGGGCATTGTTGCGCGGGCCAAGGGGTCTCCCTATACTCAAGCCCAAATTGTCGACGGTATGGCACGTGCTATTTCTGTCACCGCCGGATTCTGACTTCATGTTGTAGCAATCATGGCCGCCATGGAACAATACGGTGGCAGTTCGAGCTCACGTCGCCGGGGCACGACTCCTGATGTCCAAGCCGTTGCCGAAGATCTTCTTAGTAAAGTCTATGGTTCTAAACGCGCCAATATCATTGGCGGTGAGTAATTTTATGACTGCAGTCTAAATGACTCTAAAAATCATGCTCAGGCCTTTGAGAATGATCCAAACAATGCGAAGGGCAACGTTATCAGCGGACATTGACGTGTTTGCCTGTTAGTATTTCCATGGCTGCAATGTGATCGTCATGAATTAAATTCGGTTCTTGAACAATCTAAACAATCCGAAGGTTGTCGTCGCGTAAATAACTGGACGATTTGCAAAGCAGTATTTCATACCCGATCACGCGCAGCACACATACCCCGTCCACCACCATTCGTTTACCACTGTCACTCGTTAAATCACTTATTACCTAGCCGCGCGTAATGAACTGTTTACTCTTCTCCATCCCTATTATAAGGAGCAAATTTGTCCAATACACTGTGCCTAGTCCCTGCTCACTGCTGTGGAGCTTACAATCAAGCGGGTGATCGAAGTCACGAACCGTTGAATCCATCAGAATGAACGTGTCAGCGAGTCATCAATCAACAGTGGAACAATAGACCATAGTTACATCCTAGTTACATGCCGTGATAAATATATACATAAGTTTGGAATGGTTGCATATGAACAAGACCATGTGAAGAATACTTGCAGGCAGGCAGACGCGTCGAAGCTTGCCCGAGTTAGCTTAAGAGATCCGTCGGTGATCGGTTTACCCCAATGTTGCCGCATGGTCTTAGAACAAGGGGGTGATCGGTACTACCCTCGTGCGTGGAGATAATATGGAGCTTCATCGTGGTATGGCGGGCAATTTCATGTTGTGTATGTACAGATGGCACACGTGTGTCGTCGCAGTTGGACGATAAGACTTGCTGTAATGTGATGTCACCATTAATACAAGAAGAAACGACATATCTGCCTTCCATTGAATCGGTCGATTCAGGGGGAAACTAGAAGTTATTGAATATTAGTATATTCTTAGAACGGCTGCTGTTCAATGTTCAGCATCATTACCAAAGGTCGGACAACAATGCGACCCGTATAAACCTTGTGCAAGGTTTTACGTGAGATGTTAGAAGGATCGTGTTCGGGGATGATGGTCTGGGCCATGGCATGACAATGCCGATGAGTGTCATCCTAGCATGATGAGCAAAGTACGATGAGTCAGTGTCCTAGTGTACGAACCTATGTATCACTTTGAAACGAATATGCTCCAGTTCGATGACCGATCCCATTATCGTCGCCGGTCGGGCTCGGGGAGCGTGGTGAAAGATCGTCGCTTACATAAGCTAACATTTTGCAGTCGTCAAGCTCGAGTTGCTCGGAAGCTCTCCATGTCTTCACAACTTCTCGTCCGTCATGCAGTTCGTTCAGCGCGCCAAGCCAGTGCGTATGACCGAGTCAGATCAGATTTTCCTGTAAAATTGCATAGAAATGTGCGCGTGATTTCATCTTCAGTGACGCGCTCGGCGGCGGCTGCACCGAAACTGAAGCCGACACCGACCTCAACGCCTCCCCCTCTGTCTTTCGAGTCTGCGCCACAGCGAGAGCAATCATGGTTGACCACGAAAGTCAAGGCGTCTCCGCTCCTTTTCTCAATATTTCTCTCTGCAGCACGTATTCTTGGCTATGGCTCGCCGCAACAGTTTGCTAATAGACGCACTCTGCTCTTATATAACACTCTATGTGCCACGCGTGCCGACGAAGCATCTGCTTTTTGGAGAGAAGGTATGCACAGTAACTCTATGCGACGCTTAATTAACTCCTAGCTAAGAATACGCTCTTCCGCCAACTTTCCAATCCTGGTTTACGATCACAAACCTGCACGTCTGGCTGCTCACTGTCCGACTCCGTGCTCTCCCTGCACCACACGGGATACAGCACGTGCAAGGGCTCATTGACCATTTCTTTCAGGACGTCGAGGAACGCTTGCGCGCCGTCCTTCAACCAGGCGCCCTACCTCCTCGTTCTTCATCGCCAAAGCTATTAGGCACTACCGAGGATGGTTCACACTATCCACTCAGCTCTTTTTACACCACGCCCGCCGCCCTCGCGCCGAAAAGCACCTTTCCTTCGAATAAAGCCTACCAAGAGGCCGTAAAACTTCAGAAACGCTCTCGTGCGCCAGAAAAATTGATCACCAGGCAGATGAAAATCTTAAAAGAGCAATGGGCCGGGATGGGAATGAGCTTGGACCTTGGCCTCGTAAGGGGCGATGCCGAGATGGCTGCGGCAGTCTGGAGAAATTTGTTAGGTGCACGGGGTGCAAGTGGGATTGCGTTGGACCACGAGGCCAACGGCAGCGCTTATCGGAGAGCGGTTAACCTAGTTGGTGGACTTGTCGAGGATGTGAGAAAGGTGGACGTAGATACAGAAGAGTTCAAGGACGATAACAGCGGTGTGCATGACTTTGCTCCTTCGGAAAATGACCGGTATGTGTATTATTTTTCTTTTGTCACTCACTCGGTGCGCATGCGACAATGTTGTCTCCAGTGCAGTACCCACCCGTGGCACTTGCGCTAAAGCATCCCTCATCTTGTGTTCGTATTATTTCTTGCTAATCGTCACTTACCCCAGATATATCGGTTATCCAGAGCTTATGGTCACACTTGTCTCCTACATCCGCCGTGAGATTGTGAGACTGGAGCGTCTTGACGACAGTGCCATCACGGGACCACGGCGTGTAGGACGTGAGGGTGAAGGTGTCCAAAACTTGAGATGGGGAGAAATCGAAAACGCTATACGGAGGTAAGTCGGCAGTTGGACCGTTCCTAGATGACGAACTAAAATGTATGTTTGTCTCCCAGATAGTAAGCCAGAGTCTCAGCCTGAAGGTTGTCCGCGGCTGCGGTATTCGGAGATATTATAATGCATATTCCAATACTTTGTGGTTGGATGATAATTTTTTTTGCTTCGATCCGAAATCTTAGCTCCAATCTTTTGCCGTCGAGGCTGTGAAATGAGATTGGTGTGTTAGGTCAGTCCGTTGGTTTATGTTCTGGTTCGTGAGTTGTTCGGCAGCGAGTTACAGGACATTTGTTTCCACCTCCTAGCATGACCTTTTCCTTCCAATGAGTTCTGATGCGGGCTACCAAATGGCTCAGTGCTGCCGAAAAACTTTACCGTTTGACGCAGCGAATTGCGTGGAAGCGAAGCCCAAGCGTATAGTGCATATACGTATGAGTGCTATATGACAACGGTTCCGAACTTCCTCTGGTTAACAGAGTTTGTTCGGTCCAGCGCCAGAAGCTACATGGTTTTTAGCGTATAAGTAGTCTACCCCATTTCACTTTTACAGGATTTGGTATGCTCCTTGTTTCACGTATCCGTGAAGGCTGATGAACGGTCCCCAGTCTAGTACTGAAAGTCACAACACCCACCCAAGGTGTGTTAGTACATGCTGAGTCCTGTCACTGATTCGCTTATTATTTCGTGCGCTGGTTTTCTATATCGACAGGATTCGACGCGGCACCAGTACATAGTCAACGACTGGTCCCACGTCAAATTACTTCCACACGACCCAACGAGCCTTGCGAGCCCTGCGAGTCGGTTACATCGAAATGTGCACGGTGGAGCTTGGAAGCCTTGCCTGGAGCCTATGAGTCTACGGCATACCCTGCGCATGGGAGTCGGGGATAGATTGGTTTTAGGTAGAGGCTAGACTGGCCGCGATCAGCAGCATGATCAAATGTCTAACCGGCTTCCATCAAACTCTTTCGGGACGAGCCTTGCATTTTTTTATATTCATGTCCGGTGTGTGGCATGTGCGTAACGCAATCATTTATTGATGGCGGTCGGCTCTAGCTGACATGCCGGCATCTCGAAGGCAAGTTTTTTCTAGCGATCAATGAGCGACACATTGAAATTTGTTTCAGATCAATGGAAAAGGTACTTTTCCATCTTCCCCGGCCCCAATTCACAGCTGATGGCCTGCTTCGAATTAGTACAGCGTGACATCGCATATCTTGTCTAACTTTATCTACCTATGCAGAGGCCAGGCCAGCCTATCAGGGAAACCTGATTCATCACAGAGTGATACAATCCAACCCGCTGATGCAGTTGGTGCTGGCGCTTAGGTCTTTGTTTACTGCCTTGCGGCGTTCTGGTCTCGGATGTAGTGCGGTAGATCCGTCATCCTGCAGGGCCATGGCTTGTCATGCCGTATGATGTCCCATCGCTCCGCGATTCATGATCAGCGATTTCCGGCGCATAATTCTATGTTCCAATTTGTGCTTCTCGCGTCCCGCTCAAAAATCATTCTCACACCGCTCGCATCATTCAATCCAAAAATTTACGATCTGGTAATAAAGGGACGACGATGACACAAAGGGTCACCAGTGCAACTATTAGCTTGAAGCCAAAGACCCGACTCGAGTGGGCGGCAGGCCTAACACAATATGGCGGTGAGGCCGAGCATGGACCCCCCCGACCGTTGCACGACTGTAAGCTCGAGTTTCGGCAGTTCGGCTTGAAATATGATTGCAAACCACACATGCGCCGCCTTATGTCACTGGGGCGGCGTTATCGTGCCGAGCGGAAGTTACACTTCCGTGCACGTAATCTGTCCAAAATTGGTCATGTCGGCGGATGGCCCACGGTCCGTTCGATGCTGATGCGCGTTTCTGACACAGGGGTAGATGATCCACAGCGTGAACAGACTGTGGCATCACTCGAAACGACTGTACTAGAAACAAATCGTTCTCTCCATCATTTTCACGGTCCCAAACTGCAAAGCCTGGTTGCCATGTTGAGTCAGTATGACATTTTGTTCACATCGCAGAAAATAATCTCGGTTATTGGGTATAAAAAACAATCATCTTCCTCTCTAGTTGTTCCATCGTTCTTTACCTTCTTCAACCGCCTCCAGCTGCTTACCTTCCTCTCGTTAACAGTTCACAATGCAGCTCACTGTTCTCGCATCCCTCGCTGTCCTTTGCAGCTCTGCTTTCGCTGTCCCTGTTGACAGTCGCTCTCCTCAATTGGTTGATGTCTTGGCCTGTGCGTCCCAGAACTTGTTGTAAGAATACAAACTGACATGCGCAGATGTGGAGGATGTCGCGAACTTCGACACTGTGAACGTCCTCACCAAGCGTACCTTGGTTGATGCCCTTGCATGTGCGTGCCCAACCTCATCATAAGCAAACTAACTAACTCTGCGTAGACGTGGAGGATGTCGCGAACTTCGACACTGTGAACGTCCTCACCCGCGGGGCGACCGTAGCCGACGTATTTGCTGGTATGGCGCTGACTGCAACTTATAATTGGCCGCTGACAGTTTTCCAGACGTCGATTATGTCGCGGACTTCGACACTGTGAACGTCCTCACCAAGCGTCAGGCCTTGGTTGATGCCTTTGCATGTGCGTGCCCAACCTCATCATAAGCATGCTAACTGACTCTGCGTAGATGTGGAGGATGTCGCGAACTTCGACACTGTGAACGTCCTCACCCGCGGGGCGACCGTAGCCGACGTATTTGCTGGTATGGCGCTGACTGCAACTTATAATTGGCCGCTGACAGTTTTCCAGACGTCGATTATGTCGCGGACTACGACACTGTGAACGTCCTCACCAAGCGTCAGGCCTTGGTTGATGTCTTTGCATGTGCGTACCCAACCTCACCATAAGCATACTAACTGACTCTGCATAGTGGTGGACGATGTCGCGAACTACGACACTGTGAACGTCCTCACCTAAGTTGGTTTGCATCCCCTTACTACGTCGAACTCTCGCCAACCTTTGCATCATCAATTTGGTAGATATACCCATTACGGAGCACACTTCCACGTTTTCCTTAGTCAACCATGCGGGGTGTTCGTTGCTACTTATAATGCAGTGTTCGCATGTCCCGCATTAATTAGCGTGCGTTTGAATCACTAGAATCTCGTTCTCAATCATTCGCGGTGCATTCAGCTACACTACCAGTGTTGCATCCGCCCAGTGTGAGCGTGAAATTCACTATAAGATGACAACGCTGTTGAGATGCTGTTTTGTCGATCTTCAAAGGCATCGAGGATTGTGACACCTCCATGCACGTGCTGTCTAAGTTCAAAGGCTATTGTGCACGAAGCGCGGGATGTGATTAACGTTCCATTTATGTAAAGGTGCCCGATTTTTGTCATGGTCTCTGATATTTGAGTTGTTTTCACAATGCGGCGTTATGGAAAAATGCTGGAGCATACATATGGTAATACAGGGACGATGATGACACCCAGTGCAGCTATTAGCTTAAAGCCAAAGGCCGGACTCGAGTGGGTGGCAGGCTTAACACTATATGGCGGTGAGGCTGAGCATGGACGCTCGACTGTTTGCACGACTGCTGCACGAGGTTCAGTTTGGAAGACCACACATGCGGCGCCTTATTATGTCATCGAGGCGGCGTTATTGTGCCGAACCGAAATTACACTTCCGTGCAATCTGTACAAAATCAGTAATGGCACTTTACCAATGCCTCGGGCAGGCCATCCGAGGCTGCTGATGCGCATTTAGAACATTTGAATTTCAGGGTGGATGATCCACGCCAAGCATGAACGAACTGCTAATCGAAACGACTGTAGAAACAAATCATAGGATGCATTCAGTCTCGACCAAAAGTCCATCGCGCATGTAAGTACAACTTGGGTCTAGAACGCTTCACCAGTGAACAATCGCGATCATGGGCGAAATTACACAGATGGGTACCTGCGTATAACGTACCTCCGGGTCTTCTACTTCGAAGAGAAATCTTCTTTCCATCATTTTCACGTCACAAAAGGTCCCAATCTGCAAACCCTGGTCGCCATGTTGAGTCAATATCACGTTCTGTTCGCATCGCAGAAAATAATCTCGGTATTAGGTATAAAAACAGTCGCCTTCCTCTCTAGTTGTTTTATCATTCTTTTCCCTCTTCCACCGTCTCCAACTGCTTACCCTTCCTCTCCTTAACAATCCAAAATGCAGCTCACTCTTCTCGCATCCCTCGCTGTCCTTTGCTCCTCTGCTTTCGCTGCCCCTGTTCAGAACCGGGATGCATCATTGGTCGATGTCATCGCCTGTGCGTCCCCAAACTCGTTGTAAGAATACCAACTAATATTTACGTAGATGTGGAGAACGTCTTGAACGACGCAGATGTCAATGTCCTCACCAAGCGCGACGCTTCGGATATTGATGTCATTGCCTGTGCGTGCCTAAGCTCGTTTTAAGCATACCAACTGACAATGGGTAGATGTGGAGAACGTTGCGAACGACGCAGATGTCAACGTTCTCACCCGGGATCTCCCATTGGTCGACGTCATTGCATGTATGGCACTTATTGCAGCTCGCAGTCCGCCGCTGAAGTTTTTTTTAAAGCTGTCACCAATGATTTGAACGACCTCACGGTCAACGTCCTCACCAAGCGTGCAACTTTGGCTGATGTTATCGTTGGTAAGGCACTTATCGCAACTCACGGTTTGTCACTCAATGTTTTTTCTAGACGTCCAGGACGATTTGGATAATCTTAATTTGAACGTTCTTACCAAGCGAGATGGCTCTTTGGCCAACGTCATTGCTGGTATGGCATTTAATGAAATTCACCGTTCGCCGCTAAATGTTTTTCAGATGTCCAGGATGATTTGGACAATCTTACGGTGAACGTCCTCACCAAACGGGATAGCCTGGTAGACGTCATAGCATGTCAGTACCATTTACATGATTTCTTCTGACTAGTTTTTAATCCCACCCCCTCAGATGTCGAGAATGTTCTCAACGATGCTGATGTCAACGTACTCACACGCTGAGCTAGTTCGTGTGGTCTTATTACTTTCAACTTCGGCCAACCTTTGCATCATCCATTTGGTAGATATACCCATTACGGAGCACACGTCCACGTCTTTCATAGTACACTTCGCGGGCTGTCCGACGCCAATGTCTCAGTATTCATATGTCGCGTATTAATTAGCGTGCGTTTGAATCATTAAAATCTCGTCATCCTCAATCATTCGCGGTCCATTCAACTACATGACCCGTGTTGTGTCTTGCAGGTGTGAGCGTGAAATTCACCATCTTTACAGAGTGAGGCTGTTGTAATGCGTTCGGTCAGCCTTCCAGGGGACCCAGCTTGAAGGCCTTGTTCCATGTGGATATGCCCGATTTTTATTATGATTATTCATTTCGGTTGTTTTCACGATGCGGCGTTGTTATGGAAGAATGCTGTGGCATACATATAGTACAACTCTGCAAGGATATGAATTAGATTATGCTTTAAGAGATGTTAGAGCGTTATGTGGTTTAATTAAATGAATAGCTTTCCGTGAATTCCTTCCACTCAGAGCGGCTGCTTTAATGCTTGATACTATTTACATACATGATAATGAAGCATGCTACAGACAGATCACAAGAAAAGGTTATGCAAACACCTAATAGAAGGCTCCACGGTCGATAGCATGAGTGTCAGCAAGACGGTAACGACAGTACTTGATGTTTCAGAAGTGCCAGTCAATCAAAAGTAGTAACCCAGTTCGCGTTGTACAGCGGGCACGGTGGACAAACATTCTCTACACGCAACGGCATACATGCGGCCAACATATTGACAGACATTACCTACGGAAAGATTTAACTAGTAATTCTTGTTGGCATCCTGGCCGAGAATATTAATGGTGACGTTGTTGAGAAGGTTTTATATGACTGAAAACGAGCTTGACATATAACTTCTAGAAGGCGAATATATGCCAGAGTGCCGCCACCGCAATGACCGCACCGGTGATCATTTTTCTTGGCCATACGGTTGGCTGCAGTTGCCACGCAGTCAAAAAATAAATCGAACATGCAACAGATCCCTACCTTTGAGGCCATGAGATATCGTTTCAGAGCAAGAGTCTCGTGAGTGGTAGTGATATGAGCAAAACAATTGGTACGACATCATTACCGAACGCAGAACTGGAATAATGGCCACTACTCGTCCGAAGTAAAAATTCGTCAACGCAGCGACGCAGAAGAAATACCCTGCTTACTTTCTAAGGGAGCTGCCAGGGTGGGTGCGAGCCCACCAAACGGCACCAAAAAGACGGCATACCCAGGAGGAATCCTTCAAGTTAAGCAGTGGAATTTCAAAGGAGCCCGAGCGACTTTGATACCGGCGATGGTAAAACTGGAGGAAAGCTGAGAGGAAACATTAATAACGAGATTTTCGTATGATTTGTGTGCTTGGTTGGATTAGAAAGTACAATATTAACGTTAACAAGAGACTGTAGAACGTTGTTCCAGGTCGTTCCGTATTCTAATGGCCAAATTCCAACCCTAATTAATTATCTCCAGCTGAGTTCAAGTCGGCAGAAAGATACTTACTACTAGTAGACAACTTGGTGGATCCCAGTCTGTGTCGTACCGACCGCCAATTCAGAGGCACGATACGTCAGACTCACAGTTGAACGTTGAACATTACTCCGACTCCCACACAGTGTGGAGGAGGCCTGGGGTTCTGTCGCACCTCAAATGGCTATTTCTCTGCAAACGCTTATGTTCTCACGGTTCGGTCTTGATTTGGCTTCCACCGTTATTTGCGTTCTCGCCCCCTAGTAGACCTGCAATGTACGTAAGATTCCCTTTTTCCTCCCTTTTTTTGGCACTCTGAAAGTTTTTGCAGGATGTTCATTTCATTGTGAAGGCTCCGTGCTGTGCCGTTCGAATGACCAACGTTGTCAACTGCCTGCCTGGCCCTGCCACTCTTAATCATACATGACATAAATGGTTTATCTCACCTCTCGGCATGAGTTTCAGGCGTTCGTAGTATATCGCCACTCTGTGCTTCCGCTCCAGTTGCCAACACTTCTCGAACTCACAACGAGGCGATCTCCTACCTTGTATCGAAGTTTGATGGTTTTCTGGCTTGGTTCAGTCACATTGAACAGACTATTGCAAATCATCTGCCGTGTCTCCTCGAGATACCTGTGCTTGCTAAAACCGCCCAGTCGCTTCCACGTAGAAAGGGTTGGAAGAAGGCAGATCACGTGAACGTCATTTTAGGTGTTAACTGCCTTGCCCCGTTTGGCTGTCAACGAAATCTTTTCGAATGTTGTCCAAGTTATGAATGCTGTATGGTGCTGTCTGCCCACTTTCTCTCTGAGTGTGTAGATGAGGGTCCTTCGCCGCCTCCCTCCGGGCTATTATGTGACTCGCTCGATTGTTCTCGTGTTCCATGGTCTGCCCTTTCGATTGAGTCTCTTGTCCGTCACCTGCGCACTGCCGCATCTGTTGACGTGCTATCGCAGTGCATTCGTCATCTACTTTCGATGGCTGCCCCCTCTTAAATGTTTGGTCTCGTACTAACACAGGTAACGGTCCGACCTGCCACATCCATGAATGTGCTATGTATTTGCAAGCCGTGGACTCTAGTGTCTCGAGCAATATATGACTTGCGTACTTTCCTTTCACAACTCCTTGGGGTTTGCGGGACACTCATCACATTCCAGCCATTCTTGAATGTGAGTATGGTGCGGACATCCTTTATCGTTTGTCCCGCGAACTTTTGTCGATGCCGCACAGTTTCGGGGCCCGTCAAGGGCGTGTGGGTCTGTTTCAGCTGTCTTATAAGCTACAGCCTGTGAAGATACAGGCATAACCCAGGCCGGTATTTAGCAGCGGTACGCCTGGGATAGGGTCAAATTCTAGATTTGGATGAACACTGAGATCTAAAGTTAGATAGAAAACTCCTGTCGGTCAGCATACAAGCGCTGAAGGTAGCCGGAGATAGTGCTCAATGATGCGATCATTTATATCTGCTTAGTGTAGCTGCCATACTCAGTCAGAAAGCATTAGGCAAGTATGGTTGCCTGGGGCCAGCGGAGAGGAAGGACAGAATTACTAGCAGAGCGAGCCGCATACGCATGGGTTGCCATGTAGGTAGCCAGGTGTGGTATTTGATTATTTCAATAAAAGCGACACAAAAACACAAACAGCGGCAGTGGATGAGAATCGGGAGCACGCCCAATAGAGAAATGTTCGCCAGAACAATGAATGTGAATAAAGATAAAGCGACTCTCAAATATCGCGACAGGTGACTGACCAGTACGATGCGCGAAGGGAGCCCATGGGAAGGCCACGATTAATCTGCTGACGACGACAGTGCTGTATGTGACAGTCGCTAGGACCACGGTTGAGAAGGACTGCCCACAATGCATGAAAGATGACGCAAACATGCGCGATGGAGAATATGAGTACGATTTTCAATGACCCACGACACTTAATGAGCGAGAATCCCGACTGAAGTCACAAAACGGGCTGAAGAGACAAGCATCAACTTGGATGAGAAAATAAGCATACAAATTATGGCTGTGGAAAATGAGCATACAGTCTGTGATGCGGTGCCGTGAGTGCAGCTCACGATGGTGAAGGATGAGCATGCAGTTTGCAGTGGTGATAACGGACAGACAGCCCAGCCCATCGTCGACAAGTGACAATGGTCGCAAAGTTCAGGACCATGACGATAAATGCATAGCTTACGACAGCGATAGATGCAGACACGGTCTGTGACAACAATAACAAGCGGGCAACTCACGATGGTAGGAACAAAATGATAAGCATGTGTAAAAGGGGATATGTAACAAGGGATGTGACCCAATAAAAAGCGAACTCAAGTTGCGGCATGCGGGCTGAGACGGAATGAAGTGTGCTGGAGATCGGAGCACTGGTAAACTGAACTGAAGAAAGTCAAGGAGAAGACTTATGGCGGCAAGAACAGGAATAGGGAAACGGAAAGGCCAGAGATTGGGCGTAGCACAATGTCCCAACGTAGTAGCAGAGGAGTGTGTAAATATGCGGCAAGGGCTGAAAAGGAATAGACCGGGAGAAACACGCACTGGTCCCTAACTCCAAGGCACCGAGCTTCGAATCACGTAAGGAGCTGATAAACAATGGTCCAGGCCAGGAAGCGAAGTAGGATGACCGAAGGAAACCCACCAATGACCGTTATCATACCAAGAGTTTAACCGTACGCGTCAAGCCGGTTCCCGCGCAAGCTTGAACCACTGTATAGTATAGACGCCACAACAAGGGCGAGACTCATGCGGAGCTAGTAAAATCGTGTAGATAATGTCCAGCACAGGGCTTCGCCCCAACCAACGGGCAACAACCAAGAAATGAGTGGAGCGAGAAGTGGATGTGCTTTCAAGTGAATATGAACTAGGATGAACGAGCAGGTTGAATGTTGTGGAAATGAGCGAGTGAACCCTTGCACGTTGTAGAGCTGGGTGATGCGCATACTACGTCGGCGAATACCTCGGGGAGACCGTTTCGAAGCTGATGAGTGTGATTAATATTGACGTGACGTTTGGATTTCAGGGTCCGGAATGATCTACGATGTGAACAAGTGGTATCAGCAGCAATTGAGACGAGTCCAGAAGCAAATCGTTGGATCCATTCAGTCTCTCTATGACGCATGTAAGTAGTACAAGGTCTAGAACGATGCGATAGAGTGAACAATGGCAAGTTATAGGCGAAATTACGCCAATCGTACAGCTTTTTCGGACATACATATAACGTACCTTCGAGGCTTCTAGTTCAAATCTTTAGGTCCCAAACTATAAACCGTGGTCGCCATGCTGAGTTATTCGGCTCGCAGTTAATAATTAGGTATAAAATCAATCACCTTGGTCTCTGTTGTTCAAATCGTTCTTCGTCCTCGATTCCAACTGTTTAGCTTCTCCCTACCCACAGTTCACAATGCAGCTCACTCTTCTCGCATCCCTTGCTGTCCTTTGTACCTCTGCTCTCGCTGCTCCTGCTGAGCGCCGCGATGATTTGATTGACGTCATTGCCTGTGCGTGGCCAAACTCGCTCTAAACATACGAACTGACGATGTGTAGATGTGGAGAACGTCTTGAACGATGCGGATGTCAACGTCCTCACCAAGCGTGATGACTTGATTGATGTCATCGCCTGTGCGTGCCTAAGCTCGTTCTAAGCACATGAACTGACATTGGGTAGATGTGGAGAATGTCTTGAACGACGCAGATGTCAACGTCCTCACCAAGCGGACTGAATTGGCTGACGTTATCGTTGGTATGGCATTTCTTCTGCCCACAGTTTGCTGCTAAAGGTTTTCTAGCTGTCACCAATGATTTAGAAAATCTTGATGTGAACGCTCTTACCAAAAGAGACGGCAGTTTGGCCAACGTCATAGTTGGTATGGGATTTCCTGGAATTCATAGATTGCCGCTGAATATTTGGCAGACGTCCAGGATGATCTGAACAATCTCGACGTGAACATTCTTACCAAGCGTGACGAGTTGGCTGACGTCATCGTTGGTATGGCACTTCCTGCAACTCACAGTTCGCTGCTGAAGGTTTTCTAGCTGTCACCAATGATTTGAACAATCTCGACGTGAACGTTCTTACCAAGCGAGATGGCGATTTGGCCAACATCATTGTCGGTATGTCATTTCCTGAAGTTCACAGTTTGCCGCTAAAGGTTTTTCAGATGTCCAGGATGATTTGGATAATCTCAAGGTGAACGTTCTCACCAAACGAGATGATGCTTTGATCGGCGTCGACGTCAGTAAGTACTATTCACGTGATGTTGTTTTGCTGTCTTTAATGCAAGCCCACAGTTGTTGACGATGTTCTCAACGATGCCGATATCAACATCCTTTAATCGGTTGATGTGGGATCTCTGGTCATGGCTCTTTACGTCTGCTTCATCATCACATTTGTAGGTATACCCACTATGACGTACACTTATTCCAGACTTCGGCGATTGTTTGGCAAGATTCACACATTACGTATTCATACGAATTTCCATCGTCATTAAGGTCGTTCTCATACGCGCTATTGGACTATACGACCTGAATCCGGCGGGCGCGTGTATAATAAAATTGCTTCTTAAGACGGCAAAATCCAAATGACACAGCGAGTTCGAAATATGTGTGAATCCCACGCCATAATGGTTCCCTGCGGTTTATCCTTTGTGCACGATATAATATTATTATTACGTAGGGAACGTCCCCAATGCTTGAATTCGACGTATGTAATCGGGTTCTTTTTAATGTAGCGTTGCAATGGAAGAACGATCGAGCGCTCATAGGGTACTAATTTTCCAAAAGGCTTTACCAGGCGCCATGGTGGGAGGGGAGAAAAACGGGGATGTCATAAAAAGCCCACATAGATGAGCGAGGCTTCTCCCGACGAGATCGACTTAGCCATCGAAGCTCAACTTCATGGAGGTTAACGGCAGGAAGTCCTCGGCGGATGGCCGAGGGTGGCATGCCCCGCCTTTCTCCTCTAGGTCATGAATCACCGTTATCGGCCCTTGTACTAGTAGGACGGGCAACAGTCGCCGTGCAATCAAAAAGAATCAACATGCCCTATTTCTGAGGCTATGAGCTATTGTTTCAGAGCAAGAGTTTCGTGAGCGGTCGTAATATTAGCCAAACAATTGATACGACATCATTACCGATGGTGGCCGCTATTTGCTCATTCGAAGCAGAAATTCGTCAACTATAATAACACGTTGACCGAGAATTGCTTACTTGCTAATGGAGCTGCCAGGATGGGTGCGAACCCACCAAACGCCACCACAAAGACGGTGAGCGGAGTATTGCATGCTAAGGAGTAGAATTTTAAAAGGAGCAACGTGACGATAAAACTGGAGGGATGAAGAACACAGAAAGCGTTATTCGGCTCTTCGGTCTGACGAGATTTTAGCATGGTGCCTGGCTAGATTAGAATCTGAACGTTCTATGGAACAAAACCCGAGACTCTGGATTCTGGAACGTTGTTCCAGGTCGTTTCGTATCATCCTATAAATTTCTAACGGCCAAATCTCGACCCTGGTACGTATTTCAGCTAAGTTCAAGTTGCCAAAAAAATACGTACTTCCAAATCTGTCGTGCTGAGCGCCAATTCGAAGGTAGGACAGACTCACGGTTGAACATTAGAATTAGAATATTAGACAACATCTACTTCGAGCACTTCATTCAAGTTGTAACAGACCGCGGAGCCAAATGCCGCAGTCTATCACATACGAGAGGTACTATGTCGGTATCATTGCCGAAGCAACCATTTCGCTGATCCATATTTATAGGTCGAACTGGTCTGGGTGAGCAGAGTCTCGCATCAGAAAACACATGGAAATACAATTTACGCGAGGCAGAGGCAACGTTGGTCATTCATGACTGTTCTGTATCTCGGTGTACGTATTTCGGCAAGTGTGGTCAAGACGTTGTACCGACTCGACAATAATCTAGGTCCGTTGTGCTGGTATACCACATGCTATGTATGTTTGGATGGCTAAACAATCGATGTTGTGTTAATAAGCTGACTCTCATACTCAGCATTAACATCCAGTGTATGTCTACGCACATACACTGCATATATTTCTTCTGATCGACGGCATGCAGTATCTCTTCCAAGAACTTCAGTGACAGATTCAGTGAGTATTCTGCACCGCTGCTTGCCATCCATATCCAAATAATTGTACTCCCCTGCAGGGGTGAGTGAGTTACCGAGCTTCTTGGCTCAACATAATACTGTCATAGATGTGAGTTTGTCTAAAGTCTGTGACCATGTTAACTTGATTTTCTAGGCCGGACGATGTTCGACGCACTATGTTGGCTGAATGTTGCCGTGACTGCAATGTTGGGTGGTGAGCTACGCAGATGCATTATTTTGACTGAACTGACGCATCGCGCAAGTCATCATGATCGCTCGGTTACATGCCTTGCATCAGCAATCCAGAAAAGTACTGATATCTCTCAGCATCATTTTTCTGGCTGTCAACATCGCTGATGGAGTCATCACCACAATAGTTACGAGTCGTGTTTCGTCGGGTAAGCTTTTATTTTGGTGAATGGCGGACTAGAATGTGTGAAGCTCATTTGAAAACACAGAAGTGTTCATTCTCTTTGGCATCGCTCATTGCGCTTCTGACTTTCAAGAAGGCTCGGATGATCTACTTCTGGCTTTGATGACTTGGATTCTCCCCGCTGTATGAGAGGTTTTTGCACTATATCTCGCAATCCGGATTGCTTTCAAACGCCTCCGTGAGTTGCAGCGACCGTTGACAGGATGGCTTGGTGTCGGAGACTGTTTCGCGGTGTTAACAAAAATTCACGTAATTTACTTTGCGAGGTGAGCTTATGATGCGAATATGATCCTCCTTTCTCCGCTGAAGTTCTGCACCTTCAGTTTTGTTGCTGTTTCTGGCTTTATCCTCCCTTATGCGCTTCTAACGGCCATAGCGGTATGTGAATGTGACTCTGACTTTTGCATGCGAACGTCGTTAATCATTACTATAGGACACAGTTGTCGTGGAACATCAGATTTATTTTGGTTTGGCTCAAACTTTCATAGTCACAGTGATGTGCGTGCTGGGACCACGCCTGATCCTTGGCGTTCGAGAATATCACGTGAAGCTTGTGTCTGACTCCGAAAGAGGTCATGACATGACTTCAATTGCCTTTGAAGAGCGTGTGCATGTGTCGACCGGCATCAGTGTGTAGCATGGAAAATGTTTGCTGGGTTTCCGCGTGCCGAGTTCTCTCAGGTTGTATTGTGTTAGGGGTATAGTTCATTATATGTGAGTTCTCCCGCATGAATTACTGATTTAAACGGTCTCTGAATTTATCTCTTCGCAGTGCTCCACTCTTCACAATTCGGAAATACAAACTGCTCCACTTGTGCTATTTGCGGGCTGCTAGTTCTGAAAGAGCTGTTTCATTCTGTGATCTTGTGTTCGCTGCCTCATTTTTGCCTGCCGCGGACGTGACATGGATGTTGCACTACTGGCTTCACTGAAAATTGATGTTTGCACTTCTGACTAGCTTCTGATTGAGACTTAAGGCCGCGTCTGATGCGGCCTTGGTAAGGTTTACATGATACCGGTACGGTGAAGCTTGATGGGGAACGATATGGGTGGATAGGGCGGACACGACATGGGCAAGACTTGACGCGGAAATAATGGTGGTATGCGTGTCACAGCATCTACATAGCTAACGTCGTTCACTGAACTACCGTTAGTGCGATCAGAGACAAGCACAGAAGGCAGCGTACTGCAAGGTGTTATATCCACTTGAGACGAACTCGACATCGCTAATCACCGATGATCAACTGCAACTGGTGACCTTCACGGTTTTGGCGGTACAAATGTATTTTTCCACAACATTACGTATAATTTCTTATCAGTGACGAAACAACCTTTGAGCTATATTGTGTCGATGTCGAGTAACCCTTGCCCTCCATTTTTTCCAGGTCTCTCATCCTGACCTCTCGCTTATGGTAGACGGTAGGTTATGCTTCAGATCTGTCGTAACGTAACGCTCGGACTGCCGGCTCCTCCATGCAGAACAAACCACCATTCTAAGGCGCGCAGGTGAGTAATGTGGTTGAATTCTGGTTGCACGGTGACAAGCTCATACTCACTTCCATTCCACAAACATAGCTTGTGCAACAATTTGCATTTGTTGTGCAAGGTGTTTGGCCACATGCACTGACAGACATCGATGCTATCAAGGCAACAACAACGGCGAGGAAGGAGAAACGCATGTTCTGTGCGAGATGATACGGACTCTTCTGAGGGGGATCTCAAATGATATCTTCAAGGATGGGGCAACATTATAGGACGACGGCCAGATTTTATGTATCTTGCGTATACTAATGATCATAATTCTGATCGATTTGGCAGAATCGTTATGACTGTCGGATGGCAAAAATATGGGCAGAAATTACAGGAACGTATTCAATTGATTACGGCCATTGTATCATGACCCGACTGGCCAGCAGGCATCGACTTCTACAAAATGCTCGCTCGAATGGCCGGTCTCTCATCCCGGTCTCTCCCTCGTCGCTTCATCATTTGAACCTGCAGTGACCCTGCTCAGCGACGAAGTTGAGAAGTTGATGACAAACTACTTACTGAAAATTGGTCTACCTAGAACTTATGCATAGAAGCCCATAATTGACAGGCATGCCGAGCACTGACTAGTGACTGATGAGGTGCATGAGATCCTTGAATCGAAGGTTACTGCGTGCAGATGACCACCGTCCGAATGTGAAGGACTGGGTACGTCACCACTCCCAATATTCCCGTCGATTGCATCATGTAATGTGCGCTAGACACCACAGGCCATCAAGATACTCCTGTCGGCGCTCTCGTAATTCTCGTGCTCAAGAAATACTCTCACCAGCGTTCTGATAGTCTAGTGGCTATAGCGATGAATGATTCCAGATCTAGCGTGACTGAGTATGCCACCATCGACGAACCTTTAACGTCAAACAGCGAGGAGCTCATAGAGAATGGAGACACGACCTCTGACCCCTCAATCAGATGCGCAGAGGTTGGCAGCCCTCGTAAAGTTGAAGATGAGCTTCTTCAAGATTGTCTGTCATCCTACTCAGAGAGCAGTCACGGTGGACATGATCAATCATCCCCGACAAGCCCCAGAGACAGTACAAACTCGTCGATGCACCCATCCGACCTCATACATATCGACTCAATACTCACCCAAGACGAGGCTCTCGAAGTAAAAGTCATGGCACGTTTGCGAAAACGCCCGACGTTGAGGTCGAGGATGAGAAAAGAGCACTTTCAATTTGCGTCAGAAGATGGTGGGAAAGGATCGGAATGTTGAGGGTTTCAACCCACCAACATTCTGACTGTAAACACATGCCAGGGCGGATGTGATGAGAAAATGCCGGACAATGTACTTGCGCCTAATTAAACCATATCTGCTGTAAACACAAAAATCAGAGAAGGGTCTGAATGTCGAGAGGTCGTATTTAGCCCAAAAGACGTGCTCGTGTTCAAACACGAATCAAACCTGATAGGACTGGTGAATAATCACCTTGGTCCGATCTGGCACATCAAAAAGAGCTATTAGCCTTCATTTGAACTCACCCACACATTTTTGAAACAGTCCAGCATGTATGCTAACCAACCATACTCCGTTTCCTGCCTCTCAGTCGCACTAGCCAAAGAGTGAGCACTCGGATCTGGTCATGCATTAAGCTCAGCTTACCATCATCTAATCTCTTTTTAATTGGCAGCCAATGTTTGCGCATGCGCTTCTCATACGCGCTCAACACACCCGCAAACAGTGGCTCCGAGTCAGGATGAGTTGAGGCAAAGGCGCGTTCCAGGACATAAAGGTCCACAGCCTTATCCTCTACGAGAGTAGAATGATAGGCGAGTCCAAAATCTATAAGAACCTGAAAATGACATCAAAAAGACGGCCATATCTTCTAGTCCTGTCATGTACCAAATCACTTGTTTGTTTCCTCAACATCATGTTCGAGGTCGTCAAGTCACCATGGACTATATCGGCCAAGTGCATCTTTGCAATCTCAACACCGATCATATCCATCAGGGCATCTACGGAACTTGAGTATAATCTAATCAGCGTACGAACAGTCCTACCTCGAGAAACTCCATAATCAGCGATTGGGTCTGCAGCGCCATTTTCATGGATTTCATCCATCTCATCCGCCTCTTCAAGCTCGCTGATGTCCTCGAGTTCAGCTCCACCGGGTAGAAGTTGACGCACGCTCTTGCCATCTATCCACTCGATACCCAGTACACCTTCGTTCACATCCACCATCCTGATTCCGGGTACGGTAACACCGGACCTGCCGAGGTCCCACGTCGGCTCATCCCAAAATTTCTCCACAGAACAGCAAAAATTGGACATACCGCATACATCTCATCAACGCGCGGGCTTCACCGGCTATGCGTTGCCGGGTGAGTGATGCATCAAGCGACGGGTGGCGGTAGTGCTTGTGGAACCGGTACTTCAAGAGAACCGGCTCCAGCGCCTCAAGAACTGCACCGTGACCAGTGCTAAGGCCCGATGTCGAGACTTGACGCAAATATGCTTTATAGACTTTCTGCGTGGAGCATTAGAAGGGTGATCGGGGGTTCGAGTGAGCATGGGGCGAAGCAGAAATTAGTTAGAAGAGGGACTTGCAGCTTCAGCGCCCTGTGAAATGAGGTCCGCAGACTGTAGCAGTTGCTGCGTCGGTGGTTTGGAGGATGATGAAGAAAGCATGATTAACGTTTGACTCTCAGAGATAAGATTCGACCCAATACCAACATAATCTGGCAATTCCCGATTGCTTCCGAGTCTCCAAGGCTACGTTTATAACATTTATTCTGTTCTTCAGCCAGCAACGAGCATATGAGCAGTCTGAAGAACCCGCGGAATGCTTAGCGCTGAGGTCATGGCCTGGGAATGCTGGGACAATGGACCGCAAAAATCCACATCGCTCTTTTCACCACATGCTCCAAGCCTTAAACTTCGTGAGCAGTGATACCGCGGCTGCGGCGCCGCCCAATAATTTCATCGTGAGTTAAGTAGCTATACGAGACTGTTCATTGGCAATACCAGGATCAGAAATGATAATCTTTGAGCATTGTATAGGTTCGGTGACCCTAACAACTGCGTTGTAGAGCTCTTGCGGCGAGCAGCTGTACCAGCTCCACTCTGTGGTTGACACGTTGACAAGTCAGCTGATGACGGAACTTGATCTCGCTTCGTCAATTGATCAGTAGTTGGAACTAATACGTCAGGGATTCGGTCGGGCCTAATCATCCTCCGACTTCAATTTCAGTCGCTCTGAGCCCTGGTTCCGCAAACAGTTTAACCTGTTATGGTGCAGGGTGGCCCCAGAACGTGAGTCTTGTCGAGTTTTATATATATATAGACATCGGAGGATGACAATCACCGTCTTCTCATTTGATGGAGAGCCCCCCTAATTCAGTAATACACGATGCTGTCGTCACTTGCAACTCGATAACGACGACTACGCACCGAATTCTGAGATCTCAGAGGTTGCGCACTCGAGACTGTCATTTGCGTCGACATTGTTAGCACGACAACCAGCATATGTTCCACAGTCTAACCTGCCGCAGGAAACCTCGTGCACACCCTTCAATTTTAACACACCATTCCCAGAAGCCACATTTGAATAAGTGAGCTATTTACGCTGTCTGCACGAGCTGCTGCTAACGCCAGCAACGTCACTAACAGGTGTGCTGACTTGCCAGCACAGACTCGTTAGATAAACCTTTCTTGGATACATCAAGGCTTGCTAATATCTTCGGTCGATTTTCCTGGCCGTCTGTTAATTCCCGGGTCTTCGGAATATATAGTAGGCCCCTTCTCTCGCATCAAAAACATGTTTATCATACATATGTTTGCTAATTCATATCCAGCCCTGCGTGATATTTTTGGCTGACTGATTCCTCAGCCCAAAGTCACCCTCGTGAAAATTATATTGTGAAATTTGGATTGCAATATATTGGATTCAACTATGCAACCGTTTCATCCATTTGTCCAATATCCATTTCACCGACAGCCCGAAGAAACAACGACATCCCGATACATGGTTTCAATGCTTCACCCGGTTGAACTACTTAGGCAGCCTGTTACTTTCCCGTTTAGCGGACGAACAGCCAAAAATAGGTTCTTGAAGAGCGCAATGTCAGAACGCTTGGCCACCTTCTCGAATTTTGATCCTTGTGGTCGAGGACAACCAACAGAGGAACTCGTACGACTGTACGAAACCTGGGCAAAGGGGAATATCGGTGATTCCCACCCCATCCTTGATGACGCTCTAATCATAAATTTCTCTAAGGAATCATTGTCACTGGTAACATACAAATAAAAAAAGATCATCTCGAAGCTACAGGTAGTCATAATTTTCTGCAAAAATAATTGCAAGGTTGATGTCCATGTAGGGAATACTATCATCGACAGAGACCTTCCCTCGGTTTATCTCCAGGAGTGGACGGAGGTGGCGCGAGCCGCCAAGTCACAAGGGAGCTTGGTCATCGGACAACTTAGCCATCCAGGGCGTCAGGTTTCCATTAACATACAGCCATACCCAGAGGCACCATCTGACGTCGAGCAACCCTCGACTGGAGGCGTTCTCTTCGGGCAACCTACGCCTCTAACAAAAGATGGCATCAAGGACATTGTAAATCGCTTTGCATATGCAGCCTTCGTCCTGCACAGGGCTGGGTTTGATGGCGTCCAGGTAATGTCATTTCACTAACATCTGGCCGGCATATCGGTTAATTAGACTCAGCTCCACGTCGCTCACGGTTACCTTCTGTCACAATTTCTAACCAAGACGACCAACATGCGAACTGATGAATATGGTGGATCGCTCGTAAATAGAGCTCAGATTATTCTCGAGATAATCGCCGCAATCAGACAAGCGGTCCAGAGCCCATCTTTCATCATCTCGGTGAAGCTCAACGCACAGGATTCAGTCCCTCAGGGCTTCTGTATCGAGGAGTCGATCATGGTTGCCAAACTGCTCGAAATTGCAGGAGTGGACTTCATTGAAGTCAGTGGGGGGGTGTACGAACAAAATATCCGCAGCTCTAGGGACAAGGTAACATCTTACGCTTGATGATCAATCTAAAGTTAATGCCGAGCAATTATAAGCCGTATACTGTTGAAACCCGAGAAGGGTATTTCGTCGAATATGCAGAGATTCTCCAATCCCATCTAAACCTATCAAAAGTAGTCGCCACGGGTGGATTCCAGACACTGCAGGGCATGTCCGATGCTGTCTTGCGAGGGGCCGCGGACAGTGAGTGTCCTTTCGCCGGTTGTATATTTTTACTCAGCGATTGGTGTGATGCAGTTATAGGATTAGCGAGACCATTAACCGCAGAACCATTTTTGGTCAGAGACATCCTACGAGGGGAGACGAACAAAGCCAAGGGAGACAAATTTCCTGAAAGCCCAATGCTGCGAGTACGCATGGTCTTCATTCACGTCAATACACGGCCTTGATATCTAATCACACAGTTCGTAGCATCTGCGGCGCAGATTGCTGAGATTGGAAATGGTCAAGATATCACTGACTTTGACAATGCGTTCCACGTTGCTAGATTCATCGCCAAAATGCAGAAGGAAATTCCTGCTGCCATATCGGAAGCACTTTTCTCGTGACCAACTCGTGACTGTCATGAACTTCGGTCTCGGGTTGATACCGCCTCAGTTACCAACTGTTTCATTACTTAACTTCTGATCTAAAAGCGCCAGTTGAAATGACTGAATACGTAGTCACTCTGCTGTTGTACACATTGGTTTTGTACGTATTTCTTAATCTAGTCTTGTGCAGAACATAACGCCATCATGCTGAAGTTGACGCTCTTGCTTTCCTTGATATAATGTTCTTTGACGAAGTTGGCCACGTCCTGCAGATCCAGAACTGAGATCAACCTAGTGTCATAGAAGTGATCAAAGCCGTACCTGAAGCAAGTTTGTGCATTTGCCCCTATCAATCGGACCATTGCGACCTCCGTCCAACTCTACGACGCGCCACCCACGGTCTTGGTCCCTCGCAGTGACATCGGGCGCGTTAACGAAACAAGTGAAATGGAGATATGTATCCAGATCTTCAGGCACCGTGGTTTGTCCTGAGACGGCTGCAGAGGTATGGATCTGTTCGAACAGGGAGGTCTCCTCTAGAACTTTGACACGTTCCAATGGTGTTTTGTCTATTTCCGCTATTAATACATTTCGGGTGTTTGATAGGAATATTTTTTTACCTTTGCATTCTTCAATAAATTTAGCCAATGGACTTTCATCAGCGAAAGCGACACCGGACTAGAGTAATGCTAGCATGAGAGAATAATAAAAGGGAAAGGTTGCGGGTTACGTTTATTAAAGCATGCAGAAGGCCCATGGTTCCGCAAGCGTTTACAATCTAGCCTTCATTAGTAGTATGAGTACGAAAGACCATCGGTTGATCGAACATACCGTCTGCTTCATCCAGAAAATAGTGGGATCGATCGGATGCTGCCCTTGAGCGGCAATCTTTTCATCTTCCTCTTTGCGCTTGGTCGCAATGGTCCCTGAACAGGGAAAGAGTAGGGTGACCGCCTTTACATCTTCCGATACCATTCCTAGAAGCTGTATCGTCGTGAACCTATGAGCATGAGTGAGTTGAGAAGACCAACTTCTGGATCAAGACCATATATGTCCTCGAATTGCGCCTGGGATGCTAGTCCGGCGTTTATGGCCCACTGTACGAGAGCATCGTACCATGTAAGACATTTTGCACCGCTAGGAGTTTTTGTCTTACACTGTTAAAGACCTGCTCGTTATCGCATCAGAATGAGAATACCAGAGGCATGGAGAACTTACATCTGGGTTGCTTTCGAGCGGGATCCAGCGAGATTCCGACATGATGATGGACAATCTCGTAGTACTAGCACGGCAACACTCAGTATACTGAGTTTGCCGAGCACTTACCTTGTATGGTAACTGCAAGCTCCGATTTTTGTTCCGACCCCCATGCGCACCTGTTGACGCTGACGCTCAAGGCTACCGTTGTGTGACCGACCTTGAAGAGTACAATTCTCATCGCTTCTTAGGCTTGAAATGACTTGATATATGCCATGACAGGGAGCGCTCTAGCTCTTTCCTGGTTCGTCCGCTCGCCTCCGAACTCTAGAGCGCCCACCTAAGCTATCCTGAGATAGAAGGGATCATCATCCGAATCACTCAGCGGTAGTTCAAATGGCGTGTGCTCTCCTTGCTGGTAAGAATCTTGAAGGACGGCCGACACCTCCGAGTCCGTGGCATTATATGTATGTCCTCGTAGTCTTGGTTGCTAGTGTATTATTAACTTTGTAAATCTCACAATTTGACTCGGTAGTATCTGGATGGATCAGATGTTTGCAAGACGTTGTGTTACAGTGTTTTGCTTGACATTTCGAATAAAGTCGGTTAGCTTTTGAAACAGTGCTCAGCCTTCTGATCCTACTTCCGCCCGCAGCAAGTTCATCAAAGCACCCTAATTTATACTACGACGTTGTCAATTTACACGAGGATCGGAAGTGAGCTGCGATAGGTCGTCAGTTGACTGTGCCTGCTTGGATCTGAATCTATGGTGTGCAGCTTCCTACTCATTCGGATCTGATCCAAGGATTTGACGTTATCCCGGATACGGGGCCCGCTGTGTCGCTCCCGTTTCATAGTTGTGCCAGCGGGCGCTTTCATTGATGTTGAACCGGTCCTTGGGATCTCATGAACCTGACCATCTTGTGATGGAACAACCCCAGATCGGAGAGCCGTACTTCTCCTTACTGAAGGAACCGTGTCGCAGATTATACCTCCGTCCGGTTTCCGTATCTCATATTGTACATCTCTTGTCATCAAGACATATCCTTACCAAGCACACTGAGTTTTCGTAACTATAGTCTAAGCCTTGCGCAAAATTTCCGGCGCCGGGCTATCGCTATGAGATTTAGCTGAGTTACTAGCCTTACAACCTAAACCGTGAGAAGAAATTGAGCGTGAGGGACCCGGGGTCCTCTAGCCGCTGTCAGAAGTTCACCGACACTCGACCTATTATTACGCCGAGCTCCAGTTCAATTACGCGGTGCGGATCGCGAATTTCACATGCACATCGGCGTGGAGTTAATCATGTCGCGAATTCATATCGATAATCTTCTCTTCATTTACTCAGGTGCTGGCAAGAAGTAATTTTCCAAATGCACATAAAGGGCTCAAGTTAGAATCATCATCTGTAGTTTCACCCCCTCATCTTAAGCACTAAACATGACCCTCGCCGGCCACGCCAACTATCGCTTCCGTATCTTGAAGGACATCCTTCAAGCACTAGTTGTACCCCCCGTGCTTGTGTCATTGTGTTGTAGGACGTTGAACCTTCGGTTCGGATGGTGGTCGATACCTGCCCATCTCCTGGCCATCCCGCTCGCGGTATTTATCAGAGTACAGTATTCTGATTTTGTTCAAGCACGGGAAGCACGGCAACTTGGTGCTAGACCGATTCCCAGAGTTGTCGGGAAATGGCCAGGGAACATTGATGTGATGCTCAAACTCAAGAAAGGGCTCGCCTCTCAGTACATCTGCGAGCCGTTCCTTGATCTGTTCGAAGAGTATCAGTGCACAACCCTCAACACTCGCTTTCTTTGGGTTGACAATGTAGGTGGTCTTGTCTAGATATCATCTCTGGCAAGTGCTGACGAGCGCGCTCACTACCGAAAGATCATTACCATGGATCAAGAACATTCCAAATGCGTGTTAGCAACAGGATTTGGTCATTTTTGGAGAGGCACTGCACAACGAGAGCGATTGTAAGCAACTTTCTACCCCGAAAAAAAATTCCTAACTCTATTCCAGAGAAAACTTTCTAGGCGATGGAATATTCAACCGGGATGACGAGGTGAGAAACGAGACCTACTTTGTTGCCTGGGTCACAATTTGCTCACAACTATGCAGAAATGGAAATATGTACGACAAGCTGACCACCTGACACTACTTGATGGCTGATAGGCTATCGTTATAGCACCGTTCACTCGCACGACCCTTTTTCACCCGCAATCGCATATCTGATTTCGACTTATTTGAAAAATACACGGACCGCACGATGACTGTATTATCAAATCTTGCCTCACGCAACGAGCCCTGTAATGTCCAAGACCTTTTTTCTAGGTTCACCATCGACGCTGCCTCGGACCTTCTTTTTGGGCATAACTTGGATACCTTGTCCAAGAAGCTTCCTGTTCCTACTTCAGGCTTCCAGAGTGATAGAGGAGCTACTACAGATGACTCGTGGGGAACATTTGCTCAAGCTTTTGAAGCAGTCCAACGCATAATCACCATGAGAGGTCGTACTGGTTTCATCTGGCCCATTTTTGAGCTTTTCGATGACAAAACTGCCCCGCACGTGGATGTCATCAAACGATGGCTAGATCCACTAGTAAAACAAACGTTGGATCGTAAGGCGTTAGCCCACAAAAGTGGTATACGGAGTACCATGGAAGAAAAGACTTTCTTAGAACACCTAGCTGATAGTACCGAAGGTCTGTGTTCTTCTCGTTCCTTGCCTGAATTCTGCGCCTCATTCGCCGACAATCTATAGACGCTGGAATGATTCGTGATCAGTTGCTCAATGTCCTATTGGCTGCTAGAGACACTGTGTGTACCTCTTCTTCCTTCAGCGCTCATTTTCTGATGAGACAGCTCCGCTTGACAGACTGCGTGCCTTTTGACCTATGTGACATATTTCATGGCGTTATATCCGAGCATCGCGGCCAAGATGCGGCGAGAGGTACTCGACGTGTGTGGCAACAATCCTCCTACCCACGAAGGAATTCGTAAACTCAAATATGGTGAGTTTATATTTCATATGGTGGAGTTTTGCTCAACGACCTTCTTTTGTCAGTCAAAGCGGTTCTTGACGAAACTCTCCGCCTGTACCCACCCGTTCCATTGAATTCGCGACAGACCAGACCTCAGCCTTGCACACTCCCTCCGCCAGATCGTACTTATCTTACCGAATCTCGGCAACCGTTATACTTACCGAAGTCTACGACAATCTGGTACTCGTCACTGTTGACGCAGCGCAACAAAGAACTTTGGGGGCCTGATGCAGACGAGTTCGATCCTGAGCGATGGATTGATCCTCAGAGATTGGCCCGGTTCACATCGAATCCGATGATGTTCACCCCATTTAGCGCAGGACCACGCATTGTAGGATTTCCTTTCGTGATTACAATTTGATAAGAAATCCTGACCTCCTGGCCCTTTATCTCTTTTAGTGCATTGGTCAGAACTATGCATACAATGAGGCATCATTCTTCCTTGTGCGACTGCTTCAGCGGTTCGACACTTTTACACTCGCAACGGATGCACAACCCCCTTCCTCTTTGCCACCTGCGGAGTGGAAGTTAGGTCGCGGCAGGCAAAGGGTGGAGATGATTTATCCTGACGCTACGATGACGCTTTTCATCAAAGTGCGTTATCTTATCTTTACTTTGTGTTTCAGCTGTGTCATCTTACCTCTCATAGGGTGGCTTATGGATAAGAATGAAGAACGCGCACCCGCACTGATGTAATCACTATTTGCTGGCAATGCACTTAGAGGGCTCTTTTAAGGGGAAATTCACTTATATTGTCATTATTGCATATCTCATACCCACTGGATCATCTGTACTGGTATATGGACCATAGATAATCTAGACATATCCGGGGTCGGCGGCGCCTCCCCGTGTTCCCATCATGTTTCAGGACAGTTCCAGGATGTAGATTCCCATTAAGAATGGACGATAAGCCTCACCTTAGTCTACCGTGTACCTGGGACAAGTACATCCATGATTTCCATCAGAACATAGGGGGACACGTGTATAGATGAGGATGACCCGGCTCATCACCCGCACCATGATGGTACAACGTTCGGACATATACGTATAATGTGTCCGATGGCAGAATGATTCCACTTATGTCATAGTCAAAGATTGAAGCGCCCGCTTTCACCATGTGGGTCTATCACAACTCAGGTTACTGGATCGTCACCTAAAATAGAGGGACGTGTGGGTCCTGATACACACGGACTGGTCGCATTCAAGGTATCATAAAGTGGCATGTCCGCCTCGCAATGAAAAATCGCACTATCTGGTGGCCGTCATACCCGAATCCATCATGGCATCATGCTCACCTCGTGGTTGCCCTTAGATGTCCCTTGAAAAAGCGTGTCATCATTAGATGTTAAAGCCACATGATCGGCGATGAATCACTGTCGCAATCGCGGCTGCGCAGGATGTGCAGATCAGAAATGACCGGCGAACAGACTGGGCGTACCGGTGAAGCTGAGACAACCGATCAAGCAGGTCACACAAGCTAAGCCCAAGGTTTTTTCCCGAGATCGCTAGTGATGCCACGCATTGTTGGTCAGGTATTACTTTACGAGAAGCAAAGGGACCATGCCTGATGGGCCCGCGACAATCGGTAGAACGTTCGCCTTCTTCAACGTGGAGGGAAATGCGGCTCGCCAATAACATATTCAAGACGATCACATTGATGTGAGAAAGATGTGTTCAAAGGATGACGTTTACCATAACATGCGAGGGAGTCAATGAGCAAATGCATCTGTAGTCGAGAACGGGGATCACGATAGACACGTGGTCACCAGCTACTCTGAATCAAGGGTAATTGAGTTTAAACTTCGCATCGCGATTTTAGGACATGAATAACTCGTTCCGTCCTTTCTGGATCGCTCGTAACCATTTGCATTATGCTTCAGCGAATACCATTGAACTATTGCAGCTGAGTAACGAGCCTCGGATGAACAAACTTGCAGCAGCCATTGCAACGAAAATCACATCACCGACACCATTTAACTGATAGAATGATATGGATTATTCGAGACTACGGTCATATTCCAGGGCAGAGAACATTGTGACGCACAATGATCGTGTTCGTGCTGGATATACACCACCATCCAGCTTTGTTGTCGCTGAAATAAGTATTATAGGGTGAGAGCGCCCAATGAGCGGCTGCAGTCTCTCCGCCTTGCTGGTCCAGCTGCGGATGTAATTCACCCAAGGTTCCTTTTCAAATCACATTCTATCCGGGGGAGTTGAGAAACAAGGCATAGAATAGGTTGAAACTCCAACTCACCTCTCCCATCCGGGTTGCGAACCTCGTTCTGCAGCGCCTCCAATCACGCCCTACTGGCCCAGATTTCAGGGCTATCATGCGATAAGGATGCAACAAGATACGGCAAGAATAGTGCGCCACTGATTAAAACTGATGCAACATGCGCTCCAGTTACATCAAGAAGTCGGCGGATCGGTATTGTATCATTCTACAACCAGGTGATACATCATAGTTGATATTCTATCCCAAGTCTAGTGAGTTTGGGATTGTGGTCCCTGGCTTCAAACGAGAAAGTAACGGATTAAACGCACCTGTACGACCGTACGACCATGTGTAGGAAGGCAAACTGCTCGTTCTTTGAATTATACAGCCTCATACATGAACGTTATTCGTAGTATCCTTTTGTCCCAACTTGACCCAGTCTATACACGCTAGACCATTACGAGTGTATAGTAGAAATAAGCCTTGCTCAAAATGGTGCGAAATTCTTATAATATCAGCAATTTCACTGACCAGGAACCTGTTCCACCCTCGTACTCCCATGGAGGGTCAAAGTCCAAGGGACTGTCTAGATCGAAGCGTGGCAATTCAGAAACAGGCGTAGGTATGCACTGTCACAGTGACTCACGAGTTTCAATAATCTTTCCCGGGTTTCGTCTTCAAACTTAATAATGAACTCCCTGATTCAAGTTGGGATCCAGAATACGAACTCGGAGTCCTGGTGACATGTAATAGTAGGTGGGCGAGAACCCCGTATGCTCGCTTCTGTTTCTCGAGTCCGACGAGGTACTTTTGAATAGTAACTTGAATTGATTGATTGGATCTCGGGGTATCTCTCTCGCCAGAAGCGTCGACAACATTGGTAGACATGATGGAGGTGCTTGAGAACAACTTTTGAATCATCATCATGTTCTGACTTCGACTTTTCGGCCGGTAAGGCCGTTGCCTGTGACTTGTTGGGGAGCCATTGTCAAGCCTCTTTGCAGTGATCCAAGACGCAGTATTTTGGACTGTATATATCGTAGGAGTACTTGTTAATAAGTTCAGGTTCCTTGGGCTTTCATCCTATCATAAGTACAAATTGTGAACGCACGGTGATTTCCGGCGGAGCTTCGACCTCATCTCATGTGGATGTCATGAGGCCTGCGATATGACAGATAGCACTGCACTCTGCTCACTTTACTAATTGAAGTTCTATGAGACTTTGAGAGACAATCAATCCTCTATGCGAGAAAGTGACATGATGGTTAATCCCACATCGCGAGTTGCATCTCTTGTATAAGTTGGAAATTTCGGAGAGATACTTTTTTTGGATATGTTGTCGGAGTCCCCCGTGAGATATAGGAATTTAGAACTTTGACAACTTGAACTTGTGTCACGCTAGAATCTCTCGAACTCAGTCTCGAGCCTTTGAATTTGTACATCATAACAGCTACCCCTAGGCCTTCCAAAGACTGATCGATACCATCTACGTATAGACTGTTTTTTGTATCCTTAAATTTTCACTTGCCCAGCAAACCGTCCGCCAGGTGCATATTAATGCTATCGAGAAGAAGCTGGGCTACCCTACTGCGGCGGCGACGGCTTCTTAGTACAGGAGGCTCGTTTAAATCGCTGTATACCAGCACACCGGACACATCTACTAGACTACTACCCTCGCGTACTTCTCGAGAAGCACGTATTCGGGCCCTACACGCAGCGACTTCAAACTCGAACTCAATTCAAGATACATATGATGGTTTGCAGGGTGTTATCAAGTTGTATGTTTTAACTTACATTCTTTGTAGTGTGTATTATCGGTGGAGGACATGCGGGCTGCGAGGCGGCGACAGGTGCTGCCCGTACAGGCGCACGAACAGTACTGCTAACCCAGCAAATTGATACTGTGGGCGAGCTCTCATGCAATCCTTCTATTGGTGGTGTTGGAAAGGGTACATTGGTGAGGGAAGTCGATGCTCTGGATGGCCTTATGGGAAGGATCGCGGGTGCGTCTCTTGCAGATGGGCATAACTGTAAATGCCTAAAACTTGTTGTACAGATAAAGCTGGGATACAGTTCCGCATGCTCAATGCTTCGAAAGGTGCAGCTGTTTGGGTGAGTGATGGTGGATGATGCTCGTCTTGTCTGATTACATTTGAAAAAAAAGGGACCTAGAGCGCAGGTAGACCGTAAAATCTACAAGCGTCATATGCAAGACATCCTTTTCAGCTACACGAACCTGGACATACGTGCTGCAAGCGTATTTGACCTCGTATTTGACAACAGTCCCTGCCCATCCACGTCCTCATCAACGTGGGGGACTGTGACGGGCGTCCGACTAGGTGCGCACGCTATGCCTGCATAACAAAAGTCCTCACCTGTCCATTTTTCCAGAGACAGGAGATGTAATCAGGTGTTCCAAGGTCGTTATTTGTACTGGGACTTTTCTCGGCGGTGAAATTCACATCGGTAGGTTGCGGCTCAAGTCAAATTATGTTGCATGACTTATGCTTTCATTTCGAATTGTCTTTCACTTTTTAGGGATGCGTCGTATACCTGCGGGACGTATCGGAGAGGCACCCTCGACAGGTCTTTCTGCATCCCTCAATGCAGCAGGGTTCAAACTTGGACGCCTGCAAACTGGCACACCTGCAAGGCTAGATAAGCACAGCATTGACTTCAGCCGGATGGAACGGCAAGATGGAGATGAAAAACCTCAGCCATTTTCATTTGTTCACCGAGAAGTAGACCATGCTGTAAGTTTTCGACGTTCATGAACTAGATATGAGGACCGAGTTTGTTATAGAATAACCAAATTCCGTGTTTTCAAACTCACACCACACTGGAAACGCATCACCTCATCAAGGAGAGTATGCATCTCAGTGTACATATTCAGGAGACCAAGAAAGGTTTCTAGCCCTTAGCTATTGTCTACCGTTCTTACCATGATATCACAGGCCCGCGATACTGCCCCTCACTAGAAGCCAAAATCACCCGTTTTGGACACAAGGGCAGCCATACCATCTGGCTTGAGCCAGAAGGGTATGATTCAGGTGTGCTTTAGTATCGGATGCAAATTGCGCATCCTAATATTCTGTGTAGACCTGATATATCCCAACGGGTTGTCATGTTCTATGCCTGAGGAGCTTCAAGAAACAATGATGAGAACAATACCGGGTCTTGAACAAGTCAAGATGTTGCGGCCAGCATATGGTGTTGAATATGATCATGTTGATCCCCGCGAGCTGACCTGTAAGTTGCATAAGAATGTGACCTCATAGCAACTCATGATCTCCCAAGCAACATTGGAAACAAAACGCATCAAGGTAACTACGGTGTCTGCACCTTGTCATTGTCACCTAAGAAGCAACTTGTTGTAGGGTCTTTACCTCGCTGGCCAGATAAACGGCACGACGGGTTACGAAGAAGCCGCTGCGCAAGGTTGCCTTGCTGGAATTAATGCAGGTCTTTCAGCCCGAGGCCATCCCCCGATGTTGCTCACCCGAGCGGATGGATTCCTGGGAGTGATGGTAGATGATCTAATAGGAAAGGGAGCGGAGGAACCGTGTACGAGTGACCTCTGATTTATCCACTTCTGATGCGAAGCTAATTTTGGTCACTTATGGAGACCGGATGTTCACTTCTCGTTCGGAATACCGGATGTCACTGAGGAGCGACAACGCTGACATGCGGTTAACTGAGATTGGTACATCCCGCAGACCCTACTCTGATGTTTTTTACGATCTAATGGTTTGTTCATATAGGTTATTCTGCTGGAATTATCTCTCCTGATAGATGGTTAGCCTTTTTAAGTGACCGAGATGCTATACAGCGAGGCACTGAGCTCCTCACAAACGTTGTACTCAGCCCGCAGGTGAGGGCCGTCTCGAGCTTGTCTAAATCATTTCATTCATCTTGGCTCAGGGTTGGGGGAGATACGGATTTGATATTTCACGAGATGGTATCATGAGGAGGTTCGTGGTTGCGTCTCGTCTCTATGATGTAGCTCCAGCTGGAATTCTGCAATAGTGCGTACGACATGCTGATGATTCCAGGTATGACCGCGGCCGATCTCGTACGCTCCGGAGCTGTCCCAGGTCTCGATTGTGTGGAACCTCATATTAGAGCGCGGATTGACATCGAAGGTGAAAAGTCTTGCCGTTCTTTATTTCAACATGCCAATGAACTTTGAAATAGCATCCTACGCTCCTCACCTCCCACGACAGCAGGCAGACCTTGCATTATTCCATGCCGATGAGTCACTGCAACTAGATCCTGACATGGACTACTCCAAAGTGCAAGGATTGAGCGAGGAGGTGAGGGAGCGCTTACAGAGGGTCAGGCCCACAACTTTGGTGAGCTCTGTTCTGACGATGTAGTGTGATGCTTAATTGATCGCGCGTTAGGGTGCTGTCAAACGCATGGAAGGCATGACTCCGACTTCTGCGATCTACCTGCTGAAGCATGCCAAAAGGACATGGCGAGCAACTGACGCGCTAGAACCTATTAATGAGGAGCAAGTTGAAGCGGTACATTTGGTTGATCACTGGCCTCATGTGAAGGCTGCAACTGCATGACTGTTTTCGCGGGGCATCGCTACGTCTGAAAAGCACTGCATATAACAAGTTTTATTGTAAAGAAGGATTCTATCCTCATTCATCTATCGTTTGATTCTCTGGCCCCACTAATTAGAAAAACAAAAACAAAACAGGATAATACTTATAACTGGCGTTCCAGGCAATGCCATTCACAGCTCTTCACCATAGCGTCGCCTCAGCCGTTACTTAGTACTCAAGTTCGGTCTTGGCGGCTAGCATCTCAATGGCATCCAAACCCATCAACAAGTGCTGGGGGATCTTCCCCATTCGAACAACCTGGTAGATAGTATGCGTGAACTTTTCTGTATCTCCAATCTTGTACACCATGCTCTCAGATTTCGTGCTGTTAATGATGCGGCGTGGCGCGGAAGTCGCAGAGGACTCGTTGGCATATAGTGGATGTTGCGGTATCAGTTCCACACTCTTTATTACATCAATTTTGAAGCCGCCAGCCTGAGGTTCCATGGCGCACATCTGGCTGTTCTTGTGAGTACGCATTTATTGATTGTTAGAACGACGTATCTTATCATTTTCCACGAAGGTAGCAATTCTCTTGCGAGGCAATCTGAGAAGCCCTCCAGTGCTGTACAGCGTGTCGAGTCATTCATGAATATTTTCTATAAATCAAGTGGCCTACCGTGTTTGCTGCCATAGAATTGAAAATTAGCATTGGATCAATCATTGAAACTTGAAGTATGCCACTCGTGTCGCAGCATAACGTTGAACCCAAACTGGGAAGTGGGTCAATGTAGTCGAACCCATTTGAAAGAGCTCCCCCTTTCCAGGTTCGTTCAACTATCTGAAAAACTTGATTGTAGCACGACTGACGTTCGTCGCGCCCTAGAAGTTTGTTTCAGGAATCTCATGCGCTTTATCACTGGGCGTGCCTTCTAATTCCCCGGCAATAATTTTGTATCCTGCATTTTTGAACACGCAATCTAGCTATGCTTGGAAGACCTCCCCCATGCGGGAAAATGCCGCGTCCGAGGCAATGTCTTCCTCCTTGGAGACGTTCACTTTCAGCACGAGGAGCTTGTCTGTGAGATACAAAGCTGCTAGATTGGATAGCACTTCTGGTTTCCGGCCACTTCAAGCTGAACTACGCTCGGAGAGTTAGAATTCGACTCCTCGTACTATATACCTTGTAACTCTTTCCCCCAGCTTTACGCATTCCCGACAGAGAAACAAGAGACATGCCCCCACGATCCTGGTTGAGTTGGGCGGACATTTATCACAAACCTTCGTATTGCTGAAGTGATGGTACCGATGGAGCGGAAGTACCGTCACCCCTCTCCCAGGAGGTGAATTCAAGTCTGCATGTCTGGTTAGGTACAGACTAAAATTGCGGCTCCGAGTGAGCTGTCAGTGTGACGCGGAAAGAAGAGAGCCCTAGAATTTGTTAATAACACAGTAACGCTCGATGAGAGCGGTTGGATTTGTACCCGGAAAACTTCAATCGATGTTCTTGTTCTCGGATCGTTGGCGCGGAGAATATATTTGATGGTATCTGTTCCTGATGAGGATTATTGTCAAGGGGGAGCCCTTCGAAATCAATTCCAATTCCATGTCTATGACATGAGTCTCTTGTGCAAGATTCCTGATGTGCCCATTTCCTCCGTTTTGACTCTTGAGTACGCAGGGTAAGTTTGATCAAGCGGACCATGAACCCAAGTGCAGTTTTCGCGTCGGGTCGATTCTGTGGGAGCCTCGCTTCGTGACCATAGAAATTTGGGTTCGAAGAGGAGAGAATGTTGGTGCAGAGACCTTCCTTTAGTACTTTGGCAACGTGTGGATGGGGTGCTTTGAGTAGCACCGTGGCGTACTCAATCTGCTGAAATCAGCGACAACTATAAACTCAAACCTTTGAATACCCATGCTGATTCCACTACCGCCTGGGTCCTGGGAGATATGGAACAAACAGATGTATTTTACATATGATTATTTGTAACAACTTGAAGAAGGAAGGAAGACATAGTGACAGTGAACAGTGAAGCTATGGAAACGAAATAAACATCTATTGGACTGAAGGGCCATCATAAGGACGGAGAGAAAAGTGCCGGCTTGACCTGGTCCACATTCGGAACGTGCGATTTCTCCCAGTAAGGTTGGCGAAACCAGATCTCCGCTGCGTTGGTCTCTCGACCACATCGTAAGTCTGGCAACGAAGATGGAAGTTCTTCGCGCTCAAGCGCTGCATTCCGTTTTTAGCATGATGTTTACAGACAAATCAGATTCAACTCACCGCGAGAGTGTGCGTCGGTGAATTCTGACCTGCCGGATTTAGACGCAAACGATCTATGATTTACCACTTCAGCGAACCCAAACCGCAATGACGGGTCGGGTCGCAGCAGCTACCGCGGTGAAGATGAGTGATGGTGCCGGAAAAAGAACAAGACAAAAGCTTACTCCAGAGATCAAATCCGCGAGATTTTCCTTCAATTCTTCAAAGGCAGGGAACCGTTTGGATGCTCTGTCGCGGCTGGAGCACCAAGAAACATAGGAAAATACGTCGTCCTCTGTAACGAAGAGCGACTGACGAGATGATATCAGTAAGATAGCAGCGAAGGAAGACTCGAAACGTACCTCGTGCTCCTTCGACACAAGCTCGTAGAGGACGCAACCTAACGACCACCAGTCTGCGGGTGCTCCGTACATCGAAGGACGGCGGTCGGCTCCGTTGCGCAGGACCTCCGGTGCCATGATGTGTGTCGTTCCCACCGGTTCCGAAGAATAATTCTGCTGTCGGTCCAAGGGTCCTTCGTCTTTGTTCACATAACTCACGCCAAAGTCGATGATGCGCACGTTCTCTCGAACGTCGATCAGGATGTTTTCGGTTTTGATGTCCCGGTGGATGATCCCTATCTTGTGCAGGGCGTTGATCCCAAGGGTCTTCGAAGTCGGAGGAGGCGTGAGTCGTGGGTCGTCGAAGACCAGGACAGACGACTGCTTACCATTTGCGCACCCCACCTGCGAGCATTGCGGACGCAGTACGAAGGATAACGTTGCAGATAATTATACAGGTCGCTCGCCATCAGGTCCTAGAGACGTCAGATGGAGTCAGATGACTGAAACGAGTCGCAGGGGAGGAGGGAGGAGGACGCACCATTACAAAACATATCTGATCCTTTGTTTGAAACGACATTTCAAGCCCCATGAGGAAATCAGCCGCGGGACACGGCAATGCGCATGAAAGACGCTTGAACGCTTCGAGTTCGTTCAGAAGAACAGCTTTCCTGGATTTGCGCTCAAGATGGTGCTTTTGAAAGACCTTGAGACACAACAAGCGATTCGACACTATGTCTTCAGCTCCCATCGCCACGCCGTACGTGCCCTCGCCCAACATGCCCCAAACACGAAAGGGGCCATACGTGCATGACACCGGTGTAGTTCGGACCACCTCTGCTGGGCCGGAGTGCGTGAAGGTGAATATGTGAGCTGGTGCTGGAGGGTCGGTCGGCTCCGAGGCAGAAGGGTATTGAAGATCGGGGAGCTCTGAGCGAGGATTCGCGATGCCAGCATCGACTACGGTAGACATTATGACGGCGGCGTTGGATGCAGCGCTGGAATGAGGTTCGGAAGAAGAAGATTGAGCCATCGACTTTTGAGTGACCATGCCTAACACATAAGAACGAGGAGAAGGGAGTAATTTGACGCGCGAATCTGAGAGTTCCTTGGTAGGACCACAGCATGCTTTCAATAATATCAATGAGTTGTGGAGCGTCGATTTGTGGATTGTCTGAAAACACCCACAGGGTAATCATGGCGACTAGCCACTGTCAATCACGACGGGGGAGATCGTGGAGATGTGCGCTGTGGAACAATCAAAACACGTTGCGACCACAGTTAAGCAGCAAGCGTCGGCGCACATCGCTGCCAGCTGCCAAGTGGTCAATAACACTTACGTTATCAAAACAATGCGATGCCGCAGAAACGTGCATGTCCAAGTCTAGAACGCGAGCGGTTCTAGCACCGAACATTGTAGTCAAGCGCTGACCGGTGCGAGGCATGCTGTTACAGGTGTTTTACTTCTTCTGAATATTTATTTATCAGTGTCGCACGACACACCACGAATGGGTGGGTATCTTCGGAAGCACCTGTACATTATTCTTTGTATACTTATCTCATGAATGTCAAGTTAATGTCCCTAGCCGTGGAGTCGGTCGCTCAAGGTAATCTCCGCGGCAGCAGTATTGACATTTACAAAGTATAAATGCATGTTAGCAGAAAGATCGGAGTGATGCATGAACTACACCTTTGGATGACAGCATGACAGAGTCGTGGAATGAAATGGCAGCGTTTGAAGGTAATAACAGGGTTGATGATTCAGATTTAAACTTTACATGTTCAACGGGCTTGTGCGGACGTGTCGATCACGGCGTGGTCCCATGGAGGTCGCGATTGTGAGTAGGAAAGTAACCGAGTCGGTGAGTTATATTCTGGTTTCGGCTTGATACATAACAAGGTTGGTGACGTGAAAATACATGTAGTAAGAGCAGTAGCTTGATTTGGTGAACAAAACGCTCTTGAACGAAGATTAGCACACACTGACACGCAAAAAAAAAACATACGAAGGGTACTGACACAACAGACGCCCGTCACCTGCAAGCTCTCGATCTGAAATCACAAGCAACGCAGGAGGTGGTCGAGATGCAGCACAAGCGACGAACCAGAAGCTGTAAGCCTGTAACTAACGGTAAAGACAAGGAAACAAGGGAGCACGATGATCCCAATGAGGTTGCGGCTGACCCGGGCCGGCTAGAACCGTGAAACCTTTTGCGAAAACTCTTCTGCTAGGTACGGGAATCATGACTCTCCGCTATGATAGCATGATTCATATGAATCAAGTCCTGAAGACCATGGAAGTGGGCGCCCATGCACGTATATGCAAGATATTGTCTTGCACTCGTCCAACTGTCTCTCCCGTTCACCTGGTCTATCTTCTAACATGCCACTAGTACTCTAGACTCGGAGTAGAGTGGAGGCGCCCGTCATTGTATCAAGGTCTGGAAAGGTTTATCCTAAAACACCTGCGAGCCAGCCTTCTCCGGGCAATAATAGCCTGTCAATGGGGTCATGTGGTTTGTTATATGTTCTTCGTATATATAGCGCCGCATTGCAGTTCTCACCCTGAACGACTCCCTGTCAATACCGTCTGGCCTCTAAGCGATAACCCGCATCTATTCCTCTGTCACGTAAGTCCTGGAATAATACCATGATGCAACTAAACATTCTTCCGTCTGGATTTGGTACGATCCTGGTCAAGATCACTTCAAACCCGACGAGCCGGAGCTCGGATCCAGTAACACGTACTGCTGTGGCTGATGCCCTAAGCTCTTGTGCAACTCTTGCCATCGTTCATCACGCATCAACAGGATAACTTGACACTGGTCCGAGGTCACGGTTGCAAGCCTGCTGCAAATACCAGTAGGGTGGGCTCGATCAAGGGAAAGGGTTTATCGCGGGAATTATATGATGGAATGTACCATTAGGGGCTCTTTCACCTGACAACAGAATCTGCTGAGATCCTGCAGAACCTCTTCTTGCAGCATCACCTCGAGAGCTGTCAGTGAATACCGATGCGCAGCATCTCTGCAACAGCTCTCGCGCCATCTGAACCACTATCGTGATCTCGTACATCACGGCAATCAACGTTACCAATGATAGCATAACGCACCCTTGGCGCGAGGCTGTCTGCCCCTTCCAGCTAGGACAATGCGTCCGTCGGATCACGGACTCTGCGTTCCCCCGCATGCCAACATCCCGTTCATCCAATCTACCGTGCTCGTTTCAAGGATAATGAAGTAAAACCAGTCAAAACTCGCAATTCAACAATACAATATTACAAAGCTTCGCCAAAATGTTTCCATTCTCCATCTAGTGTATGAGTGCTTGCAAAAATAGGGTAATGAATGCATAGTATACAATATGAGGAATCACTGTGGCGTGTAATAATCTGAGTAACAAAGCAGCAAAGCATTGACAATGCAGATGATGTCGGTATAATCGAAGGGTCCTCCGGAAATTACGAGAGGCTCCTCATGATAAGACTGCTCCTCATTCTACAGCACGTTTTCAACAACGGCGTAACAATCTACACAAAGAGTCCCATCGCTGCGATTAGAAAAGACCTCAATCGTTGTTCAACGCAACATTAGTCATCAAAAGCTTACTTCTGAGCACTCTCCACGCAGCACGTTCTGCAGATAAGTCGACCACATCCAGGAACAAGGAGAGCTCCGTCGTCTAGCCCGAAAAGTGTGCCTCGAGATTTCGAAGGATAGTCTACATCAACGTCATCCTTTTCTGAAGACTTCTTCCGCTTGCCAGAAGATGGAGAGAGGAGTATACTACAGTTCATAGTGGAGATGTTTAGACTTAATGCAGCTCGTTTGGGAGATCCGGAAGGTGACGGCGACGGCGATCCTGACAGAGAGGGACAACGTGTTAATGCCGGTGTTGGCGGGAACGAGGATTGTCGTAACATCGAGGAGCATGTGCGAGAACAAACAGCACATATAGCTGATCCACACCTGAAAATTTATCAGATTTGAGAGACGAACAGTTAGAGGCCACCCACATTGCACAAGTTGCGCCTGCACCTGCACCAGACCTCATTGATGCAGATAACACACGGTGACATGAGGAGCATGACAAAGTCGAGGCTTTATGTGCATTTGGTGTCGGTGATTGGTCTGCCTTCGAGGGACATGACCCTGTGTCGTGGCGCGTGGACGATTGAATTGCATGGCTGAGTTTTCTTTTCTTGAACGCATGTTTCCTGCTCGAAGGTATGGAAGATGTGAGAGACACCTGCGGGGTTGGCGCACGCATTAATGGTATTGAGGCTCTCGAACGGCACTCAGGCTCAATGTAGTGTCGGTCAAAGGGTAAACCTGACCGCGGCGTACGCGTTGTACAATTTAAAGTACTTGATTTGCAAGCTTTGATTTTGGAAACACGTGACAATGACGCGCAATTTCTGAGAACATCCCTGAAAACGCCCCTCCGGCGCAGAAAGTCCGGCACGCACCACGGCAAGAACGGCGGCAAAGCTGGTGGCGGCACGTCGGACATTGAAATACACCGTTCCCACTTACTAATACAGCTGCTCGTCGTTTTAGCCAGCTGGAAAAGAAAGCGCATGTGGGGTCGCGGAATAATTGAATGGTAAAAGGATAACACTTCAGTACCATACCTCATTTTGTCCGGGGGCTGTCTGTAAACGGTTCACGATCAACCATGCAACTTGGAGAGTATCGCAGTGTATCGAGAGATAATTGATGCGTGGTAACACCAAGTGGAACCAGTTCATAATTACAATAGTGCCTGTTTACAGATATACAAAGTTAGGTGTAATGATGGGTTTGAGTCGGATAGGAAGTAGGCTCACGCAACTGCAATGTCAAGCATCTGTTAAACGAAGGCAAATGCATGAGGGCCGTACTCAAGAACGAAGCGCTTGGAGAGCATTTTCGGAGACGTATCGCCCTCAGAGGAAGAGGAGTAGAAGGGAAGAGGCAACGACGGAAGGAAGCAATCACCCACCAATAACCCAACGCCTGAAAAAGGCCAAACTGTTCTCGCTCGCGCCAGAACCATTGCAAAAGACTGACACATAGATTACATAGTGAACAACGAACAACAGTACATAGGTGTAGGTAATGTCCATCATAGGGCCCGGCCCCAAAGGACAATGATCAAGGATTTAAAAAAAATTTATCGGATAGACAACGAAAAAACGCAAGAGGAACTCCTTTGCACAAAAATTCAAAAAACATAATCGCCCGGTGCGCATAGTTCCCTGATCACGTCCTCATCGACCCTCTTCTCAAAGCATAACTCAAACGGAGCAGCTTGTATGTTCGAAGTGTCCGAGAATGCAAGCGTGTCAATCTTCGCTGCAGGATTCTCCGAAAGGCGGAAAGCCCACATAATGAAAGCCGTATTGATGAAGATCGACCGTGTCACGAGATGTTGGCCGGGACACACTCTGACGTTTTCAAGTAAGGCATAAGATATGGTCGAGAGAATCGGAGAGATGAACGATACTACTCACCGACGGCCAAAGCCAAAAGTGAAAAACCGGAGATCATCGCGCACACGACCTGTATCGTCAATCCAACGCTGAGGATTAAACCTGTATGGATCGGGGAAGACTTCAGGATCGTTTGCGATAGCCCTGAGGCACGAGCGTCAGACCCAAAGGTGAGAGGACGAAAATGATTGCGTACTGACCAATGGTTGCCAATAACAGTCGCACCTGCAGGAATGAGGTAGTTCTTCCAAATGATGTCCTTACTCGTGCGATGCGGGAAGCCTGTAGTGCAAGTGGTCGTTCAACATCGCGTCATCACAACTCAAATAAAACGTACCTCCAAAACTGACAGGTCTCCACCTGAGACTCTCGAGTATGAACGCGGTAACCTGCGGCAGCATTTCCTGATCGGCAAACGTCGGCACTAATAAGGAGCTATCTCAGTCAGTAGACGAATAAAGAAAAGGGATAACCTACGCCGCATACGCCCCACGACATCATCGAGTTCCTCTTGTACGCGAGCCTGCGCATCTGTATGAGTGGCAGCAGCCATCATCATAATTGTCATTGCGGACGTAGTCTACAACAGTTGTCGAGTGAAGACGCGATGCAATGTAAGAACTTACCGCATCAGTGCCGGCCCCAAATATCACTCCTGCGAGGAATGCCAGTTCCCTATCCTCGATCTGGTACTGTTTCTGGTTCTCTAACATGAACCTCGCAAAGGATGGCCTTGCAGTCCCCTCACGCTTCACAGCGGTGAGCGAGCATATCTATCATCACAAGAAAATAACGAACCATCTGTCTTCGCACTTCGTCTAAATGCTCCTGATAGAAAACCATTTCTTCTCTGTTCCATGCCTTCAGCTGACTCAGGTAGCCTGGTACGAACCGCAGGATTGGATACGCATCCACAAGATATTCTCCCGGCCTCACAGCTCGACCAAGACGCGCAGAAAACCTCTGTATGTCAAGGACTGCAGGATCTTTATATGAAGTCGGAGTAATTTTTCCGTAGGTGACGGACAGGGTCAGGGAAGCTGAATAACTAGAATCCTCGGGTTACCACCTGCACCGCGAATAAGAGCTGGTGTTCGTACCTCATGTTATGTCCCTGGTGGTTCTTTGGATCATTTAAGATATCTAGAACCACATTCTTCGCATACCTGGTCTGCATGGGCTCATAGGCCTCCGCAGCCTTAGGTTGCAAGTTTGCATGCAAGACCCTGCTTTACATTTAGTCTCACTCGTCGCACCTGGTAGAGACAGGATGCGTACCTGCGCATCCGGCGCCATCTCTCAGTATCGCCCTCAAGGATCACTCTGTACCCCTCAGACAACGTCTCGTGCACTGCAACAGAACGTGGGCGGTCGGCAACATTTACTCCTTCTTTTTCCATGATATCCACTGCAGCCTGTGACGTGATCTACTTCATGACTGACTAGACAATGTATTGTTTTATGCTGACCTGATGACGTCCTATAATCACGTAAATCCTAGGGCCTTGTTTGAGCGAGAACACAGGTCCGTATTGTTCTGTCCATCTCGCGAATTGAAACGGCACACTGCGTGAGGGGTTAGATAGAGCTCATGCTGGTGTCCCTTGAAAATGACTTACTATGACTTTGGCATATTTCCTACTAGCCAACGTCCAGGTGGTCCAGGCGGTAACGGCAACCGTCTTGCAGCCTGGTATCGTTGTTTCACTACCCAGACGCTGGTTAAGATAATGATAAGGGTGCATGCGGCAATGATAATCGCCATTGAAATGGTCTGACTTGTTGCTAGTCACGATTCAGACACTCCGCTATTTTGCAAAACGTTAAGTGCTTCAGAACAGAGAGGTGGTTACTTCTTGTGATGAGCGACGGGTAGGGTGAGATTGGAGTTAGAGTGCATGATTACACTGACTTGTACTTATACAGATACGAATCGGACACCTGCGCCGATGAATCGGGTCACCTGCGTGAGTCCACGTATCAGTACGGTCTTCGTATGGTATAGGAACCTGATGTGACCACCCTGATGATAAGTTAGTAGTGAACGCGCATGTTCCACGACATTTCGACACCACCCGAAGATTAAGGTAGATCTTCACGTTGTTCTTGATGACCTGTTGGATTGCCAGTTATAGAGGTTCAGTGGAAGTAAAGTGGGTCATCATTCTAAGAATAGAACTTTGTGCTTCGAACTAAGTCTGCCTAGGAATAACGAGACTCGGCGGATGGGACATATCACCCTTTGGTCTCCAACCTCTCCTGGCAAGACGACGATCCTCTGAAAAAATTGCATGAGGCTCCTGTTTTTCTAGCTTACCGCATGTTACAGAAATGCTCGCGACTTCGACGCCTCGCTCTCATCAACCTGGAGCAGTGTTTCCTCGATGCACTCAATATTGATCCAAAAACCAGCAGCCCGGTCCCTGTGCTTACCCACCTGTGTCTTGCTTCGTCTGATTGTGAACGCCTGAAGCTCTTTTTGGAGCGAAGGGCTAGAAGCTTTGCGAAGGAAAAAGGACCACGTATTTTGGAATGTCTTGAACTGGCGACAGCGTAAAGATGTGCATGTGTTGGAGGATCATGATGTCGTATCGCAGCATATTGATATGAGCTGTATTGCAAAGAGTTCGCTGGCGGCTGAACGGCACGGAAGATGGGATAAGAGGCTATCCAAATCGCGAAACCATCACCATCGTACAGCCTTGAGGTTTCTCAGTTCCCTCTGAACGTCTCTAATATCAGATCGATTCCACTCGCCAACCCAATCGAGAAAGATGGATATGAAGACTCAAGAGAGTGAAATTGAGAGGTCAGTTGATATAAGCCGAAAGCGATTTTGAAATGATGTCAACTTGGCTGACTACGAGGGCGTAGCTATTTTGACGCGGTCCTGCCGCGCCTGCCGCGGTCGTGACGCAACCGTGACGCGGCGTGACGCGCATGTGACGCGGCACTGACGAGCCTTGACGCGGCACTAACGATCCTTGACGCGGCCACTGACGCGCCATTCCTATATTCTATATTCAACTTCCAGATCAAGTTGGATGAGTTCACGACCATTCTTTTGTTATTTTATTTGCCTCAGAGCCATGTACAACTAGGTATACATAAGCCAATGATTATTTTCTTTTCCTCCCTCTCTGGACCCTTCGAGCCTGTGGAGCACATCGACGTTTAACGGGCGGACATTCTTCGGCCGGCAGAGAAGGAACTACAGCTTCAGATAGCTCGCCTGCAGACTCCAAAGATGTAGCATCAGAGTTATCACTGAATAAGGGGCCGCGCTGTCGATCACGTAAGTTAGATATCTATCGAACGGAGCAGGTAATGTCTTCCTCACTTCAAGTTCACTCTCGCTATAATCTCTTGCAGAAACCCATTCATCAGGAATTCCGAGATACACATTCCATCGCCTGTGATGTTGGCCACCATCCAAACCCCACTGCTGGTTGCCTGCAGGTCCTGCTTCTTCGGAATCCTCGAACATCCTTGCTTCTAGTGCGGTCAGACACTCGAGGTCGACGTCAGCCACGAAGCTATTGGTAGGATAGCTTATCATGAGATCAGCCCAAGCCGTTTCAACAGCATGCTATCGTTCCATTCTTCGTTTCGAGCTTCGATGCGTAGTAAAATTAATTTATTATTGCCTATGGACAATTACAGTGTACGACATCTAATTCTGTCAGGATGAAAAGAAACACTGTTAGAATATCAAATATTATGACAGATGTAAATATACCTAAGTTATACGGACAGTGTGACAGTTGAGGTGGTGAGGTTTGACGCAGCATGTGGAGGTGGTGAGGTCTGACGCGGCATGTGCTACTTGTGACGCGGCATGAATGAAGTTTGACGCGGCGTGACGCGCCTGTGACGCGGCATGGAGGAGTTTTGACGCGGCAACTGACGCGGCACAACTTGTTTGACGCGGCACTGACGCGCATGTGACGCGGCAACTGACGCGGTATGTACTATGTTTGACGCGGCACTGTAGTAGGCCTTGACGCGGCATAGAGTGTGGATGTTGATATTAGTACAGAGACTGCGAAGTTATTTGGGAGAACTTATCGTGGTGTGAGTAGTGCTTGACGCAGCCTAAACGAGGCTTCTGACATGCCATGGTTGGGGCTTGACGTCGTGGTGCAGGGTATAGAGAGTGGATCAAACTTGACGCAGTGAGACAACATTTGACACTGCATCTGAAAACCAACATAGATGAACGAATTAGAGGTAATGCAACAATATAGGACTGACGCGCAAGATGCATACTAGTAGTATGAACGCAGAGGACAAGCACTGTAAATTTGGTGAGAGGTAAATACAGCACTATAGAGCCTGTACGCAGGCAGACACTCATATGTTGATCATTGACGACGATTCAAAGTGTTTGGAATGCGATATGTAGTTGTGTAAACATGATCTGTGAGTAGGAATTTGTTACAGTGCCGCGTCACACGACCGCGGCAGGCGCGGCAGGGCCGTGTCAATTTCACCTGGCCCTGCTACTGATTAGTAACTCTACGTACCGTACTACATATATAGAAGTGCCTCGTCAGCTCTTCGAAACACTTTACACCATCACCATTATGAATGTGACTGTAAATACCGCAAATGTCTAGGCAAATCAAACACACACTCAACCTTTCTGACCATTGGATTCGTAATACGCTTGTACGTCCCCCCGGGCCAGATTTGCCCTGCCAAACGAATACTTGCAACGTGCCACGCGTGCGCTATGTTTGTCGCCAACACAGTGGTCACTTGACCTGGTGGCTAAATCGCAGGTACAGTTCCCAAGTAATAGTGAGTCTCGTGCAAGGGCCACACCGAAGCGTCGTCGACGAACAAGCACACGGCGTACGCACTGAGTGTAGATAAACATCAGACAAGTCAATAAATAACCTTGTTACATACTATCGGCTACCACAACTTCGGACAAGCAGTTGTTCGGACAGTCACACAGTGTAACAGGATAGTAACACAATGTCACATCCGCTGCAGAGAAGCTCCGCTCGGCATGCAGTAGCTGGCACAGGCAGCGTTTACATGCGGTGTCATGGCTTTGTATTCATTATTGTTATCAAAAGCAATTAAAAGTGATTTATTGAATATGCATTATCAACTGGTACGAAATTATGAGGGGTCGTAGGTACCATTGAGATGATTACATTATTATGTTGAGTAGGTGTTCAAGCAGAATATGATTTGAAGTAGAGTTGAGTGAGATATTGCAAAATGTCCGAACCAGTGGTCGTCCGAAGTTGTGGTAGCCGATAGTACACCGAAGCGTCGTCGACGAACAAGCGCCGTTAAAATTACGGCGCGTGACTGCGGAGTTGTCATCAGACAATTCAATAACTTTGTTACATAAACTATATATATACACCACGACATAGGTATATAAGGGGAAATCAGACATCGCACAACTATGTCATATCATGCTTTTTGATTTTTTGTGATGCTCAGGGCTGTATGATGGTGATGGTTTCGCGATTTGGATAGCCTCTTACCCATCTTCGGAACGTGCCATTCAGCCAGCGAACTCTTTGCAATACAGCTCATATCAATATACTGCGATACGACATCATGATCCTCCAACACATGCACATCTTTTTTCGCTGTCGCCAGTTCAAGATAGTCCAAAATACGTGGACCCTCTTCCTTCGCAAAGCCTCCTGCCCTTTGCTCCAAAAAGAGCTTTTGGCGTTCACAACCAGACGAAGCCAGACACGTGGGTAAGCACAGGGGCCGGGTATTGAGAGATACATTGCGGTGCTCTCCAAGTTGCGTGGCTAATCGTGAACCATTTACAGATAGCCCCCGGACAAATGAGGTAGGGTACTGAAGTGTTATCCTTTTACCATTCAATTATTCCGCGACCCCACATGCGCTTTCTTTTTCTGGCTAGCTAAAACGACGAGCAGACAATTTGACTTTGTTCTCGAAGTTGACACGGGTTTCAATGTGTCCTTCCCACCCTCACGGTTCCGGTCACCGTAGTTTTCAGCGCGGCTGACAGCTCCGACGAGCATCTCAAAATCAAATTCTGAAGTAATCTGTATACACTTCTTTGTGCCGTCCGTAAGGATAGGAAGGGACTAGAAACAGTGCTAATGCATAAATCTATATGGTGATCCACAAATAAATGGGGATTCCAGTTGGAATCGCTCGCAAGGGCAAAAATCAGCTCGAGATAGCACAAGTCGCGGTGATAATCGAAGAAGCAGTCAGGACCATCATTGGCGGGAGTTGCACCTGATCACAGGCAGATCACGGTTAGGATGGCGTGGGAGAACTTCAGGACCATGTCCGTATCACCGTTGGCATCGGTGGTGACCAGGTACTGTGAACAGCGCGAAGGGCAGCGTGACGTGAACGAGGATAGATGTTGCTGTCCGTGCATGCGATGAGGCTCTCGATGACCAAATGATATAATTTAGCGGGGCTGCAGCTCACTCTCATTTACCGAGGGGAAACCATGTCGCCTGCTGTCTCGTGGTCGTTGAAATAAACATTAAGTTGAGGTCATCCACCAGCCAATCTTCGGAAGTCTTCTGACAAGTGAGAATGGCCTCGCCACAAAATTTGATGCTGCCACAACCAGGCAGGGTCTGTAGGGTTCCATCGGGATTGATCAGCATTTCGGACATGGACAGCGAACCTGAAGCGCTGATATGAATGCCGACGATCATTTTATTCCGATGTTAGCCTGTTGATCAGAATAAATCTTCCTGCATACGTCCAGGTTTCACATCATCTGTAGTGAAGATGGGATAGACCGAGCTGAGGCATGCGACAGATGGCGTTGGTGAGATCCCATACTCGGCGTCAAACTACTATATCCTGTATCCGTCAAGATTTGTGCCCAGAGAACCGTCTGGAACTACATCCGAAGAGACTCAGCAAGTTGATGCAGAGTAGCACTAAGTGAGCTCATTAAACATAGCAGAAGAAGCATTTAATGAATCAACAGCACAATCCGAACCAATAGTCGATGTCACAATCCTTCGTCACGCGTCACGTCCGTCTAGAATTTATTTTCTTATGTAATACGCATTGGTAGGACGCGTCACGTATTGGACTCATCGTGATTATATAGATCGATATCATTAACTTGACCGATGTCAGGCGGAGGACAATCTCTTGGAGGAAACCAGAACAGCGAGCCTCTACCCTCTGGATGGGGCCGGCCATCTGCACCTCGTGTAGGTCGGGTTGGAGACTGGAGTGGTACTAACAACCCCGGCAGGAACTCCCCATCCTCATCTCGGTGCGCTTTCCGCACCGTTATCTTTGACAACCATCTAAGTATTAAATGTAAATAGAGGTGGCTTTGGAAGTCTTTCTAATCTCCCTACATCTGGTGGTGCCAGAGTGCCAGGAGGACCACAGGTCGGCGACGATGAGGACAAAGAGGGTGAGAACTGGTTTGCAGGTGGCGAGCGGAGGTGTGTGAAGCTTGATCCTTGCATGATAGTACTTGAGCTTACCAGCTGGGTAGTGGCATTTCAGTGCAGAACCCTAACTCTGCCAGTGCTCGTCCTGGTGGGCGCCTCGTGAGAGACATCTTGAGGCAAGCTGCAGAGTACGTCGTTCAGCGCCTGCGTCAATTTTTTAATCCTAACAAACACTCCATTGTTTTGAAGGGGCGGGATGGCACCTCCACCTGACGCCCACAGAGCAGCTGGACCTTTCAGTGGCGGCGGGCATATACTTGGAGGTGACGAAGTGGAGAGTTCATATGTGCCGGATCCAACCGCAAAAGATGGTAAGTTTTGTTACCGCTTGCTGTTCTAGTGGTTATTACTATGGCTGATCTGGTACTCTATATGAAGACGAAGGTGACATCGTTGTCCGGCACTTGCATCTTTGGAGAGACGGGTTTAGCCTTGAGGATGGACCACTGATGCGATATGACGAACCCGGTAATCAAGAGCTTTTGAGGACCATCCAGCAAGGGTATGTTACATTCTGTCATCATGATATATCCGTCCTCATTCTTTACAGTACTGCGCCCGTATCGTTCATGGACGTCACACCTGGGCAACGTGTCAACCTTAATGTGGCAACCCGACTTAGCGAGGAATATGTACCCCCCAAGAGGGGCAACTTTTCAGGATCTGGACAAAGGCTTGGTGCACCAACCCCTGCTATTACCTCTGGTGCAGCACCTTTCATGCCAGGATCATTTCCGTCTGGCAGCAGCAGTGCTGCTGATTCTAGTGCTAATGTCGAGAGGCACAGTATTAGCACCCGCTTTGAGGTCGACCAGACGCAGCCTACCACGAGCGTGCAGATCCGCCTGGCAGATGGTACGCGTATGCCATGTAGGATGAATCTCACGCATACTGTTGGTGATCTTCGCTCGTTCATCAATGCGTACGTTGCGTTTAGCCCTTGAAAATTCGCCAGAGACACTAAATATTTATTGGTAGTTCTCGTCCCGAGAATATGTCACGCCCGTATACGATTGGAACGACATTCCCTAATCGTACCTTGGAAGATGATACTCAAACAATCGAGGGTGCTGGGCTAGCTAACAGTGTCATTGTTCAACGGTGGGTTTGAAGTGAAAAGTAGCTTGTTGGCGATGAGATAGATGTATTCAATAGCCTTGTAAAATTACGATGTCCACAGAAAGTTAAAGAAAAGTGTTTAGATTTCAACACGTCGCAGACTCGCAGCTCGGACTTCAGAAAGTCCAAAACAGATTATATTTCTCACGGGGCCACTGAACTTAGTTTTTTTCCTTGTCATTAACGGTACCGATATCGAGTAAGCCCATTACCCCGACTCACAGCGAACTCAAAGAGCTGTACAAAACACTCGAGCGGGAAAAGTCACACTCGAAACACACTTGAACAGTCCGTACGACATCCTGCTCGACAAGCACAACCAACAACCCACAGTCCAATCATGGCACCGTTCACAAAACCTGAGGCCGTGCTCAAACAAGCAGAGGGCCTCGTCTCTGTCGGTCAGTCTCATGCAGCTCTTCAGTCGCTCGTAGAGATGTTCTCTTCAAAACGCTTCCGCTCGACACCTCTCACTACACTCGAGCCAATCGTGATTCGCTTCGTGGAGCTTTGCGTCGACATGCGTAAAGGCCGCACTGCCAAAGAGGGCCTGATGCAATACAAGAATATCGCTCAAAATTCGAGCGTCGGAAGCATTGAGGTTGTCATCAACCGGTTTATTCAGCTCTCAGATGCAAAAGTCTCCGAGGCGCAGGAGAAAGCGGACAAAGTCACCGGACCTGTCGATGTCGACGATCTTGAGGCAAGCGAAACGCCCGAGAGCATTCTCCTCGGCGCGGTTAGTGGTGATCAGAGCAAGGACCGCACGGATCGTGCACTCGTCACGCCCTGGCTCAAGTTCCTGTGGGAGAGCTATCGTACATCACTCGAGACTCTCAAGAATAACGCTCGGCTAGAAGTCATCTATCAGGTGAGCTCATTTTCCTCTCCACTACCCGCATGTGCCTTTGGCAAGCAGTTCCATTCCTTCTCTAATTCTCGGTCATTCTTCATATGCTTCCTAAAGGGAAGGCTACTGGTTTAGGCAGGTAACAGCGCCTCATGGTCTTCATGATGATCACCTCAGGCGTGATGCGGGACGACCCTGATTCCATATTTTCTGACATGAATTCTTTAGCAAGTTGCGCAGCAAGCTTTCCGTTTCTGCCTTAAGCACCAACGGAAGGTCGAGTTCCGGAGACTTTGTGAAACTCTCCGACTGCACCTTTCCAATGTCGCAAAATATGCGCATCAAACACATGCTATCAACCTATCGGATGCGGAGACACTGCAACATCATCTCGACACTCGGTTTGCTCAGCTTAATACCTCCGTCGAACTCGAGCTTTGGCAGGAGGCATTCCGCAGTGTCGAAGATGTGCACAATCTGCTCACGATGGCAAAAAAGGCTCCCCGTCCGGCGATGATGGCGAACTATTATGAAAAGTTGACTAAGATTTTCTTGATGAGCGGAAATGCTCTCTATCATGCCGCTGCATGGGGTCGGTACCACGCAATTGTTACCAGCATTGGGGGAAAGACCGAAGAGGAGATGACGAAACTCGCCGGCCAAGTACTCGTCAGTGCCTTGGCCGTCCCTGTTGGCCTACAACATGAAGATGAGGATGGCAAAAGCAAGACATCGCGCCTTACTGCTCTTCTTGGTCTCACCAGAGCACCTACTCGCGCCGGACTGATCAAAGATGCCGTATGTATATTCGCCATCTTTGAGCTGAACGTATGTTTATATATTCATAGCTTTCCCGTGACGTCCTCCGTCTTTCCCCAGCACCCATCAAGTCTCTGTACACGCTCCTTGAAGCTTCATTCGACCCCTTGACGCTTTGCTCCTCCACCGCCCCGCTTCTCGCAGAACTGTGTGCACCAGACACACCATACTTTGGCTACCGTTCCCTCCTGGAACGTGCACTGCTCTCCCGCCTGCTCGCACAACTTTCTCAAGTTTATTCCACGCTTACTATCACCTCGCTCCTCGAACTAGTCTCTCCCCTCGAGGGCCTCGGCCCAGAGCAGGTAGAGGCGTTCCTCATGGGTTGTGCACGTCGCGGTGAACGCAGTGTGTATGTCGACCACGCCACTGGCACAATCACCTTCATCGACGAGGGTTTCGTAGTCAGCTCCGAGGACCCCATCCCGTCCACGAGTACCAACTCAGAAGCAAGCATCCAGCCCAGCGCTGCAGAGCTCGTGCGCACACGGCTGAGCACGCTCGCAGTGACATTGCATAATTCCCTTGCGGTTCTGTACCCCCCGCCCCAACTCTCTCCCGAGGAAGAAGAAGCTGCACAGCATGCCAAATTTGTGGAGCTTGTCGCGGCTGCGAATGCTGAGCGGCATGCGCTATCGCTCCGTCGTGCGCTCGTTGCCCGCCGACGCGAGCTCCTCTCTGAGCTCTCCGCTCGTAAGGAGAAGGAGGAGGCCAGCCGTCGTGCGGAAACGACGCGACGCGAGAAGGACGAGGAGGTGCGACGCGCCAAGCTCGAGATAGCCAAGAAGGAACGGGAACGCGCACAGAAGGAGGTAGATTCTATTCGTGCGGAGGAAGCCAAGAAGCTCGCACAAACACTGATCAAGAAGGGCAACTTGAAAGTGTCGGTGGACGTGCGTATCCTTTTTTAAATTGCCTACTACAGGGTTACTGATATGACTGTCCACAGGAAATGGAAGATCTATCGACAGATTCACTCATGCGCATGCAAGTCGAGCAACTCGAACGCGAGAAGAAAGAGCTCAATCAGCGTTTGCGCACCGCTGCCAAGCGAATCGATCACATCGAGCGTGCGTACCGCAAAGAAGAGCGGCCGCTGCTTGCAGAGGACTACGCGGAACAGCAGGCCACCGACCGCACAATCTTCGAAACGCTTCAGCGCTCGCGCATTGAGGGCGCTCGCCAGGCGTTCCAGGAGGACATGATATCCAAGAAACGCTTGAGCCGCATGATGCAGGATTATCAACAGAGAAAAGAGTTCATCATCGCACAGCGAAGTGAAGAGCACACAGCCAAACTCGCGGAGTCACACAAGAGAATCGAGGAGGAGAAGGAGAAGATGCGGGCCGCACATCAGAAGATGAAAGACGAGGAAGAACAAGAGCGTCTTGAGGCTGAGAGAATTCGCAGAGAGCAGGAGGAAGAAGAAGCTCGATTAGAAGCTGGTGAGTGTACTTGATCGCATATAGTCGTTTTCTCATGTTTCTTCAGAGCGCCGCGCAGCCGAGGAAGAGGCCGAGGCCAAGGAACGGGAAGAGAAAGAGAAAGTCGCCGAAGCACGTAGGAAACGGGAAGAAGAGCGTGCCAAAACTCAAGAGGAAGCAAGGAAACGTGCCGAACGCGAGGCTGAGGCTGAAGCACATGCCGCTCAACGCCGCGCGGAACAGCGCAATCAATCAGCAGCGCAACCAGCGCAACCAGCGCAGCCCCAAGGAGCTTGGCGACGTGGAGGAGCGCCCTCTGCACCCACCCGTGCTACTGCCGCTATATCCACACCACCACGGGTTGAAAGCCCTCTGCCTGCTGCTGCTCCTGCTGCTACCACAGGTGCATACCGGCCTGGTGCATTTGGTGCTACCGCCGGAGGCTGGAGAGATCGCCAAGCGAAACCTCCAGCTGCCGCACCTGTTCGGACTGCATCTCCTGCCCCTCTCACATCTCCTGCCCCTCTCACATCTCGTAATGCCCCACCGCCTGAACACAAGAGGAGTGATGATGGATTTGAGACTGTTCAGGAGAAGAAGGTGTGGAAATCTCGGAGAGCCCAGGGCCAGGCATAGATAATGTATGCTTGTTCGTCACACCTATGTTGTTACCATTATATGCATCTATTTCTATCCAATACCATACAAGCGAGTGTGTTGATTGTTGGAGGTACACATGCAATATAGTTAGTGTCCGTAAAATGTCCATGATTAGTTGAAACAATAAGATCGAGCTAAGCATCCTCTTCTGCAGCTTGCTGCATGATCTCTGAGGGCGGGAAGTCAGGTAAACGGCAAGGATCAGATCTCAAAGACCGATAACGTACCACCCCATATAGAACGCTGCATGGATGACACGATGCCTTCTTGATCATCGACGTCTAATGAACTATCCCTCCTGCGTCAAACCTATCAATGAACTATTTAGTAGGAGCGACTATCAGCACGAACCAGTAACCATGACCCATGTCGGCAGAAAGCATGCTGACATCGCTTGTTCTGCGGGAGCGCTGAAGACTACTTCGGAAGGAATGATCCCAGGCATTAAGCTCTGGGGAAGGGCCAAGTGTTCGGGGAGAGGGAGTTGGACTAGAAGGGCTGTTGTCTAAACGGCCGTGGTCACTATGAGGTGAAGTGATATCGCGAGTTAATGGGGGTGGAGTGGATGGTGCAGGGTCGACTTGAATAGCGGGGATGTCTACGATACACATTGGATCATCATCTACGATGTTGATGACGCCTGAAAGCAGTTTACCTCTTTGTGCACTGAGTGTCATTTCTCGCTTGGCCAAATATCTTCGTCGCAGTGATATCATTTTCAGCAAAGAACGAACACGGTCGAGGTTCACCAAATCTGACACAAGTTTGTTCGTCCCTTGTCTCACGATTAGATCCTTCAGCCTGCCTTGTGGTCAGAACTGTAACAGCATCAACGCAGATTAGTAACTCACTCTAGTGCGTCGCGGTCCACAATCAGCTTATGGTGGGCCAGAAGAAAAAGCATGTCGGTGAACGAGATGCCTTTGCGATGGCTGTCAATAATGCTGGCTTCGTGAAATAGCCGGCAATATACTGCTCTTCGCTGTTTTATGATGTCGAAGTCGACCTTCCTCAGCACCTTGTTTACTTTGCGTGGATTCAATGTCGTCTCCACTTTCGTCCCTTCTTTCGTCGCAATCTTCCGGATGTCTTTGCACGTCGAGACAATGGATGGAACGGAGTACTCAGTCGGGTATATGCGAACCTCGAAAATCCCATTTAATTTCTGAAAAAGAACTTGATGAATCTCGTGAACATTACTTCGCATGGAACTTACACCTAGGAACGGAACCAATCGCCTTTGTTCGAGCAGCCCAGTCTTTGGGTTGGAATACTCCGCCCACGTTTTCTTGAACGAACGAATTGCTTCACGAGTAATGGCCTTTGCTCCGCCAGTCGACTGGAAAACATAGGAGAAATTCTGCACGACGACTCCAGTGAACATGTTCACGAATATATACTGTTCAAGATAGCATCAGGAAGCACGCGCGACATTACTGAGGTTCACATACCATGCTCAGGAGGTTCCAGGCGATGAAGAGGGAGAACGCCCAAGCGGTACTTCCACAATCCGTTTCCACTAGCCCACTAGTGTTGATAGTGCACCGCGGATATGCCAGAGCACTAAACCAGCGTCAACTTCAAAACAAAAAGGACCTTTGTTCACGTACAAGTCATGCATGTATTGGTTCCAGCCTTCGCTATGAGTAGATATTTTAGAAAATATCACCAGAAAAACGTTGGAAATACCTACCCCGTACTCATGAATGCGAGCATCACGAGCGCCGAACCCATGGTTTGGTAATTCTGAGTGTGAGTTTCTGCAGAATACCATTTGGTCAAGCCGAAGACTTCCATGTACATGATGGCGAAGAAAATAAAAAGTATGAACCATAGGCCCAGGAGGTTCAAGATGACGGGTAAGCTCGCCCTGCAAAAAAAAGTCAATAGTTAATCAAAACATGACCGCCCTACTTACATGACAGTCTTGAAGAGCTGATTAAGGCTGTTGGTCCTCTGCACGAGCTTGAATGCGATACTGACGAGGAACAGTTTCTGCAGCTGCTCAACGGCAAAACCCATGTACCCAAACCGAACGACCAACGTCGTGATGAAACTGCCGCCGGCCACCACAACATCAAACAAATTCCACCCGTTGGCTCGGAAACTCCTCCACCCAACACCGTAGAACCTAACAGCGATATCGACGACATACATCGTTGTGATGATCAGCGAAAAGTCGTCTGAAAGGAGTCACGTTGAGGGACCGAAAGGAAGTACAAACACACCGATTACTAACCTTGAAATTTTGCAACAGCTACTTGGACTGTAAATGTTTGCGTCCTGAAACAAATGAGTTCATAGCTAACCAGGAAAGAAAGAGGCACAAACATGAGAACGATGATTTGTACGACAAAGAAGCACGTCATCATTCGCGTCCACCAGCCGTGCTTGTGGATCGCACAATCGTAGCACCATCCTCGTAATAGTTGAGTAGGCCGAGTCTGAGGACGCTTCGACGGTTTCTGGCGTTTGATCAGTTTCTGTAGATCAATCCATTCTCGTTGAGGTTGGGTCAGGAATGCAGAACCCGTCTTGGATGAGAAGTTTCCGATGATAATACTAAGCAAGCCGTAAGCGAACGGGCCGGCGATCTACAAAAGACAAGTCTCACCTGACAAAAAGAGTCAGAATTACAACGCCTCCGAGCAAATTGTAGATGACGAAGAAAATAGCGTTGATCTGCGAAGCGTCGACCCGTGGTTGTCGGTTCTTCCCAGTAATATTCATCGAGGCCAACATCACATCAATCCATCCCTCCAACGATACAATTTCAAAAAGAATGAGCATCGAAGATCGAAAGTTGTCGAAGGAGAACGTCGTGGAAGGTGAAGGATTGTCCCAGGCACGAGGGGCCAAATATCCGAAAGAAGTGCCGTATATTGTATTCGGAAACTCGTTAATGCAATCGTCGAGGCCTTGGACACTGGTATCGTTGCACTCATTCATTAATCCTGCAAATATATTGACGCCCCAAACGCTAAAGGGAATCAGATACAGGATCGCCAAAATGGCGGCATCCAAGATACGAGTCACCCCGGAAATAATGAGTGATTCGAATGTGTTCCGCATCTTCTCGATCAAGGTGACAAGGCGGAGAGCTCGAAGAGCTTTGAGTGCGTGGATGAAACGAGTCAATCCACTGACAAAAATGAGCGTGAATGACAAGTTCACTAGGATACCGATGAGTATAATGAAGTCCAGGATATTCCATATGCTCTTGACGTAGGCGTTTGGAGTGAACAAGAAACCATCGGCGATGATCTTGATAATGAATTCGACTAGCAAAGGAACACCGAGCGCTATCTCGGCGATGTTGAACCAAGTACCACGTACCATACCGTGCTCCATGTAGTAATTGCGCCGGTACAAAGGGGTGGCTACGCCCTCCGTGATGATACCACCAAGCACAGTCAACAAGATCACGAGCTGAAATAACGTATGGGCAACGTCGGAGGATGGGGCTCCGAATAGGCGCTCTCCGCCAGCAGGCTTGACAACCTTCTGGCACATATTCCGGAGACGATCTTCCTGCGAGAAAAGCCAGAAGGTCTTATCATATGTCGGGTGGTCAATGATAAAGTCCGCCTTCTGCGCCTTCCGCTCGGAATGCTCATCATGGTCGTTGTCAGTCGTGTCGGTGCTGTTGCCCGCCTTGGCGAGAATATCGCTACAAGTTCGTGTCAGCAAAGCTGCCACTTATATGTACTAGAAAGCTCACAGATGACGCTCCGTCTCTTCGTTTTGCACTGCTGTCGACTCGCGACGGCTTTGTCGTAAGTCCGCCAACGGCACATCATTAGAATCCGTAGTCCCAGAAAACAGTTGTTGAAGCATCGTCAACGATTTTGAAGGCAGATGCCTCGCACCCTTCAACGAAACGGGTTTCTTTCGCATCAGGATATCAGCAGTTTGTCATCTCAGACACTCAAAAATACATACAGCCCCATTTCGGTTGTGTTGTCTAACAACCCCGTAATCTTGCACAAGCGTTTTCTGCATTGGTAAGACCAGGTTTGAAGGAAGGTTTTCGACCTTGACGCGAACGGGATCTGCCTTGATCCATCGATACGGATTCAACTTGCGAGTCCAACTATTGTGCGTGACCCTTTGTGGGTGGTGTTGAACCCAGTAGTCCGATGCCTGTTTACTCTTCTTCGTTTCTTCTGCGACACTGAAGTTCTCGTGAATGACGGCGATGAACATTTGCATCACGATGACTGGAACAATGCGCGTCAACGAAGGAGGGCAATATGCATGAGCACTTTGAGCGACTTACAATTTGCAAATATAAGCCACGAGCATAAGAAAATAATTACGATCACCGCCTGCCCCAGGGAAATCTCTGCAATTGCTGTCGAGTACAAGACATTCGTCCAATTCTCGGAGGAAAAGATCTGGTACATGGCGAGGAACGAATTCCACAACTGTCCGAAATTCAACCCAGTCGAGTCAGTCATATCACCGCGAATGAGCTCCACGCAGACCAACGCGGCAAGGAGGTTGACGAGCAGCAAGAAAAGCGTCATATTCACTAGACCATAAAGATTCCCAAAGACCGTGAGCTGAGATGGTTTAGTTGTCTGTAAGATGTTCAGATGGAGACTAGACTCGCCATGAGCGGTTTCATTCTCGGGAATTCTAGAATCACCCTGTAGAACCTCCCTAGTTGAAATATCGTCAACCAGGGGTATAGCTCCGAGTTGTGAATAGCCGGAATCTGAATAACACTCGACCCCACAGCTAACACAAGATCCAGCCAGTTGTTCCCATGCTGGAAGAATCTTCGCCAAGCTGGGAGCTCTGCTACAATGCGCATGATGATCTCGATGTCAAAGGCCACTGTAAGCGCTAGCTCTGACTTGTCAAGTATCTGTTGATGCAGGTCGCTCATATCAGCACTGGCGGTGGCTTGTACCACGAGCGACGCGAGAGCCAGAAATACCCAGCACCAGCGCGTATGGGTGTAGAATTCCTTGAGCGAGTTGCTCTGAGAAATGTGTTTCCCGTCTGACCAACCCTCTTCTTGCTCTTCGACGACAAGTCCTAGTCTGTAATTGGAACAACATTAGCGTTAGCATATGGAAAAGTCAAGAAACACACGGTGCAGCACCAAAGGCACTCTTCTGTGTATCTGCACGTATGGCAGAGAACGAGTTCGTTATTACAGCAACGAATAGATTGATAAGCCAGATGTTCAACACGAGGATGCAGACAATGAAATAGAAGCAGGAGACAAAAAATTCAGCGTCGATGATCGAGTACATGATCTGGGACCACTGAGAGGAAATTAGCGCGACAGAAATATGAATAAAAAAACACATACGCCATTGGCTGAAGTCACAACGACAACTTGAAGCGCGGCATAATAAATATTGTCGAAGCTCTGGATGCCACTGTTTGGATTGTCTCCCTCCTGATCCGAAATTATGAGATCGTCGTCTGTCGAAGGAGCTCCAAGCGACGAACCTGACAAACCTGCCCCAAAGGGCAGATATAACCCTTGGCCGCGGAGCCTGATGTACCATCCAATTGTAAATAAGGAGAGACATTTAAGGTACCCGGATCAATGTAACCACCGCAAGATTGGGATATTTGCGTTTGATTTTCTCCGAGGGTGGGCTGAAGATAGCAATACCGTCGAAAAGAACCCTTGAACGATTGGATGCCAATTATCCTTCGAGAATAATTCATGTTCGATAAGCATTCAGAGACCGGATAGACTCACGAAAATAGCACCGCAGCGAAGACAACAAAGTATGCCACGTTAGTAAGCAGCGGCCGAGCGATCTTCAATGAATGCATGATTGTCTGTATAATTGTGTAAATGCCCATAGGTAAAATCCCGTCCGCAAACTCACAGTAGTTCCAGAAGTAATAGCGAGAAGTCTTGCTATTCGCAGCACAGTCATCGCTCTGAACGCAGCGACATGATGAGACCCACGCTCCACGCCTGCCATCGCGAGTGCAAAGCTCAACCAGAAGCTGAGAATGGCGATGAAGTCAATTCTTCCCCAGCTTTGGCGCAAGTATGGCATATTACGATACACCTTGTCGCGTGCATCATCGATGTTTAATCGGAATGGCAATGAGATCACGTCCGAAGGTGTCTGGTCTGACCGAAGGGCACGGGAGAAGAAAGTTGGCTGTGAGGGATTCCGGAGATGGGCGCGTGAAGAAGGTTCATCTACTATAGTCTGTTTTTCTTGACGCGAAGCGTCATGAGGCAAATTGCTTGGACCAACTACTATGTCAGGCATCGAACGCGACGGGGTAGCCTCGGAAAGTTTGAAAGGCCGCGATATACGATCATAGAAGGGCCTTAAGGAGAGGCCGCGTGACAAGGAACCGGATGCGGAAGGACCTAACCTCGATGTCGACGTTGTTGATGATGTCGAACTTACAAAGAAAGCTGATATCGGAACTTCAGGATCCAGCAGAAATCCAGAAACGCATATTCGCGCAATTGCTTCAAACCTAACAGGAAGGATCAGGCTGAGGGGATGGTGACCGGTATGAAACCTACGTGAATAGGGTGAACAACCCAAAAAGAACATAATCCTCCCAAGCAAAAAAGAAACCCTTAAGTGAGGTCGGCATAGACTGATCCGAGGGAAGAAGGACTGAGTGAGACGCTTGAGATATCAATACACAGGCGGTGAGAATTATTAAACAAAGTATCAGAGGTTCGGTCCATCTGCAAGTATGATTAATATTATCGGGCGGAAGAAACCTAGAAGAGGCATACGGGTGAGAAAGAAAGCCATAGAGGCGAAGACGAAACGTGCTGGAGGACTCTAAGAAACCGAGAGTGCGCCCTCGTAAGGGAGTTAGCTTTCTGGTAAGGAACACTTGTTGTTCGTTCCATTGTTCTTCGAGAGGTTCCTTGTTATCTTGTGTGGGAGAATACTCGCCATCGTCGAAGTCTCCATCTGGTATGCGGATTGAATTGTCCAAGGCATGGCCTGAAAGATTAACAACGCGGAGAGATGCGCGTTGAAGGTGCTTCGACATTACCATGAATGCTGAGCCCGTTCGTTTGAGAGGAGAAGGTGAGGAACTGTAACGCAGCGTCCTCCGCCTGGTGGGGCCTGTAGCACCTCCCGTGCGCTCGGTGTCGATGGTCAAATCATTAGCACTAGCCCAACTTCCATCTGTGGATTTCCATTGAGAGTTGGTGCCAGTGAGACGGACATCGTCTCCATCCTTGGATGAGTCAAGGTCAGACTCCGGAGTCGAGATTAACGAGGCGGAGGATGGACCAGCTTGTGCAGCAGTGTAGGGTAATTCGTTGTAAATCGAACTCCCATTGTAAGCTGATGCATTTGCAAAGAATCCGTTGTCTGGAAAATAAACCGGGTCCTCGTCTGCAGTAAATGGCCGGGGCGATATTCTTGAAGGACCCGCCTCCATAGTTACTGAGAGATTCGGGCTTAAGGGATCCTGCCCTGCATCTAACTTTGCCCAGCTGGCTCGTCTGCGAGCGACGGAACGACTACCATCCACTGAAGGATGAAGTGTTGGAGACAGACTCGGACTCGGAGGAGCTGAAGTGCCAGCAAGGCCCGTGATGGTGACAGTTAAGTCGATAGCGGAAGAAGAAGAACTTTGGGTTGAATGACTGAGAGATGAATGATGTTGGCTGTCCAGATGCTGGCCATCCATAACATATGCGTCACGGTAGCCTCCGTAGCGTTAATGCAACGTCGAGGAAAAGTCTGTACAAATATTTAATATTTAATCCCCGGATACTATCCTTGTGAAACATATTCTCGATTTGGATAGTCGAAACACTGATCGGATCACCGTTGTGGTTCTTCAACTTCTTGCACCAATCTTGCACTGCAGTTTTCTTCGTTTCGTCATTCATCATTAGTAATGCAAGGCGGCGAAGAGGATCTTTATCTCGGTGATGTTTTCACGGTTTGTGCTAATATATAGATGCTACCACCCAAAAGATTCATGTATTTGTTCAACTACAGGAACCTCCACGTCCACCAACACCTCCGCCAACCTTTGCAACATGCACTCGAAACGCCTTCCCCGATCTCAAAATCCGCCTGGTAGGATCGCATCCGTTATGGGCTCATCATCTGTACTGCTATTTGGACTCTGCACCCACCGGACGCTACTAATTTCTCGCGTTCAATTCAGATGGAATGCAGCATTAGCGTTTGCATCATATATAGATTCAAATCCAAAGATAGCACGCGATCGCTACGTACTCGAACTCGGGGCTGGTGGAGGTCTCCCAGGACTCGTCGCAGCACAAAATGGCGCCAAAAAAGTCTGAACATATCCACGCCAGTTCCATCGCCTTGCCTCACTCATTGAACAGGTTGTCCTGACAGATTACCCGGAGGCGGTCCTCATCGATAACTTGGAATTCAACGCGAGACAAAATCTGTCTCCTGACGAGAAGGATCATGTTGAAACCCAGGTATTTTTTGGGAGCATTCGTGGCTTACTTGATTGCTCATTTTTCAGGGATATATGTGGGGCCACCCTGTAGACAGCATAATGCGGGCACTCCCAAAGGATGCCTCAACTGGATTTCACTTAATTATATTATCAGACTTAATCTTCAATCACTCGCAGGTAAGATCGCTATGGTCCATTCATTTATCAGTGTCTCAACGCACATAGCATGATGCATTATTGAAATCATGCGATATGTGCTTAGCTTCTCGCTCCGCAAACGATGATGCCTCAATTGCACCATGCGTGCTGGTTTTCTACTCCCATCATCGACCGCATTTGGCAGATCGGGATCTTGGGTTTTTCCGCAAAGCTCAGGCTGCAGGCTGGGTTTGTGAGGAGATAGTGACGCGCAAATATCCGGTTTGCTTGATCCACGTGTTGATGAATTCTTTTCTGACTGTTCGATGCTGTACAGCCCATGTTCCCGGAAGATCCAGGTGAAGAGGAAGTTCGTGCTACAGTACTTGGTTGGAGGATGACCAGGGGGGATACCGGCGATTTTCCTCACTGAATTCTGATCTAGCACGCCGATAAAGTCTATTTCATTCCAGGTAGGTGCTATAGCACCTCTCGCCGTTTGAGACTTCCCATGACGCGTCCCCCATGGTGCGGTGCTATATTGAGATCCAGATCCAGTAAGCAACACTCCGGCGATTCAAACAAATATATTGCAAGTGATAAGCACAAAACTGGATAGACATTTCTCAGCGTTCCTCGTATGACTCGGATTACAGTCCAGGTGATCTGGGAATGAACTTCGTTCAACCACCACGTGCGTGGGTTGAATCATGCTATTCTTCAAGTCTTGACGACCGGAGGAGCATCAACGGGCTGGCTCGTTGCTGCGGATGTGGTCGGCTGTGGGGCACTTGGCTGGTTCGTGGCACCATATTCAGGTGGCTGTGGAGCACTTTGCAGGGGCGCCGGTGCGGGTGTTTCCGCACCAGTGTCTGTAAGGGCAAGTTACACACATGACATGCGCAAAATTTTCAGGTACTCACATCGATAACTACCCCTAGTACGTCTCCCCTGAACGTTGACACCCCTGAATATGAGCCAGAGCGCGTGCTACATATATGTTCAAAAGGAGTCAGTCACAACAATCGCACAGATGAGCACAATTCCGCACGAGGAGTCCGGGAAAGTATCCGAGCCTGACAGTGACAGGACATGAGTGAAATGCAAAGTTTGCAGCGCGGGGAAGAAGTACTTACAGAGTCAACAAAATGTTCACGATGAGATCACAGCCGCAGCCTGAGATGAAAGCTGCTGCAGCAGGGGGAAAGATAATGGCGACCTGTTCAAACTTGTGAGTATATCAAAAAGACTTGCTTGCACAAGAGCGGCGTACGATAACAAGTACACAATCAGCAGCACCGTTATTGGATTCCATGGTATCACGGTCTGGCGTGAGGGCTAGGTGGGGATTTGTGCGACGGCGTGTGATTTCACTGACGCTGAGAATCTGGCTAAAGCCAAAGTTTGTATAAGGTTGATGGGCTACCAATCTTACTAACTAGGGGTCCGGACTGGAAGTGGTGATGACGTTGGTTATTATGTAAGACGGTCGAGAAGCACAATCAAATGTGTCAGAAGTGTAAAATTTGGTATCGGGTAGTTTCACAAAAAGTAAGGAAGAGAGGTAATAAATACAACATCAGAAATCCGAGACACAGGGACAAACGGAAATTCATAATCCAAGTCATCATCCGGCGATAAATCATCATCACACCGTCCACCCATCTGCCTCTCCTCAGATAGAGAAAAATGGCTGCTCTGCATTCTGACCCTGTTGCTGCTGCTGCAACTGGAAGGGGTTATTTTTGGTCCCAAGTCCTGTCTTCTGTGCTGCTAGCAAACCCGCTTGCGTGTGCCCGTAGCGCAGTGCGCCGACATTCCCGAATGTATCTTGGCCATCGTCGCGATTGGCAAACAGACTGGCAAGATGCGAGTGCTCTTGGTCTGCCCGACTCGGACCACCACGGCCCGCACCTGTGCCTGTGGATGTGCTGCTGACAGCTGGGGAAGGTGACGACACTTGTGAGGGTACAGGTGAAGAGTTGTAGGAAGGTGCATTCGAGTTAGAGTAGGTTCCTTGAAGATTAAATGATGGTCCAGAGGTGCCATTGACTGGTGTCCCTGATGATACTGGGATAGGCGAAGAAGCAGGAGCGAAGGGATTATTGGAACTGAAGTAAGAATTTGAGGTCAACGTAACGAGCATCTGTATCAAAGCGATGACATACCCGAATCCAGTTGGTTGCGCAAATAAGGCTTGCTGCTGCTGCTGCTGCTGTTGTTGTTGTTGAGCTTGAAGTTGTTGTTGTCTGAACCATTCCTCTTGCGCCGCTTGTTGGGCCAGTTGCTGAGCTTGTGCCTGTGCTTCTTGCTGTTGACGAAGCCATTCTTGTTGTTGCCTCAAATACTCTGCCTATTAATGGAACGTTCAATCAATTCACAGTAAAACCAGGTATTACCATACCTGCATTGCTTCCTGTTGCGCCTGCTGTTGGTATGGGTTAAATGATGTAAACTGTGGCTGCATCGTGTATTGAGGCTGAATAGTGTACTGCGGTTGCATCTGAGGCTGAGGTTGCAAGCCTGTTGCATATGGAGTAGGATCGATAAAAGGAAATGGATTGTTACTGTTGGAACCGTTCGGCGAGGATCTGAAATGAACAAGATTATCAATTGAAATCAAGCATAAATATGGACTAACGTACATCTGCGCTTGATCATCGAATAACGCGTGAGCATTTGAGTCTTCAACGGCCTTATGTCTTTTCGCCTCCTCTTCCTCACTTAATCGTATTGCTGTGGCAAGGTCTTGCTCTTCAGCTTTGCGGCCCTGTTCCTCCACAAGAGTCCTTTTCGATGCTTCGATCGCCTTACGGAGCTCGTCTTCATCGCGATCAGCACCACGGTTGGCCTTCCGCGGGGGCGTTCCAGGAGGAGGTGCAAAGCTCCTCCTCCCAACATCTTCGTCTTCTTCTCCATTGCCTTGCCCTCTTATCATTCTGTCGCGCATGCTTGCCCGAGTCCGGCGCTCCTCCTGTAGACGTGCTGGATCACTAAGGAGGTTGGAGATATCCTTAGCCTTCTGCCGGACGTTAGCACCGCAATCTTTCGCGTCTTCATCCAGATATTGGAATTCCTTGAGTGTTTTGATGATGTATAAATTGTCACGGAAATATAGGACGACATTTTCAGAACCAGCGTGTAGGAGGTAGTCCAGCACGGTGAGTGACTGGGAGGGAGTTTGAATTCGGGTCCTCCATCCGAAGCAAGGCAGCTAACCTTGAATACATGTCGCCAATTCTTGCCTTTATCATTCAACCTTTTGTCAAGCATTTCCATGATCTCGACGAAGTCATTCCTGAGAACAATAGCACATCAGCACTGCTGGCGAACCACGACCACCAGGCAAGCTGCCTAACGATCACGCACTGATTGTATGACAGCTGAGCGATCTCGTTCATCTGAGTTCCTGATGGCCCCCATGGATCATTAGATGTTGCATCCCGAACTTTTGCCTGCGTGTCTGAATAGCCCTTGGTGTAATTTTTGGCGACACGGAGGGCACCCTTGCCAAAGTGCTGGAACGACATTACACCGTATCGTGATTCGCAGAACAGAAGTTCCACAGATTGTCAGGCTTTGCTTTAGTCAGATAGAGAAGTGAGCGCGGAGCGGATCGTGGTCGGTGGGATGTTGTGAATGGAATAGAAGGGATGTGATAACTGCGGAAGTCGCCGACCCAGGTTGCAATATGTTGCCATGTGTGAATCGTAACACACGCCGATGGTGAAGCGGTTATCATGCTTGCCTTCCAAGCAAGCGGCAGGGGTTCGACTCCCCTTCGGCGTATTCCTTTTGCGACTTTTTCTTGATTGCGGCTTGCCACTGAGTTGGTTTCAAGTATTCAAACCATCTAACTCCGCTGCCATGTGGTCATCGTGTCGGCGTACGAAGTATTGAAACCATACTTCTTTTTCCCCCAGTCCTACCTCATATCACATCTCATGCACTCCAAATCGCCTCTCTCGTACCCAATCCTCTCGCACCCAGCGCGCTTATCATCCTCGACATACCTCACAACCCAAGGGACACGAAGAAGGGACAACACCGCGCGTTCTCAGTGGCAGTTCCTCATATACGAATACCAACGCGCTATCGCTCCATTTTGATGCTTTGCTTTCGGTGCACGATCATGCCGTGCATCCTTTCACAGGCGCTGGGAGTGGTTCTTTTACAAGTACCGGGCATGGTCTGTCCACAAACACTGGGCATGGTTCTTTTTCAAATACAGGGAACGGCCCCTCAGATCGGAAGCTCCATCCATGTGATTGATCGTGCCAACTTAGTATGTGATCATTTCACATAGGTTTGTCTAGGGCCCTCAAGGCAGTAGCGAAGTTCTATCTCACGTCGCTTAGTTGCCTCGTGTTTTCTTATGGTCTATTCAACATTCGCTCCTCCCTTGCACAACATTGCACCACCCACCCCGCTACGCACGTTAGGTCTGGCCCTTAAGCCTTTGCTGGCTTAAATCCCTTCCTTCCCCCCATATACCCGAGTAGGTCCTTAACAAGTCCCTTTTTCCTTCCTTCATGCACGATACCTCCTTGCTAGAGTAGGCGATCAAGCTGCGGCGGTAAGCTTCTTTCGCATCCTCAAGGAAATCTCTCCATCGTCTTCCAACCATGTTGGTACTCAACAAATCCTCGACTTGTGATGTCTGTATGGAAGGCTACATGACTGGCAGGAATTCACCGCACTCGATCCCTTGTGGACATGTATTCTGCCAGAAGTAAGTACTCGATTCATCGATCGTGTGTTGTTTTCATCTAACTTACCCATCCGAAGGTGTCTCGGTCATCTTTTGCGCCACACATGTCCCCTTTGTCGGACTCGATTTTCCCCTCAGGACGTCCGCAGGCTTCACATTGATGATATGCAGTCGCCTATGTTTATGACCGCCTCCATAGAAGAAGTCCCTGAAACCCCTGAATATTCTTCTCCCCCTCCTGACAACGAAGCCCGCACCTTTTCTTTTTTTTCTTTTTCTTTTTCTTCTTTTTCTTTTCTCTCTCTTTTGCTCTGTGTATTATTATTTATTTTCCGGGGCCGTTGGAGCAGTCGGTAGTCCTCGCGTGTGTCGTAGTCTCTCCTCGCAAGCGATAGTGTCACATTATTGCATTATCACAGGCTAGTTAGAAGACACGTGATGCATTATCATGCCCGTGTCCTTCGCCTTCGTCATGTTATCGGTCCCAATTCGTCCTATGGGCACCTAGTATACTTCCCGTATTATCTAGTTAGTAAAGAGGCAGGCGGGGCTTATACGTCCCCTAGAATCTCATCCGTACAGAGCACCGCCGGTGGTCATCAGCCAAAAACCGTGACTTACTCCTAAAACGTTGAAGGCTGAAGGTCAGGACGTCGAGACAAATGATATCTATGGTTCGGAATAGTTCAGGAAGGCTGAACCAGAACGGAACTGTTCGGCAGGACCTAGAACCGAGAACCGTTTTGCGGTCCCGTTCTGGCTAGCATGCGGACCATGGATCGAACCACAGAGAACCAAACGGTTCGAACCGTGGTTTTGGACCGGACCGCGACAGCACTACGCACCTAATATGCAACTATTCTGAGGTGTTATGAAGTCGGTCGTCAAAACTGACAGTGACGCAAAGTAAAATTATCTGGTGTAATTTTCCATGTCTCCTGGATGCGTGTACATTCCAAATGCCAATGCGTTGTTCAAAGCGAAATCAAAAGTCTGTGCATAGTACAACCGACAACAAGCGGGTAAATACTAATATATTGTAAGATCTCTATTTATCACATCTCAAAGACAAACATATCAAACACGACTTCTCCCCCGTCTTTCATACTCAACAAGCATATCCACCGCACGATCCCGCGAATCTTCCAACTCATCCCGATCCTCGCTCTGCTCCTCAAATACACTCGACCCCAATGCCCGACGCAACTGCATCACCACCTCCTTCTGTGGTCCTCTCGCAGGCGGACTGGGCGGGGGAGACAATATGAACGAAACCTCGTCATTAGTGCCATCGCAGCACAGAATCCGAGACGGAAAGATCCGCCGGAATAAAACGATGGTGTTCAGCACGATTTTGATGTCCTCATCGTCTACGACTAGGTCTTTCACATTCAACACATCGTTCTCCCGTACTTTAGCGAAGGAGTCGGAGATAGCGCCGATGACACCACCTAGACTCCGGCCTGCATTGATGGTCTCGTTCCACCTGGCTTCTTGCTCTACGTCGTGGGATTGAGAAAGTGGATCGCTGTGCGAATGGGTGACAGTTTGCACGAAAAGTTTGGATGTATGGGAGCGGAGACGTTGGCGTAGGAGGGTCGTGGCGAGGGCACCAAGTGGCGTTAAGGATGTGGTGGGGGGTGAGGATGTAAGTGTCAGGGCGGCTTCCGAGAGAGAGAGCGTTTCTAACACTAATCGCTCGTAAGGGCGGACCACCCCAACACGAGCACGTTTCCATAACCTTTGCGAACGATCCTTTATGTAGAATGCTGGGAGTGAATGGGCAAGAAGAGCCAGTGTCGCCAGATCACTTGCGTGTTGTGTTGTTTTGCCAGATGTGCCTAACATAGACGAAAGACGCAAATAGACCCGAAGACGTAGAAGGGCTGGAGCTGAGGCGGGGTGAAGAGCAACGAGCTCGGCTAAGCGAATCCATGCCCTTCGCTCAAGTTCAAAGTCGTAGGCCTCGTTCACCATACGCCTGCTGAAAATGCTTCGGACTGCTCCAAGTGCACCGGTGCTCAATCCTAGTGCGTCAATGAGAGCATCACGTTCATCCTGGGAGCCGCTCTGAGCAAGTGCATCTGACAATGGACCTTGCTCTTGGCGGGGAGTTCTCTCCGTGGTGGTCGAATCCGCGTCTGACTCTGAGTCGCTGATATCAGGGGAGAGAGGGGGAGAAAAGGGTTCCGCCACCTCGTGAGTTGTAAGTGGTGCTCGACTGCTGATTAGGTAACTAAAGGGTATGAGACGCATGATCTTGGCACGTTGAACATATCCTGGAAGAGGTAGCCATGGGACGATGATTGTGAACAGAACCAGAACAGATGCGATCAGATGAATGGCTTGTATGGCGCTGCTCCATGACCACATCGTAGTAGTAGCAACAGGTGTAGAATCGGTAACCTGGGATAGTACCGAACCTTGGTGCGTGTGAGGATGCGAAGCACCTGTTGAGTTGAAGGGCGAGTTGAAAAATGAGAAGAGCGCAAAGACAGCAAGCAGATACTGCTGGGGCTGTGCCTGCATAGTAACATCGCCCTGGACTGGCGCACTGACAGGGTCACCGAGCAAAATAGGTGCAGCAGCGACAATCGGAAGCGGAGCGCCGGGTTGGATCTTACGGGGTCGACCTCGCTTGCGCTTCTCCGGCAGTGCTCCGGGGATACCCTCGGCGATGGGTGTGGGCGTAACAGCGGCAGCAGAAACAGCAGGCGATTTATCCTTCTTGGCCGCAGGTGCCTTTGTTAACTTGGGCTTCTTGCGGGCGCGCTCAGAGTCGTCACCCTCGTCTTCCCCATCGCCATCTTCATCATCACTTGCTTCGTAGGCTTCGGCATCATTGTCGATTTCATCACGTTCTGGGCCTCCAAATTTTTTGGCCCACTCATGGTCCCATTCAGCAAGGAGAGGTTGAGCACCGGGAATTCCAAGGATGAGGGTACGCAGCCCTTCTTGCTCGCGCCTCAGCCTAATCTCACGTCTTTTCAAAACGCTGTTACGACGATCAGCACAAGTACGATTACAAAAGGGGATAAATTTATTTCACCGGATATACTCAACTGCCTTTCCGAGCACATTGGCCTTGCTTCCTTTCCTCGCAACTTTGACACCGTCAATGTACCCGCGTTCATCTACAACATCACCTTCCTGGGTAGTATTTTGGTCTAGAACGCGAAGAGCAGGGACAGAGGCCTTGAGGCTCTGGATGCGCGCGTTAAGATTTGTACGGTAACGGCGCTCGATAGTTGTATGACTAGTCTTTGGGCGGCTAATGACAGCAGCACCTGCCATCTGAGTATTAGATGCGGATGATCCAGAGTCGGAAGTGGGAGTAGTCGGACCGGGGGAAGGAGAGGATGACGCCGAAGATGAGAGATAAGGTTGAGATTCCGGCTTGTGTTTTGGTGGTTTGGAGGAAGGTAATGCCGGAATAGAGGATATGAGCCGGGGTATGGGCAATTTTGCCTGCATAATCACCCCAGAGAAGGGGTCTGTGATATTCCATGAATAAAAAACAGCTACTGAAATAAATAAATAAATAGACCACGCATACCTGTACCCGAGCTAATCGGTACCATGACCGGGGACACGGACGTACCGGATGAGATGCCCATCCGGGGTGATTTCTCATCCGCCGAGCTGGAGGAAGCTGAGGCAGAGCTGAGGGTAGGTGATGAGAAAGTGAACGGAAAAGAGGAAAGTAAATCCTGGGGCTGGATATGAAGAGAATTCATGTCGAACATAGTCTGTGGAGATGTGTTATGATAGTGCAATGTACTTGGGTCGACAGCCATGGACAATGCAGCATTGAGGTCAAGGTCCATAGGAAAAGAGAAGTTGAAAGAGCCGCCAAGGTCAGGAAATTTTGAATTCTGGTCAGAATTCAAGTCCAAGGGCTGTTGCGGCCAGAGAGAGGAAAGCTGAGCCCAGTCTGGTGGAGATGATGCCTGGGATGAGGATGTTTCTGAATCTGACAGATTATTTAAGAGCATGGTGAGCGAGTCACTGAGCTCATCGTTTGAAACGTCGTCGACGTGAATTTCGCCGTCCATATTCATTGCTGCGCTACTGCCGGTAGGAGAGCAAAAGACTAACAGCACGCAACGTTCGGGCCAGTTATAAGAGCGTATTGTAATCGTGCCACTTTTCTGAATCACCAGTCGCACCATTTCTAAATTATTCCCAACTTAGGAAGTTTATTCTCACCACGCGGGTTGACCGGCAATTACATATATAGATTGATATGACGTCAATTGCTATGTCTGTATATACTCGATTGCTAGTCCGTTGTTATTCGCCACTGCAATCATGGCGAAGACATTCGTGGCGTGTCGTTACCTTCCTGGAGTTTCATAGGTGCACAAGACACCTCAAACTTTCCACAATTGGCTCGGTGGTACAGTAATCCTCGTGAACAACTAGTCTATCTCCGCATGACGAATATCTTTGTCTTTCTTGGCGTATCTTTGAGTCGCCGTACCATGGTTTGTTCCCAGTGGCTCCGTGTCACCGCACTCAAGCTCGTAGCCGAGGGTGACTTCGTCACGAAATTTCCGCTCAAAATGCTGAGCAGCAGCCGGAGGGAGGCTGCGGGGTAGGAGAAAGGTGAAGGAGTGGTTGATGTGTCTGAATCGGTCCAGGGAAAGGTAAATGTTTTGATGGATGATCACTATATGTTATAATATTGGATTTGCACAGCTTTGCAATTGATGATTTGCCTTGGCCAACGTTTCTTCCACGTATAAATTTGAAGGTCTATTGGAGTGACATTCAAATTCTGGGGAAATCACTTTTTACACGAAAGGCGTCGTCCGCACTATGATTTCTTTGCAGCTCGAATTCCAACCTGATAGCATTTGTCACATCGGCAGTCACAAGCACAAATGGTAGCACTAACATAACGACCACGCCGCATAGTTTCTCTGGCTTCTTCTCTGGAGGTGTCAGAAAGGCAAATGCCTGGACAAATACGGCCGTAGGAAGGTCAAAATGCCTCCCGCACTCCGAAGTGTCGTCAACCCATCGGCTTTCCAAGGCCACCTACCAGAAACAGCGATCGCTGTTGTCAAAAGTGTATCATCAAGCAAACGCGTTAACGCGTCTTAAAATCAAGCACCTACTAGTAGTCACTCGGAAGAAATCGAAGCTGCATCCAATTGACTGCAGCAATGGTGCAGCATTAAATATTAATGACCTGCCAGCTGGTCCCTAGAAACGGTGATTGTTTTTGCAGGGTCGATGCTCGCATCGCGTTTTTCATAATATTCCCGGCATCTGCGGGTTAATCACGTCACCCTGCAGATCCACCCAACCTCCACCTTCCCTAGTGTTACTATAAAACTTGTTTATCGATTATCTGTAAGTGAGAAAGGTAGAGATTCGAAGCTAGAGAGCCCTGGTCATCATGGGTCCTGTTGAACATCATTCAACGTCATGTGACCTGATACTTTCACAATGAATGGAATTTGAAAGTCTCAAATGCAATTGTCCCTAAAAGGAAATCAATCGACCTTCAAGAAATCGCGGTTTCGGTTGCTCAGCTTCGTGTTTTTCTTTCGTGCTCGACGTTTATCGAGAATTTCGGTTGTTGACAAGTCGTTGACTTGAGCTCGTTGCAACTGTAGTCAGTTCATTTACCTTCACTATATTGGCTGGTAAATTTGATTGTTGCAAGCACATCATATCCCAGGTACCGCTTTTCTCCTACTGCTTACCGCATTCAAACTCTGCTCACATCCACTCAAGTTTCATCTTTTGTTGCGTTGACAGGCAAACAACGCATGGCCTTTGTCTGGTTCAAAGGCTAGATTTTGAACTCACTGCAGGAACCCAGTGATCTTTACTCCTTTTCGTCTTGACGCAGCGGCCGTCCTATTCATTTACTTCGAACTCTCTTTTACATTAACATGTCACACACAATCCCCCAAGTCCGCAGACGTCCCACGAAGCTCAGGCCGTCCGGAGTTAGACCAGATTCTAATGTTGTTCGCGCGTCAGTTTTCGAGACTGCCCTTGAGCTCGGGATTCACAATTCCACCGTCGCGAATTGGATATTCAATAGCCCCTTGCCTGAGGAGGCAGAGGAACTGGAGGATATCCCTCCTGAAACGGAGGTAGAAGAAGTACGTCGTCACCATCTCAGATATGGCTGAACGCTGAATCAAGTTCTTTTGTTCACTTCATCATTGCTGCGTTCACTCGCGCAGATTTTGACTGCCCTCACTTTTGGCTCGCATACTGCGAGCGACGAGTCGTCAATGACGTTTTCCCCGCACAACAACGTTGCATCCGCAAGGCAAATACACATGCACAAGCCGAGCGTATTCGAACCTCTCCACGTGCACTTCAATGATTTTGCTTCTGCGCAGCTGACGCTATCATTGCCTCCGCTGAGTACGCCAGTCGATGAGAGGGAGAGGGTCGGAAGCATGTCCAATTCGTCTGGGAAGCCGTCAAATAATGTGGGACACCAATCGAGTGAGGATATCACACGTCAGATCGACCGCAAATGTGCCACACCAAATTCCGCAAAGTCTGAAGCGGGGTATGTGAGCGACGGTCAATATCTTTCTGACAGTGCTGGTCTCAAAAAGTCTGGCAAACTGAAAGGAAAAGGCAAGAAAGGAAAGCCGCCAGCCTTGGACTTGCGTTCCGGTTTTGATGAAGCGCCCGGCTATTCTTCGGATGGAGGTTATCTCTCTGCGTCATCAAGCAAGTCGCAAGGGAAGTCAAGTAAGGGTAAATCTCGCGCAATGGCCTTCTTTCGGAGGAAGCCAAAGAAGCAGCGAGCCAGCGATGAAGAAGATGATAACTACATACCACCAGTCCCTGCGATGCCTCCAATGGCCGTTCCTTCGAGTCCAAGACCTTTGAAGCATCTTGTCGCAACACCTTCATCCCCTTCACGTTCTGGCTTCACTCCTCTGAAGCTGAACTTTAACACCTCAACTCGAGCGTCAAGTCCTGTCTTACACTCAAGAAAAGACCGCGCTAGTCCCCCACTTGCTCGAGTAGCAACACCATCCCCCACTCCCACTCCTCCTCGACCATCCGAGCAGACAGTAGATTCGATGCCGTCGCCTTCGCCTTCGCCTGTGCCTCCGTCTACGCCTGCTCCCGCTCTTCCATCCACGCCGATATCTCACGCACCAACTCCCAGTACGCCCCTTATTGTGGTATCACCTACTGTCTCCCAGGCTCCTGCAACCCCCATTCGTTCATCCCCGATCACCTCTCCCCGGCATATCACTATTCGACCCGCGGCTCCTCCACCTACGCAGCCATTGCCACAGCCGCCTCCAATTCCCATGCCATCCACGCCGTCACAAAGGGCTCCTGGACCACCACCTATGCAAGCACTGCCTCCGGTTCCAGTGCGTCCACTTCCCGTGCCACCATCTACGCCTACGACGCCCTCGCGGAGGCTGCCACCTTTCCGACCGGTTGCAGTGGTATCTGGCTCTACAGCTCCATTAGTTCCTCGTCGGCATCCACAAACTCAGCCCCGCGTTCTATTTTCGCCTCGCCCACAGCCGTCACATAGCGCATCTGACTCGGTTGTCCCGCAATACAAGCATGACAATGGTGAGGCATCACCGAGGAGGTACCAGAGCCACAGCGTCATTCCCAGTGATGACAGCTCTAAGACCCACCCTCCCGGGCATGGCGGTACGGTACGGAGAAAGCATTCAGAGATATCACCACCTCCATTTCTTCAACGGCGCATGCATGGCATGCAGGGATCCCCGCGGCATCCACCCCCAGATTCGCCTCTCCCACAAGTTCCGAATGCGCGCCCTATGCACCCTCCAGCGTTCCCCTCGAAATTCCATGAACACTTTTCGTCCATGTCGTCAGTAAGTCATACTTCGCCTGCTCTGCGCAGTACGAGTGGGTCTGGCTCCTCATCTGGCCCGTCTGTTCGCTCCTCCAACGCCCCGTCAGTATCTACTTCTGACAGTCACGGCAGCTCGAGTCATCACTCAGAAGGCGTCGTAAACATGCGTTCAGATACACGATCTTCCTCGCGGTCAGAGTCTGGCTACGGGAAGCAAATCACGGACAGCATCGCTTACTCACACTCACATTCGTCCATACTCGATACCCGGAGCGACATCAGTGCCAGCGTCTACGATGAGCGTTCGAGCACATATGACGAAGAGGGGGGGAAAGATCCCAAGGGCACACAAGCTGACGACGAGGACGAGGATGAGCCATCGATCTATCCCTCAGATGAGAAGACGGCTGGTAGGCGTACAATGTACCTGGTCGAAAATGGCCAGGCTCTGGATGAGGACGGAGATGTGTTCCCGCCCCCATTACCACCCCCGGTAGGAAGATACTTTTAACTGACGTTGGGGTATCAGTGACCGTTCGCTTTAATTTATCTGCTGTTTTTGGCTTTTTTGTAGTCGCTCTTTCGCTTGTTTTTTTTTCGTCTGATGGTTGGCTTTTTTGATAATTTTGATGGCGCAAGCACTCGAGACATCTGCTCGATGCAGCTGTGGTAGTAGTAGATACGATCTTGATGTTATGGTAATAGGTTAATGGCCTAGCACTACTAGGACTAGTCATGAATGCATCGCGTTGCAGGCTGGTAGAATGCAAGTAATTTAATTCAACTCGTCATTGACCCGGGGTCTGCCTTCACGCCTAGTCTCACACTTTCGTCAGCGTTGACATTTCAGATCTCATTCATCATCTCCAGTACCCTACACTTGCGATATCTATACACTCACTGTAGACTCCTGGAACTCTCGTATGTCCGCCTCCGCTCCCGTTTGGGTCACTCGGGTGGCCTATCACCATTTCACCCGCAGTTCTTTTACCAACAGAGGCATATTCGGCCGCGGCTGCCTCCTTCCCTATGCCATACACACCGTCACGACATAAGAGTCCTTGTATCATTATCCACGCAAGCACTAGAGTCCTACGTCCATGGTCATTTTGACCTCCTGGTATCTTCAGCGGCTGGTAGAGCCGGTACACGGCAAGTTCCGTTTTCTTGAGCACAAACTTTGACCGTTTCTTGGAGTGCTGCAATTGGGGTTAGATGTGATCTGCTCATGAGATGAAAATGGCAGACCTTTTGGAATGAAGTGACCGTCATATATATCATCACTCGAGGTGGCACGTGGCGCTATAATATCATCTTCAGTGCAGGCGCTTGATCTCTCGCCAAAAAAGGCTACCAATGGGTCCGATAGGCTGTCATCGCAAAGTCTCCCGTAGAACTGATTCAACGTATGGTAGAGACGCTCTGTCTTCGAAGGTAGGTAAGCGATCCCGCCCAACCACTGAGTCGATCACCACTTGTCCGCGTTTTTGAACATTTGGGTAAGACACCATGGCGAGAGCAAAAACCATCGAGACTGAAATAATCTGTAAGAAACTTCAGCAGTGGACAAGCTGGGTCGGATATCGGCAAACCGTCTCGTATGAACCTGAATAGATATGTATCAATGAGAGGTATACCATCCCGTGTAAAAAGATTATGAACCCAGAATAGTAGTAGTAGCTGCTTTCTTTAAGGTACCCTCAAACAATGGTCTGGATGTCTGATCTTGCTTCTTGATTCGTTGGAGATTTTCTGCTACCATCGAAAACTGACCAAGGGCCGAGTTTTCGGCCTTGACGACCATGTGATTAATAGCTAGAATGAACTAATATCTTTCAAAACGAAAGATGCCCACCATATGCTCCTGTGCATATTGAAACGGCACGTCAGTCATTTCTCTCATGCAATTGGCCGAAGTTTGAGAGCATCGCGTTTGATTGAAGATCCCTAGCACCAGTCAGGTAACTGCAGTACTGCGTCAGAGTACAGAGTGTCAGCTATTTTTACGAGAAAAATAGCTTAGCTCACAGAAGGGGAAAAATTTGAGCAAGATTGCTCTCTCTAGGGTCATCGCTTGAAAGGCAAGAGCCACGGCATTTTCTATGATTCGAACCAGAGGATCATCACGAGGACTAGTTTGGCGGCCGTATGTCGCTGACATCGTAATTGATGTGGAGAATCTATGAACAGGTTAGTAATCATTTGATGTTTGCAAACACATAGACTGACGTTGCAAAGTGACAATGAGGGTCATCAATTAGATTGATCATCTCATGCACGCGCTTGATCTGCATTGGACGAAACTTGGGTGCAGAGTCAGGACGGAAAGTTTGGTGCAAGAGTCGTCGGCAACGACGCCATTCGTCACCATAGCCTGCAAACGCAAAAATGACCGACCAACCAAACCTGCCTATAATCTATAATGATTAAACAAAACAATGTTAGAAGAACGCACGGCTCGAGTGCGGCTATGTACGGTCTATCAGATTAAATGCGAGAACGCTTGTCCAGCAAGGCTTCCGCAACATGCTGAGAATTGATCGCCACGACTTCCTGGTCTAGAAGTCGCACGAAAAACAAGTCTCCTGATATAGTAATTTGCATAACATATGCACTGTGGTACTATCTGACCACGTACCATAAGCAGCAGCCCATTCGGTATAAGTCAACCATGGTGCCTTGGTGTCGACAAACAAGACGTTTCCTAACAGGGGGAACGGCACTGGGCCAAGGGGAAGTTCTCTTTGTTATCAATGAACCGCATGAAGGCTTTTATAACAACAAAGGATGCGGGTAAGACGGCGAGCATAGCAAGGCGAACATCAACTGAAGGAAACATGGTTAGAGCAGTGCGTGGGTACGTATAGATACCAAAGGCGCAAAACAGACGTTGAGTTATAACTGCACGAAAAGCGCCAGGAGCTTATTATGTTTATCGTGTGGTACGGGGCATGACGGTGAGGATGACTAAGCGCACGTAGGCTTGGCGCTGACCTCAAATAGCGCGCGCTCGTCGTGGTCGGCGACGTGTGGAGTTCTGTAGGCAGTGAGGAACCCGGCGGGAAGGGAGATGAGGGCGGGGGTGCCTAAAATAGACAGCCGAGCAATATATTATCGGGTTGGACAAGCGATAAACGCGTGCCGTCATCGTGACCCAGCTCCGAATCTACCCCCTGATACTATCCAATCTGTACATGGGTATAAATACCTTACATAACCATAGTCGAGTACTGTCGAGCGCCCCTCTGCCAGTGGAATATCGATCATCCGGGTCTTGTTAGTCATACCATAACGATTGGTAAGAGCCCAAACGACGCAGAGCAACCTTCTCCGGCAGTGAAAAAACCGCGTTTCTCAGGCCATTAACTAGGATCTGTCACCCAAGTGAAGTAACGAACGTTTCATGCACGATGAAGACGCAAGATTGTACATTAAGTATGTTACAGCTAACAATCTATTATAGAGGAGAAATCAGCGGGGAAGGGCAGGGTGCAAATGTAATCTTGCCTCGACTCCAAAGTTCAGACCTTGGTGGGCTGCGTCTGGGACTGCTGTAGTTTAGCCTGCATTACATTAATGAGATAGCTCATATTCTCCTGCTTCTTTTGTATCGTTTCTTGTAGCGTATCGAGATTAGTGCGAATATATTCCACTTTTGTTTCATAATATTTTGTGGCCTGTGCCCGAGACTGTACGGTCATCTAATCAGCGGTGGCCTGTAACATAAGACCTCACACATACCTTCTTCACGTAATATCCTGTACCGACGTCGACGATCACATTCTCCGCATCACTTAAGTGACCAGGAACATATAGGGAGTTGGTCAAAGGAACAAGGATAGTCGTTCCTGCACAGATAGAATTAAGTAAGAGCCTGAAGATGAAAATTCCGATGTACCTTTGTTTTGAGGTTTAATTTCTCTGACATTCTCAATGCATGACTTAAACTTCGCTTGTGCCTGCTTCAGCTGAGCGAATGAATTTGTGAGGTGGTTCAGCTCCTACAACACAATCAGAGACGCAGAAAAACAGTAATATCATTAAGGTACCTCCTCTAGCTGACGGCGCACATCAGATAGCTGTTGGAGGTCGAGATCAGCAACATTGATTTGTTGAGGCTGCGACGAAGTGGTTGAAGCCATCGCTGGATTGAGCGTGACAAGAGTGTGACCGATGGTCCCTTCAGCTGTGACATTAATAGTGTGAGACAATGCGAGACTCTAAACGGTTGCTGCCTGCAGTAGCCTGTGCATGCGGCTGCAACCATGTCCATCGATGCCATCGACTCAAGAGGAAGAATACCTCAGGATATAGGTCTGTTATTAAGTCTAAAGCCGCAAGAGTTCAACTGATACCCCGCTGTCCAGTTGCTATCTTCCACGCTTCGTTTCACCCAACGAAGGGTAATCTAGTGGACTGGTGTTTGAAGGCCAGCGATGGTCTGTTTGCAGTTTTCATATCGGTTAGAGACTTAAATGTGCTTCAGACCTTGAGCTCGATGGTGTTGAATTTAGCACCCTCCCCAGTGGTCTCCATCTTGTAGACCAGGATGTGGTGTATGTGCCCTGCACCCATACCACAGCTCTACTTATCAGAATTCAATAGATACTTCACGAAGGATACCCATTCCGGCATATGTGTTTTCCGTCGGCGGAGGACCGCTGAACAAGGCCACCGCGGGTTCCGGCTGACGTCTCTTGGAGTTCTATTGGCCAAATCTACCCGGCCTCGTCCATGGCGGCATGTCGCTACCCTTCGGACTTTAGCTGACTCCATCTATCTCTCGCTAGAAACCAGAGGTGTTTTAGAGCCATCTGAAAGCGATTGGGAACCCGCTCGTGTTTTTTTCGAAGAACGCAAGGTTCGACGAGCAGATCTCAGTGGTGCTGGCGAATGGTATGGTTGGAGTCATGAACTTGATAATGTGCGATGCAGCATGAGTCTTACCTTATGTTTCTCTGACCCCAATATACAGCCGGATTCAGAATTGTCTCGATTTAATCCTACCATGCACCTCTCACACTTGTTGCGCATCCTGGGACCTTCGGCATTGACGTTATACAAGCATGTCCTTGGGCGTCAGAGGATACTTATATATACGCTCCCGCCGGTTGAAGCCGCATGCATACTGTGCCAAGTGGCCGCAGATATCTGTTACGCAGCTCAACTTGACCCATCAACTAATGACATCAATGAAAATGACCCGGCGACGCAGTATTATACGAGGCTTAAGGGTAAAACACAAGAGGGTATTCATGTACTTGGCATGGTTACTCTCAGTGACCTTGACAAGATGGATCGCGAGGGCAAAACTGGTCGAGGTTGGGTTGCTTGTAAGTGATGATAATATAGCTCTTGGCGTGCCCCTCATTCCGGTTTGAAAGGCACGACTGATGCCATTTTTCTGGACAAACCATTTTACTACGACCTTTTGATCGATCTAACGACATCTACACCCTCCAAAACTTCACGACCGACCTTATACCTCTCAAAACCGCAGCCGCAGCCACCTGGTTCCAAAGGGCCCACACATCGTTTAACCGTTTTTCGTTTCACGTGGAGTGATATAAGGCTGGTACATATATTTGCAGTCATGTCTCTGTATACGTGTTGAACACGCCTGACAGTGGAACGAGCTTGAACGCATCCTGCAGCTGGATGGCGATCAATGTGCACAGCCATGCTGCCGCCCCTCATCTGAAATCAATGCCAGAAATAAACCCTCGTCTTCGTGGACAGACCCTTGGAGAATATATGAAGACGTGTGCATTGTATGTGCTGGGCTCTGGATGGGGTCCTGGCGTGGCAACTCAGTTGCGTCCTATTCCACTGGCAACGGATCCCTCGCCAACTGGGGCAGCATCAGATTAGAAGGTGACGATGATCTTACCGTTGACGGAACATTTGTGCGTAACCTGGGTATGGGGATTGAAGGGTGTCCTGGTGGAAGCCCAAACTCAAAGGGAATGAGAAGGACCAGTGGCATGACTTGGCCGGTTGGAAATACTGGCGTTGACCGTCGCCAGCCTTCGTCATCTTCCGCTGCTACGCGATCTATGCCACAGTTGTGCAACAATGGTAATGACACAGATCCAGAAACCAACGAACGACATGATCGTCAGATTCTAACGACACTCGCCCTACTTCAAACATTTCACGCCAACACCAGCTTTCAACTCTCTCGCCTAGTTGATCTACTTCCTTCTGTCACCTCCGGTACACCAGAGACTTCGGTGATTTATATTACTCCAAAAGATATGGTATCATTCGAGCTTGGCCCTCTAAGCTCTCTTGATGCCCGTTACCTAGAGTGGTTAGCTGACGAGTATGGTGCAGGGTCGCAGATCGTAGTGAAGAGGGGATGGAAGGATTTATTTGGAATGATATTTGGCTTTGGTTGACTAACATCGACTCTCGCTGAGAAGACGCGGTGTTTTATATTTATCATTTTGCTTTGTTGGCGGCTTGATGCCCAACAGAAACGTAGTGTTAGACCCTATTAGACCAGCCCCCTGCCTTGAGGCTTCATTAACATTAATTACTTATGCAGTCACTAAACTCCACAGTTTGCTGACTAAGTACAAGTCATGCCACGGCCGCACTAGAATTCCGAGCTGTATCTGTCCCACGACCGGCCAACAGCCTACATCAAAAGCTATCCTCTTCTTCTTTGTAATAATCATCTAGTCGCAAAGTGAATGGCAGAGAGCAAGGTAAGCTCAACGAGCATCTCCTCACCTTTTGTCACCGTGGCATATTGCAGGGTCCCACAACTACCGGCGGTTCAGTGAACAAGCTCGCCATGTCTCGAGCGCTCGGGGCTGCATTTCTAAGCCATCAAGTCGAACAGCTGGAAAAATCGGTTACACGTGGGCCAGCATCTGGAAACTGGAGAGACCGCCGTCATCCGCAAGCCGACTTGGGTAATACCAACCGTCGCGGTGTTATCAATCATACACCCAAGCAGCGCCCATCTTCAGGCAATAGGTCTGCGAAGAAGTCTGTCGCTGAAGCTGTACCTGAAAGAGAGCACAGTGAAGCCAAGGTGCAAAAGCCCAGGAAATCGAGCCAGGAGGCCAGGGGTGACAAGGATGCAGATATAGTAGTGGTCGATGCGAGTGTATTGGTACACGCCCTCCACCAGGTGAAGAAATGGTGCAGAGATGGACGTGATGAAATCGTTATTGTACCCCTTGAAGGTCAGTCGAGACGTTAGAAATGTTTTGTCGTCTGACGTGAGGTGGCTTAGCCTTGAATACTCTTGATTTACTCAAGAAGGGAACAAGTCCTCTCGCCCAGCGCGCGCGGTCAGCTTCACGAATCTTAGAGGCTCAAGTTGGCACAAATCCCCGTATCCGTGTCCAGCGGGATGATGCCTTCGTTCCGTGGGACCGCATCGAGTTCAAGGACATGTCACCTGATGATGCTAAGGACAAAGCTACGTTACAGTCACTGCACCTCTCTGGTTCTCCAGAGTGGGTTCGGCGCATGATTTGTTGCGCACGTTGGGAAGTTGATCACGTCTCTGAAACTCGTGCTTCAACGGGCGACAAACTGAAAGTCGTTCTTGCTATCCTTTCCCCTTCTGCTACTCCAGCTCAGGTCTGTCGAACCGAGGCAATGCCCGAAGTATCATCTCCGGTACCCCTTCCAGCTCCGAGTCCACACACTCACAAGTACGAGCCTCGTTCAGCTGGCCTGTTGATTGGACACTGGGCTACCCGGGCTGGTATCACTCTCTTAGAAGTGGAACCTTCCGCAGCGCCACTTGTTTCACCTTCATCGAACCACCCTCGTAATCTTGATGATGACGATAGAGGAAAACGACAGACCGGTCGAGGCAGACGTAATTCCCATACCGCTCAGGGGGGTCTTCCTGTCGCTCGAGGCACCGGGCTAGTGGAGCGCCCTGCTGCCGTTATGCAAATGATGGAAGTGATCTCTCAGCCTAGCAAGGTCGTCCGCGTTCTTGCTCGAGGCGAGAAACTAGAACCAGACCCATAATCCTGATTATGCGGCATCTTTGAGTACAAGGTGTGTTCAGTTTAACTTATGGATGTTGACTACTGACCAATACAGCCGAGATATAACTGTTCCTTGGTTCCAAGGCTGTTCCAGCTCGGTCTCGATCAACGACGTCATGGGAAGTATTGGAAGCCTCACAGATCACGCATACTCGCTCTGCCTCTCATTCCTCAGAGCATGGATTCTGCAGGAAATATCTCCAGGCATCTTTGTGTGGTCTCTTTGCTTCGAGTGTGCGGTCCTTTTGAAGGTCTAACCACAGCAGTTACGGAACTAGTGTTCATGATAACTTTTTACTGGTTCCTATCATCCCACAAACACTTTGTTTCACTGTCTGCGGACTGTCCGATGTGCCCCTACTGTGTATGTTCTATGTCCTTATGGTCCCATTTCTCGAAATAAACTATATATTCATGTCCCTGGCGGTTTGATTCGACATCTGTTCTTTCGGACTGGTTGCAAGGGGTGGAAGATAGTTCTTTCAACCCTACTGGAGGTTCGCATCTATTCGCATCTCACCGTCTACAGTGGTCCACCAGTTATAGTTGTTTATTTCTGAAACCTTTGGCCAAACATATAGTCAACGGTGGCATGTGGTGGGAACTATGATGACATGGGGCCATCCATGGTTAATACACAATCAGCCAACAAACAGGTTGTTATATTTCACCGGAGTCATCTCATATCGGTCCTGCGTTTGTTCGTTCATGTAAATGGGACATCACCAACACTCATCACGGCTTGGTTCACCACCGTGTTCAAATCGTTCTCGTACGACGCCAATATTCTTGCGCTTATCAGAATTTTGCTCATCGAAAACCGGCTCAGGGTGCGTCCAGTAACCGGATCCGAGTCATTATTTCAATAAATAAATGAGACAGGTTCCGTGTTCTATATATATCATGATGAAGCTCATTAATTCTTTTTGCTACTACTATATAGTAGTATCGACTCGAGGGCAGCTTAAAGGCGACTCTCACGATGATACCCAAGGCTTTTGAGACAGTCTCCTCTGCACACTTGTCTTTAGAGACTACCATCAACATATATCCGCCAGCAAGTGATGCCATAAGACTAAGTCTTGATATCCTTAGTTTTCTGAAGCAGAACGGTTTGGTGAGTACTTTGAATTATCCTGCCTCGGCGCTCAATGACCCCGGTTAAATAGGATGCCCATGAGCTCCTGAAACTTCCTGCTGTTCGTCTGCGGGTCGTCGATGACACCCGACCTTTGAGGGATTACTTTGTTTCGTATGTCAAGATCAATTCAGCGATGCATACATGCAATGTTACACATTTACCAGCTCTTCGCATAACACGTATCTACTCGCATGGCAAGTCCTCGGTCGTGCATCTTCCGAGTGCTACACACATGTTCTCTCCAAGAACGCACGCTGCGTTGAGATCGATGTTTGGTGGTCTTCCAAGGGTCCGATTGTCACCCACGGACATACGCTCAGTCGAAGCGTCACGTTCAAGGCAGTCTGCGAGGCTATTGATGAAGCAATCCGTGACGAAGACTGGCCTGTTATTATCAGTCTAGAGTGCCACGTGCCGATAGCCCACCAAGGCGAACTCGTGGATATCATGAAGGATACATGGGGCAATAAGTTGGTGCAGGAACCATTGGAGGGAGTCGGCGGTGATAGTATATCTCCAAGGGATCTGAAAGGAAAAATCTTACTAATGGTATGTAGATGGTGTCGGTTTAAGTTGTTTCTGACTGTGGTTTTCAGGTGGAGTATTATCCGGACGCATATTGCGAGGAGATCAGCGCAGACTCTGAGGCATTGGATCATGACTCGTGTACTAGCATCGAGTATGATGAGATTTCCGAACTTCATTACGAGATCGACCCTGTACTTAAGATGGCGAATCATGCCCATGCAAAGATTGCAGATTCTCTGGCCGATCTGGGTTTCTACGCAAGAAGTATGAAACCGATCAAACACTGGCTTACTGAAGGCAAGTGCTCACCAGTCGCTTCATTCGTGTTTATATATCTTCCTCTAGAGTTACCAAGTCCCCCATATCCCCAAAATATCCTGATGAACATCAACGAATCGTGCATGCTATCTATGCTCCCGCACTCACTGTCAGAGTTGATCGAACATTCTCTGCATCGAATTCGACGTATCTACCCTCGTGGTGTACGTTTGAGCTCGAGTAATCTTGACCCGTTGAAGCAATGGCGCAACGGCTCCCAGATTGTGTGTCTCAATTGGCAGAACTTCGACTGTGGTATGCAGCTTAATGAAGCCATGTTCGCCGGGACTCCTGGCTGGGTCGAGAAGCCAAGACGTTTGACAGGAGCCGAGCGCAATGTGAAGTTGACATGCAACGTTATCGGAATCAGTTCCTGTAAGTCATTTGGGTGAACCCTCAACTTTTTGACAATTGTTCCCCTGCAGTGCCTCGCCCGAAAGAACACACGGAATTTACACCGTATGTTCATGCGGAACTTTTTAATTCTTCGAAGAACCAAGATTGGCAATCCGAGCACATTAAGTGCAAAGATGTTCCAGAGGATGGTGTAGACGTCACGTGGAATGGCTGTTTTGAATGGAAATTTGAGGAGGATGACTTGACATTTATCCGGTGAGCGAACGATAATAAAGTAATGTCAACCGGCAAGCTGATGTTGTACAGCCTACGTATCCTTTGCTATAGAGGACTCTTAAGGGATGAGGAAATGTTGGTTTTCTGTGCTCGTCTCCACGACCTTGAGGAGGGCTGGAGGTTCATTCACCTGCTATCGATGGATGGCAGACGCACTGGGGCAACGCTGCTAGTTCGATTTACAATCAGTGGAATATAGGGGACAATTAGTGGTATACAGCATAGTACGGCATATATTAAAGTATTCAGCAGGGTGGGATAACATCAAAAGACATGAATATATCAAGGGCGCTAAGAGGAAGCGTCTCATTTAACATCCGATAGGTTACCCCCAGCTGCCCTTTCAATTGCTCCGTACACGTTCTTCAGCTTCTTGTCTCTACTACCATCCTCAGCCCCTGCTCTTCCCTTTCCCCGGCTCCGCGCAGCTTTACCATCATCATCATCATCATCTTCGGCGTCATCATCACGGCTGCGTTCCACCATAAATTCAGCGATGAATGTAGCAATAGCCTGTTCTCCGATCTCGCTATATGAGCGATGGCCCCAATGCCATTCAAATGCTTGATTTTCATCTGGATTGGTTTGAGTCGCTGCAGGAGCGCGACTCCGTTTGCCGCCAGCCGCTTTCGTGTCGCCCAGCTTGATACGGTCTAGGTATCCTTGCTTCATCAGCTGGCCAAGATATGTGTCTATAGGAAGAGACTTGTGCGTAGACTGGGTGTTCATGGATATGGACTCGTTCGATGCGAGGCTGAGGCGTTTCAAGTGGGCACGTAAATCCACTGAGCGCATATTGCGCGATTTAGTTTGATGAATTACAAGATGAGCTATGGCACGCACAATCGGTCATGGATCGTCCGCTGGCGAGAATTATTGCTAGAATGACATGCAAGACACCCAAGGCGCCGACCTGATCTGTAGTGCTCCAAGAGATTATGCATCCGTAGCTTCTCGGCATGTCGTCGTCGTCATCGCCATTTTCTTGGCTGTCAGAAATCTGTTCTTCGTACAGCCGTTCATCCGTCCGTGCTGCCGCTTCTATAATGACGGGATCAAGAACAGAACGAAGAATATATGTCTTTGATCCTGCAGCCGCAGCTATGGAGAGAGAGAGAAATTGTCATGGCCATTAGGAGACATAGGAGACATGGCTGCAACTTACTTTTCTTTTTTACTCCGGTAGCATTGCGTGCCTCTTGAAGGTCGTCGCCAGCTACGATATTATCTTGCTCCCGATAGTTTCGCGACTGAAGTTCTACGAGTTCCATCGCAAAAGTTTTCTTTAGGAGCTTCTGCGCTCTTTCAAACACAGAATTGAATGAACGCGAGTTAGAGGCGAGCACTGATGTTTCTTTTCAGCATTCAAGTGGATGAACTCTGCAAGTTCGGCGTACCCTTCTTGTTAATATCCTCTCGGCGTATAAGAGTCCGCCTCTGTTCCATAAAAAGAGCGAATCTTACGAGATCACTCGCTTTTCTGTCAAGTTGCTGAGAAGCGAATCAACGCGCACTCTCCAATACCGGGAAATCACTACCGGAGATGCGAGCCACTTACTGCGTCTGCATCATCGAGCCTTGCTTGGCTTCCGTTGATGTCCATGTCTTGGTCATCATCATCTTCCGCATCTTCGTCCTCGTCCTCTTCAACAGGTGCTCTTCTGCTACCTCGAGCAGGTCGTTGCGACTGAGACTGGGAGGGCTGTGGGGCCCTTTGTGACCTCTGTGTTCTGCTTGGTCCTGCGCGTGCCATTTTGGTTCTGGTTATGAGATGAGCGTGACCGGAAACGCGACGTGTGACATGATGGAAGCGTGACTGTGACCGAGCGCGTTTCACCTTCTTTTACGTAGAACCTCCAGGCTCGACAAGAACTCTTCGACGAGCTGTTACCCGGTTCTACAGGAAGCTGAGAACCTATAGGCGCTTCTGCTGCTGCATGTGTACCATCTTCCTTGAACAAAAGCTTCATATCGATAGTGCTCCATCGAGTTCGAGTTGTCGCAGGGTCCGGCCAACATAAATGTGGCCGTGGATATCCGGTGTTTTGGCCCCGGCCGCCATCATACAGCTCTTAGCTATTGCGGATAACCAGGTTCGTCAGACCTGTCTGTTGCACTTCCTAAATCCTCCTTTCGTATCATCAACTGTGGCAAACATGATGCTCCAGGTTCAGCCTTGTCGAGGCATTAATGCTATCTTACGAAACGTGGGGCATCCCCTGAATCAAAAATTTACAGACCGTTTGATAACCGCGTTTCAAAGCGGTTCTTCCTTCATGCGCTACTGCTTTGCAAGTTGAATTTTCAAGCACGAATGAACGTTTGAACGTAACTAAGATGACATTAACGGCTGTGTGATGTTTGATCCGGGCCTCGCATATACTGCTCCACCTCAAGCAGATTTCCAATCAGCTTCAGCACGTCCGAGTTCCCAGGCGAATCGCTGGACGAATTGATTGAACACGAGGTCAAGTTCCTCTGCGACTCGTTCGGGATGACGTAGTTGTATCCCGTTGTGGGCGCAACTAAACCTAAAATAGATTCAGATGCCCGGGAACCTTGCCTAGGCCCCAGTACTAGTCTCCATTAAAATGTTTCGCGTAAGCATCTCCTTTTCTCCGTCTCTTCACAACTACGCACACTTGCACAGTGGGCTAATCATACATCATGGCGTTCTATTTGTGAGCTCTCGCTGTACAAAAAAACGACTAGGATCATAATTGTGTTAATTCCCCTGTTTTATAGTCACGGACTGCCCATAGGATGGGTGGCCATCATGTTAGCACTCTTGGCGTCAATGGGTGGTTTCATCTTCGGAGTAGGTTGCACCATTACCCTAATTATCTGTGCTGACGTACGGATGTCAGTATGACACTGGTCAGATATCAGATATCCTGTTGATGGATGATTTTCTTCTTCGCTTTGCCACCTGCTCCACACCTGGAGACGTATCGACTTGTTCATTTTCCACTGTACGGGAAGGTCTCATCGTATCCCTTCTCTCCATCGGAACCCTCGTCGGCGCGCTTCTGGGTGCACCGTGAGCAACACGCGATATCTGTCTCCGCATTTCACCAAAGTCTCTTTTAGCATTGCTGACTTTCTAGGACGTCGTTATGCCATGTCCGTGGAGTGTGTGGTGTTCACTATCGGAGTCATCATTCAGATAACTTCGAACTACGTCTGGCAGCAATTTGCTGTCGGCCGGCTTGTTAGTGGCTTGGGTGTTGGGGCACTTAGTGCTGCCGTCCCGATGGTGATTATTCTGCGACCATTCTTTTTACTCGGGTTCTGATTTCCTTAGTATCAAGCCGAGACAGCTCCATCTCAGATCCGTGGTACTTTGACGTATGATATCCACACACCTCTTCAGTGGCATACACGGCGCTGACGTTCCTTTAGTGCAACTTATCAACTGTTCATCACGTTCGGTATCCTGGTTGCTTGTAAGATCACGATACCAAGTTCCTTGTCAGCTGTTAATTTCCTGTATAGACTGTATCTCGATTGGAACCCGGGACATGTCCAACTCTGCTTCATGGCGCATCGTTGTTGGCATCGGCATCCTGTGGGCACTGATTCTCGGTGTCGGCATCCTCTTCATGCCAGAGAGCCCTAGGTCGGTACTGGCAATCGATCTGGTTTCCTTCGTTTGTCTAATCATCCCTTTAGATGGCTTGCCGCGCATGACAGAATGGAGGACGCTCAGTTTTCTCTCGCGCGTTCTCGCGGTATTCCAAAGGAAGAGGCGAAGAGCCACTACATCATCACTCGCGAGGTCGAGGAAATCAAGTCTTCTGTCGAATACGAAAAGCAGATTCGTGGCGGGTGGATCGACTGCTTTAGGCCACAAAACAAGACTCTCTACCGTACTCTTCTTGGAATGAGTCTACAGAGCCTTCAACAGCTCACTGGGGCCAATTACTTCTTTTACTATGGTGCAACTGTGTTCCAAGCAGTAGGTCTCAATGACTCGTTTGTGACTCAGATCATTCTTGGCACTGTCAACTTTGTCTGTACGTTCGGCGGAATGTATGTCCTCGAAAGGGTAAGCGACCTAGTTCGTTTATAAGTGGAGAGTGCCGTTTCTCACAGCGCATCTAGTTTGGGCGTCGCAGACCTCTGATCATCGGAGGAATCTGGCAATCAGCGTGGCTTTTCGTGTTCGCCGCTGCTGGAACTGCTGTGGATCCTACGACTCATCCTGGCGTTGGGAAATGTGAGATGTCATTCTATCCGCGTATCGTGTCGCTGACTTGGCATCTTAAGTGATGATCGTGTCGGCCTGCATGTTTATCTGGGGTTATGCGATGACTTGGGCTCCGTAAGAATCTGCATACTGTGATTTTGTGATCGACTGACGTTCGGCAGTGGTGTCTGGATTCTCATTGGAGAAACGTTCCCTACACGGACCCGTGCCAAACAAGGCAGTCTGTCGACCGCGGCAAACTGGATTTGGAATTTCCTATTGGCGTTCTTTACGCCTTTCATCAGTAGTGCCATAAGCTACCGCTACGGTTTTGTCTTTGCGGGTATGGCGCCTTCCATTAACAGTGCAATACGCAACTGAAAATTCTTATTATCCAGCATGCAATTTGATGGGGGCCGTTGTCGTCTATTTCTTCCTTTACGAATCATCTAATCTCTCACTAGAAAATGTCAACATGGTAGGTGTCTTTTCTTTGCTGGTTTATCGATCTAAAATTTGATATCAGATGTATACTGACCCTAATTGCAAACCTTGGACTTCCCGCGAATGGGCTCCACCTGGGTATTCCTCGCGCCAGGATCTTATCGATCAAACCAGAGCCGCGGAGGCGCATAAACCCCTCGCGTCCAGCGCACTCGAGGAAGGCAAGATCGAGGAATCCTCTGAGCCCTCTGCGAACGGATCATAGTCGAGATGAATGACATTGAGCTGACACACATTTCATTTATATGAGCTACATACTTAGTTTTCTGCGACCCCCATCGCAGATTTTAATTCCATACTGATTTTGATGCATCTCGATATCGGCATCCATTCTTGACGTTTCCTGACCGTGCTACACGACGCTTGACATGTGGTGTGGGACCGCCGCTTGGTATCGCATGGACTCAAGTAAGCCTAGCCATGGCCGAGGTAAATAACGGACATGCCTCCAGGCACATCATTCGGTTAGAGCGAGTATTGCACTGATCAGACACTTGTCGGGTTTGTAGTTCCTCGACAGTCTCGAAATTTTCCATGCTTGGAAGTACGTCTGACAATTCCAAATTCATAAATGCATGTATCGGTATACATTAGGAAATTGTCAAGCGCTCGTCAATCAAACAATGAAGAAGCTTCAAGCATCGCACGTACATGTACAGGCCAATCTAGGCCTTTACTTTGCCAAATTCAAAAAGTTTACCTCCTTGACGTACACTCTGCAGTGACGGCCGATAGTATAAAGGTAACCGCGGTAATAATCTTTCTTTTATCATTTACTTCGTCACTCATTTGTCCCAACCCACCCCCACAAATTTAAAATGTTTACTCTTTCTCTCCCCCTCGTCTCTCTTCTCGCATTCGTCGTAGGAACCAGCGCTGTACCCACCCTATCTGCTCGTGACAACAGTACTTGCAGCAGCACGGGTGCGCAGTGCGACACCGGCACCGTCTCCTGCTGTGATACCACATATGAGGTGCGTAGTTCCTTTGTAACTTATTCCTAGTCATGTCTGACTCCTGATTAGTCCAACAGCCATGAGTTGAGCAGGATCCTAAGCGTACTGAACATTGCCCTTGACCCCGTCGAGGGCAACGTTGCAATGGGTTGCAGTCCCATCAGCGTCATTGGTACTGGTAGCGGCGCGGAGTGTAACCAGGAGCCCGTCTGCTGCAGTGGCAACACATACGTGAGTGGTTTGCTGCTCCCGCATTACTAGTATGCACCCTGACCGACAAAATTTGTGTCTAGTACGGCCTCATCAACATTGGTTGCTCACCGATCAACATTTACCTGTAACCATGATACCCGAATCCCTCGCCAAGAGTGATTTATTCCACTGTCGTTGACTCTTTGTGGCGTTTGGCCTAATTTAGGTTCTATCGTAATTGAGGTCCCTTTGCGCGGTTTTACGTCCCACCACAGCTACTGTAATAAAATCGAAGGATGTAACCAACGAGTGTTCAGGCCTGCAGGTGTGATTCGGAGGAAGATACCAGCCAAGTAAAATGCATGCGGCGTGAATGTGTTACAGTACTTTGGAATCATGCTACTGCATCGATCGATATGGCAAGCCTCAAATAAACAGTGGCACCAGTTTTGGATTCCTCGCAAAGGCAAAGACCAGTCCGAGATAGCACGAATCGCCGGTCAGGATCTTCATCGCCGAATGTAGCACCCAGTCACGGACAAACCGCGGTCAGGATATATAGCAGGGGGGGAGCTTGGCCAAGAACCATATTTCCATGTGATTAACTTGCGGCATCGATGGAGGCAGGAAATCTGAGCAGCGCGAAAAATTAAGGATATCAAGACTTAGTCTCATGACATCCTTGCTGGCGGATATATGTTGATGGTAGTCACGGTCTCTACAGACGAGTGTGCAGAGGAGACTGTCTCAAAAGCCTTGGGTATCATCGCGTGAGAGTCGCCTTTCAGTTGATACTAGTTTCAGATAAAGATGTGGTGATTACCACATACATGGTTGGCTATGTTTGGCAAAGGCTTCAGAAATAAACAACTACAATTGACCGGTGGACGGTGAGATGCGAAAAGATGTGAGCTCCAGTAGGGTTGGAAGAACTATTTTTCACCCCTTGCAACCAGTCCGAAAGAACAGATGTCGAATCAAACCGCCAGGGACATGAATATATAGTTTATTTCGAGAAATGGGACCATAAGGACATAGAACATACACAGTAGGGGCACATCGGACAGTCCGCAGACAGTGAAACAAAGTGTTTGTAGGATGATAGGAATCAGAGCGAGTATGGGTGATCTGTGAGGCTTCCAATACTTCCCATGACGTCGTCGATCGAGACCGAGCTGGAACAGCCTTGGAACCGAGGAACAGTCATATCTCGGCTGTGTTGGTCAGTAGTCAACATCCATTAGTTAAACTGAACACACCTTGTACTCAAAGATGCCGCATAATCAGGATTATGAGTCTGATTCTAGTTTCTCGCCTCGAGCAAGAACGCGGACGACCTTGCTAGGCTGAGAGATCACTTCCATCATTTGCATAACGGCAGCAGGGCGCTCCACTAGCCCGGTGCCTCGGGCGACAGGAAGACCCCCCTGAGCGGTATGGGAATTACGTCTGCCTCGACCGGCCTATCGTTTTCCTCTATCGTTACCATCAAGATTATGAGGGTGGTTCGATGAAGGTGGAACGAGTGGCGCTGCGGAAGGTTCCACTTCTAAGAGAGTGATACCAGCCCGGGTAGCCCAGTGTCCAATCAACAGGCTAGCTGAACGAGGCTCGTACTTGTGAGTGTGTGGACTCGGAGCTGGAAGGGGTACCGGAGATGATACTTCGGGCATTGCCTCGGTTCGACAGACCTGAGCTGGAGCAGCAGAAGGGAAAAGAATAGCGAAAACGACTATGAGTTTGTCGCTCGTTGAAGCATAAGTTTCAGCGACGTGATCATCATGCGCCGAACCCACTCTGGAGAACCAGAGAGGTGTAGTGACTGTAACGTAGCTTTGTCCTTAGCATCATCAGCTGACATGTCCTTGAACTCGATGCGGTCCCACGGAACGAAAGCATCATCCCGCTGGACACCGTGACGGATACGAGGATTTATGCCGACTTGAGCCTCTAAAATTCGTGAAGCTGACCGCGCGCGCTGGGCGAGAGGACTTGTTCCCTTCTTGAGTAAATCAAGAGTATTCAAGGCTAAGCCACCTCACGTCAGATGGCAAAACACTTCTAGCGTCCCGACTGACCTACAAGGGGTACAATAACGATTTCATCACGTCCATCTCTGCACCATTTCTTCACCTGGTGGAGGGCGTGTACCAATACGCTCGCATCAACCACTACCATATCTGCATCCTTGTCACCCCTGGCCTCCTGGCTCGATTTCCTGGGCTTTTGCACCTTGGCTTCACTGTGCTCTCTTTCAGGTACAGCTTCAGCGACAGACTTCTTCGCAGACCTATTGCCTGAAGATGGGCTTTGCTTGGGTGTATGATTGATAACACCGCGATGGTTGGTATTACCCAAGTCGGCTTGCGGATGACGACGATCTCTCCAGTTTCCAGATGCTGGTCCACGTGTAGCCGATCCGGGCGCGCCAGTGGCCGTGTCAAGCTAAGGCTCATCAATGTCGCGTCACATGTGTGTCACGCCGCGTCAAGATAGCTACTTACTCAGCATATACCATTCTACAGTTAATTCGATTTGGTCTGCCCAGGGAAGACTTCCCCTTTACCACCATGAGCGCGTCTCTGAACGCTCAACCGGGCACGAGCTCGAAAACAAAACCACATGTCATCATCACGATCGGGATGGCGGGGGCTGGCAAGTCCACCTTCGTGCAGCGCATTACCTCCTACCTCCACTCGCAAAATCCTCCACAACCGCCATACATCCTAAACCTTGACCCAGCGGTTACTCATGTGCCATTTGAGGCCAACATTGATATCCGGGATACTGTAAACTACAAAGAAGTCATGAAACAGTGCGTGCCGTCGCCATTTGAATGGGAGTGCACCAATAACTGAATGGATCAAAGGTATAACCTAGGACCGAACGGTGGCATTTTAACTGCCTTGAATCTTTTTACGACGAAATTTGACCAGGTTCTGGAGTTGGTCGAGAAAAGGGCTGAGACAGTCGAGTACGTGCTTGTCATTTTTATTTTATATTCGCTCTTACGTGCGCTCACGTAGTCACATAATTCTCGACACTCCGGGGCAAATTGAGATTTTCACTTGGTCAGCATCTGGTGCTATTATCACGGATGCCGTTGCTTCCTCGTTTCCCACTGTGGTGGCGTACATCATCGACACCCCACGGACGACAGCTCCAGCGACATTCATGTCCAACATGCTGTATGCCTGCAGGTGAGTACTGCGTGGTCTAGCGGCTTACTGATCCATGACGCTTCGTTAGTATTATGTACAAGACAAAATTACCATTCATCCTGGTCTTTAACAAGACAGACGCACAACCTCACGATTTTGCTATCGAATGGATGCAAGATTTTGAGGCATTTCAAGTCGCTCTCGCGTCCCATTCAGGATCGAGGGACTCTGAAGGTGAACCGACTTATATGAACAGTTTGATGAATAGCATGAGTCTCGTTTTGGACGAATTCTACAAACACCTCAAGGTAATTATATTTCATCATGCTGTAGAATGCATAGCTGACTATTACAGGCTGTCGGCGTCTCAAGTACAACAGGTGCCGGTATCAAGGAATTTTTCGATGCGGTGGAGGAGTCTCGTGAAACATATAGGACGTACGTTTTATCTTCATTGTTCTCCTTGTTTTTTCTACGTCTTCAGTGAATATCTCCCAGAACTTGAACGCGCCCGCGCGGCACGGGAAAAATCACTGCAGGATATAAAAGAGGACTCAATAAATCGCCTGATGAAAGATCTTGCCGTTGATCGTGCGGCAAATCCCAAGGCAGCCGCAGAAGACCGCTGGGCGTCGGACGAAGAGGATATCGATGATGACGACGAGCTGGAAGTCAACCTGATCGACCGGAGTGAGTGACTTGCCAGTCCTTTCGTTCGACTTCTGAAACAGTTTTACTAGGTGAAGAACCATATCCTGGCCAATACATCGACGTCACGCGTATGCGAGGACACAGTGAGAACATAAATTGGCCGAACCCGGGATGAAATTTGTCATTGGATACGCGTTCCATTCAACGTTGACATGATGTACCCTACCATTGGTAAGTAGAAGGAAAACTCCGTAATATTTACATTACTAAGTACTGTCAATTTCGTGCACAGCACCGATAAGCATTATCAAATAAACGTGTCAACATTACAACAGGCAAGATGAAAGATTCGTGTGATAACATGATAGCTCACCCACTTCGATTGCACGAGTTGTTCGCGATATGATGATCTTGTGACAATTGTCACATTGCCGCATCTTCATTGCTCTCGTTTATAGCTGAAACACCTCTTCCTTGATGAGTGTCGCCTCTCCACCGAGTGATTCCGCCGGTGAATGGAGTCTGCTTGGCAAGAGCATTGATAAATTAAATGGTACCCTGCGCTCACCATGAACTTTATAGCGCTGCAGTGAAGCGATGACGATGGTGTCACAGGAAAAATCTGAGTTCATGGGAAGGTGACTCTATTGTTAAGCCTTGACAACCAAGTGGCAGTGACCATGAATGCTTGCTGATATTATTCCAGCACTCGAGAGCTCCGGTCCGACGGTGTTCCTTTGGAACATACCGTCTCTGCCGATGTGCAGTGAGCGATGGAAAAGTGTGAGCGCCTTCATAGCAAGTATGAAAGATAGTAGAATTTAGAATTAAACACTGAGGCCTGGGGACCCAGGTTGATGGAATATGTAGTGCTTACATTAATATTGTCAAGCAGGAAATAATACGGTTGCAATGAATGTTTCGCGGTGAGAGTGACAGCAGTGGCGGTGGTCGCATTTTGCCGAACGGCTCTTTATATGACCTTGACCGGCCAGGTGAATATCCCTGGCACGTATCTCCACTTCATTCCACTGTCACGCCTCTCTCCAAGGGCTAGTTACGACCGCCGAGCATTTCGAATCTCGCCAACCTTCAAATTATCAGCTCGTGTAACGACAAGTCGGCGAGCTCGCCTTTACTTGTTTTCCGTATTACTCGCCAGGTTCCATCTAGATTGACCTGTAGACACCATTTCCCTCTCATCCACGCGATAGCCTTTCCATTGATACCGATATTCGCTTTTTCCAGTTAACCGGCATTTGACAGCTTGTGCGCTCTTTTGACACATGGATCGGTGCGCATCTCGTTTCTCACTCAATGGTTGACAAAATCAATTGATTTTGCTGAATTGTAGCTATGCAAAAATAGAGAAAGTTGGTGCGTGCCTGTCATGTGTTCACATCAGACTACAATGAACTGGTGTGGCACACGTTGTAGGAGAAGGTGCAGTTGCACTCCGCTCACTTTCATTGTTTATCGCTGACGCGCATTCAGGCACATATGGAGTTGTTTATAAAGCGCGGGACGTTACAACGAATCAGATTGTAGCCCTTAAGAAAATTCGACTGGAAGCAGAAGACGAAGGCGTCCCGAGCACTGCCATCCGAGAAATCAGTCTGCTAAAGGAACTCAAGGATGACAATATCGTTAGGTATGACGTCTTAAATTATGTCAACCGCTCCTCATGGCTAATTGTCTGTATTAGATTGCTTGATATCGTGCACGCCGAACAGAAGCTTTATCTCGTCTTTGAATTCTTGGATGTTGACTTGAAGCGCTATATGGAGAACGCCAACACATCTGGTACGCCCATTTCCATCGGCATAGTCAAAGTGAGTCAGCTTGCATTTCAAATGGCTTCTTATTGGTCCCCTGCCCATCATTTACGATTCCTGACGCGTGGTGGACGCGTGTTTCGCGCTTCGGCGCGTAGTGTGCAAAGGCGTCAAACAGCTGCTGCGCCCATAGCGTTTTCGCTAGCGCGAGGCACCGCCCATGCTATTTTTGTACGTTTGGCCTTCCACCACCATACACATTTTCAGATTGGCATCGTCACATTGATTGTGATAGGGGATATTAAGTGATGTGATGCGAGGGCGGGGACGCGAAGCGATCGTCACGTGATTCGGCAATTTGACTAACCGTGTTCCTATCACATTATAGCGATTTACTCATCAGCTCAACGCGGGCCTTTTGTACTGTCATTCGCATAGAATCTTACATCGCGACCTGAAGCCTCAAAATCTGCTTATCGACAAGAAAAACAATCTCAAACTCGCAGATTTTGGCCTCGCGAGAGCTTTCGGCATTCCAATGAGGACATATACCCACGAGGTAATGAGAACCCCTAAAGTTTCCTTCTTACGCCGTAGCTGAACGTTCGCGCTGTCATTCTAGGTGGTAACTTTGTGGTACCGCGCGCCTGAAGTATTGCTTGGTTCTCGGCACTACTCGACAGCTATTGACATGTGGTCTGTCGGATGCATCTTTGCTGAGATGGTGATGCGTGGGAGTCCTCTGTTCCCTGGGGACTCTGAGATTGACCAGATCTTCAAGATCTTTAGGTAATACACAATCGGATTGGCTGGTCGGAACAACTGACAATTGACTGTTTGATCCAGGATCCTCGGTACTCCAAGCGAAGAGACTTGGCCAGGTGTCACTCAATTACCTGACTACAAGGATACATTCCCTCGATGGTCGAAGCAGGAGCTCAAGAGTGTCGTACCTAATCTTGATGAACAAGGTTTGGATCTGCTTGCGGTATGTCGTCTTGAAAATTTATTCGTACTACCGCATTCCCGTTTTTTTTTCGTTGACTTTTGCCTGGTGCTCACATTGTTTTTTCGTAGCATACTTTGACATATGACACAGCAAAACGGATTTCTGGTATGTGTGCAGCGAGCTTGCTCATGTTTCTGATGTCTCACCTACTTTCAGCAAAACGTGCTCTCAACCACCCTTATTTCGCGCACTACACACCGTCATGACAAGTTCTTCGCATCTGAGTAGATCGCATACATAATTGATATATTCCACTTCCTTGTTATCCTTCAGGCTGTCGTGTTTCCATATTTCGTATCACAGTCAGAGTAGCCTAAAATACGTTGAATGTGATAGTATGTGCATCGTTCGGAAGGCCCTCGGTGGGAATCCGGACAGGTATCTCGAAAAGGAATTTTCGGTCCGATATTATTAACGTCAAGGCGATAAAGCACGGCCTTGAGGACAGCACCAAGTCCCTCCCCACTCGCTTTCATTCCTACCGCCACCAACGCACAGACCGTTCCCTTCTCCTCCATTTTTTTTTAGATTTTTCTGTACACTGTAATCGACGGTCATCATGGACGACGAAGTCGAGTATTTGGGCACCAATTTTGCTCAGCCAGCTGCTTGCCCCTGTGATCCACAGCAACCGGTGACGGGTGAGCACCGTCGTTTTTTACTTGAACAACACCTCCCAGACATGTTATCACCAAGGTATCACTCTGCACGTTGAGTCGTGTGGTGGAAAGCCTGCTCATAATGTTTCCTTCTTCAACTCCCGCACCTCCCATGTTCACATCGGTCGCAAATCAATCTCAGATGATAGGTCAATGAGGAAAGAGAACGACGATCAGAATGCTGTATTTGCATGCCCCGTAGTCAGCGCAAAGCACGCCAAACTTGTGTTGGCCTCCAGCGGCCACGTAGGCACATGCTGATTCTGTCACATCGGACTTGCACCTGACAACCTGTCCCAGGTGTATATTGTTGATCTCAAGTCCCGTCATGGGACACATGTACGGAAGCAAGGCGAAACAACATCTAGGATGTTGCAGCCTGAAGTGGAGACCTCCCTTACTGATGGCGACATCGTGACGTTTGGTAAAGCTGTGGGGCAAGGCGCTACCCTCGTTTCACCGGTCACAGTTCGCATCGAATTTTTGCGCGATATTTTGGATATGCGCGATTCGCCTCCATGGTGTCTCACCCTTGTAGAGCCCTCAAGTCCTCGCCCACGAAAATTAAGTACCGGGCGCTATGGCCTCAACAGTCCTATTTCATATCCTTCCTCCCCATCTCATTCTTCAGAGTCCCTTTCATCTCCATCGGGCTCATCCAACGAGGCTGCTTCACATTCGGAGCATGAATCTGATATAGAAGAGATACCGTCTTGGGAAGAACTTCGTTCCTGTGTTTCATCCCTGCGTCAAGACTTCCACGCAGACTTTTTGGGTGGTTCATCACTCGGGAAGATGCCATCGCTTGGGTCGTTGATGCAGGATATCTGCCATAAGATCGCGGACCCACTTGACATAGATTCTCCCCATCCTTGGTCCCCTCCGGCCATTGCAACCATTGCGTCCATTGATGACGATGATGCGCCTTCGTCCATCATCCACCTTGAGGATTCACGGTCTCATTCTCCTATGGAGCTTTCCACTCCATCTCCATCGCCCCCTCAGGCCCCCGAGGAGCCGGAAGTCGGTGCATGGACACCGTCCCGGGCTGACTCCCTGCAGCCCGCTTTACGTCGGTCGGATGAGTCGAGCAGAGTCAAACTTCCATCGATGTGCTCATTTGGACACATGGGATCCCTCGATTCGGGATCTTTTGAGAACTTCCCAGAACGACTCCCCTCGCTTTCTAGTTTCTCGCCGTTTGTGCCGCTGGAGGCTGAACCGGCCACCCTGGCACCCATTCCTGTTCTCCCCTCTATTACTGAGGTGCGGTCGGATGAACCCCAGATTTCCAGCCATGATGACCATAGAGATCTGCGCGATGCCATAAAGACTATCGAGGCAAGTATATGTTTTGGGATTTTTATCACTTTAAATTTCAACTTTGCCTACTAGGGTCGAGTAAATGTGCTGCATTCCAGTGTTACTGATATCAAGAATCGCCATGCTATGTCAGAGGACGACCTTTATGACCTTCAGCATCAAGTTGACATGCTCGAGCCTGAATCTGACCAACTTTTTGCACGCTTGGAGGCTGCAGAAGACAAGCTATCCACTTTGTCAGACCTCCAGGATCAAGTCTCTGAGTTACAATCCAAGGCCGACGCGGAAAGCTGTGACACCTTCGTGCCGCCCATGGCAGATGTTAAGGCTTGTGCCGACGCTCTCAATGCCCTCGTCATTGGTTGGTAGTGGTGTCCTCGTCACTGTTTCATCCGTCTGATCAAATGCCGCAGAAATGAAGACCTTACGTGAAGAAACTGAAAAACGCGTGGAGGAGAGGATTCAGACAATCCAGGTCGCTAGGTCGGAGGCGCTGTCTGTTATCGCTGCAGAAGTAGAGGTAACGTACTTTCTTACACTTCCTTCATCGCTCTCAAACTCTTGCAGACATTCAAATCGCTTAAACGCAAGCATTCTGAGATTGAAATCGAGGTCGCTTCTCCAGTCAAGATGGATATCGTTGTGGAAGAACCAGCGGCGGCTACGAAACCTGAATTACCGGTTGAAGATTACAGGCATATCAAACGGCCTAGGAGGATAATGACATCCATCGCGCACACCGCCACGGCCATGGCAGTTGGTGCAGTTGCAACTTGGTCTGCGCTCGCCTTCTCGTAAATTTCAGAAGAATTCTGATAGTGCAATTGCTAAATGCATAATTGGTTCTTGGTTTGTACCACCACTGTTCATGTTGTAGGAACTTCGTTCGATGTACGTTATTTTAGGTTTCTGTACGGATCACATGTTGTATCAGGTTCCCTATGAGCATTATTTGAACTCTCCTCAGTTCAGTTTTTGGCTGATCCTGATTGATGTGAATAAACATATAGAGAACATATAGAGTGATAATAAGCAATACAGAGATATGCAATAACATCATTCATAAAGGACAATTAAGAAAGAAGCCTATCATCTGGGACTGCCAAACTTGGTCCGTATGTCCCTAGTAAGAGCACGAAGCATAGCGGATGTAACCACTGTAGACTTGTCCTCAGGAGGTAAAGATGTGGTGGTGCTGAACGAGGGCGACGTGTAGGCAGGACTAGTAATGCTCAGTGGAGGACTTCCACCCTCGCTAGATCCATCAGAGGCGGATAATCTCCTCCGCTTGGCAGGGGTAGAAGACCTATGGATGGCAGTCAGTCAAGTTAGGACATGTTCATCATCAATGACGGACCGGCTGGATGACGCATTGATTGATGCAGTGCGTTTATACGTCTGTCGCAGCTTGGCAGAACGAAGGGCATTGAGCTCATCCGAGTAAGAACCCTGCTCAGTTGAGATCTTCAATGTCGCTGCATCGAGACGAGTCTTCCGTATGAGGGTGGGGTTTGCAGCTTTGGGGCTCAAGTGTTGAGTGGACAGCTCCTGAGCGACGTCATATATATATTGAACAAAAGTCCTCGAGGGAAATTCTACAGCAAACAAGTTTGAGTTGCGCACACAATCCATGTAGAACTGGCATACCTCGGTCAAGGGCCTGGTGCGATCTCAGATCACCTGCGAGGTGTCTACCGGGATATTGCAACGATGGATTGTCCAGCCATTGCAAAACCGCATCAAACATTGAGCTGTCAAGGAATAAGCAAGGGAAAGGCGCGAGATGGAAACATGACGTACTCCGAGTCTCTAACATGTTGTAGCTTCAGGTTGGGCAGAATATTTTCAAAGATGGCAGTGCTGCCACCCATCAGTTGAAGTGCAGCACTAGAGATGGTGATGAGAACATCGATACACAATTCTAAGAATCTCCCGAGGAAACCCCAGTCAACTGGTAATCGTTGTCAGTACTGGACATTCAGCGGCACCAATATTTGCCTACATTCTCCATCGACTATGCATTGCTCTAATCGCTGGGAGGTAAATGTCTGCCATATGGGTTTCCACAGTCTGAAGAGGTCTGTCCCAACATTAGATGCTAAACTTTGAGAAGTATATCGCAAACTCCAACATACCTGGTACAAACATCCACCGTACGAGTTTGCCTTCAGTATCAACTTTGAGTGACTGCAAGGCGGACTGAAACCTAGAATCAAGATCTGAGGCGGTGGATGTTAATGATAGGTTAACATGGGAAGACGAGATTTCATCATGAAGTATTGCAGCAATCTTCAAAATGTTCAGTAGTTACTCATTTTCAGAACAACGTTGGGTGTACCATATCATTAAAATCAGAAGAAGAGTCGGGCTCCTCGCCAGACCAAGATATCGTCAAGAGGGAAGGAATGAAATGCCGATCAGGGGGTAATGATTCGATGATATCTCGTAAACGTGCGCAATCATCCAGCATCCGATATTTTCTACGACGCATAAGTTAGCAACTCGTAGTAAGCAACTCATCACAACCAACCTTTCCAGAGGGTCTTCGACCTCGCCAACCGGGGTTCGCTCGAAAATGATGATACCCGGGTATAATGCTTTATTGCTGTGTGGCTGCGGCACCACCGGTATCTGGAATATATTGGCATCCTTCCAGTTGCCAGAGTCAGGTACATCGAATTTCAGTTCAAGCCAAATGGCAGTTCCATCATTATCCTGGTTTAAGGACAGCCAGGCAGACCAGCTTTCTGGAATAGTGCGTGATGTGGCCTTCAGGTGTTGCTGCAGGACATGGAAGAAAGATCCACGAGCCCAACGTCGTTCGTTTTCTTCACGATTCTAAGACAACAATGCATTCAAAAAGGTGTGATATACTTGATACGGACGATGTACCGACCTTTTCGAACCGCTTGAGAAGTTCTTCATCACTGGGCGGTGGCCGGTATTCGCTGGACAAGCGATGTCTGAGCCGCTTTCTAACGGGGCTTGGTCGTTCTGGTGTAGCCACGTTGCGCTTGTTCTCTTGCGGTAACGAGCTAGTACTCTTCGAAAGTCGCTCTGTGTGTACGCGCTGACTATAGGCCTCACTTCGGAGACAAGCCTCTTTCCACTTGATACGATTAGCCGTTCTTTCCCTCCATTCCTGGAAGGCCTCCTTGATTATCAAGTTCCTTCGGGCAAATGCTAAAGCTTTGGATTCGAGCGTTTCTTGGTCCACGTTGCCAGTGGATGACAAAGCCGGTGCTTTGTCGTTGAGTGGGCTTTCCAGTTTGCTTGAAACCGCCTCAAGGTCGGCAGCGGTTATTCCTGAACGCAAGGGAGTTTGTACGGAGTCACGTCGGTGTAGGCTGGCCATAGAACTAAGTGTAGATCTTGTCCCGGGCGATGAAAGTACCAGTGGGCTCAGAATTTCAGTAGGGGAAGCAGTAAGCAGAGTAGGTTGAAGTTTTTTGAGAGACTGGAAAACGGACTTCGTGGATGTGCCAGAGAGGGTCGAAGGGATATACATCGTCGCAGTGGGTGTTGATGGTAAAGATATTGGCTGCTGTCTACTCAAAGGCGGTGGTTGAGAAGGTGGTGTTTGATCTAAGCTGCCGAAAGAATTATGGCGAACATCGAAAGTTGGTTGTGAAGGGACGGGAGAGGGAGGAATTGGAAGTTCGTACGAGGGTGTAGGTTGTGTGACAATCGGAGAAAGCACTGGTGCAAATACTGGTGCATGGGGGTTGAGAGGTTGTGCCTTGTTGACCTCGGGTATGGAAAAAAGTTTTGGGAAAGGGGGTAATGGTTGATTAGAGGTAGAGGGAGGAGGTGCCGGAGGCACTGTAAATGGAACCTGAACCTTGTTCTCGCTGGGCACTGTTGAGGTCGGAGACAAGACAAGTGGAGGTTGACTAAAAACTGGAGGTTGACCTAAGTTGAAGGTGTGATCAATAAACAAGAAATCGGAAACGGGTTGCCCACAAACCCGAAGAGGGTGCTTCGTTAAAACTAGAGGTCCGAGTTGCAGATGATCCAAATACTGATGTAGAGACGGCAGCTGAGCCAAAACCAAACTCATTCGTGGAGCCGAATGCTGATGGCTGGAATGTCGTCGTCCCAAATACATTGGGAACGGATGTCAGATTTGAAAACGCAGACTTTGGTGATTGTGATGCAGGTTGAGAAGAAGTGTTTAGGAATGCTGATTCAGTGGGTTTCGGACCAAATGTATCATTGAGCCACTCGGTTCCGCTTCGCTGCGGGGGCTTCGGGGAAGATTGCGGTGCATCCACCAAGTCAGCCTCGAAGGGTGGCTCCTCTTCCTCGTGCATAGCGTCTGGTTCTTCTACAATAGTGTCATGATGCTCATCTACAACAGCAGAGCTGCCATCGATTATATCCGAAAGGGTGAGATTTTCCCGCAGGCTTTCAATGTCGTCGACGGTGTCGGTGCCAAATAAGTGTTCTATGATGCATGCGACCAGATATATCATGGCATAGTTTCCTTCCCCCTGAAGGACTATGATCAATTCATTGAAAACCCCAAGCGCCTCGTTATCGACGGAAAGAGGAGAGCTTCTGCCAATGGGGGCGCTCTTCGCCTGTACGAGTAACCGGAATTTGGTCGTGAGCTTGAACACCGGATGCTCGAGGATAAAAGAAGGAATATCCTCCTGCCGCTCTTTTTGATCACGAATATGGATTAGACGATGATAGACTCGCATTTCGAGCTCTGTTGGTGATTGATATTTTCCTCGCTGCTCTTCGTAAAACTCCTTCAGACTTTGAAGAGCTGCGAGTACGATTATTATCAAGAAGGTTCGTCAAGTGGCGAGTCCACGCACTGTACTTCAGCTGTTGTTCCTCCAGACTGACCTGGGATCCGGGTCGGTCGCGCTCCAGATGAAGACCAAGGATGTGAAACCGTGCACATCTATCATGGCACTCAATTGCGATGGAACCCATTTCATGCTGCATCGTGAAGTCACTTCGTACAGCACGTGAACGATCACGAATGAAGTTGAAGGTTGCAGAAAAGCCGCCTCGGGGAAGCAAGTCGTGGAAAAGATAGTCGAGTGTGCGCTGCAATAGATTGTATTGAATGATGTATAGAATAGTATATTGGAGCAACATACTTGAAGAACTTTTGGAGGACGAAGATCGGAGGGTAATGTCTTGTCACCAGCTGCCCGTTCATACATTTTGACAGCTCTCTTATGATCAACGCGTTTGGTTCCTGGGACCTAACGAGTAATCAGCGAGTACATCTAGCACACTTACGAATTGAATGTCCTCATACAATTTCCCACTCAAAGAGGTTGTTCTCGCGTTCACGGCGGTAGCGTTCGAAGGTCGGGCACATATCCATGCATGTGCCGACCATTGTGATAGCGTCTTCCAGACGTTTTGCAACATTGGGGTCGTCCATTTTACCCTCTGCAATAGCTGTCTTGCGCTCGACCTCGCGCGCTTTCACAAGCTGCAGACTCGAGTAAAGGTAATATACATCGAATGAGACGTATGACCCACCTCTTTCCAGAATCGTTCCCTTTCCTCGAGTGTATCTGGTTCTTGGTGTTCCACTTCATCTACATCTACATCAGTGGCATCCTCCATTTCGCTGTTATCCCCTTCGCTGGCAGCAGCTGACCCAGCGCCTCCTTGACGGAAAGTCATGGTAGTATTAGGAAATTTGCCACGGGTGCCTCTTCCTCGACCCCTACTTCCTCTATACCCTCCACGCTCCCACCGTTCGGTATCTGCGCCTCCATGAGATGTGCTATTTCTGTTGGTAGCATTGTCCGCGACCCATTGCTTGTGTTTATGGTGTGCTCTTCGTCCTGTTCCGGAGTTGTCATGGTGAGCACCGTTTGCGCGTGCTCTCTGTGTTCGGAAGTGGGTGGTGGACTCCATGTTGCCGACTGCACCGGTGGTCACACTCGGTCTTGACAAAGTAATCGCACCTCTTGTTGACGATGTTTGATAGTGTTTATTTCCAAAGGCCTTGAACAATAGAGCCAAATAATGCCTGAGAACCTTCTATATATAAGTAAGCGATGATCGGCTACTAGAACCTTACTCACACTATGTCTGATGCTCTAGGGACGTGTTGCGCTCTTGGACTCACTGCGTGCTGCGACGTCATGGCTGGAATATGTCTTGATTTTATGTCCATACGTAAGCGCCGCGATTTCTCAAGCATCGTTTAATGCCATTCTGCACTGGCAGGACATCCATGCACAGAGCACCTCTGCAGCTGCCAGTGCTGCTCGTGCAGAAAGCCCGTCGACGACACCACATCTGACGTTGAAAGAGCGCCTCTCATAGTTAAGAGCAGACAACCTAGCCCCCATCCACCGATGCATAGCGCTGAACGCTCGTAATCTTAGGCGCGCATTCCCGTTGATGCTGTACCAACTAGTAGCTGGTAGGTGGTGCCCTTCTCAAGACATAGATAAAGCTGAACCAGTAATTATTTTCAAAGAAGCTAATTTTGTATCATCACTGTATCTCATACCACGAGAAATTATTACCTCCCGGGTAGCTACCAGTGACAGGTATAATAGACAGTTCCACTTAAATGAAGAATATTTATAAAACGAGCGGAACGGAATGAGCGAAATGAGTTTGACTCGAGAATAAATAGGGTATAATCGAACCAAGTCCAAACAGAAAGACTGTCCAAAAGGAAGGGTATAACGAAGGAGTTGGTTTAGACACCTGGTGTAGTAAAGTCAGGGTAATCAGGCCAGTTGCCCAGTTGTGCAGGGTCACCTCCTATGCGGACCCAAGCAGAGTGCGAAGGCGTCGGACCGTCCAAAACGAAAAGCTGGTGCCATCCAGGTGGACTTACATACGCATTCGGGGGCGCCGTGATGGTACAAGTGTTCCCAGAGCACGAAAACGCAGGGAAGATAATCCTCCCACCGCTCATGACGTTTCCGTGCGTGCTAGACGAAGCTATATTTCATAATCAGAAACTGATACATCCATAATCACTAGCCTTGCTTACCTGCCACAAGTGAGACGCGCATGGTGCTCGTTGTTCCCTGGAACAAAGTCACCGTAATACTATACTGTCCGCCCAACTCCCAGTCAGTCTCAGTGATAGTGAACTCTGGTTGCGTGAGACCTTGATTGAGGTATGGTGGAATATAAACCTCAATGCGCATCTCCTCTGGGTACACATAGGACCCGTTGGGATAGTACGTCTGTGGGTCTGAACCAGACACCAGAACGCGCCCGTCAGGCAAAAGGGTTGCTTCGGAGTGATACAAGCGGGCTACAATGGTATTGTTGAGGATAGAGAAACGCTGGCCAATCGGCTGCGAAGGATCGTATAGAATTGCGCTAAAATTAGGATCTGTGGCAAGGCCAAAGCCAGCAACACCTTGATGAGCGCCGTTCATGATCAGATACGTGCCATCTGTGATTGACGTATTATTAAAACCAGACTCCTGTCATTCGTCGTCATATTTACCTGGCAGAGTCGTGATACAAGGCATCACCCGTTTGGAAGGCTAAAGTTCGCACATCTCAGCATTAAACCTTAACTTTCCCAAATTCAGATCGGCTTACCATACGTTCCAGTGTCCATGTCGCATTTGGTACTTCGGGAGCAATTGAGATACAGTTGTCCAGCGCAATAGCAGCTCCGATCGTCGAGCCACCGCAGATAAGAACCTCGATCGGATCGGTGTATGGAGCGTACTGCGGCAAAAGTACCGCAGACCCTTCCATCGGGTACGTCCGGCCTGCGAGGAAGTTGTTCACGGCTCCCGGCATATTTGGCAGCACGGTCACTGTGTCAAAGGTGACAGGATCAAGAATGCGAGCCTCATTATAGTAACCTTGTTACGTTTTGTAAGAAAGAATGCATCTCGCTCATCATGTCACGCACCAATGAAGAATCGACCACTGGGCAGCACCATTAGGAATGGATAGAGATTGTTTGGATCTGTCCGCTGAAGATAGTCTAATGTGACGACCGTATCACCACCAATAGGCGCTGGAAGGATTTCGAGGCTGGGCTGCGGGGAAGCATTACTTCCCGACTCTCCGCCAACGACCAAAATACTTCCATTTGGCATCATCATCGCGGTAGGATACCATCGGCCACGCTGAGCACGCATAAGTACAATGAGCCAAGTACCAATAGTTCAGAGCTTACCTGAAGTGTGAGTTCATTAACATTTTCTTCCCAATCATTGGTACCATTGACACCAGCACTCCCATCCGGCGTATACAATCTCACACCAAAAGTCGACGAAAGCGACCATCCGCCTACATTAATCTGCCTGATTGTTCCAATGTAAGCGTGAGTCTTATGTGCCAAGTGAGACGTCAAACCTTCCTCCCTTGTCTGGTAGGATGATACTACCAGAACAAAACACGTCCGTCTGCACGTGCATCTCGCGCCAAGCCAGCTGGTAATTGTCCACCAAACTGAGATCCAACTCATACGCGCCAGTGGCATTATCAAATTCCGAGGTGCCATGCTTCTCGAGGAAAGTGACTTTGTTGTTGATGCCCACAGTGGCAATGAGAGGGACGACGAGACCTCCTATGAGGAACTACATAGATTATGAACATTTTGTACATTCAGGACAAGATGGGACACACCTCATAGTAGCCAGTATTCGCGGGGGTATTCCACGTATTCATCGTCCCATTCCAATAATAGGTAGACAACCTGCTTCCTGCTCCACATAGGTGGATTGGGTCCCCCGAGCAAGCCATGTTGCACTGTGAATCCGAGACATACGTCCCACCATTTGCTGCAATATCACTGACGTCGCCGCAGACTTGTCTCTATCAGCGATCCGCAAGCAAGTGTAGTGAGTCGATGCGCTTACAACACTGGGCTCCGTATTCAAGACCAGCTACGGGATACCCGAAGGCAGCACACTGGTTTAAACACGCATCGACGGTATTGTTCGTGGTCCATTCATTTTCATATTGGAATATCCGGGCACCAGTGGATGGTTCTCTGCATGGTAACATCAGGATTCGCAAGCATGAGCAATGAAGAAATCACTAACGCCAAACAGCCTTCATATACCCATTGTCCAGGTAAGTTTGTGGTTTGCATCACAGGAACAGGAAGTAATGTTATATTTCCATTAGAGGAGTAAACAGAAAGTAGGTTTGGACCACCGCATGCCTCACTAGTCCACGTCAAGAACATAAAAAAAGACCAACTAAAGAAGATACGCACGTCGCATTGCCACCACAGGCCATGTTGCAGTTACTATCTGCACTTATCGTAGCGCCGTTGATGAGATAATCACCGCAGACTTGAGCAAGAGTCAGAAGAGGTAAAGAAGAAGATAGAAACTACTTACAACATTGCGTGCTGTACTCGATGGCTGCAATGGTGAAGTTTTGCCCGGCACAGTTCGCGATACAACTCTCCACTGTCATGGTGCTGTTATCATATTCGTTCCCCAATACGCGCCCGTTTACGTTATCGACGTAGCATCCTCCATACGTCCAGTTGCCAGTTAAGCCAGAGGTTACAGGGGAAACAGTACTGGGGTCGGCGGGGTCGGCGGGGTTGACGACAGGGGCAACGGTAATAGCCTGGGTGTAGTTATACATACTGAGCAAGTACGGCCCCCCGCAATACTCGGACGAATTTCCCGCGCATGTCATATCGCAGTCCGTGTTGGTGGTGGGACCAGAATTATTCTCAATGGTTAAACCACAGTCTGTAAAAACCTGTCAGCAAAAGGAGCGTTTGAGCGAAGATGCGTGCGCACAGCATTCATCAGCATATTCCATGCCGGCATAAGGGTATCCAGCGTCGTAACACGCGGCGGTACAAGATTCAACAGTAACGCTTCCGGTTACGTCAGTCCCGTATGGTAATGCTCGTGTTGCTGAGTCGCTGGTACGAATTCGGGTTAGCTCAGGACCCGTCCTTGACATATAGGAACGTACTTGTAGCATCCAAGCAACGACCAGTTGCCAACGCTAGGGACCAGGATGGGTGGGGCGGGAGGTTGGACCCCGCTCCAGAATATATCCAATCTGTTGCCAGCACCGCAGAATTCGGCAGCGTTACCAGTACAAGCCATGTCACAGTCCGATGAGCTGGCATTGGTGGCACCACTGGAAAAGTAGTTGCCGCAGTCTGTGTGAAAGATGTGATGAAGAGCCATAAAAATTAATGTGAAATAGTACGTACAGCACTCCTGAGCATATTCGACGCCTGCATAGACATAGGCGTTGGAGCCAGTCGAACAAAAGTTGACGCATGACTCGATGGTCATATTGACAGTGTCTGTGTAGGTGGCTGCGGAAAGCGTCCTTGTACCACCGACATTATCGCTGTACGATGGCGGTCAGAAAGTGACCACCATAGTGAAAGGATATAGTGCTCACGTCCAGCATCCAAGGGCAGCCCAGGTTGTGTCGCGTCTGTGGAGATGGTGTGAGGGGAAGCGATATGCACAGGCGGTCTGTGGAGAAGATGTGAGTAACTCTATACTAGTAAAGACAACGTAGGCTCGTACCGCTGTGAGAGAGGATATGATCCAAATTAACGAGAAGGTAGTAAGACCAGCCATCTGGTTGTGATCGGAACTTCCTCGAAACGCTGTATTTATACATCCTAGAAGTGCTTTGGAATTTTCCCTCCCTACGTTCTAGAGAATGTTGAGAGAAGTTGTCAGGGTGAAAAGTGACACCAAGGTACTTGGTTCCGTCACAGGGCCGGCACTTGGCAAGTATTCAGGTCGCATCATTCAGGCTGAGCTGAGTAGGTCTGTGGATACCAGGGCTACGAGTTCCTGAAAAGGAGAACGTTACCCATGAGAAAGAAGTAAATGCTCGCTGTGACGAAGTAATGGACAATGCGAGGCTCTTTGAATCCATTCAAAATGATTGCCACGCAGCTCCCATTTGCGAATGCATGGTGTAGAGGTGCAGTGGATGCGTTTAAGCGAATACCAAGCGTCCCTGTACCTGGAGATGGATCTGAATTTTGTGCCAAACGGACTGGAGTTTGCCCTTATTCTGTTGGTACGAATGAAACCGGAACACTACCCACTATCTCCGCGTGATTAACTGAGCACAAAGATGGGCACATGATCACGGGGTTATGCACAGGAACGAAAGGTCAGGACTTTTTTAGAGATGGTACATGAATGTAGCCAAGAATAGTCAAGGACTCACGATTGACAAGACGGTGAATGCGTGTAGAGTGGGGCTAGAAAGCACTTAATGAGTAGAAAACACACACGGGCATGAAGTACCTTTAGATGACATCAAATGGAGATGAAATTCGGAAAAGATGACCGCGGTGATGCCGGGTCGAGAAGTTGGAATGAGAACGATGGTATAGACATTGAACTGTCTGTAGTGCATTTTACTGCTAGTATGGTTAAATCTGCTACGGCAGACAGGGGTAAGCCACCAGCTGATATGAATAATAGTACCATAGTCGATCGCCGAAAGCTTGAAGCTTGAGTTTGATTGCTCGCGGAGTGCTTAGTAAGCGGTAAGTTGGAGTCAGCTGAGCAAAAACTTTGATTTTTGAGCGGGCGACTTCTCTTGTATCAGAATTGAAAGTTGTTTTAAGCATGAACTATCGTATAGAGGATCTTTGAAAGGGACAAGTTTTTAAACTTGACTATCGAAATCGTTTACTGTAAAGGAATACGAAAGCCATACGTTTTTGGTGTTGTGGCGGGAAATGGCCAAATAGGCTTTCTGATCACTCTCAACCAACCCCGCCGCAAACCTAAGAACATCTCCGAGCAAGGTATGAACTTTAAAGATTTTGGTTCAATCAACTTCGAATCAACTTCTTACTTTGACTCCCATTATGCCTTCCACAGACTTCACAAATATTAACAAATGTCTGCAAATCAGCAGATCTCTCCAACTCCCAATCCTACTCCTACAAATCAACCTTCTTCAAGTTCAGCTTGGACAGAGCCTCCTTGGTCAGGTTGGATAGAGACTACTGGCGATGCCTTACTCATTCTCGAAGCCGCTCGTCGTGGTTTAATACCAAGAGTAACTAGGCGTCTAGTCGATTCAGAGCGCAAGATGATAACCTCTGGCTCAGTCTTTGTCTTCGACGAGGACGAAAGCGGTATTAAGCGCTGGACCGACGGTTTCTTTTGGAGTCCAAGTCGTATATTAGGAAACTTTCTTCTTTATCGCGAAACCGACAAGCGTGGTGCAGGTCATCGAGGCGTTCGTTCAGACCCTGCCGAAATGAACGAACATTCTCAGTACAACGTTGACGGCGTTCGCCTCGAAGGTCAAACTCTGAGTCGTCCCAAAGGCGAGTCCAGCTCCCTGGGTATCGACAAACATAGGGAACGTGTTCTAGTCGGCAGTCTCACTAATAGCTACAAATTCAAATCCGACGGCCTCATGAAGAAGGTATGCTCTTTCTCCTCCTCCTCCTCCTATACTCTTTTCTCACGGTTCCATTCATATCAGACCTTTTCGTTGACAATCGGTGGTGTATCACAGCATCTCATCTCTTACTACAAGGTCGAGGATGTAGAGCAAGGGCGGTTACGCTCCCCTTCATCACTTCCTGAGCTGGCATCTTTGGATATCAGTCCAGAATACCTCGACAAAACTCATTTCCGTAACCCTCCAAAAGTGGAGATTGGTGTGGATGGTGTCCCTCGTTACCGTGGAGAGGCAGATGACATTGAATCTACCCCTTCCATGATTACGGCTCCCCTCTCGTCTGGGCTTCCTCTTCTTACCGACGGTCGCATCACCGACGGGAAACGAGGGGGGCGCTACACCCCTTACGCTACTGGCAGTGGCAAACGCTCACGTAAATCCAAGAGTTCTCAGCCAGAGTCCACATCTCCGACGGACCAACACGCACCCCCTCTGCCATCCCCATCGACTCCTACTGCATCACAAGCTCCGCCACCCCCTGCATACCCTGACCAAGCAGTCTCCAGTCTCCCTCCCCAGCCTCACTATTCTGCGTACCCAACCCCTTCTTACTACGGCGTTCCAGGGTATTCCACCTCCCATTCCAGTTCTCATTCCACCACCCATCCTTCTACCCACCCCCCAGTGTACTCGAGTTCGTCGTACCCCACACCATCCCCGACAACTCCTCACCAGCCTCCTCCAGCTCCATCTCAGCCGTACCCATACCCTGGGTACGGCGGCGCATCAGCCAATGCTGACACACAGCAGGCTTTAATTCCTCACCATCCACCTGCTTCGGTTCCCCAAAACAACTACTATCAGTACTACCCGCCGCAAGCCTCACAACCTTCCTATGGTAGCTACCCGCCAAGCAACACCTGGTCAGCACCAACGTACGCCGGCTACTCTTCCTCATCATCTGGCTCCTCCAGCGCACCACCTCTTTCCGCTAGTATAACTGAGCTACCTGACAAACCCTCGGAAGGCCGCGCGGCACCGGAGGCCGGTTCCAATAGCCCTGCATGAGACTCTTTCGGTTGCTAGGTTGTATTCTCTACGTGCTTCGTCTTTTTCCTGTCGCTCTCCAGTCTTCTTTCATTGTGTTGTCATGCTCGACCGAGTATTTTGTCTCTATAGGTCCCTTTCATTTTTTCTCATTTCCATTTCTGCACTGCTTTTTTTCTTTTCCCTCTTGGTTCACTTGTTTTCGGGGATTGATTATAACTAGTATTCCGTATCGGCCCTTGGCTTGTCTATATGTACGACTGCAAGTGTGTCCGTTGTTAGTTTTAGCCTTAGCGTGACTCCGGTCGATATGGCCCCTTACCTATGCGCTCTCTTTCATATTATAATCCTCATCATGGCTGGCGTTCGGCTTCAGTTGATAAGTACTGTACTACCTACTTACCTTGTGCTGTGGGTTACATATGGAATACAGCATGTTTACCAGAATCCCCCTGATGTGCCGCATAAGGTACCATTCGGTCCCGATTTCCAAGTCCGACAACGTTATGTCGGGATATCCGGAGAAAATTACAGTTAGCTAATGTAATATGTATCAATGGTTACATTAGCTAATCGTAAATTTCCCTAATAGTGGGTCGAATATGTTGAACTGATTAAACAGACATTTATGTAAAGTCAAATCGATGGACCAATATGTAACAGATATATATCCATCGCTTGTGTGGATCTTCAATATTCAATTTCGAATAGGCGTCATTCTGACTGATTTCCTTCCGATAAAAGGGCGGTCCCGTTAGCAGATTCCGCGTTAATTTCCACCATGATTTGTACGGAACTTCAAGTTGCCAACGAATCCCCGCGGCAGCCCGCTTCATGGGAGTCCATGATCGTTGTCAAGTATTTCTGGTTAGTGAGAATAGCAAGAACATTCATATGTATTGCATGCCAATGTATGGTATATAGATGTGACATGACAGAGATATCGTATCGTAACGGCGCTCGGCCGCGCCAGTCCCCGACACCTTTGATGTTATTGAATAGGGTCTGTGATGAATTTTACCACCGAGATTTGACAGCTCGTAAGAAAGAGAGTAGTACACGTATCGTACAAATCGTAGCTATCACCCGAGGGAAAGGCTAATATACAAGCCACCGAAGTGACTGTTGACTGAAATTCGCAACGGATTCCCAAATGCGGCGGGGTTAGGGTTATTCCGTATAAGGAGATCCGTTCTGGAACGGATTCCCAAATGCGGTGGGGTTAGGGTTATTCTGCATAAGGAGATCCGTTCCAGAACGGATTCCCAAATGCGGCCACGGTGAAGCTGACATAATGATTCCCAGTTGCCGACCAAGCGCTGACTTAGGTATACGTCAGACGTGACGAATGCACGCACAGACCAGTGGACTTGGCCTGGGCCGAGTGCGATCATTGATTCAACTTGTTTACACCTATTAAAACTTGATTTATTTCTCGTGGAAAACGTGCCTTGCAGGACAATGCCCATCAACACTACAGGATGGTTAAGCATCGGCCATCAATGTGGGGGCAAGTCACGAGGTCACACAGGCCAGCCTCCGCATCCATATTATATTCATATTAACATCACCAGATTACACCAAGGCTAGCCTTTAACAACATTCCAAATTTCGAAATACATTCAACAACCCCTTTGAGGTTTCTGAGTCCATCAGTCAAACATCGCGAAGGCCTCTCTCTCAAACACATTTTTCTTTGCCGGAGATTGGTCTTCAGCATCCTCCGACGCTTTCCTTTTACCTTTTGGATCCAATATCTTCGGCTTCAAGTAGGCCTCGCATGGGAGCAGCTGCATCCGACGCAGGATCATCTGGTAGTTGCGGGAACCAAACCTATCCCTGTCACTCATGTTAACATCCTTTTTCAACTTCGCTGGGATGCTCCATCTGTTACATTCCATGTCAGCTGATGCAAGTGTGTAGCAATAGGGCCCCAAGACTACGCACAACTTGATGTACACCTCGACTTCGACAAAACGGGCTCCAGCGAGCTTCTCAGCATAGTCACGTGGGTGGATGAGTACCCCATGTCCATCGCGCACCTCGGGGATCTCTACTTTGGTTTCCCGAAGTGGGCCCAGCCCTGCGTACCGGGCAAGCGGGTCGTGGAGATCGCGAATACGCAGTACATCCGGAGCTGAATGGGAAGCCACGACAGTCACTTTACAACCTCTGTCAAGCGTTCCACTTCTTACCTGCAGGATTTCCGGAGCTCGGTCCCCCATTCCCACCATTCCCGCCGCTTCCAGATGGCCCCTGTCCCATCATTGCCAACCGCTTTGCAGCCTTTGCTTTGCCTGCAAATCAAGACGTCAATGTGAGGCTTAAGCAGACAGCTAGTATTCCTTACTGGGGCTAATCAACACCCCAGACTCTTCACGCATCGCAGGTCCACATCAGCGGCCGACATGATTTGCAAGTAGAGAGACTTACTTCCAATGTCACCTCGCTTCACACGGGGCACGATGCTTGATGCCTGTTGCTCAGAGGGCAAGTCACGGAACAGCAGGTCAGATTGCACAAGCAAGACATAGAAGTCCTCTTCAGCACGGGAGTATGCACGCATGAAAGGTGAGACAATGGCCCGTGCAGAATCAGGCACACCTTCTGAATCATCAGACATGTCATACAGCCTGCAATAATTTGTTCGCATACCTGCATTGCGTGCATCCTCTACATCGGTGATCAATGCTGAGAGCAGGTCAAAGAACCTTGCTGACATAGTGAGGACCTCCTCTGGGTACTGGTCACTCTCCTCGTCCTCAGGTGACAGGAAGTGGAGTTCAAAGTGAGCTCGCGCCTTTCTTAGGACTCCGACATCAAGCTGTGTCCTTGTGTCAGTGACGGCGCTGCAGATTTGCATCCAGATGTAGCACATACCCCTGAGTCTGGCATCCCGAAATAAGGACCAATGCGAGTGTACATGCCATTCACATCGAGGATTGCTGGAAACTTGAAGACCAGTAGGTCACCATCTTTGTCAGCCCAATACTCCGCTTTGTCCCCCATTTGGATGGACATAGGACGCGGATTGTTGGCAAATGGGACAGAGTCACAGACTTCTGCTGTCAGCGCACCGGAGGAGCTCATATACGCCTGGAGGCAACGATAAAGAGGTGTCTTCGTGGGACCCGTCTCATTGTCGACTGGGGTGGGGTCACGAGAAGTGAGTGGCGAAAGTGGAGAGTCTGTCTCTGCTGGTGGCGTGTATGTGGGCATGCTAGGCACTTATTACTTAGTTATGGTGGGGCAACAATCTGGGCTGGCGTGACTCGGAGGGAGGTGTGTGTTATTTAATACCTTTGAGTGCACCCGAAGCTCATGCAAATTTTTCCAGATCTCTTTGTGGATCTCAGCTATTGCTGTCAATGTGTACGATCAGGAGTCATGTCTGTACATTCATGTCACTGTGTGATCCCTACTTACCGGTGAAACCCAATATCCTGCCCAGAAGATGCTGATAAGGTGTTATCTCTCTAATCTCAGATTTCATTATTGAATAAATTGGATGACGAGCACATTATGTCTCAGTATTAAATATTGTTGGACTGTTGTGACTTGCTAGGCAAAATTTCCGCTATCTAGGCGTGGCCCTGAGCAATATCTGATAATGTCAGGCTCATTCTCGTTGCCTCTGAAGCAAGGCGCTCGGCCAACTCCACACTCTCTGCATACACAGTGATCACCGAACAATCATTGACAATTGTTTCAACAGTGCCTGTGTGGGATGAGTGAATGACACGCAACACTGGATGGGACACATACGCCTGCGTTGAGCCTCATTGGTGAGGAGGTCATCCATGACAAACAACACCCCAGCATCTGGACGTCTTCTGTAAGGAATGCCAGCCGTGATGATATTGTTGCCACTCGCAACGTCGAATCCAGGTATGGGGCGTCCTTGCCTGTGTACTTCCAAAATCAAGTCAGTTTGCATATCAGTTCAATGTTAGCATGCTTGGCTTCGCACCGAATATGAATGCCCCATTGCCATCAAATATCTCAAGGAGCTCCATGATGGAGGAGGACATTGTGATGTAGGTCAAAGAGGTATCTTGCAGCCGCAAGCAAAACTTCACTGGTGAGGACAGATGTGGCACTTGAGGCATTTCGGTGAACCGCTAGCCAAGGGGAACAGACCCATTCCAAAGGGTATTCGGGTGGTTAGACAGCTGCTGGTGTCTCAGCCAGAAAAATTCCGAAGCCGCTGCTCGTCTGCATGTATATGTCATTATGGTGTTCAAGCAGTTGGACAGCTGCCACAGACTATGCAAATTGAATAGATCATTAACCGCTGTCACGCACCCTTAACATAGAACAGAACCAGCTCACATTGGCCCACCTCCAGTTGGTTTGGCCCTGGGCTGCTCAGCAAATGAGTTGTGCGAGAAACACTGGCCCATAAGAGTTAAATCCACACACCTGATCGTGCTATGAACCGCAGGTTGACAATAACTCACTATCAGCCATGCATTACGGGGCTGAGGTCCATCTGGATGTTGAGATCCATCAGATGCGCAATCTCAGTCTTTCAGACTGCCTTCGAGCAGAGGGTGAAGCCAGATATTCCCACGCCTTGCCATCGCTCTCTGATGCTGACGTTGATGAGCCGCTGTGCTCCTTGTGCCGCTCCTCACCCTGCCCTCACTGGCCAGGCTCAGATGACCCAGTCGCTCCAACACATTCCATGGATGGATTCAATGAAGACTTGCAGATGCTGAATACCACAGCCATACTGTCTACCACCGAGACTGAGGAAGCACCATGTGGTGCCAGTCATACCCACCATCTACTTGGAGCTGGAGAGGCTGTCAGTCTGCCTGTTCTTTTCCTTCAAATATTGCCTCTAATCATGCAACAGTGTCACGATTGCGTCTCTCTCACCACCACACAGCTCGCCATCATGAGTTCAGTGAGAAGCTTCCAGGGTGCCACACCCTATGGCGCACCACTGGACATTGTGCTTGAACATCTTGTTGAGCTTACGCACACCACTTCCAGTGAACTGCTGTCAGTGAGAAGACTCACTGGCTCGATCCTAGTGATACCTCGCTCACATTCTGTATATTATCCATCGGCAGGTCCAACATGACATGGCTTCTTGAACAAGCATACTTATTTTCACCTTTGGATGACGGACATCTGGCAGCTACACCCCCTCTTGTCTGCACTGAGTATTGCATATTCAACGGTACGTGAAACTCACACTCTCTATTGGTCGAGCACAGCACTGACTCAAAAATACCTTCATCAGCCACTGAAAGAACATATTAACAGGGATGTCGAAAAGGAACCCTGTGTGGCTTGTGTTATCGTGCATGCTGGTTCCTGGTCGTTACCTGAATTAACATACTTTAATCATTATGAATCGTGTCCCTCTATTGGATCCTTATCAGTCAATCGTATTTTCATTTGCTGCTGAGTTTTGTGGATGAAATATCATCCTCCACAATAACATGCTATTGGATGAACTGTAATGGGCGATTGAAGTGTCGAGTGAATTTTCCTGCTAATGTCAGACAGTCCAATTCAATATTTGTTTTCTTTGATCGTATTTTGTTGTGTGTTGAGAGGCAGAACTGGCATCCAGCCAGACTACATGAGATATCGGCCAGGAAGTAATGAAATCGACAGTGAAGGTAGATACATGTGTCATCCAGAAGTCTACATACATCACCGTATAGCGCACCCTTATGCAGATACTAGCATTCAACGCCTGCAGTCCTCATTCACGAATTCAGCCAAAGCCAGCACTGTGTCTTCATCGTCAATGAATAGGATTTCATGCCCATGATACACAACTATCTCCACAAACACTAAGAGAGGAGTAAGCACCAGGAAATGATGTGTGAGGGAGGCAGCAGGTGACGCACTGGCCAGCCTCCAGATACTCGGAGATGGAAGACTTCTGGCTCCTGCAGACAGGTCCAAAAACCCACGGTCCATCATCCGTTCCCAGTAGCATTCACAGTTTGGCAGGAGACCCACAATGCGGTAGGACCGTCGACCATATTTCTCAACTGTAAAGCGGTTAGCATGGCAGCATCAGGTGAACCATCACCCAATTTACCTGTGAAGAAGATGCCTGGGCGGGCACAACTTGAATGTGATTCGGACATGACCTGGAGTGCAGTTTGAAGGTATGGGAGAGAGATATGTCTTTCATGTGTGAACATACCGTATGAAATACATTGCCTCGAACTACTGATAGCAGCCTGGCACATGCCTTGCTGTCCATGGCTGGCCGTTGGCCTGTTGCGATGCCTCAACCACATCACTCCGAGTCGGTTCCTGAGTCAGCAAAGTCAGAAGACTCACATTTGACAGTCGCACCACTATTTGCGTTCAGTCTGATCAGCACCCCTGTCTGATTACAGATGATCTGAGAGCTGGAACCGGCACTTTTGAGTTTTTTTTGTCGATCACCTACCAAAATGCTGGGTTGCATGTCCATCCAAATCCTTTAGTACAGTGGTGTGCCGAACCACAACATTCACCCCACAGCAATCATTACAATGTCAGCAGCCGTGATGGACCTGGTTGAGATTTTCAATGGAGAGGGAGCATTCGTGTTCGGTGCGTGGCATCATCCTGCACGTGTGGACGGCATCCAACTGACATCATGCAGTCGATCGTCCTGCAGGAGGGGCTCCCATTTTTTATGTCCAACGCAGTGCAGATTTACAAGCTGGTAGCCCGCAGTTGGCTGGACGTTCTGGCTCTGGTGTGATGTTAGCGACAGAAGAATTGCGCAAGTACCCCACTCAGCTCATTGGTAAGACCATCCACTTCTCCAATGATATCTAACTCATCATTCATGCAACTAGCCATGGTGCACAGGCTCGCCAACGACACCACAGCCACAGCAGCGTATGCAGACACCATCGAAATGGCAGAGTATTTGGTGGCAGAGGCAAGGAAGGTGCCATATGCACCTTACATCTCGGGTGCAGGCCAGCTTTGGCAGGAGTTTATGCGTCACAACAATTAGTAGACTAGACATATAGACACATTTCAATGCACGTAGTAAAATCAAGTACAAGTAAATCATGGTATATCAAAGTGTGCCTAAAGTCCTGCATTACGTCCAAAACTCATGATTTTCGATCGAGCTTAAGAGATTTTGTGTTAGATGCGGAAATGGTGCAAGGCAGGATCACACACTTTTTGATGATGGCATCAATCTGTTCCACGTCCTCTGTCGTGACATCGACCAAGTTGTGCCTGTCTCCTCTGTTGTGCTTCACCACAAGGATGTTTCCAGCAATGTCCTCAACGTCACTTGACAGTGATGCCACCCGACGGATCAAGCGGTTTGGTGGTGCACGCACTGCAGGCTCTCCCCGAAAGAAAGTGTATCCATATCCAGTAAGTAGTAGGGATGATCCTGTGGCCAGGTTGAATGTCTTACGCATGCGCGATGTAGCAACAACAAATCTGTCCCTGCGACCAAGGCAGTCCACCCAGTGCTGGACTTCGAGTTGGCTTAGATGCGTGAGAGTTGGGACTCCCACTCGGAGGGGTACAGATACGAGCTGAGGCACCATGGCACCGGTGGCATACAGGATGCCCATATATCTCACGCTGTAACGCTGCGCAAAGCCAATGTCAACTATTGGCATCGAAACTGCAGCAATGTACCCACCGGCACACGGTTCTTGATCCGCTCCTCCTCAACTTGTATACTAGCCAGGTCTGATGGCATGCGTGCGGGAGGCAGTTGGGTGAGAGCCTTGTTGATGGTAGGGTTGAATGGACACTTGACATTCTGGCAATGGACTGCTAAGCGCCACATGGTGCGTGACCGAGCAAGCAACCCTCCGATGCCATGTTTTTCATCCCACTCCAGAATGAGTGATTCTGCACCAACTTTGGCCACATAGCGCCACACAGCAGGACAAAGGACTCCGCAAGGCCCGTCGATGAAGCAACTGCAGTCACGGATGTTGAATCTGTGGTGTACAAAGGAGCCTACATTTCGTCGAAGTTGACGGTGAGTCAGTGTGTGATTCACGAATGCAATGCCAGAGAGAGTCCAAGAAGAGTAGAATGTCGCGAGTCCACTTGGAGTCATTATCGTCATGTCTGCTGTGGTGGGTGAACATGCAACAACTTTGAACACACCCTCTGCAGAAGCCTGGGTGATGGTGATGATTTTCCCCTCGCGTCGATACTTTGCAAACTGACGCACAGCACCACTGAATGCATAATTGTGATGGGCGTTCAGTTGGACACAGCAATATTGAAGGGTGCCCAGAATAAACTCTTCCAACAGATCAAATCCTGCTTCCGCCACAATGAAGTTCAAGTTGTCAGGTTGATAGTCCGGGTCCAGCAACATCGCAAGTGCGCATGAACCTGTAATCACGGCACGTGATGCATGCATGATCTCGCTCATCTCTGGAATGTGATGGTCGACAAATGGACGCAGAATCTGTGCAAACCGACCGCTGATGACAGACCGTCCAACGGCCAGTGTCTGATGGCTGGTACGTCTCCACGCCATGACATCACTAAGCAATGGGAGCTGTTGAAAGATGCCCTTGACGAGTGAAGCAGTACCCAAGACTACAGACGGATCTCCACTGTCAGCACCTCGTGAATCAACCACATTTGCAACTCACATGTTGTCACTGCTTGGCGGGTGGGTATGTGTACAGAAGGTGCCACAACAACGCTAGTTCCCATGGACACTCGGTTGGGTTGCATCGCGGCGTTGTCACTGAGAGGTGTAGCTGAAACCAAGAGTGAGATATGATGGGTGATTCACAGCTCCACACTGCAACTCACGAAATGCTATTTTGCCAGTCACGAAGGTTGGAGGGTGTGAGATGGACAGAGAGGAGAGCGCAGTCTCAAAGTTGAATTCTATAGGCTGACATCACAATCACATGTAAGAGATGCAGACATGCCAACCCTGTCAAGCCAAATCTAAGTTGTCCCATGTGCTGGCAAATTGGCACCTTCGGAGAATAGATAAGGGGCCAAACAATTCTGAGAAATCATTGGAATTTGCTGGTGATGAGGACTGGATGATCTGGCCTGGTTCCTGACAGCGGGATAAGTCTCATACTCGCCAAGGTAGAACTGGGAGTCACCTTCATCCCTATTTTAAAGATCAAAATCTACAAGCCGCGAGGTGTGTGAACCAGGAGGTTGCAATATCTGAGGTAGCACATCAGTTGGACGGAGATGGTGACTGCTGTTATACCCACCCATGCTCCCACCGAGTTGTCTTGGCAAAAACCATTGACAAACGGAGATTCACATCATTGCAATGCATACACATATAAATGTGCAGTACGCCCATGGAGGTTGTGCCAGTCAAAGTCTGGAGAAGTGGACGGCATTTCCAACAGTGGCCGCCCACCACTCACCCGCCCATCGTAAGTCCAAACACGGGCATCATTGAACAGCCGAGCCGAAAAATGGTAATCACCCAGATATATGATACCCTTCAGGACATAGACATTGCTGCCGCCACTGACAGGGAGCCTAAGAGATCTACAAGGTTGAATGAACGGCACTGAGAGCTGCTCAAAGAACAGGATGGTGGGTGGCTCCACCAAATGCATAACCCAATCTACTGCACCTGCACACGTAGCACACTCACCACGCTGGAGCTCCTTCTCAAGCCAGAGGTCAAGCCAATGTTGCAGGGTAAGACTATGGGGCATGTCCCCATGGCGTATACGAGAGCATTCAACTGGTATGGAAACCACAGAGGTTGTGGGCACTGATGAGCATGGAACTAAAGCGTGTAGGTCATCTGAATTTGAACAAACCCCAGTCTTCATGAAGACGCGAGACATCAAGAGGTGCTCCAGAATGGCAATGACGGAGCAACCCACTGTGCCATATCGTGGGAATTTCAGGCTATCCATGGCATGCAACATGTCTCTAAACCTGTCCCGATGACAGTTGAAGAGCGCCTGTGATCTAAGGTTGGACTCTGTCACAAACAATTCATCAAATGCATCTGCAAGTGATGCTCTTGCAGGCTGAACTCTCCAACTCAGCTTCCAATCTATGGGGGCGGAGATATATATGTGGAAGAGAACCATGAAGACGGTGTCATATGCACACGACCAATCAACTGAGGACCAGCTGCATCCGCCAATGAGACCGAGTGAGTCAAAGTCTGGCCTCGAATCAGGGGTCATCCAGGACACTTCCAGTGCAGAATCCAACTTCATGCGCTTCGCTTGGTGTTGTCTTGGCGCAGATGCTGTTGTTGTGGTCTGTCCAATAAGTCCCTCCTGGTACATATCATGCAATGAAGGACTCAATGAACGCTTCCTTACGATTGTAGGGGAGCAACCATCAGGATCGTGTGTTGGGTCATCAGTGACAGAAATCATCCGTTGACGCTTCATTGTATGCTTAGGGATGGTCATTGAAGTATCAGATGCCTCCTGGCCTCGTTTCCTGTGGGGAGTATGTGTGGAGTTGCCATGATCAAACCGAACTGAAGGCGGAGAGCATGTCAGCCGAGATTCTCCTTCTGCATCAGGAACCAGCTTCAATTGTCCTTCACGTAAACCAAGTTTCACCAGTGTGTTGTGCTCTATGGCCTCGAAACGACTTACTTCCATGAACAAATCAGTGGGCACACGCTTGTTTAGCTGATCAATTGAAACGGGCTGTGTGATGCTTAATCCATTCCGGGATCGAGCACGGGATGCAGCCACATAGGCAGCAAAACCACCCTCATGAAGATTTACCAGGACTTGTGGAAGGGTCTTCCCTTGTGAAGAATGCCCAGTGACAGCAAACGCGGGTTGTATGGGCAGTTGACGGCGTGTGACTTGGATTTTTCGTTGGGGGCGGTCACCTTCTGCTTGGATCAAGGTAGTGAATGTCCATGTGGAGGGCACGATTGGGAAAACAGTCTTGGGCAAATTGCTAAGGTTTACTCTGCTATGAGGAAACTCAACAAGAACACAAGTTGCATACGTGAAACCTGCAGGGCAGATGGTACTGAATATTTTCTTGACTATTCCTTGCGACCCATTCGTAATGCCAAGGTCTGTTGACAGGTTTCGTACACGCAGAATGACTGGCATGCCTTCAGCCAATACCACAAAACCTGGCAGTGCTTGTGTGGATTTGAGTGCAGTTACGTTTAAATTCAGCAGCTGTTGGCGCTCTGCAAGTGACATGTCTTCCGAAGCACTGTCCTGAGCTGCACAGACGACCAAGTCTCCTTGGGACACACTCTCCGCTTTCCTTGCATTGAGGACCTCACGGACTTCATTTGTTGCCACTATGGCTGTGGCATTCGTGGTGTCCATATCATCCATGTCAACGCCACCTGGATTAGATGCAGACCTAATCACCCTGGAGTTGAATAGGTCCACGTCCTCGTGCGTACATTTTCGTTCTCTGAGGCGATTGACAGCATCGCCATATGCAGGGTCTTCTTTCATTCTTTGCTGTTCAGACAATGAGATGACAGTGTTCACTGTCTTCCATGCCATGCGACCAAGTCTTTTTTTGATTTCTGCCTCACTCTGACCAGCGTAGACAGAAATAGGTGCATACAGTGGACTCCCACCAACAGGGGGAATTGATAGAAGTCTCCAGCAAAAATCACATTGATACCCCCAAACCATGCATCTGGTTTTTCTTTTGCAAAGCGTAGTGCGTGATCTATCTCCGCAAGAAGCTGCAGACTGACCAGGGATATCTCATCAATCAGCAAATATTCCACGTTTTTCCACTCATCCCGCAGCAATGTGCGGTTTTGGACACTGATCAAGATTGAATAGTCTTCAGAAGAACTTCCAGCTTCCCGGTTAACTTTCCCCTTGGTGTTTGATTTGATTTTCAGTCCGAGGCCCTTATGTACGGTCATGCCCTCAATTAGAGCAGCGGCAGATCCTGTAGGTGCTAAGTATCGGATGAGATGTGCGCATCCATACCACTGCATGACAGTTTGCAGTGCCTTGACAACATGCGTTTTTCCAGTACCACCTGGACCTGTCATGAGCATGGTAAGTTGAGCACTGTCAGTATCATTTGTTCTCTGAACGAATCTTGTCACAAAGTGACCAGCCATGATACGGAATGCTGTCCACTGCTTCTCATTAAGACAGAACTGCGAACCTATTCTGTCAATAACACTGTCTGCTGATTCAACTCCAGGACCTGGGGATGCTGATGAAGTTGCTTCCGTTGATAGGCAGGGTGTGCCAAATGCAGGACCCCAGACTTTGTCACTTGATGGATTGGACGTGTTACTGTTGACAGGACAGCCAGAGTCAATCTCATGTGCAGTCACACTCGCACACTGTTCATTAGGATTGAGTGCATTACGACGAGCCATGGCAATTGCATTTTCCTGTTGTTTGATCTCGTCCTTCCAGCTCTTCAGGAGCTTGCCAACGTCATCTAATTCATCAAGCACACTAGCAGGGTCCACACACACACGAAGCTTTAGATCGGCAGCTGAGCGGTGTTTAAGCCATCCAGACTGTTGCAACATAAGGACCAGTTGAGTCACACGAAAGTCTGCTTCTGAACGACGAGAGGATGTTTCAGCCAAGGAAAATTCACACTCTTCGATATCTCCAGTAGCCATCAAGGCTTTCGTAAGTGCCTTGCTTTCTTCAGTAAGTTGTGCACGTTTTCTAAGTCTATCAGCATCCCGCTCATCCTCACATTCATGTACTGCCTCCCAGTTCCGCATGATTTGCTGACTTCTCGGACTGAATTCAAACTCCTTGTAACACTGGACAATGTCCTCATTCGAGTGCAACAAATCTGTAGAAATACCAAAAGGTTTGAAATGTACCAACGTGAACAGGGCCCACAGCTTTATGTCAGAGGCACGCGGAATAGACATACCCACAACACGAGGAATAAACTCAGATCGACCATCACCTCGTTCCTCATTAGTATGCTCCACCAACTCGTGTGTATCGCTCGAGGGATGCCCTGATTTCAAAGGGTGTCTTCTAAGGACACCAAGCCTTGTCTCATAGGTATTTTTGGTCTTTGCACCCTTAGCAATGCTGTCGACACGGACACAGCGGCAGAAATCATAAAAGTTCATGTTGGAGAGAGAATCTGCACGATAAATGTAATGGTGCACCTGAGAGGCTTCAATCAGTTGTCCATCAATATTTGTTGTAATGCGCAGGCGTACATCTTCAGGAGCATCTGCATCATTTTCCCCACCCAAACCAAGGTCTGAACCATTTAGCAGTTGTCTCAACCAGGGATACCGCTCCTTGACATACCCAATCAGTAGTGAGGACAGCATGGGAACTGTTTTGTGTGATGCAATGCCATCTCCAAAACCTTGCAGGTACCGTGCTGCTTGTTGTGCATGTATTTGCTGTTGTCGGTTGAACTGAGATAGACATTTATGTAGCAGCATCTTCGCACCTTCAGCAACAGGAGCCCCGGGCATTGAATCAGGCATTCGAGCAACTGCCCGGGACAACAGTGATAGCATTTCATAAGTCTTGAGATCCATCTTGGTGATGTAGTCTGAAATGTAGAACATGGCGGCCTTTGCACCCTTGCCAGACAATATACACTTCATGTCATGATTGTGCCTGCAAAAAACCAAGACATATGGGTTGAAATAATTCACAGTCGGATCATGGCACTTCAGCACGACCGAATTGGTCTCAGAATCAAAGGAGGACGCCTCCACAATTTCGTGAGGAAAAAGGAAACGACAACGTTCATCGTTGTGATACTTGTGGCACACAGCTCGACATGTATGTCGCTGCAGTGCCTCCCCACAACGTTTTATCTCAGTTGTATAAAGAGCCTCCCATGTGGTCAACTCTTCTGAAGGCGCACCGGGAAGTGGTGGTTTAGGAGGGCGCTGTACACGTGGCTCAAACTTGGGGTCGATTTGGTCTTCAATGTCAGGTAAATGGTGATGAATGATATTCTCAAAAAATGCGAAAAACTTGGTCTGGTAGGCTGCATCATTACGAAGGCGCTCGTGAAGATCAGAAGGGTTAACGCCCCCTTCAAGCCAGATCAAGAAATGCCCATGAAGGGCACCACGCTCAGTGAACTCTGTTGTTCCATAAAATGCTCGTATGCGGCCAAGAATTCCACCTGACTCACTGGATCGTTCATGATCGAAATCCCAACCGAAAAGGTCACGAAACAGGCATTTAAACGAGAATTCGAAAAAATCTGCAGCAGCAACAGGATCACGTGCTAGACGAGCAGCACGTTCAGGACCTGTGGGCATAGTTGGAAAGCGCGACGACAGATCAATAGAATTGTCACCATACATGACCTGAAAGATCGGGCTGTGAGTAGCACTTGGATTGAAAGTGAAAAAGATATGCGGGAGGCCAAAATATCCAAAATAGTTGCGTATTTCATTCCTGACGAATATCTTAGAGGCCTGTGAGCCTGGAATCCGAGCAGATAAGGTATTGACCTGCTGCAGGAGGGCGAGGGCACTCTTCTCTTCGGATGTGAGGTTGGACAGCTTGCACTCCCGTTCGAGCTGAGATGCAAGTCGCTGCAGAGTAGAAGCGGAGACACTGGTCAGACTACGTGCAACACTGTCAAAATTAGATTTGCTAACGGAGAAATGTGTCTGGAGATGTGCTTGGCGTCGTTGTAAGATGTTCAACACCACAAAGAGGAAGGAATTGTGATACCGAAAACTGCGATCTGATATCGACAGACAGTACTGCGCCTGCCGATGGAATGCAAGTGCAGTGGGTCGTGATTTGATCTCAAATCCACCAATGCCATAAGGGTAGAGTGTAGGGTACATGCCAGGAAAAAAGGAAGGATTCTTGTACTCGGGAACTGCATTGCCACTATGGTGGATAATAAGGTCAGGGACAGTCTCAGATCTTGCGGCAGGGAGTAAGTTACGAAGGGCAGAGGCAGTGAAGCTTCTCCCACTGACTTTATCACATTCGGGGTCGGACACACCCATTTTCTCCACCATGATGGAGACATTCACATCGTTGGTTAGAGTTCCAACAGCAGTGCTAAGGAGCAGTTCTGCAGGATGCTCACTGAAGCCGGCTGTCTCTGAGGTGAAAGTGTGGTGTGCATTGAGCTCGTGGTCTTGAACAACACGATCACTCAGACCGGGGATGGGGCCATCGATGGGATACAAATCCATAATTGATTCATCCAATGGGACGTTGGCATAGAGAGCGTTGTTGTGCTTGAGCCAAACAAGAAAACTCCATATCTTATGCTTGCGAACACGGAAGAAAGTGGCAAAACGCATAGGATCAAACTGTTCGGGACCAATGAATATCACACTTAGAAAGCCGTTTACATCAGAAGGCGTCCGAGGTAGAACTGATGCAGTAGACACAGTGTTCATCTCATGTGCACACGTGTTACCATGGAATACTCTGGGTTGGGTGGGATCAGATGATTGAAAGAGGCGAGTGACATGCGCAGTGATACAATACAAAGCACACACTTTTTCCTCAACCCACGTCAAGTCGCTAAAGTGGTCAGGAAGGCTGCCCCGATACAACTGATTTGCCAAAGCCAACTGGGGCATCTTGTTTTTGGACAAAGAAGACTGACACTCAGGACACAGATTAATGGAGACGGCCTTCGAATCTTGAAACGTGATACCAGACTTTTCCAACATCAAACCGTCAATGATGTCGTTTCCGAAGACAAAGCATGAGGATACACTCTGAACGACACAGTTCTGTATGATAAAGCTATCAGTAACACGAAGAAGTTCTAGATTATAAGCGGTTAAATTTTCAGAGAGTGGGAATGATACAGCAGCAGAAACACACCGTGAGCAGACTGCACAAACAGGAGGTTCCGTCCACTGGGAACCAGACATATAATTGCCGAGACAGCGAAGCACAACATCCTCTGGAACAATGGATGGCCATTCACGCTCACGATCATATCGAGCTGTGTTTGCCTGAAGTATAGCATCTTGTTTTCGATCCAGACGGGCCGCCTTTGCTTTTTGTGCAGGGGAGATGATATCCATTGACAACTTCTCCAGTACATATGCCCCGAACTCATGGTCCAGAATGCACTGAAGCGCTTGACTGTCTGAAAGTGTGTACGACTCCAAGAAGGGCAGGTGAGCAAGGAGAAGGTTGCACAACACAATTGCACTCCCACAATTGAGGTGGAAGGCCCGTTGCCGCACAAGATTTGCAAGCGCATTGCATGACTTTCTATGAGAGCGTCTGTCGTACAAGCTGCGGAGGTGGGGTGCCTGCCGAAGGAGACTAGACTGAATCTCAGATCGGGACAGTCTCTCGAGTCTCGGAGTAAGATCTTCGATAGCAAGAGACATCCATGGCAATTGCAAGTGTATTGATGGGCGAGGATGGCCAAGGGCAACTGTAATTGGTGGAGGAATACGCAAGGCATCAGCAACCTCCACACCATACATGCGGTAGAAGTCAGCCGCAACCAATGTGCAACGATTTCTGGCACAAGAAGGTGGAAGTGATTGGTGTGTAAAGTGTTCAAACAGAGTCGCATCTGACATGAGTGCAATCTCAGTGCGCCGCATGGAAAAATGAGACAAGATGATACGGACATAGTCACGTTTGTTGCGTGCATCCGTCTTCCTAAAAACAAGCGTTCGAGCCAAAGTGCACAGTACAGATGCAGACAATCTGTTCAAGTTGTCCTCGTAGCACTCATCTACATAATTGAACCAAGGTGGGTCGTGGTGTACACCAGATCCGAGGCACATCGCAACTGTAGGCAGACTTTGGCCTGTGAGTAAATTGAGGCGGGAAAACACTTGGCAATGAGAATACATGCGATTTTCAAAATTTGCCCGTCCGAATGTCATGTGAACATTATCAATGCAGACAGACAATGAAACACCATCAAAGAGAACAGAAACTAAATGGCACTGTCCAACATTAGCAGGAAACTTCAGACGACACCTTAAACACACATCACAATGTGTACTGAGAGAAGCACGCAACCAGATGCAGAAGTTTTCAGAGGTAGCGAAGACAGAAGGATGATATTGAGGGTAGTAGAGAGGATCATAATACAGCGGGTACAATTCAATCAGATGACAGAGGTTATGCGGCGGGCATGCCGCTACCTCGAGCACTCGAGGCACTCGAGAAGGATGTTTGGAAAGAAAGGGTGACACGGTCTGCCTGATAGCACAATCAGCAATATTACAGGCCTGAGCAAACACAACTCACAATCAGAGAAGGGTACACATAAGCATGTGCAAGAGTATACAATGAGCGGCGCAACTATCACAATGGCTTGGAACTTACCATAATGATACACGAAACAATGGGGGGATGCTGAACGGCAAGATGTGGGACACCTGAGAGAAAATGCTGACATGTGCTCACGTAATTATTTCCCGCGAGTCGGCGTACAGGTGCCTGGACGATTTCAACCGACAAAACCCTCCTCCCACTAAAGTGGGTGTCGGGGATGTACAGACATGTATACAGCCAGCGCAGATCCAGAAATAAAACAATCATCCAGCGGACAAACACCAACAAACACAGACCAGGCATATCATGTGGCATATGGAAGACTGCCCTCTACTGCAGATTTGGGACCAAATTCTTCATCATTCTGATAAATCATGAGCCAAAGCATTAGAGGGAGTGAGCAAAACTTGACGTACATCCTCCCACACTGGATCTTCGTCTCCATCTTCATCAAGAGGCTGCCACGGTGGCGTACAGTCAAGCCACCTGGGTGAATGTCAGGATCAGTCTCATAAGTGGAAATCAGTAACTTACAAATCGTCTTCTGTTTGCTCTCCCTCTTCCCCGCGGAAAATTCGCGATAAAGAAAAAGAATTTTGTTTGTGCTTCAGGCTGTACAGTGGCGTGTAGCGGTACTGTCCAGCCTTGTCAACCGCTTTTCGAAGGAATGCTGCTTGAGCATCAGTCCACCAATCCATAGAGACTGTTCCACCAGCAGTTATGCCTGCTGCAGCTGGAATCGGTGCACTAGCAGTTAGCGCCAGTGCTATCCTCTCTCCGGCTGCGTCAGGCCATAAGTCAACGGAGTGCTACCAATGAAACACAAAGCAAGTTGACGCACACTTATTAGATAAATAGATATAATATCCTGGGCACGTGAACGTGCTGGTGACAAGATACTTGTCTTGCAGCTCGGTTGCCTGGTGGATAGTGGACAGCACCTTGCCTGGTGGAATATATACCTGCTGGGGCTTGTGCATTACGAGGACGGCGCCTCGCTTGCCTTCTTGAAACTTAAATTCGGCCTTGACAGCAGCAGAGGCCAGGTTGAGAAAGGAGCTGATCGATCGGTGCATGATGAATGGTAGCACATAAAGGAAGAGGTGCGTGCGCTCTCACACTTCTGGCTTCAGCGAGAAATCCCCTTGCTTGACACCCGAAGAGGACATAATTATGTTGTCGTCGACTCCGCCCTTCCGTGGCTGACATGATGCGTCAGATAAATTGAGCTTTAAGCCTTGATTGTCCAGCGAGGTTTGGAATGTTTTATCGTAGATATTCCCTTCCACGTCGAGCTCTCCACTGTCATGCTCGATCGTCCCATAATCCCCCACCTATGAGACTTAACTATAAGACAAAATCTGCGCGATAATCACTAGAGCATTAAACTACTGACCTTGATCTCAATTGGCGGGTCCCAATTAGCCCACTTGGACGAGGCTTGACGAATGAGATCGATGAACTTGCGAGAGGCTGCAGTATTGTCTCGCATTGCTGGGACTTGGTCAAGAAAAAGAAGAAAGAGCGGGAGAGTACTTTAGCGCGCAAGGGGCTGTAGGGCAGGGAATATATAAGGTTACCAAGTGGCAAGTACTGCCTTGCAGTGACCGCATGTTAATGCTTCGTCACTCTTCAAGTGATATTTTCCATCCGTTCACCAAAGCACCACTGGTCACTCCTCGTATTTCCATCACTGTGATCGCGCGCGCAGGCATCAACGTTCAACCCTGTTGCCGTTTGGCAATCGCATGTTTCGGCATAGATAGATCATTGGGAGACCGGCCGGCTCCAGATGGTTGCCAGGATGAATCCGGGAAATTTAAACACCGCAAGCGTTAGTTCTCCAGAGTCCAGACACAACACAGCGCCTCCGACTAGTAGCTACAGTGCTGCACAGCTATGAAACACAGGGTCTCTGGCATCAACCACTTGTAAAGCCATTTGGCCAGGAGGATCACGACGTCCTTCAGTTCGTGTTTTTCTCTCCAGATGAGAGAGGGCATCCACACTCAGCGTCCGCGCTTAGGCGCAGTCACTCTCATGAGACTCGATCTGCCCAGTGGCATGAGGACTCTGGCTGTTGGGTCAATTTTTGCCTCGCATTCGGCATCCGCTATACGTCGCACAGTAGCCTCTGCATTTCAAGCTACTGCTTCATGCGGCACTTAGCAAACTTGATTCGATACTGCCTCGTTTCTGGACAAGAATTTTACTGGCCAAATGTCTATCTCACTTTCGTGACATATGGTTTTTTAAACCCGTCTTAGACAGGTTTAAATTTGCCTGGGTCTCCACTCAAGTGACTCAACTGGATGATCGTACTAATAGGCTCGTTACGGGGACTCATACGAGTAGTAGTATGTATTGCCACCTTGCATGTACGTACATAGTCTTTCCAGCGGGGTATTTCCTCACATGCTTGTGCAGCAATGCAGCTTACGTGCTTACGAGTTGTTGTGATTGTTCTCGTCAGAGGTTCGGACTAGTGGACGATCGACAAGAGTTCGATTGCTGAACGTTCGCTCGACACAACGTTCATTCCATTCACTGTGCCAAGACATCGTTTCACGTTCATGAACTGGCTCAGTGACTCTTCGGTGGCGTATCTTCCGCGAATCCTGGCACTGAGGCCGTTATCTCCGCGCGTCAACCGTAAATGCACGTTCGTTGACTTGCGCGCGCTCGTCGTGCCTTGCGTAACTGAAGCCCTCGTGCGTACAATTTTCAAGCAAGACACCCTCATTGGTTCACCTCCGATGTTCCTTCCATTTCATCTTCTTGACAATCCCACATTCGTACTACATACTTCAGCACGCGTGCCATTAAAAGGGGAGAATAAGAAGATGAATCGAATCTTTGGTGACGATAATGACCACGGTCTCTCGTGCTCTCCTGTTGATCGGTAGCGCCCTTGTAATCTATATTGAACGAAGGTCAGTGATTGTCATATATTCTAAACATCGAGCTGACGATGTGCCAGATATGTCAGAGAAGCAATCACATACTGGACCGGATCTTCGACCATCGCCGCCTTTATCTTATTGGGTTGCTCGTTAACAGCATTTATCCTTGCCCTGGGTAGCACTCTTCGCCCGCAGCTCAAGTTCATATGGCATTGTTTTATCCGCCCTCTTCGTGCAAGCGACCAGCGAACGAGATTGGATAATGTTCGTAAAATCGTTTTTATATAAACGTCACAAATTACCCATCGCATCCCCAGTTTTACAAAGGCCAGGCGGATGTTTATGATGCAACACGAAGTGGTCTTCTACGAGGCCGGAATACCATGCTCAACCTTTCAGCTAGCCATATCCGGACCATGCAGGCCAAAAACCCCAAGCAGAGATTGATCTGGGTTGATATAGGCGGAGGAACAGGTACGCACCTACTTGCTGGCTTCCTTATTCTCTCCTGAATGCCAATCAGGCCATAATGTTGAGCTTATGGATAAGCACCTTCCGGTGTCCTCCTTCGACGCCATTTATCTCATCGATCTTTGTGAACCCCTTCTCCAGGTTGCCAGGGAGCGATTTGCCAAGCGAGGATGGACAAACATCACAGTACTGTGTCAAGATGCAAGCGAGTTTGCTCTTCCAGAATGGGCACGGAGTGATCCGAAAGGGAGCGTAAGCTTTATAACGCTCAGTTATTCCCTCTCCATGGTACGTTTGAGATAAGCAGTTCCTGGAAGAACCGACTTACAATGTAAATTTAGATACCCAACTTCTATACCCTTTTAGATCGTATCGACTACGTCCTTTCCCCAGAGAACGGTCTTTTATCTGTCGTCGACTTTTACACTTCTGGCAAACAGCCGTCATTGCACGAGAAGGCAATTGGAGGCACGAGCAAGGAATGCGGTTGGCTTAGTAGGTGGTTCTGGCAGATCTGGTTTGACTTTGACCATGTTTCATTGTCACCGCATCGTCGAGACTACCTGGAATACAAGTTCGGCACGGTACGTTTATCAAACAGTTCTAGCATCAATCATGTTTTCAGGTCAAGACTTATAACGGCAGAAATCGCTTCGTTATCCCATTTATCGTCCGCATGTAAGTATTATCGAACTCTTATCTGCGATTGTCCTCACTAATGTTTCATAGTCCCTACTACATCTGGCTTGGTCGCTCACGTTCGTGTGATGTATCTCGTTTCTGTCATGCCTTTGAAGTCGAAGGAGGCAACATGCTTGGCAATTCTTCGCCGGCATCTTTTACGACTATTAAGGATTCAGAAACTATTCCGCCACTCGAGATTGGGGAACCTGTTCTGAATTCGCAGGCTTCTCACGCAGACGCACTTATCACTGTGACGCCACCTTTGAGCTCCTTCCACTATCATCTAGGAAAGGTGAGTCAATGCGTTATGAAATTTACGATCAAACTGACCATGGACTAGCCTTGGAGGCTTCCGTACTATGAGCAGGCAATACACCAAGCGTTCAGAACGTTCATATACTCTTTTACATGGGTCTGTTGTTTTCTCTTCATATTACCTGCCCCCCGACGCTGAACACTATGTTAGGAGGATCCTGAGGTGGATATGAAGTATCTCGATCTTGGTTCCGAAGACTCGATGCTGGTGATCACATCAGCAGGTGACAATGCTTTGCATTACGCTATAGCAGCGCAACCCAAGAGAGTACGTGAATCGATGAAGCATCATCCTTTGTGTGCTAATATCTATCTTGAAGATTCATTGTGTGGATATGAATCCTTGGTATGACCAACTACCTTCCATCATGCGGCTCGACTGACTTTTCGCCATATAGTCAAGGTCATCTACTAGAGTTGAAACTGGCAGCCGCACAAGCCCTCGAGTACGAAGACTTCTTTTCCATGTTCGGTAATGGACATCATCCCAAATTCCGGGCGCTCCTTGACTCCAAAATCGCTCCCCTTCTTTCTTCCATCGCCTATCAATTTTGGCACATCAATGACGATGCTTTCTTCAAAGCCTTCTATTTGAAAGGATACAGCGGCTGGGCACTGCGGCTCGCCAGAATCGTCTTTTCAATCGCTGGAGTATCGAAAGATGTGGAAGCTTTGTGCAATGCGGGTAGTATAGCTCAACAGGAGCAGATCTGGCGCGAGAAACTAAGACCCGCCCTCTTGAACCCCGTCGTCATTGCCTTGCTCAAGAGCCCAATATTCTGCTGGAACGCACTGGGAGTGCCTCTCAACCAGCGCCGCATGGTCCTGGACGAAGGGTCCATGTATGAGTTCGTAAGAGATACCCTAAACCCTTTACCATCGACGTATTCCTTCAAGGATGGCGCATACTTCTACCCATTGGTAAGCTTGGGATCTTTGAGTTTTTCTTGCGCTTACAGGATGTTATCAGACACTTCTTGGGCACTACACACCGTCCTCCTGCCCAGAATATCTGACACGCTCCGGATTCCAGGCTCTCAAAGCTAATAACGGGAAAGCTACCGATGCGTTTAGACTGCACACTGATTCGATATATAAGTAAGCACTGTTAGCACTATGAAGCATAACTGGTGATGAAACTCTTTAGTGTCCTACGAGGATTGACACCTTGGTCTCTCACTCGAGCCGTTATCATGGATCACCTCGACTGGTTCTCGCCAGGATCCAAGGACGTCGATGATGAGGTTGACCAGTTTTATCGTGTGCTCTCACCTGGTGGTTTCATTCTCTGGCGTTCTGCAGCTAGGAAACCATGGTACTGCGACGTGTGCGTTTTTTTGAGAATATATGGGGCCCTGTGAAGGCTAACGTAGTGTTGTGTCAGATTTGAGCGCAAGGGTTTTACCGTCACTGCTTTGGGAGTCAGGAAGGGACCGGAGGTTCCACTAGACCGTGTCAATATGTACGTTTTCGATTTCAGATTTTGCTGCGAAGAATTGTTGATCATGTGTGCATGTTTGTGTAGGTACGCGTCATTCTGGCGGGCGATGAAGACGACTTAGTGCTGTTGGTTGTCACAGAAATGCATCCCTGAAACTTTTCTCATGATACCAGTATGATATATCCAAATGTTCTTTTCCTACTTTATTGATGACATTTATGACCTTGGAGCGAGCGATCTTCGTTTGACATTATTTCGCAATCCTCCAACCATCAATCATTGTAAGTCCTACCGTTTCATTGTACATCACACATCTCGTGGGAGTCGGGACAGTCCCTTTGTGCGAAAGTAACGATCACTGTCATGGCTCAAATGTCAGTTTCTGCTTATCCAGCTTTGAGAATCGTCAGCGGTGCAGTACTGATGATACTAGCGGCATCTTGAATGGTCCAAAATAGTTGCATGGCATATAGCAAGACCGTCAGGAAGTACTAATATCACAAGGCAAATGACGTCACCTGTGATTCTGCTTACATCATGCTCTCATACTAGTACTCCAAGTTTGAATTTTACAATTATGACCTTTCAACAATACTTTGTGGAAGCTACCATGATCCTCCGATTGAAGGCATCGCCGTGCTTTGTACCAAACGTAGAACAGTTCCTCTGATTCCGGCTATTTCCCAGAGTCCAGACGTTCTCAATTTTTTTGCCTACATGTCGTCAATTTCTTTCCGTGATCGAGCCACCCAACTCACTCAATCTTGGGCCTGTGCACCATCGCTATCTCGAACCCGAGGTGGAACTAAACTGGCCCTTAGTTCCGATCCGTGCATTAGCTTAGGATGATGTTCGCGGTTTTCTAGAATCCTTTCGACAACGAGGCATCTTGTATGGACCCTGTACTTCCCTTCTCATGTGGCAACACTATCAGGGTTTCTATCCACAACCAGGCCTTCGTGGTGGCCACGAAAGAGCCTTGCTTAGGCAATTCCTTCACTTTGGATTTGTCTCCCAAGTTCAATAATTACATGTTCGAATTCTGTATTGTTCGTTGATTCTGGAGTCTCGAAGCTCCATTATGTTTCTCCAACACCATCTGCCGTGAAGTTCTGCCATCCAGGCGCGACCAATCTGCCAAACCAATAAAACCTTCGAGTTTTATTCACAACCCTATTTTCAAGATATAAAAGCAAACTGTCCACCTCGGAGTAGCTCAGAGTTCCCTTTGCAAAGCTTGTATCACTTGGCATAAATCATGCATTTCTCCTTGTTGTCGTTACTGCTTCGGCAGCATGTATGTCTGTCACTGCACAGATTCAATAGTGCAGTCCCCAATTCAACGACCTGCCATACAGACGCTGATTGCTGCGGTAGCCTTCACTGTTCTTTGAGATCAGTGAGCATGAGTAGTTTGCTTTCCATCCAGGATTCAATCCCGTTGCTGACCCCTTGCACTTTTTGATGTCAACTATAGTCTTCCGGTGCCACACTGCAACTCATAAACTGGGCTGCCAGCCTGTTTATGAGGACATCTGGAAAGTGAGTCATGTCTCTGCTCTCGCATTGGCGCTGTGGCTGATGGTACACTACGTAGTTCGTTGCTGTCTTGGTCGATGTGACAGTTATTCCTAGACAATTTTCCTGCTTCATGGGCGATGGAGGCGCCTTTGAATTAAAGTGAATACTCTATGGACTAACTTGAAGAGACGCAATGAGCGATTTCAATGTCCAGATTTGTGTTGCGTCATTCAGAATGAGTGTTCATTGCCAAAGTCTGCATTATATGTATAGCAGCTGTAGCAGTCGAGGCGGGAGTTCTGACCCCTGCTAACGGGTGCGTCAAAGGCCATTTTCAATGTCGTATTGTGAACTTACAACTACCAATATCATCATTGACGCAGTTGATTCGTGTGTTGTTCATCACTCGACACTAACGTCTTATATCTGGCCCCTTTATGCACGTAGTATGAGCGAGGATATCAGGCTCGTTTCTTGGCAGGTACTTTCCGGACCTTTCTCTCCGTACGAACGACGACAATTGGCACGGGGAATTTCAGAGATAATACCTCAACACGCCCCTTCCCGCAGTCCATCTGTCTGACGGCCCGGTCCCGAGGACAAATTAGTATTCTAGCTGAGTCAATACCCGGTTGGTTCGAATGTCTTCAAGGAGCTACTGCAAGGCTGGGACCCAAGCATGCGTGACTGATATACCCATCGAGAGAATCAGAGCGGTAGGCGTGGGCGCAGTCGGCCAATATATTGTATCGAAGGTGACCAGACGAACAACCCTTCAGGCTTCCGCAGGGGAATTTTCGCAGGGCCACAATAAATTGTGCTATGGGGGTGACGAAGACCAAAGTTTCTATGTGCGTACCCAATTCTAGCCTCCCCTAGATGGCCCTCTCGAGTAGGTCAGGGTTGGTACTCCGTATAAGGTTTGAACTGTCCATTACAATGGGGCAAGGTCATCAAGGTTGTGCCCCAGTAACGGACGTACAGCATCGTGCAAAATGTTTCCCCAGCTATCTCGCCGTCTGAAACACGACTTTATTGTTATAGTCTCCCGCGCGTAGGCGATACAACGCAGATCTACATTAAAAACATCCTCAGGAATTCACTTCAATTCACATAATTTCGGGTAATCCAGTGTATTAAATTCTAAATCATACTTGGTATTTGCTTCCAAGTAAAGACTAGCCTTGATGTCAGTGAATGTGCGGGAAATTAGGGTTTTCAAAAGGAGGTTTGCCCTGATATCTGTAAAGTTTGTCTCTTACCCATCTTCATCGACGCGTAATTCTCCGTACGGTCACCAGGCTGCTCACCGACCCTGGGGCGGTCTCGGAGACGACCAATTCGAACAGGGGAAAAAGGTTTCCCCACCCCAACTAAGCTCTGCATTCTTCTTCACTCCCTTTTCGTGCAAGCAGTGCGCTATAACGATCTGTTCCTAGGCTTTTTATGAACAAGCTGTCAATGATCGCTGCGACGTCACGCACTTTCGAACTGGCTCACATAGCGAATAGCAGACGTCGATTGGAAATGCAAAGCTCAGCGCTGGTGAGACCTGTCGATCAGATCTGCGAGGAATCGGGATCATCGTCCCAATACTGTGCCAGAATAGAGTTTTGATCCCGATCAACACGTGGCAACATGTACAACTTGACTCAAACTTTGAGAGTAGTCCGAGACTCGCATTCGCGTAGACGACAATATCCACCGCACATGAAATAGGTAGTCATACTTGTAGGTAGATAGCTAATGTAAGTATACGCAGTACGAGTGCGAGAGATGGACCTGCAGAGTAGTAAGATTACAAAAGAGATGCCAGCCTGGATAATAGTACAGACTCCCGGCTTTTAGGAAACGTAACAAAACTGCTATGCTCTGCGTGGTGAGGGAACAACCACAACGACGAAGTAAGTTGCAGTATTATAAGCCAGACGCCAAGGAAAACAGAATGAGAACCGGTAAACGGACGAATCTGAGAAGCGTAAGGTGTCGACCTGGGATATGTTGTAGGCCGGCAGAAGGAGAAACACAGAAGAGCAAAGTAAAAGCACAGCGGGAGAAGCAAAAGACGGGATATATCACAATAGTCGACCAATATGTATAATTTTTTACTTTTACGCCGTGTCGAAATTGCGCGTGGCCGAGGTCGCCCAAGAACGTCCGAGAGCCAGGGTGGTGGATGTGATAAAGGCCTATACATTACATCTAGTCTACATTCGAAAAAGCATCGTCCTTTCGGACTGTTGCATTTTGAACGAATATCCTTAGTGTTGGGCGGCCATGATAGCAGCGACAGCTTCGGTTGAGCCGCAAGAATAGCCCATCTGCACTTGTGCATGTAAGGCCTGCTGCTGCTGGCGCAAGTACTGCTGCTGCGCGGAGGAGTAAAGCATCTGCTGCTGATATTGTTGAGCATATGATGGTGTCGAGCTGCTCACTGGCGTCGAGTGTCCACTCGTCGCTGGCGTGGAATGCCGTGAGCTTGCATTGCTACTCCGTCCATGAGCGTGCTGTAAACATTCATGTTGTCCACTGGCCAGGAGAGACAAGCCCATTGCACCGTGGTCACCCGAGTGCTGGTAGTGATACCGCAAACCGTTCATGTTCTTGTATCGGCGCTGACAATCACTGACACCACAAGCAAAGGGCCGAAGCCTGCGTTCTGCTTCCCGTTCGACTTCGCGCATCTCGCCCTCGGTGATACCCTGATCTTCCTGCCCAGCAGCCTCGCGGGCAGACCGCTTGCTAGCCAGTAGTGCTTGGACTTGCTCGAGGTCCTTAGGCGGCGCAAAGTTACAGCTGCCGTGGGTCATGTGGTATTTGAGCCCATTGGCTTGCTTGTAACTCTTGTTGCAATTAGGCTTAGGGCAGCGGAAGGGCTTCGATAACATCAATGATGATGCAGGGCGAGAGAGCGTGGTACTGGCACGCTGATTGGCTTGCGGTGACGGGAAAGCTTTGGGAGAAGCAGAGGAATCTGGCGAATGAGGTGAGGCCGCGGAGGCCGCGGGGTAGCGCGAAGCGCTTGTTGGAGAGGGAACACGAGAAGCTGAAGGGGTGTTGACAGGAGTATTGCTCGTGGAGAAAACTACCGCAGGAGGAAGGCAGCCGTAAGGGCTACCCGGATCACTGACAGGTGTGACAGGTGCGTGAAGATCATCACTGGCAGGTGGGGAAGGAACAGTGCCAGGCATTGAGGATGAGTAGTCGGAGTAGCCCGCGTAACCATTAAACGCATCGGGGGCATTTGCCACATTTGGGAGACTGTTTCGACACGGTGGGAATGCCGAGCCGTGAACGGAGCGGGAAGGGAGCACGGTTGTCGTGTCAAATGCCGAAACGGGAAGATGCGGAGATGCAGGTTTCGACTGACCAAAGTGGTTAAACGAATGACTAGGATGTGATGACAGTGGAGTGGTGAGTGGAGTGTCAGGGGGCGATGGTGCATTTGACGAAGGCGTACTGCCCTGATCGACATCGAGTTCCATGTCATCCGGGTCAAAGCCTCCTTGGTTGTAAGACGAAGGGTGCTGATGATGGTCTGAGAAGTAAGACGGAGTTGCGTTAGGAGTATACTGAGGTAAAGGGGGGACAACTGGGAACTGAGGATGACTGAAGGGGTCAAGCACAACAACATGGATCTCCTCGAAATGCTGTAGCAGAGCGTGTAGGTCATCTAGTTGTAGACCACAGCAGGTGTAATTGCGACACTAGAATAGTTGAACGATGAGAGGTTGGCTCAGAATACGAAGGTGACGACTCACTAGTTCGTCATCTCTGTCGAAGGCACTGAGAGCGTTCAGAATTGAACCACGGTCGCTGTCAATAGATGACGACAACTTTGCACACTTAAATTCGTTAGGACTAGAGTATATTAGCACATTGACACGTGTAAGTGAAAGATGAACTGACTCTAGTGGACCGAGAAGTTGACCAGGGGAACAACCGGGATAGAAGCGGCTTCCGAATGAGCCAGCACGCCATGATATTGGGGAGCCTAGAAAGTAAGGCATTGCACTGTTGTTACCGGTGAATGAACCAGATGGGATGTGTAAATCAGGATGATTAGGAGACTGGAAGGCGATGGGTTGAGATGTAGTGGTCATAGCTACGAAAGCTGTCGATGGGGACGAGTATACTAATACTGCAGACTAGGCTACAGAAAGAGGTTTATAGATGATGAAGTCTTTGATTCGAAATTGATGGTGGAGGAAGAGAGGGTGCTAATGGACCTATCTAGCCTTGAGCCTATTCCATTATGTAGTAAACCTGCCATGGATGATATTATGGTGAATTACATAAAAATCGAGAATCTCGGCATTTCGGCATATACCCACTGCCACCGGTCCTTTTACCACTACCGGCGCGTATTGAGGCCGCATCCAACCCTGCCTCGCGACCAAAGTTTATCCATTGGCCGTATACTGTACTGCCATCGAATATTCATAAATTCAAATCATATATGATTCAGAATATGTGACAAATTATTATTGTATCAAGGAACGATGCAGTCAACTGGTAGTAGTACTCTCGCGAGGGGTGTTACGATAATTCGATCATGACATTAATCCGAATCATTGGCGACTCCGGCTGTTAACTACTATCTACCTGTTACTACTGGCTACACGAGGCCTTGAGAGACTTGTTCATTCATTTTGTTCGAACTGTAGTCCTTTACTTACTCGATTCGGTCCCGCCGAATTATTGATTCTTGGAAATCCACATCCAAGTTTCGTGCCTCAGAACACTGATCCTGAGAATCCTTCCTCGAAGGAACCTTAACAACCCTCTCAACCAATAACCGTGCTTCTATTTCTTGACCTCATCGTCCCATTAACGTTCGTTCTTCTCTCTACCCACGAGCGCGGCGCAGAGCCACCAATGAGGGCCCTTAGCTTTTTATACGGCGATCAGCGTCTTCGAAGCTTCAACCCTTGCTGTGCATTACTTATGTTTCTTGCTCGCATCCAACTTTGGTCAAATTCTATGATACCACCCTCATCGTACACACAAAACACAGCGTCGATAGTCACCCCAGAGACAGAAACAGAAAGGCTTTTAGGTCAGTTATACAGTAGCATGGAGAACACTCGCGAAGGTATAACACTTTTCAACTTGTCACGTGCACATTCTACTAGAACACAACGGCACCCCTGATGCCTACTAATCTTTAGCTTAACTTGGTTATACTTTTGCGCGCTGTATCGCACCAGGGCACGCCATGTGTCGACACAGGGTCGGAATGTTTGTCAAGCAATCTTCTCGTACGACATAACATCATGTCTTATGCACAAGGCCCCTTTCGTAATCACTACCTTCTATCTGTTCTGAGCTACACCAATTATGCCCTGGTCTTTCAACTTTCTTCCCAACTGTTCATAAATTGCAACGGATCATGCACGGATCTCGTTGTGAACCAACTGTAGGGATTATCAGACTCTATCACCTCTGCGGCACCGACCGAGACCAATTCGAGTCTTCAAGATACTGGTATATCGTGGAATTCATGCCCGAATGTCCATGTGTTCCACGGAGCATTGATTGTAAGCTTACCATCCGCCACTGAGTCTATGAATCCACCGTGACTGGTCCCTGTGTCCCTCCATTTCAATCAGACCGCTTTTGGGGTGATCCGCTCTAATCGAGCATAATCAGTAGGCACTGGTCCACCATTCTGGCTTGCTTACTGGCTCATCTTAGCTGATGATTGTACGTATAACCTACTTCCCACTATCCGGCTCGTGTTTATTATTTTCATCTGCGGTTGCGGGGAATGTCCCCGTCCTGAACAATCACTGCATCCAACGCTCGCCATCGCAGCGCATCTTTGACTTCGAGATCTAAGAAGATGATTATTGCTCTCGGATATTACCTGCGATAGAAGTATCCGAAGAGCCGCATCAACTAGTAGACGGAGAGATCTTAAAACCTGAGATGAAATGGCGAACAAAGCCAAGTCTCCGACGGACACACACGCATCGTCGCCGTTCCCTATAGACCAATCCACTATCCATCATGATTGCCACCAACGGTGGCCAAGCTACACTAAAAGGTGTCACATGTGTCTCAACACTGTATGGAACGTACTTGGCTGGCGCGATTATCTCGGATGGCACGTTTCTATTCTGACGCCCGTTCAATGACTACCCTCGACATTATAATAGATCTCGTGATCATGAGGTCGATGGTATTTTCGTCGTCTTCGATCAGACGCGCGACTGAAATCTACACCTCAAACAATAAATTCGAACAAAAGGCTCATTTTGGTTGGATGTATCCGCCATTGAGGAACAGTGTCTTCATTTGTTGATAAGTTTGTGTAATGCGGTCCAAGACACAAGCCTCGAACTAAGGCCCCGCCTTCGAGATCAGCTTGGCGTCTGATTGCACAGATCTGCCGGGGTTGTCCGGCTAATCTGCGCCACCGCGAAACGAGTCCTTCCGCTCAGCCACTGCGCTCAGCCTCAGTCTCCGGTCACCCGATGTACTCCACCGGCTCCATTCCCGCACTGCCAGCGCTTGCGCAGCCGAGAGTCCGAAACATTATCGCAATGCTCCACAAACGCCAGTTTAATTAACTAGAATTTATGTTTTTTTCACCGCAGTCAACATAAACGACGGATCACAATCATGCATCGTGCTCGGACCACGCGTATAATTGCATATGGTGCTTCCTCCGAGATTATACTGCGGAGAATATTCCGGGGTGCTGGAGAGTTTATTGCATCTCGATCCGTGTTTAGACTTTGCCTCGTGCTCAGTTTAATTTTGCTACTAACTACTGCAAGCCAGCTCCGAGGTTCACATGTAGGTCCCAGTGTTGGTTTACCCTGATTTGACAGAACTTCGAATGTACATTCCTTGCAACCATTGAGCCTGATGGGAACTTGCGCAATAAGTCTTCTCGCTCAGCGGAGATACAGATACTATCATTCCTGCTCTCGACCTTCTTTGCTCCGCATCCAACACGCTATCCATCAATTCGGTCGCGATCGCTGGACAACGCGAAGACTTCCATGTTGATAACTTTTAGTTCCCTGGGCGGGGAGCCACACCGTTTACCCTCGTTTACCTCGGACTTTGCCTACTATTTCATGGATTTCAACTTTTTTTCTTGATCTAGAACAGTACGAGGTTTAGACTACCAGCCACTCCGAGCTCCACGCACTTTCATTCTCCCTCATGGAAAGGTCGATACTTGATTATGATAAGATCAAGGTTTCCATAATTTGACGCCCATCACCGTTTCTTTGTTCCGCTCAAGGATCATATGTTGCGTCTTCATCGGGGAAGGGCAACTTAATCCGGCGGGGCTTCCTCTCCCATTCTTCGACTTCAACGCCACCTCAGGCCTCAGACTTCTCTGTTGTACTACAACAACTGCAATTGGCTTCCCGGAGGCAATGCGCGACCATCTACTTACCCACACTCTTAATCCCACATCATGACGAGTTTTCTGACATGGGTTCTCTTTTTGACTGCATTTCTGATGTCGGAGAATCGGTTGAACTTTGGGCGCGCCCTCTATGACCGTCGAGCATGCAGGCCCCAAATGATGCATGACGACGATCTGCCGGTCATCCTATCAAAGTTCAAGGTGCGTTTCACCCAAAGTGTTGAAACGTTGACCCACTGGGGTGGCTGCCACACGTTGTTTCAAGCTCCCTAGAGGTCTGATGCACGCGCCACCTCGTATCGTCCTTACCAAATGAGTAAGTGACTTCCGGCATGATCGTCGATATTCTTGTTGTAATCACGTTCTTTCCGACACGGAATGTCTACAGCCTAGAAGTTTGCTATATCTATGTCAATTTCACCACATACCTTTGACCCTGCCTACGAGCGCTGCATTTGATCCCGCGGACTTTATCACACATCCGCCATTGAGATATGTGTCTGGCAGTCGTGGGCATTGGGGCTTGGAAAGACCTCGATGATTGAGGGCACATACTTTGATTTGACTTCTGTTTGACAGAAGTCACTATCTGGAATATGAATTTGATTTACATGTTTTTCGCTCACCCTTAGGTCTGGCCCGGATATTATGTATCATGTGATGAGTTCGTCACGTCCGTAAGTGGCGACGAAGCTCTCAGCTACGCCCAGTCCAAGTTTAACTTTTTGATTGGTCATTGGTCTAGTGTGCTCACCTCGCTTGCTTCCATATGTGTTCAGATTGAAGTCGGACCGACGCCGAAGTACGACACGACATCCCCGGCACAAGTTATGAGTGATGAGTGCCCTGTTACCCATCCGAAGCACTTCGCCGAAGCTCCAAATGTTGACAAAAAAACAAGGTACGTGCAGTAAAAACGTAATGACAAGACCTCGAAAACCTCTTCAGCTACAGATTTGCCTCTGGTTTACCCGAGCAGGAACTTATCGGCGGCAACAAGCTATTGGCTGGTGCTCGCTAACGTCAATGTGAACGGCACTGACGACTCGTTTACACTGAAAGCGCCACCTAGTAGGCCTGAACCTCAATCAATTTAACGTACAACTAAGGCTGTTCGTTGCCTATCTCTTTGCTTGCCCAGAATCTCCGTCACCCCCCGTGCTTATCTAACTTCCAAGTCAAGTTTCATTAGTACATACACCCTGCACCGCACCAAACTCTACACCAAACTCTACTGGTCCGTTGTTTTCGTTGCCCTGGCCTTCTCCGGTGATTGAAGATGTGCTTTTGGTGCCCACACCCTCGTATGGCCACTATCGTCATTCTCTGTCAAAGCCCGCCGACAACGGACAGACCGTTATCGAGTTATTCAGCATCGATGTCTCTGGCCTCAACCGCATCTTCCCCAGATATGGAAGATTGTACTGCTCGTATCAGCGTCGCCAGGTGTTGCAAGACACGACCCTGCGTTGGTATCAACCATCGTCATCCTTGCCCTCGCGAACAGTAACAAATTAGACACGTTGTCCGTTTCAGGATTCTTTCTTGAAGTTGGACGGGCATCAAAAACATAGAGACGGCGTAAATTTTCTTATCTTGTGTTGTCTTAGAGAGTGATCAAACTCCTTACATAAATCACTTTCCTCTTATGCTGTTTGCTACGAGGCAAAACAAGCACTCCGTCATTTTCTGGTGACTGCTTTGGGAGGGTCCGGGAGGTCACGCTCTGGTGCAGGGGTCCGAGCCAACATGAGGTTTCGGGGCAGCGGCACCGGGCTCCACAAGGTTGTAAACTCGGCCTAGCGCGTGTCAGGCACGGGAGGGCGCAGGTTGAAGGTCATAGGTGGTAGTAGGTGGCGGGAGACTGCGGTGGGCGGTCGTAGACGCGCAATAAGCCTATAGACGAGTGTCGAGCGGTAATTGGCTTAACGAGCGGTGCTGGAGGTCTTAACCTCTGCCGAACGTGAGGTTACTAATCCATGTACCTTGTTCTTCCCAACATTTGGGAACCGAAGTGTAACAGGGCACTACGACTCCCCTCCCACCTTATTACGTTCCATGGAATTTGAATCTCTCCCTACTTAGTTGGACTGTGTCCCTTTCTTGGATACTCGGCGCTCCGTCCCGTGCTGTCATTATTATTTACCCGCTCTCCAACCACCATGAGTACTAACGACACGCAGCAGAGTTCAACTCGGACTTGTTCAAGTTTGAGGTTGAACCTTATGCTAAACAAGTATACTTAATTGATAATAGGCCTGCACGTGAACACACCTTCCATGTAATCTGGAAGTGCTTCGTGTTCTGATAAGTTGCAGATCATTTAGGTAAGTTAAGAATGTTTTAGGTCTAGCTGTGGGACAGGACTACTTGCAGGACTAATGATATCTCCAATCATCTCCGGTTGGGATTGTTCAACCTTCGAAACGACTGGAACAAACCGTCTTCAAGTTGACTACCGCAGTCAGGTACTATTGGTTCACATTGGTGTGTATTTATGTATTGCTTTCAGCAGTTGGCACGACGTCGTACTGATGCCCGGCCCCATTTTCAACGTTCGTTGCATAGTAGATTGTTCGGAGGATCAGCGCTCAGCGTGGGTACCATCACCACGACTCCACGCTGGTCCGAGCAGCATCTGGATGGGCCGAAAAGTCATGCGGCCTACCGATTAGCAGCCATATTTCAAATGAGACTTGCTCCTCATGAGAACGCCTAATACGACGAGATCTAGACATCGATGGAGTATGCCACTCAAGCTCTGTTAAAAGCCTGTCTTGCGCCTTTGGAACCATGGGCGCAGCATCCAAACAATAAGACCTCCAGATTGATATGTGACGGTCCACAGATTATCTCATACCCGCGCATATTCATCATATCCGTGAAAGCCTGCCGTGAACGCGGGGTACAAAAGGGACTTGTTGGAGTAATAGAAGGTAATGCATCGGTGCTGCAATTTTGAAGCATTTATTTATGTAAAATCTTCATCATAGGGGATATAACGAAGACCGTGATAATCATGTGTTCCAACTTCCAAGAAGTTTCAGGTCGCTATACAACCCCAGAGCTGTATGGTTCCTCCCGCTATATGATTTGCACAGCGGCCCGAAATCAGAGTCGACCAAGTCATCTGTACAACTTGAGTACTATGTTCTGTACGAGTCCGGTCCGCCCCAGCCTGGGAAAGGCTAAGTTAAGCGCGTTCGACTTCGAACGTAGTACATAAAAGGTACTAGCCTCGCGTACTGGGGCCAGCCTGTTCTCCGAAGTCAACGTTTCAACTCCGAATCGAATAGCATCTAATGCTATCGGTATTGTGAGATGAGTGAATGCTGCCTAAACGCATATACAGTGCTGGAACTAACAAGAGTAATACCAAGGATGCATCGATGCAGTTTGCGTCGATTTGCTGGCTGTTCGAATTGCAAACGCTGACGTCTACTGGCAGCGGTTAAATGGTTCCACTTCATCCCATGATCGATTGATGAACATCGATTTCCTTATGTACACATTACTATTATGCAGGTCTAAGACCGCATAAAACTTCTCGACCCATCCAGCCGTTACCAGCCACGCCGACCTTCTGCACGAACCCTCATCTCAACGAACGTCAAAGATGAAGAAGAGCAGGCCCGAGTCTCCACTCATCCGCCATGACGACATAGAAAACTATGGCTCGATGCAAACACATCAAGATCATGATGATGGAGCAATCGTGAACGAATCACTCAGCTTCACCGCCAGGAATGCTGGGATGTTATTGATCATATACTCCCAGTTTTTCTTTGCTTCCATGGATATCTCGGTGAAGCTACTGAACGGCTTGGACCCTCCCGTGCACGCACTTCAGGTGAGATTTCTCCATCTTTGGTGATCGAATGTGGAGTGAAACCAATGTAAACAGATTATCGTGATTAGGATGGTGCGCCACACAGTCCTCGGCTCGAATGTGTATTGATTTGTCTCAGGGCATCACCTTGATATGCTGCGAGATATATATGTTTGTCGACTGTTTTTCCAGGCGACGATTTAAAACTGATGATATGAAGGACTGTTATGGGGATCCCTGATCCCATAACTGGCCCTAAAGGTGTTCGAATGATGCTGTTCATCCGTGGTGTCACTGGGTGGGTGCTGATATACTCGCGCGGCCTCAGACTTATCAGCAATCTGTTTCCCAGGTTTTTTGGGCTATCTGGCATGTACTGGTCACTCCAGTACTTGTCTGTCGCAGATGCCACAGTCTTGGTTTTTTTAACACCTCTTACGGCAGCGGTGGCTGGATCTGTATTTTTGAAGGAGAGCTACTCCGTCAAGCAAGCTATCGCGGGAGGTGAGAGTTACAATTTGCATTTTATAGTTTTTGATTACTTATTTGGGATAAATCCCTAGTTTTCAGTCTCCTCGGTGTCATCCTTATAGGCAGACCCGCATTCCTATTTGGCTCCCTGGATGTTGTTCCTCAAGGACTCTCAGACGTGGCCCCTGCGCACAGGCTGGCGGGTGTTGTGTGGGTACCATTACGCGTACTTCGTCCCGCTCAACCTACAATTTATCTATTTTCGGCAGGGCCTGTATGATCAGCGTACTTGGAAATACTGGAGCATGTACGTATTGTCATTGACCTTCTGATGGTAATGGCCGCTTTAATGGTTTTAATAGATACCTCGATACGCGCAATTGGGAAGCGCGCTCATCCGATGCATGTAATGTCATACTTTTCATTATGGTGCACAATTATATCATCTTTGGGGTGTGTCAATGCATATCTGCATTTTACGTGACAATTCATCATTTGTAACAGGATGGTTGTTTTTGATATCCCCGTTGTATATCCTACGTCATGGATGTGGATACTTCTTCTGCTCATGGTCGGTATCTTCGGCTTTGCGGCGCAGGTGCGTACATCAGTAATTCTACAGTTGCCTACTAATAGTTTACTGTGATTTTAGACCCTTTTGACGATGGGACTACAAAGAGAAACTGTGTCGCGTGGTGTCACTGGAATGTATGCTCAGGTGGTTTTCGTCGTGGTGCTTGAACGCCTGTTCTTCGGAGTTACGCCGTCTTTACCGTCGGTTCTCGGTGCTGCCATCATCATGTCCTCTGCTTTCTATGTCGTCGTGAGTGGTTACTGGCTCGTTGCCAAACTTCTGTGCTAATGTAAATTTCAGATGAAAAAAGCAAAAACCTCACCAAGATAGTGCCGCTGACAATGCTGCAACACAGAAGTGTGGGGCCCTGCTTACTCCGAGGAGTCGGATATATTGATCCTTCTGAGTCTTGACTTTCTAAAAATACTCCAGCACTTGTACATTCAACGACCGTTATGATGTCCACTTTTTACGTTGTGGTGGGATGTCATCCTTGCATGGTGTAACGGGAAGGACTACAAGGGAAATCAAGGCCAGACCTCTATAGCGGGAGGCTACGGCTCCATCTATGCATGTCCGACTACCACACGCCGCAGGACTACCGACTACGAGCCAGGACTCCTGCTCCTCCGCCAGGACCTCTGCCACTCCCGACCTGATCTGCCAGAGCACTCCGCTACAATGGTTCATCTATTAGTCAACAGAACGGAAAACTACACTATAGACAGCACCAGCAGCAGCACTATTTTCTAAGTTCACGGACTCCTACCCAGTCTTAATGCAAATGCTTAATCCGACGCAGTCCGAGGCCGCTTAATTTCTGGAACTAAAAATACTCAGGCGGGAACGTCACGTGCATGTATGACTGGCGCCCGATATGCCCGATAACTTAAATTTGTACCACCAATTCAGATGTCGGCTACAAGTTCAACCTAAGTACTCCAGAAGGCGGTGCGGTCACACAGCCCACACATCACTAGCCATTAGTGCAGTGTTCTCAGGCTGAATCGGCGAAGACAAACCTTGAAGATGAGCAACAACAAATCTCCTCTCATCCATACCACTGCAGGACACGACTATGGTTCGACACGACCCATTGTTGCCACATCCCAAGAGGATGAAGCAATCTCCGGACAGCGCGTTCTCCCAGGTTTTGTTGTCAATAACGCCGGGATGCTATACATTATAGCTTCCCAATTTTTCTTCGCATCCATGAATCTGTCGGTGAAGATGTTAAACAGCCTGGAGCCTCCGGTGCACGCGTTTGAAGTTAGCCCAGTTTCTTTATTCCCCGATTGGAGTAAATCTCAATAAAACAGATTATTGTAGTCAGGATGGTGCGTCAAAGAGTTTTTATGAACTGCACTCGTTTGAATATCGATTCATCCCCAGGGCATCACGTTGATATGCTGTGTGACATACATGTACGTCGGTTACTTTCCAGACAATAATACCCTGCGATTGACGACATGAAGGATTGTCACGGGAGTCCCAAATCCGATCATTGGTCCCAAAGGTGTTCGAACAATATTAGTATTCCGTGGGATCAGCGGGTGAGCATTAATCTGCTTGCATGACCTCAAGTTTTGGTGATCGTTTGATCGTTCAGGTTTGTCGGATTATGTGGAATGTATCTGTCACTTCAGTATCTATCTGTTGCAGACGCGATAGTCTTGACTTTCTTGACACCTATTACAACGGCGGTCGCTGGGTCCCTCCTCCTTAAGGAGGGCTACTCCGTCACTCAGGCGGTCGCGGGAGGTGAGAGTTATGCTCTGAATTCTCTCTTGTCTATGGATACTCAAAGGTGTTACTAGTTTTCAGTTTGCTTGGTGTCATCCTCATCGCTCGCCCCCCATTTTTATTCGACTCCATAACAGCCGTTAATCCTGACGGGCCCGGAACAACACCAGCGCAAAGACTGGGGGCTGTTGGGTGAGCATCGTCATTTGTACACTATTTCGCCATTTCACCATTCGATGTTCGGTAGGGTAGCTATGATCGGTGTCGTTGGAGCCACTGGGGCATGTACGCATTGTGATCGACCTTCTCGCGGTAATGGCAACTTCAATAATTTTCACAGATACCTCGATTCGCGCAATTGGGAAGCGAGCTCATCCGATGCATGTAATGACATTCTTTTCTTTGTGGTGCACCATCATGGCATCTTTGGGGTTTGCAAATACATCTCTGCACATTTACGTGTCGCATTAATAATTTGCTATGTAACAGGATGGTCGTCTTCGATATTTCTGTTGTATATCCTAGATCATGGAGATGGTCACTTCTTTTGCTTATGGTTGGTGTCTTTGGCTTCCTAGCACAGGTTAGTTCCTCGTGACCCTCCATTTACCCACCGGTGATTTACTACCTTTCCAGATTCTCTTGACGTTGGGGTTGCAACGAGAAACAGTATCGCGCGGTTCCACTGGAGTGTATATCCAGATGCTTTTTGCCGTAGTGCTTGAACGTCTAATCTTCGGAGTTGTACCGTCTTTACTGTCGGTTCTCGGTGCCATGATCATTGTGTCTTCTGCTCTCTGTGTTGCCGTGCGTGATCATCCTGTTCTGTCACATGATTCCTTCACTCATCTCACTGCCAGTTGACAAAGCGAGTACCCACCCGCGACAGCGCTACTAGCAGTACAGCGTAACATGATGGACGTAATATACTGGATTCCTGTCCCTTCTCAGGCCGCACTCTTGAACTTTCGCAGGTCTATATAAAGCCTGTAATTGCCTCCCAGTATGAGAGCTTGTAGCACTCTGTTATGTCTTCTATTTTGCTCTGTCTGCTCATCTGCCTTCGGGTAAAAGTCTGAACACCATCCTCGCGTTCACAGCTGAGATTGACGGCATCACCTACTAGCGCTCACCTATCCCTCTATCCTAGTACTGTTCGTTCTGCCCTCATCATGTGGCATGCATCGTAACTTGTATCCTTTTTCTTTATCGCGCGGTAGGTTATTGACGCTGCCATCGTTTTGGCATATTCTGCTTGTCTCGTCGTGAGTGGCCACATAGTGTTCTCGTTTTCTGTCACACAACTTACACCACCACCATCACCAAAGCGGGAACCTACCAGATGTAGCATCAGTGACAATCTGCAAGGAGATATAGTCTCGCTATTACTAGAGGCAACATCGACTCTACAGTCTAGTCAGCACTTGAGAATAGGCTAGAATCCCCGTTGCTTCGCTGGTAAGTGGTAAATTTCGGTTAGCTCTGAGAGGTTCTAATATTAACCATCGACTTGGTTAATATACTACAGGTTGTTCTCCCACCATCGCATAATAATGTTCTCATTGGTCACGTTGAGCAGTGAGAACTTTCTCGATTGTCAGCTGGTTTTTATTATTGTACCATCCACTAAAATTGTGTAGTTCTCAGTCAGCTTATGGTGTATATAGGGATTGGAGCATGCTCGAGATGAGATTGTCATTCATCTTGAACCCACGCGTCGCTCCAGTCCTAGGCTAGTACGTTCAATTCCGCTCATTGCATCCAGTCGAACGTCGCTGTAATGAGCGCGCTCAATGGCTACATCGCCCTATCCCAGGTCCCAACAGAGGACCAAACTTCCTCGGATGATATTGATCCCACATCTTTTCCGCCAACACGACGACGTCGAAATTTTGGTCCTCAGTCTAGATGGTTCGAGAGTTTGCAGCTGCGATGGCGAGAGATGACACTGCGCGTGATCGCCTTCGTCGAAACGAACCTGGGGATGCTGTTGATCATAGTGGCGCAATTCTTTTTCGTATGCATGAACCTTGGCGTCAAGCAGCTGAACAGTCTTGATGTGCCCATGCACACCCTTGAAGTATGTTCGCTTGTATACATCCTAAAAATTGGGCTTATGATTCTGTAGCTCATCGCAGTTCGTATGGTTGGTGTTTCGGTATTTCCTGGTGGATACAAATATTGATTAGGCTGTTCACCTGAATCTCATCAGGGCATTACCTTGGCATGCTGTGTATTATACATGTACGTCGTTCAACCAAAGGCTATGTCCATCCTCATGTTCATATATGTTTTGACAGGGTTGCAATGAAGATTCCAGATCCTATCCTTGGTCCCAAAGGCGTGAGGCTGTTGCTGGTGAACAGAGGCTTGTGTGGGTGAGTTTTGTTGGAGAATGTATGGTCATTATAAGACAGTCGCTAAACTTCCCTCAAGTTTCTTCGGTCTGTTCGGGATGTACTATTCCCTGCAGTACCTTTCATTAGCAGATGCGACGGTGTTGAGTTTTCTTGCGCCACTCTCAGCAGCAATAGGTGGATACATCGTCTTAAAGGAGCCCTATTCGAAGCGTGAAGCATTTGCAGCCAGTTCGTGCAATCATCCTATCTTAGTGTCTTTCTGACACTTAATCACACTTGTTGACATTCATTCCTCTAGTCGTGAGCTTGCTTGGTGTCATTCTAATTGCTCGACCGCCTTTTTTGTTCGGTGATACTAACAGCGTAAACTCAGACAGCAGTGATGCGGCTTCTAGCATAGCTTCCGCGATAGATAGGATACGAGCTGTCTGGTAAGTTGCCACTCATTTTGAAGATTTTCTTTGCCTCAACCTTCTTCACAGCGTCGCTGTTTTTGGAATTGTCTTAGGAACTGGTGCCTGTACGTCGTTGTTGCCTATGAGAGCTGCTTCAAGATGACTGTGTTACAGTATTGTCAATGCGTGCGATAGGCAAACGCGCTCATCCGATGCATCTCATGATGTTTTTCTCTACATGGTGCACAATCGTCGCCTCTGCTGCGTGAGCTCCATTGCCTTGTCTTTGTCTCGCCCTCTGATAGGTGTGAAGAATGTACTTCATGAAGATCCCAATCGTTTACCCTCACAACTGGAAATGGAATGCTATGCTCATTTTCATTGGACTTTCGGGTTTTTTCGCGCAGGCAGGTTGTTGTCACTGTGCTTGACTTTGCCTACTTAAAGTTGTTTAAAAGACTTTGACTACGATCGGCTATCAACATGAGACTGCAGCACGCGGCTCTATGGGTCAATATGTACAGCTCTTATTTGCTGGAGTCTTGGAATACGTGATCTTCGGCACAGTTCCTTCGGCGCTATCGCTTATCGGAGCTGCTATAATCATGACATCAGCTATATACGTTATTGTGCGTTTTCATTTTTTGCAATCTTTGTTTTGTGGATTTCGAATACTTCTGCTAGATTTCAAAGAAGGGTTCACCGAAGGAGCCTGAGGCGATTAGTCTCAGAGAGCCGGACTCCGTCCTTGAGGAAGGCCTGTTGTATAATGAATCGCCAAACACGACGATTGAACTTGCTGAGACGGGATCAAGCAAGAGAATAGGACATGAAGACTTGAAGGAAAAGCCGCCATCTACGTGAAGTTTATGTTTTTAAAACCTCCTATGATTACAACTACCTTGATGGCGGCTGAAGATGATGTATTTAAATGACCTTGAATGCTACGAATGTCTATGTGTCCTGTGTTAAAGTGCTCACTAGATGGCTTGATATTAGAAGAATGAACAATCAAAACGATGCTAAGGCATTTCGGGTAAAGCGTATACCTTTTAGGGTGATCGCCCCTCTCCGGCATCACGTGATTTTACAGATCTCTAGCGACTTTGTTGATTGATTCCCTTTGTGTTGCCTCACCAGTATTTATGCCGATGTTTTTAAATCGAAGGTCTTCTATCCCAGCTCGAATTCAAACCCCCAGTACGCCCTATAAATTCCCACCGTGCACAGACCCTCGAAGTCCTAGAACAAGGTATATCTGACCTAGGCTACTATCTGTCGACCTTCAAGTTGCCTTTCAACGACCGTCACCTCATCGTTGGCTTGTCATAGGTTGCAATACATATATATATATATATGCATGGAGCCTGAAACAGATTACTATCAGATTGGGGGCTTCCGAGCTCATTCTGAAGAATGGTGAGAGTACCTCGTATTGAATAATCACGTCCACTCAAGGTTCTCCAGGTTCCAGATGTACGATGACAAACCAACAATAGATGCTATTATGAATTACGAAGGTCGCGAACTCAGGCCTGGAGGTACTGGCGCGCCTATCGAGTTGGTCTTAGGTACTAGCATATTCTGAAGTTTACCCGTTGCACGTCGACTTACATTGCACACTACAGGAATTCTGCACAATGGTGCTTCATACGTTCTCATGACATCTCATCAAATGTGGGCATTCACCCGGAAGCACCGCTTGCGGCCTCCCAGAAGACCGTGGAAAGTGGACAGATTTGCCTCGCTATCCCCGATTTATTTTGCTACAAAGAATGACCTTCAGGACAAGCTCAAGACCTACAAGGTGAAATCCCAAAAGAACAAAAAGGATAAGGAGGACAACAGCCCTGCCAACCGAGGTTTCATTCAACTTGGGGAGAGGGGCGCTCCTGGTAATCCCCGGGCAGACTTTGAGAACCAGAGGTTCGATGGGGATTGACACATATTTGATTTGTGACTGACCGCTTTAAAGAGTCTTGTATCGCATGTTTATGAAAAGCGCCACTGCAGGAGCCCTTGGACTAATCAATCCACCCTGGGCTAACGCAGTCAGAGTAATCTCAATAGTCGTAAACACGTGGCACAAGGATAGACGCCGTGAACGTTATGACAGTCCCTCTATCATCGATGTCGGATGGACAGATGTGATGATGCCGCAGCATGTGGAATCTGGACAAGTAACGGAAACTGTACACATAAAGATGAAAGGACTCGCACTGACAAACGAGAAAGAGAATGATGCGGTACCACTGTTTACCCTACAGTCATATGTGTTATCTGACGATTTTCTCAGCCCTTTGAGCATGGAACCACCAACCAGGAGGGCACCGTGGATATTCTTTACTCTGAGATGCGAAGACTCTTCACACATGACGCCACCAATGTTCCGCTTGTAGTGCTGGTTCACGATGAGGAGATTGTGCGCGGAGTCCTTGCACGTTCCGGAATTGATGTTGGGTCATTTACCCCTGTCGCTGCGCTGTTCCAGCGTGGTCAACCTCAGGTAGCACGTCTCTTCGTATCACCAGGGATTAATCTGAATTACACATGCAGAAACTATTACACCGAAGGTCCTCCAGATCACCTTCCCCGCGACGCTTGAACGCTGGCCCGTCTCATTCCTCACGTGACTATGAACGACGCTGGAAACACGAACCCCGCGATGATGTCAAACCCTTTTCTGTGAAACAAGAAGGCCGATCGTCGTCATCCGTATGTATCAAAGAAGATGGCAAGAAACTGGGACCCTCACAGCAAAATGGTACTATTCCCCTCCCAGCTGGATGTATCGTGAATGTGCAGAACATGGTCAGGACTTTGATGCGGGTTGCTCAAACTGGCCCTAGCGTGCAGGCGACAGCGCAGCGCATGAACATATCAGCAAACCCACGTCTCCCTTGTGCAGGAAATGAATGCCAGTAGGTGTCCAACTCTCATGACCACTTTTCAACAGATTTCACTCATGCACAATCTAGTTTGCTCTTGAACATGTGGATTTCAATGATAGAGGGACGCCCAATTGACGAGCAATGGTTGGACCGCTTAGCGCACCCGATCCAGCCCCCTTCGCCAACTATAGATCCAGTGCAACTCGGTGCAGACGAGGACATCGACCCGAATGACTATATACCTCCATCGATGAGAAATGCCGGCGGAACGGCTGCCCAAGAAGACGACTGGTCCGATGATGATTGGTAGAAGTGATATTGGACAACCCCACTAAGTTTATCGCTGTTCTCGCTTGCGTGGTTAGCTAATTCTGCCATCACGAGCTATTAAGCGTCTGGCAATATGAAATGGACAACGGACCACGATGTATACCACACCTGTTGTGACAATATGTTGTAGAAGCGTCATCGTTGATTACAATGCGTTTGTGTAGGAATATTCGAATTGGAGGTTTCACTACTCAGCTTCAAATATATTCAATGTTGTTGTATCCGGATATTGCTAAGTACTTGAGTGCAATCTCAAGCTATGTCGTACTCTCGGTTCTAGGGGGCAGCCCTCGGGTAAAAAAAATTAGAGTAGACGATACGAGAAATTTAATAATGAGTGACTGAGACTTGACTAGCTTGACTGCTGATGTGAGTCGGAACAAGAGGTGTTGCGCCACAATGTTTGCTTACTCACGCGTAGGCTCAATTCTTACGGCTGAGGCAGTTTTCAAGGCACAAGGCATCATGCATCAATAAATTAGTCTATCACTAGATCACAGTCTCGATCTAGGACACAGCATCGTTATGATGACAGACTACATACATGTTTTCAACGAGGTGGAGAGAGAAGGGACGCTAGTCAAATTAAACGAAGGATAGTCGAAACATAACAGTAAATGTCAATACAAATCGCGTGTAACATATATCAAAACCGGCCCACGTGGGAGACAGGACAGTATGCAAAGCCTTCTATCAAGAACTTTCAAATTCAGCCTTGTCCTTGAAGGATGTACGCGACAGCGGAGAGAAGTTGTTCACTCCCATTTTCATGTCATAATCCCCGTTACCGCCCAACAGCGCTGTATTGTCAGAGGTATTGCCGACGCCAAAGTCTTCTTCCGCGACTATGGCACCCGTTCGTTTATCAAGACGGAAGGTAAGACCGGCGAGGTTGCTTTTCATGCGTGATTCGTCGTCATAGGGCAAAAGGAGATCGCCAAAACCAGAACGCGATGTGAGGGCTACGATGGTTGCGATCGAGCCGGGTGGACTGGTCAACCAAAGATTTCTACGAGAGCGCTTGTGCAGGACGTGAACGATGAGGGATGCAATTCCGATGCAAATGAATAATATGGAAAGTAGGTGTGCTGGTAGACTTCTGAGAAGGCGGGGATTGTCAGAAATAGGATGATGATCGTGGTAGAATTAACGCGTACTCAACGAACAACCTTGGGAGATCTGATGTCAACTGGGCAGGGATAGTCTCATTGTTTGGCAGGAAATAGATGGTTTGCGCGGCAATAGAAAGATATTGTGTCTAAATGTGACAAAAAGAGTCATTCGGTCACTTGGGTTTTTCGGATGGAATGGTTCTCCTTACATAGATCTTCTTTGTGGCATTGACGAATCCATAAGGATCATCGAATACAGATTGTGGACCGTTTGGTTGCTGCGAAGCGAAGTGATATATAGCTCCTGGAATACCCGAGTTGATGGCGAGAGACCTGGCGATAAGGTACGTGTTGTTGCTCGCATCAAACATGACCCTGAAAACATTCGTTCAGACAGTTGGCGACGAAATAAGCAATAGACTCACCCATTGAAAGCTTCGCCGTTCAAAGGATTACCTGTAACGTTATTGGTGTTCTCAAAGGGCTCCACGATTATACAGGCTCCCATAGATCCATCATTGAGATTCATTGTAGTCGCGACTACGAAAATGGCGATACTCGGTTGGCAGAAAACAGCAGTCCCTAGTGCGTCTCCGTTATCAGACAGATGGTAATACCAGAATACGACGGGCTGAAAGTTTTGATCCTGATACGAGGGTGCGCACGTCGACGCTGCTGTCACAGAGAATTGGTCGGGACCATCGTTAGGGTCAAGACTGAGACTGGCGTTACAGCTAGGCGAAAAGGTAGCCGATAATACAACATTCGAGCTGGTGAGATTGGTAGTCGTGAAAGAGGTTGGTTTTATGCAGTTGACGTGCGTTTGGATAGCGGTGGTGTTTACGGCTAGAGTTCCGTTCAAAATGGAACCTGCAGGGGCCTGCACAGCACATATATTTGAGTGATTTTATGCAATCTTAGAGAAGCAGACAGCATACCGCGAATGGAGCAGCAGACCATCCGCCATGAACGAATGACGGATCTTGAAGGTTATTGTACACTAGGAAGTTTGGCCTAGTTCAGTCTAGCGCATGTTGTTGAAGCAGGTGTTCCTACCTGCAGCATCTACATACTATTCAATGCGTCAGCAAAGTATCGCAATTGATCTAAAAAATCTTACCCCTGCAGAAGCTAGAAATGAAGTGAGTTGATTGATGGTAGTCGACAGCCCGACGTTGCGCATGCTTGTTGCGGTGGCAGCTTTACATTGGCATGTTCAGTCTGAGTGTGCGGCCAGAAAGAACTAGCTGAATGGCATTACCTGCTGCGTAGGGTACCTGTCGTACCTGAAATAGGGATCCAGCAAGCGGCTGCATGAAGACGGCAGAAAGGGCGGTGAGTGTTGATACATTTATTAACCAGTGCCGGTGCTTGAGGGAATAGTATAAAGTGGTTAATCGACTGGGTAATAAATTTTCTTAGATCGTCAGCATGGTTAAGAGTGACAGGCTCTCACTTGAGCGCGATCTATTGTGAGGATGGTCACGCACGTTAAGACCCCTTCATTCATAAGATATGAACTGCTTACATAGTCTAGTAGAATACTGCGTGCTGCAGGTGCGTTGCCCTCGGATAGCGTGACATATGGCTAAGGAAGGCCCCTGCAATGAGCATGGAAAGCAAACGATATAGACAGTCGCGCTAACCTGGTACCATCTGAGCATCCAGTCTGCTACAGCCCAGAAATATGCGAGTGGGACTACCAATAAAGTTGGAACAAACGACTGTTGCGAGCTGGTGAATAAAGATGTATTGGTGATGATATAATGGGCGTCACCGTTAGGAATTCAGTTGATACGAAGGTGATTACATTCTTTTCAGGTACGGAGAAGCCTGGTGAAGTGTTATCAGCGCACTGTGAGGAAGCAATAGGCGTGCGTACCATTGCTTCTACCTGATATGTGCAGAGCTATTTCAAGCACAATACCCAAACAAATCATGAGTAGACCGATGGTCCCAACGATGTAGATGTTCAAAACAATAGGCTCCTAGATTCCATTCATGTCTATCAAAGAGCAGTTTATAACAAAAAAGTGTGGTACTGACATAGCGCTTGGGCCGGTGAACTTCTGTACCAGGTGTCGGGATGTTATGAACCGAGTCTCGGAAACGTTGTGAACGTGGAGAAATGGTGTCTGACGTTGGCGTTGCGGAGCCACTCATGTCTGGGGGAAAGCAGGATGAGGAAGCGTCACTGTCTGTCGGTCAATATGTACTAGTATATCATTACTTATTCCGGCATAGCCTTCGCGTCGTTACTGACCTGCCTAAAAGCACAGCTTCCTCAAGCGTGCAATTGGAATTTGACAGTGGGCGGGAAAGTGTCTAGCAACAAGTACTGGATTTCGACTTTTAAGGTCCCTTGAAGGGGTCAGTGAAATAAATCATGATTCGTGGCTGATGGCATGTTGTTCCGTTGGTATCGCTCCCGAAAAGGAACTAAACATCTCATCGGACTGGCCATTCCGGCTCTGGCACAGACAATTGATGACAAGTTCGCTGGCCTCGATGCAAGCTCGTGGTATCAAGCAACTTGTCTGCTTCACAGAGTCACAAAGGTTCGGTGATTGATAGGAAAAGTGATCAAGCATCCTGAATTTCTTTACGCATGGGGAAGGAAGAGTGGCCTCATGGAGTGTTTCCGGCGACACGTTTCTGCATGATAGACCGGGTGACAAGTGTGAGGATCAGTGGCTCAGATACGCCCATCAGAAGACTGGGCATCTTAAAATTCGCGGTGGCTCAAGCTTGTCTCAAAAGAATAATACATGTACATAATTATGCCACCTCTTAAGTACAACGCCTGCAAGAAGGTTGTTGGTAAGATCGCATCATGGCATGTACACGCTGCACGCTAAGGGTCCTATATCGTACGCGCTAACACTGAAATACGTCATTAAATTCGCCTGCTGATAATTCAACGATGAGCTACAGCCTGTCCAACGTACCATTCACTGCTCCTCACTTGGCTCAACAAGCTGATTACAGAAATGCACTGGAGCGTATCGAATAAGTCCTGATTCAGTTATGACAAGGCAAAATTGGTGGTCGAACGTGGTGTTATCGAGGAGCCACATTCCGCCCGCCACCGAAATTTGTCGCCGCTTGAAAAATAAGCGTGCAACCCTTGACCCGACTTTCCAAGGCCTCGTTTTTGACTGCACCACTCATTTGTGTCCATCCTTTCAACGACTCTTTTGCCCTAATCCCTAATGTACGTGTCTATATACTTTCTGTATCGTTCAGGTCATTGGGTTCGCGTCTGTTCGTGCTTCGGCGCGTCTGTCGCGATCTTCGCGTTTTCTGAATCAACCAATCTCGTGTTTATTCATCACTAACTTGTCACGTTTCAGCATGCGTGAAATCGTCCACATCCAGACCGGCCAGGTGTGTTTCAGTGTTTCTATTTTCATCATGATCCATTCGTGTTGACATGTCTTTGATATCAGTGTGGTAACCAAATTGGTACGACTACAAGACTCGCGCGATTGTCCAATATTCTCATCGCATCGTGATTTGATATGCAGGTGCTAAGTTCTGGGAGGTGGTTTCTGATGAGCATGGTATTGAGCGGGATGGTCTTTACAAGGGAACCAATGATATGCAGCTCGAGCGTATCTCGGTTTACTATAACGAAATCGGGTCAAACAAATATGTTCCTCGTGCAGTCTTGGTTGATCTTGAACCAGGAACCATGGACTCTGTCCGCTCGGGGCCTCTAGGCAGTCTCTTCCGTCCCGACAACTTCATCTTTGGACAGAGTGGTGCTGGTAACAACTGGGCCAAAGGACGTAAGTTTTCTGCCGTGTCACGCCAACCAGTCGTGATTTCAACTTCTTTGTCTCGATAACACACAGACTACACGGAGGGTGCGGAGTTGGTCGACTCTGTTCTTGACGTTGTTCGCAAGGAGGCTGAGGGCACTGATTGCCTACAAGGTATGTTTTTCTTTGTTTTTTTTTACTACCACTTTCCGTTAACATAAGTGCAGGTTTCCAGCTCACTCACTCACTCGGTGGTGGAACTGGTGCTGGTATGGGAACGCTCTTAATGTCCAAGATCAGAGAAGAGTACCCCGATCGGATGATGTGCACGTACTCTGTTGTGCCTAGTCCCGCTGTCTCGGACACGGTTGTTGAGGTTAGTCTCTTTCCCTAGGTTCCACATGTTTCTGAAGCTCACAACAATATAGCCTTATAATGCAACACTCTCTGTTCACCAACTTGTAGAGAATTCAGACGAGACTTTCTGTATTGATAACGAGGCCCTTTACGACATCTGCTTCAGGACGCTCAAGCTCTCCACACCTACTTATGGTGACCTGAACCACCTGGTTTCTTTTGTCATGTCCGGTATCACTACTTGCTTGCGTTTCCCTGGTCAACTCAACTCTGACCTGCGTAAACTTGCTGTGAACATGGGTTTGTCGCTGTCTTCAATATTCCTCGCTTTTGCTTAATATATTCATTTGCAGTTCCTTTCCCTCGTCTCCACTTCTTCATGACCGGATTCGCTCCATTAACCGCCCGGGGCAGTCAACAATACCGCGCTGTCACTGTCCCTGAGCTTACTCAACAAATGTTCGATGCAAAGAACATGATGGCTGCATCGGACCCAAGACATGGTCGCTACCTCACCGTATGTATGAGTGTGTCTAGGGGACTTGTGCTGATACTACTTTCGCCCAGGTTGCCGCCGTGTTCCGTGGTAAGGTCTCGATGAAGGAGGTCGAGGAACAGATGCAGAACGTTCAGAACAAGAACTCCGCATATTTCGTAGAGTGGATTCCTAACAATGTGCTTTCTGCACAGTGTGACATCCCTCCCCGCGGAGTTAAGATGGCGGTTACTTTCTTGGGTAACTCGACAGCTATCCAAGAACTGTTCAAGCGTGTCAGTGACCACTTCACTGCTATGTTCAAGCGCAAGGCCTTTTTGCATTGGTACACACAAGAGGGTATGGACGAAATGGAGGTGTGTACATGCAGTCTTTATGTTGCGATTGGCTGATCTGACTGAATGTTATCTTTCAGTTCACCGAGGCCGAGTCAAACATGCAGGACTTGATCGCTGAATACCAACAATACCAAGACGCAACGGTCGAGGAAGAGGCTGAGTACGAGGAGGAAGTTCCAGCTGAGGAAGACTCGTAGATCAAAATCATGGTGACTCACTGTTACGATTCCTACGTCACCTACATTCCCCTTCACGACCAAAACTTAGGTATTCCTCTATTGGTGTTCTCTCGGGCAGATGCCTTGTTCCTTTTGTTAATTTCACTTTATCGCTACCCTAGCCAGCATCGCGTTCATCCCATTTTTCTTTTCTGTCGTGCACCGCCGGAGCAATACATTTCATCGGAAACTGAAGTATACCCTTAGCAGTCGTGATTTGTGAGAGTGCCAAGACAGCCTTGGCTATTCTTGGCTCTCGTGATTTGCTCGTGATCAACTGTTCCCACTGCCAGGTCTACAATCCGCAACGAGCCGAAACCTTGTGGTACTCGAATTGTCCTGACCCAACCTGATCATGGCCTACTCTTCCGGCCGGACACGCTTTCACTTCCCTACTGGTGAGGCGTCTAATCGATACCTGAACTTGCAGGCTTGGGCTCACATAGTCCACCGGTCTTCGTATGCGCCAAAAATTCTCAGATGAATGTTCCAAATGACGCCAGTCGTGACAACATAATAGCAAACGAAATTAAGAACTGCACAAACGATCTTGTGCTTTCCGGTTTTGCCAGCCTCTACTTAGTTCACCTCTTTTTTGTGTGACAGCCTATTGCAACCAGTATGTCTGTATAACCTGACTCTTGAACTGCCAAATTTCACGAAGATCCGGGCTCCCCGCATCCTACCCCTCCTTCCAAGCCATAATTCATAAACTATCAGAAAGCGCTGAGGGCCCTACGTGCTATGGTGGGGACGATTTCTTTTCGATACTTCAAGGACAGCTACTTCCACAGAAGCCAGGATCGCTAGTGCAGAACCTTAACGGCAACAAGCTTGCCAGCTCGTTGATTTTGTGAAGCGCAAATGGGGCTAAATTTTATCTTGACACGAGGGTGATCAGAGGAATTACTCATGGTCCTGGTATGTTGGTTAATGGAAAACGTCATCGGCGCCAGAAAAAAGGTGTTGTCCATCTTTACCGCCGCCGTGCTTCTTGCGCAGGCAGATGCCAGCAGAGATAGCGGAGCCAAGAGGATGAACACTTCCAGAGTCCGAACGCCACTGAGGATTATACCCATAAGTAAGGTGCGCCACGATGAATGTTGGTACTATTTCCTCCGAAGCATCTATGCTGACAAGGAGTTTCAAGATGTGGCACAGCGGTGATGAGCTGCGTGGCAGTTACCGACCGGCTGCAGAAGTGGCTACTTTGTCACGGTCATTAGGTGGAATATGACTTACATTCACGATTGTCCAGCGTGCAGTGTGTTGGCGCGAGAGTAGTCGCATCGCTGATACGGTAACCCAATGATACGAATCGCTGCAATGATAGTGTTGTGAGTAGAAATTTGTGGGCAAAATCCGAAGAATGTCATACAAAAGGGGATCACAGCGTAACCTTCACCGCAACTACCCTTCTACCCATTGTTTCCCTAAATGTCGAACAACTCTTCTCGGATACGTGTGGCACTCCGAGTCAGTCTCCGAAGCGCTGCAATCTCTCATTAGACGGCAAAGATTTGAAGAAATCTTCGTTACCATAGTCATTAGAAGACCGTGAATAATGGAAAGCCAATTTGTCGACATTGTGCACACATGCACATTCCAAACCAGGCATCAACATCGATGTAGCTGCCCATCTGGAGGCCCGAAATCTGTTGACGACGAGATCATGATCACACCGACGAACTGTAGTGGAATGTGGACATTTTAGTGTCTTTTAATGGTGTTTCTTAGTGATGCTTACCATACATTATTGTCATACAAAGAGTCCTGTAGCACTTTGAAATTTGTCGGCACAAAACTTTAGCGATTCTGTCGTCAAATTGCTCGCAAATACTAATTATGTTTCCAATGACCGAACTATGAAAAAAGAACCCACCCTCACGATCGTTTATGGTAAGGCGGGTTTACACTCCACCCCATATGTGCCACCGATCTCTATCACGGTTGGAAACACGAAAGCTCCGAGACTAAGCTGTGCTCAGCGTTGCTGGCACCCAGGTGTCACGTGCCCTGGCAGGATTGGTCGAATTTGGGTCGCCTGCCATATATGGGTTTCGGATTCAAACTTTTGATGATCGAGAAACATATCGCAATCTTTTTCTTCTCTTCTTCTCTCTTCACCGAAACACCCTTTCAAAGTCTTTGGGTGAAGAGATAAGAAGAGATCGCTTAGTTCTCTCGTCTCCCAATTTCATCACTCATTTACTGTCTACATCTAGTTCGCTTTTTTACATGATGCCTGAAGACGGCGTTCGACCCGTTTTCGCTCGCTCTCAGAGTAATCCTGGCTTCCCGGCTCCTCCGGTTACGTTCTCTCCATTGAATGACGATGATGTTATGTGTTCTTCTAACGAGGCCGTCTTGGAACTCAACGATGGCTCTGCGTTCAGAGGTATCAGCTTCGGGGCGGAAGAAAAAAGTGTTGCAGGCGAATGCGTCTTTCAGACTGGTGGGGTTTATTTCCATCATCTAATGTTATGTTATTGATCTATTGTATTTCAGGCATGGTCGGGTACACAGAATCCTTGACCGATCCTTCATACGAGGGCCAGATCCTCGTTCTCACCTATCCATTAATTGGAAATTATGGCGTGCCCGAACGCCCCAAAAACGACTTTGATCTCCCTTCCGATTTCGAGTCATCCCGCATCCATATTGCTGCCCTCGTAGTTGGCTCATATACCGAGGACTATAGCCATTTCTTGGCAAATTCTTCGCTTGGAGCCTGGTTGAAAGAAAACAAGATTCCTGCCATTTGTGGTGTGGACACACGCGCCCTCACCAAGAAGATACGGGAGAAAGGTTCCATGTTAGCCAGAGTGTTGGCGCGAAAGTCAGATGCCCCTCCCCGCCGCTTGCAGTTTATTATTCCGGAGTCACGCTCGGTCTCACGTTCATCCTCGCCGCCACCTTCGGAAGACTACATCGATATCCCATGGCATGATCCCAACTCCGATAATCTCGTCGCTGCAGTATCAATATCCGCTCCCCGACTTTTTAAACCTACAGGTCAACCCCGTTCTCACCCAAACGGACGTGTCCTTCGTGTTCTCGCTGTGGATGTTGGCATGAAGTATAATCAGATTCGATGCTTCACTGAGCGTGGAGTGGAGCTCAAGGTTGTTCCTTGGGATTATGACTTCATCAACGAAGCCGAGCCATATGATGGATTGTTTATATCAAATGGTCCAGGTGATCCCGTGACAATCATGTCCACCGTCAAGCGAATTGCTCAGGCAATGGAGAAAGGCGACCGTCCAATCTTCGGTATCTGCCTTGGGCACCAATTGCTTGCTCTCGCCGCGGGAGCTACAACCTCAAAAATGAAATACGGCAACCGTGGACATAACATTCCATGCACTCACGCACTGTCCGGAAGGTGCTACATAACGTCTCAAAACCATGGTTTCCAAGTCGACACAAATACGCTCCCTCAGGGATGGAAAGAGCTTTTCCGCAACGCCAATGACGGTAGTAATGAAGGCATCTATTGCGAAGACAAACCATTTTTCTCTGTACAATTCCATCCGGAATCTACTCCTGGCCCTCGTGACACGGAGTTTCTTTTTGATGACTTCATCCGGATCATCGTGGATTGTATCAACGCGAACACCCTGGTGCCCATATCGTTTCCGGGCAGGCGTAAGGAAGAAAATGATCAGATGTTCCCTCGCGCCAATGTCCAAAAGGTTCTCATTCTTGGCTCCGGTGGATTATCCATCGGGCAGGCAGGCGAGTTCGATTACTCAGGCTCGCAGGCTATCAAGGCGCTAAAGGGGGAAGGCATTTACACCATTCTCGTCAACCCTAACATTGCCACCATTGCTACCTCCAAGGGTCTCGCAGACAAGGTATATTTCCTTCCGGTGACACCTGATTTCGTGCGCAAAATCATCAAGTACGAGAAACCGGATGGTATCTATGTGACGTTTGGTGGACAGACTGCCCTTAATGTCGGCATCAAACTCAAAGATGAGTTTGCGGCTCTGGGAGTACAGGTTCTTGGTACCCCCATCGAGACTATTATCACGACAGAGGATAGGCAATTATTCGCCCAAGCGATGGAAGACATTGGAGAACGTTGTGCTCAGTCTGCCACAGCCACCACTCCAGATGAAGCAGCTGCCGCAGCGCGTGAGATCGGCTTCCCGGTCATTATTCGTGCTGCATACGCTCTGGGTGGTTTGGGATCTGGCTTCGCGCAGGATGAAGCCCAGCTTCGCGCTCTGTGTAGCAAGGCATTTGCGACTAGCCCTCAGGTGCTCGTGGAAAAGAGCATGAAAGGTTGGAAAGAGATCGAGTACGAGGTTGTCCGCGATTGCCGCGACAATTGCATCACTGTTTGTAATATGGAGGTAAGCGTGGCTTTTCGCTGAACCGCACACGCATGATCTCATGGTGTTGTGGTAGAATTTTGATCCTCTTGGTATACACACTGGAGACTCCATCGTGGTCGCTCCCTCCCAAACGCTGTCCGACTCCGACTACAACATGCTCCGAACAACCGCGATCAACGTCATTCGCCATCTTGGTGTTGTTGGCGAGTGCAATATTCAGTACGCTCTGAATCCGACCTCGAAAGAGTACTGCATCATTGAGGTTGGTTTAACATCTTGACCGACATGACATACGTTGTACTAACATTTAAATAGGTCAATGCACGTCTGTCGCGATCGTCAGCGTTGGCTTCAAAAGCTACAGGTTATCCTCTTGCGTTTATTGCCGCTAAGCTCGGTCTGGGTGTCCCGTTGAACGAAATCAAGAACTCCGTGACGAAAGTAACTAGCGCTTGCTTTGAGCCAAGCTTAGACTATGTTGTCGTCAAGATACCACGTTGGGACCTCAAGAAATTCAACCGGGTCAGCCGGCTCCTTAGCAGTAGCATGAAGAGCGTCGGTGAAGTCATGAGCATCGGCAGAACTTTCGAAGAGACCATCCAGAAGGCGATACGGGCGATCGACGATCAGTTCCTTGGATTTGCGAAGGTATGTAAGGGAAGCCTCCGTCATTTCAGTGGGATTAAACTTCCTGTTTCACAAGAATAACTTTGTGGATGACATTGACGAGGAATTGGTCAATCCCACTGACAAGCGGATATTCGCCATCTCAAATGCATTCCATCGGGGCTATAGCGTCGACAAGATCTGGCAGATGACCAACATCGACAAATGGTTCCTAACGAAACTTCAACACATCCATCGCATGGAGAAGCGCTTGTCGTGCGTGGACTCCCCTTAATCTTCGATGTTTTTCTAACGAATGTCCAACAGAGACCAATCCATCGCTTCTGTCAGTAACAGAATCATCCTCCAAGCGAAGCAGCTTGGCTTCTCCGATCGCCTGTTAGCCAGTTGTTTGGGTTCGACGGAGTTAGCTGTCCGAAGGCTTCGCCAAGAAATTGGTATTGCCCCATTCGTCAAGCAAATAGACACCGTCGCAGCCGAGTTCCCTGCAGTGACGAATTACCTCTACACTACGTATAACGCTATAGAACACGACGTCGAGTTTAATGATCGTGGTGTCGTCGTCATTGGCTCGGGTGTCTACCGCATCGGCTCCTCAGTCGAATTCGATTGGTGCGCGGTCAGGGCTATCAGGACGCTTCGTGAACAAGGCCTCCCGACAATCATGGTCAACTACAACCCAGAAACAGTCAGCACTGATTACGACGAAGCTGATCGCCTTTACTTCGAGAATATCAGCCTGGAGACCATTCTTGATATCTATGACACAGAGCGTGCGCGCGGCGTCATCTTGTCGATGGGTGGCCAGACCCCGAACAATATTGCCCTTCCCCTCTATCGTCAGAACGTGAAAATCTATGGGACTTCTCCCGAGATGATCGACACCGCGGAGAATCGCTTCAAATTCTCTAGATTACTCGATGAGATCGGCGTTGACCAGCCTCGTTGGAAGGAGTTGACTAGTTTCCAGGAGGCTCTCGCCTTTTGCGATTCAGTGGGGTACCCTGTCCTCGTCCGTCCTTCCTACGTCCTTTCAGGGGCTGCTATGAATGTCGTTTCAACTGGTGACGACTTGGCCAACTATTTGACACAAGCAACCGCTGTCTCACGCGAACACCCCGTCGTCATCACGAAGTATATCGAGCAAGCGAAGGAGATAGAGATGGATGCTGTAGCAAAGGATGGTCAGATGGTCATGCATTTTATCTCAGAGCACGTTGAGAATGCTGGTGTACACTCTGGTGACGCTACTCTCATCCACCCACCACAAGATCTTGATCCCGCTACCGTTCGTCAAATTGAGGAAGCCACTGCCAAGATCGGAAACGCCCTCAATGTGACTGGACCCTTCAACATCCAGTTCATAGCTAAGAACAACGAGATCAAGGTGATCGAATGCAATCTACGAGCGGCGCGGTCTTTCCCCTTCGTTTCCAAAGTCACCGGCATTGATGCTATTGAGATGGCCACCAAGGTTATGCTTGGATTGCCGGTAGAGAGCTACCCGGATCCTGGTCTTCCTCCAGACTATGTTGGAGTCAAGGTCCCTCAGTTTAGCTTCAGTCGGCTCTCTGGAGCAGACCCTGTACTTGGTGTGGAAATGGCGTCTACCGGAGAAGTCGCTTGCTTTGGGCGTGATAAGTACGAGGCGTATCTAAAGGCTTTAATATCCACCGGTATCGTGCCGCCCAAGAAGAACATCTTGTTTTCTATTGGGAGCTATCGGGAGAAATTGGAAATTCTGCCCTCAGTGCAGAAGCTCCACGCTGCCGGATACAACATTTTCGCAACATCCGGTACGGCTGACTTCTTGACCGAACATAACGTTCCTTGTAAAGTGAGTTGGATCAAGCTTCGGAGTGTTTCTAAAGTTCTATCATATCTTGCATAGTACCTGGAAAGCCTTCCGGAAGACAGCAACGACAGACAGAAGTCCGAATATTCGCTCACACAGCACTTGGCCAACAATTTGATCGACATGTACATCAACCTCCCATCAAAGAACAACTATCGTCGCCCCGCAAGCTACGCCAGTAAAGGATACCGCACGCGTCGCATGGCAGTTGATTTTGCAATTCCGCTCATAACGAACGTCAAAAATGCGAAACTGCTCGCAGAAGCACTTGTTCGCAAGCTTCCATTGGATGTATCAAGTATCGATTCCAAATCCTCGTATCTAACGCATGCGTTCCCCGGGCTTGTTAACATTTCCGCGTTTCTACCCCGCCTCACTTCGGCGGGAGCCGATGAATTCGAGCAAGCCACTCGAGCTTCTATCAGTTCAGGCTTCACTACTTCACTCGTTCTACCAGTCGGTCTTGACAGCGCCATCACCGATGTCTCTTTACTTGAGCAGGTTCATGCCACAGCTGCAGGGAGCGCACGCTGTAACTACGCCCTCAGCATTGCTGGGAAAGATAGTAATGTCCAGGCTCTTGGCGAGGAAGTCAGAGCGGACGTGAAGTCGTTGTATATCTCATTCCACGGGAACTTCGCCTCTCCTCAAATTTCCACTGTCGCTGCTTACTTCGCTTCGTGGCCCCAAAACAAGACAATCGTGACTGATGCCCGTGGCTCGAACCTTGCATCAGTACTCCTACTGGCGTCTCTTCATAACCGCAGCGTTCATATCACCGACGTCAGGAACAAAGATGATTTGCTTCTCATCTCGCTCAGCAAGGAAAAACATCTCAAGGTTACTTGTGATGTGTCAGTCTTCGCCTTGTTCTTCACACGGGAACAATATTCCCAAGCCACCTCGTTGCCATCGGGCCAGGATCAGGAGGCACTGTGGAAGAACCTTGGTGTCATCGATGCATTCTCAGTTGGAATGCTTCCTCATCAGCTTGCGACAGAACTTCAAGAGTCGGCTTCTGCGTGGTCCGGAGCGGAGGAAACGCTACCCTTGTTGCTTACCGCTGTTACTAGTGGTCGACTCACTCTTGAGGATATTCGTGTGCGCCTGCACGATAATCCGATTCGTATCTTCGGTCTTCCTGAACAAACGACAACTCACGTGGAAGTTGTCCTAGGACGGCGGGCTCAGCATCAGAACCACAGCACGTGTTGGTCTCCTTTGCACAAGAGTTCCGTCACCGGGTCACTGCACAGAGTAGTCGTGCATGGCAAAACCTTATTCCTTGATGGTGAACTTTCCGTTTTACCTCTAGGGAAAGATGTGTCCAGTGCGACGATTGTGCATGCTGCTGGAGAACGACACGCAGGCGTGCCTCCAGCGAAACCACAGCTTGTTTCTGGGCCCTCTGCTGCTAGGGCGCCCGATGGCTCTGTCCTTCCCCTTCAGACGGCTTTGGCACCGTCTGCCAGCGGTCCTACCGGTTCAGGCATCAATATACCGCCGGTTGTTGCTCACGGTCGTCATCCGGCATTCCATCGTCGTCATATACTTTCTGTGAAGCAATTCACCCAACGCGACATGTATGACCTCTTCTCCTTGGCTCATGAAATGCAACTTCAGGTCGAGCGCAATGGGACACTAGACATCTTGAAGGGCAAAGTTCTTTGTACCCTTTTCTACGAACCGTCCACCCGTACAAGTACTTCTTTCGATGCGGCCATGAAACGCTGTGGAGGCGAAGTGATTCAAGTCAACGTAGACACTTCATCAGTGAAGAAAGGAGAGACGCTGGCGGATACCGTTCGCACAGTAGGGTCTTATGCCGATGCTATTGTGATTCGGCACCCCGATGTCGGCAGTGCCCAGCTTGCCGCTAAATATTCCCCTGTGCCTGTTTTGAATGCTGGCGATGGCATAGGAGAGCATCCTAGTCAGGTAAGGGCTCAAAGTTTGGAGCAGTCCGATTTCTAACGCATCATAGGCTCTTCTCGATATTTATACCATTCGATCCGAGCTGGGGACTGTCAATGGCAAAACAATCACCATCATAGGAGATCTCAAGAATGGGCGCACGGTTCATAGCCTGGTCACTCTACTCTGCCACTACTCAGTCCGTCTGAACTTCGTCACGCCTCCGTCGCTTGCGATGCCCGCAAAGGTGATCGCTACTGTGCGGAAGGCGGGTATATTTTTACAGCAACTGGAATCACTCGAGGAGGTCTTACCTGATACAGACGTTCTCTACGTGACCAGAGTGCAACGAGAGAGGTTCAAGAGTGAATCGGAGTGGCAAGCGGTCAAAGATTCTTATCGGATTGATCACGCCCTTCTTTCTCGGGCCAAAGAAGACATGATTGTAATGCACCCGTTACCTAGAGTAAATGGTGAGATCCTCGGTGTTATTCGTAATCCTCGAGCTAAGCATTTACGTCCATAGAAATCGATCCTGAAGTCGATTTCGACTTCCGACGCGCCGCTTACTTCCGTCAAATGCGTTACGGACTTTTCGTCAGTCATCTTCCCCTTTGACACGCTCGTTCGTTCTGACATCGCTTTAGGTTCGGATGGCTCTTCTTGCTAGCGTGATGGGCTGAAAATGTTGTATCATCCACAATCTGTGATATTAAGGATGAATTCTCGGGATAAACCATGTATTGCTATCCACATGTAGCTGAGCAACTTGTCGTAGACAATTAGAATTTCAATTGATACCTGATGTGGTACCCTTTGACTTTCACTCAGGCACATTTTGAGGCTGCTGCATGTGTGCACTGGTGTATTCAAACGTTTCAAGAATTATCGAGAGGCTGCTCAACAAGGCTCTCCCTTCCCAACTGCTGCCTCATGCATCATGCATGACTCTCCATACGTTCGCAATGAGCATGGTGTTCTTCTCAATCTGGGCAAGTACAGGACGAAATTGCAAGATGGTGGGGTTGAAGTCATCTTAAAACTGCATGTTTTCTCTGTTTCCTCCAGCTTTCTCTGACAGTTGTCACCAGCAGGCCACTGAAAGATGCGCTGCCCAACAGTCGCGATGCCAATGGGTCCCGCATGCATTAACTTATCTTGCGGCGTATGCAGTTGGTGCTATGTGCAGCCTACACGCAGAAAGCTCTGCATGATCCAAAAGGCAAAAGGAAGGCTACTGATAAGCTCGGAGGTCAGTCACCTGCTAAGAGCTCGAGGATGTCAACAGAGAGCCATGACATCTTTGACATGGAGCTGGAAGCTGATGACTCGAATACTGTTGTGAAATTTGTAGTGCTGCGTTTGATTTGCGAAGTGTGTGGTGTACATACGTACACTCGATTATGTGTTGTATATCGATAGACTGTTTGCTACCAATCTCTTGAACTCCGAAATTGAAGTCGGGGACTGGCGCTTCCCAGCGCTGCTATACGTAGCTAAGCACCTGCCATCTCAACGTCACCTAGGCCATCACCATTATTTAGTAGCGTTTCCGTAGCACGCTTGATAGTAGCAATCTTGGCTCGCATGACAGCAATTGCTTCTGGAAGTAGACGTTGTGGAGGATAAAATCCTTCAGACTCTATGTTAACTATACAAGGATATCAGTTGAAATGTGTGTGACAGAGAGAGGACACATACATAAGAAATGATCTCGAACTCGAGCGAGTTGAACGCATCCTTCAAACTCTGGATGTCTGTATACTTCTCTGCTCATTGTCTCGTTTCGCGTTTTCTTACTGTCCACACTGACAGCTTTCGTTCGAGGATCTATTCGAATGACACCTGCCGAGAAGCATTTTTGAAATTTTTCTACAAGCTCTGGAGGTACAGGCTTTTCTGGGTTCAAAATCACCAATGGTAGTAGACGATATGACGCCGTCGCTATTACTTGGAAGTCAGACATCCGGCTGCTGCTGTTGCTTCAAAGTGGCAACTCACCAACTGGACAGAATTTCGCGTGATCTTTCCCTACTCCCTTGACAGCATGCAGCTCCATGTCAATTTCTTGCCCAGGTCGTAGTTTCGTCAGCACGATGTTTAAATTCGTAGGTGCGGGGGGATTGTCTGCCATAACGATCTCTTGCTCTCCTTGTGGAATCCATTTCAAATGTGAGGACAGGACTTCATGGTTGATATACAGCTTGCTTTGGTCTGTGGTATCTTTTGGTGCGTTCTTCCGACGCTCGCAGGCAACTTGTAATCGAAACACGAGTGTATTGCGGTCAGTAGCCTGATCATTTGCACCTGTCAAAGGCGTTAGCATGAAAGAAACATCCATGGAGAATTTTAAAACTAGCTTTGCTTCATATCCATGAGGGCCGGATCGATGTTCAGAGGCACGAGGCCTATCCGCTGCGCAAGCACTTCATCGACGACAACAGACGTGTTATCCCAGACGTAAACTCTTTCGACGCAGATCGTCGGAACCTAGGGTATGTCAGACATGATCACGCCGCGACTGAAAACCTAATTCAGACTTGCCTCGGCAATCAGTATTCTCCTGAAAGCATTTGCGATGGACGCATCCACGCCTACAAGGTCAAATTCAATGGTGCGGTTCGATAATCTTTCTATTTTGACGGTTAGTCCCTATCCTTGCGCGACCATGGATCAATCGAATACAGATCGAGCTTTAGGGCCGAGACGCACCTTCCTGAATCTCTCGAGGTCCCATGAGTGGTCCTCATTTGGGTAGTGTCCAGGAAAGTTAGTGCTGGAAACATGGGAAACACGTTCTGCGTGAACCCCGACGTGTTTTCTGGGGTCATATGTGGTTACTGGCATAATTTTAGTAGATGCAAGAGGTACCCGCTCGGGAAAAAATGTACAGCACCGTTTAACAAGACCCCTCACAGACCCCTCCCCCTTCTGTGGGAATTTCCCACGACCTAGGGGTATGCTAAATTCGGTAATTTTTGCGGTACCAACAGCGGACGAGTGTATCACCAACTTAACATCCATCCAGGTTTGATCCAGGTCATCCTCCTGTCATACCAACGGATTCATTGAATGAACGACACGCGCTCATTGAAATTGTGTAATGCACTACTACGTTGCACAAACATGGTACGCACCAGGTCATGCATGTTTTGTCTGTGATATAACTAAGGGCTCGCAACAGTAAAAACATGCATGGCTAAGGTACTACAATGCTAGTCATATCATGCACGAATAAGACAGTATGGCCTGGGTTCCTTGATTCTGTGCACTAGAGCTAGATCATGCTAGGTATAGCCCTTTTATTGTCAAACAAAAAGCTCACCCGCAACCAGGTTCCCTTCAACGTACATGCATGATTCGAGTTTTCGTAATGATTTCTGCCATCGCGTGAATTTTCGGAACCTTCTAGTGGAGGTTTGGGGCTTCATACCTGCCTTCCGACATGACTCTGTAAGTCGGTGTGAGCCTGCTAGTGCCTTCTGCATGCACAGAAAATTTGATCTGCCATATTTAGGCTGCACTGTTGCCAAACGATCAGGAGCCATTAGGATGGGAGAATCAAATAAGGGAGACCAAGTCAAGTTCCGACTCAAAAAACCACCGTGATAGTGAGCTTTTTCATACGAGGCTCAGGATGCCGCTGCGGAGTCGCGCCACGGTATCGGAGCGAAAGGCTCGTCTTCTAGCGAGGACAGTCACATGTACCCGCGGATCTGAGTTGGGCCGCCGCGTCAGCTGCTGGTGATATTTGGTGAAGCGCCACACTGGCAGTATGCGTAGAAAATTTAGTTTCTTGAGTCTAGCCTGACTGGTGGGCGTAAAGCACTCCTGTGTCCGGGTGTTCTCCAGTGCCCGGAAATAACAGACCAAAATAGAATGTCATCGGAGCGCCTAATAGCGCGGATGCGTTACGAGAATTCGAAGCTGGAAAGAATTTAAGGTTCGTCAATCAGGTAGTTCCAGCGGAATGTTCAGATTTCAACAAATGCGAACAGCTGAAGTACATCGAAGGTTTGTATCAACCTACCAGGATCTCGACAGACTCGGCAGATAATACAACACTAACACACCATCAAAGACAAAGTCAGTCAGCTACTTGTGTGCTTGGCGACTCGTGGCGTGATAGGAGGCCATGTCACATGTTCGCGGCCCATCAGTGCATCAGTAGCCTAGCCATGGAAACTGTATTCGGCTGCTCACATTTGAGTTTGTGGTACATATGCAAGGCTATAAAGATGTGCCGGCAAGACGACTGATGATGCTTTTTAAGACGATCAGCGCCGCATTTATGTAAAGTTTGAGAGTTTGAAGTCTTTTGCCGATTACGAATCAGTGGAGCAGGGTCAGACATGATAATGATAACAGACAGATACTTCCGAGGCGCCACAGTACGTTTCATAGGGCATCTGTGCACGTACTAAGTCACTGATACTTATGAGCAGAATCGGAGCCATTACATAATAGTACCCCTTGCCGACATTGATCAACGTTTCAACCTTGCTGGGTGAATCACTAAGTATAACTCAAACATTATCTGGCGCCTTCAAGTTCAAGCTGTGGCACTTCAAGATCTCTAAATTTGATCACTGGCAACGATATTAGCCGAACTGCACCGTACTACTGCCGTGCCTTGTTTCAATAGACACGATAACGGCCGTACCGAACAGTCATTACAACAATACGCGGAATTAAAGACTTTTCGAACGGACGATGGTTTTGGTAACTGCAAGGATGAGGCGTGGGTTCTCGGTTCAACTTTACTCAATTCTCGGTATAAAGCTTTCCAACTGGAGTCTCATGAGCAGGCTTTGGACGAGGTCACCCGACCTCCTGACATCCGCGTCCGCGTCGTGGAAGCACCATGGATCCCGATCATGACTTCCCTCCTATCCCTACTGGACAGTCCTCCCAGTCTCAGGCACACCCTTCTCAACCCGAAGTCCAAGAACACTCGCCGTCCGTGGAACCTGAAGGTGTAGACAGAGCAGTTAGTCCGCACAGTCAATTGGCGGCCACTGAGAAGCCCCCCCTTGGTAGTTCGGAGTCAGCGGGAGATCGTCCGCAGAGTCAGGATTTTGTGGCGTCTGAGAAACCCCTCATTGGCAGTTCAGAGGGGCAATCACCAGGACGGACACCGGCTTATGGTCGTTATCCAGAATTTGACATTTCTCAACCTCCTCCGGTTGCAAGAAATGGCCTGAGGGACGGACATATCAAGCGTGGACCGTCGCGTCGCTCAGCTACGGGCCATGTTCGTCCCACTGGATCGGGCATAGGCTGGATAGTGCCCGAAATTGAAGATAAACCTCATGTTTGTGTTGCTAGCATTTTTGTACCGGGGCCATTAATCCTGATCCTGACCTCATAGCGGCACACGATTGGATTTCGGCTCGCCCCAACCATTGCTAATGCGAAGATTGAGAGGGAGCGATACGCCGCAAAAGGTTAGTCGAAAAGGTTAAATAACACCTTTTCAGTTCGGTATTCTGGCTTGGATGTCTCCTTGTTTTCTGACAATATTCCCTTCTATGAAGCACGAGTTACAGGCCTTGCATTGAACATTGCGATAGGGTTGCAAGTAGCCCTTGGGGCACTCACTACTGGTATTTCGGCATCTTTAACGGGTAAAAAGGTTAGTTCAAAGAACTCCATCAGGGTTTATGCCAAACTGACCCTGAGGTCATTGAACTACTAGGTTTCGATTGGCATATCTATTCTCGGTGTGTATTACGGTCTTCCAAATCAGATCCCAAAAATCAATACACTTCAGGCGGCATGACTACAATGGTCGCTTCCTATCTCGCTCGTACACGGGGATCAAATGAACCAGAACTATCCATAACTCGTGTTAAGGACCTGGATCATTTCTTGAGAGACTGTTCAGCTTTTGATATGGACAAGGGGCACGAGTATGGGACACCTGAGCTGGATGCTCAGTTAGACCATCTTAGAAAAAGGTTTGAAGAACTTCTCGGAAATGCTGATGGGTAGGGTCATGTTGTGTTTGCGTTACTCGGGCTATGGCTGACGATCCGCTCTAGGCAGCGAAAACTTTCCCCGCCAGTGTGAATACAATTGTTCTAGGTTCCTATAACACATATCCTACGAGGTCCCCCACCATTCATTTTGTCCCATACCAATCTCCGAGTGATTATCACTTCGCTTTAGCGGTTCTCTCATGATACATACTTCGTTCCAGATACGATACGATTGTAAGTTATCACTTGTTCGATAATACACCAATTGTTCTGGTATACGATTTCTCAAAAGTTTGGATAAGATGCTAGACCACTGCCTTCGTGATGCAAACAATATTTGGTTTTCTCGAAGGGGCGGGGGGCCACAAGCGGCGTTAAAGCAGCAACCACCTTTCCTAATTGATACACGAGCCGTTGTCTGCTTAACATGATGTGGAGAGTGATGCCTTATTTTTATCTGACCCTGCCATGTGAACAATGGAAGTAAGTACTAGTGCTGTGCTCACCGGAGCATATGACAGCTTTGATTTCCATTACCCGACATCGTATTCAAGCTAGACTGGCCGGCCGGCAAGCCGTCGATAGACGGACTTCACCAAGTCTACATCATGATTGTGACTTCGTGGCGCGTTGAGCACACGTGATACTGCCCTCTGTGCACGTGATCCTCTTCTGGTCACAAGAGTTGGGGGTGCGGAGAACAATGAGCAGCATTTCCATAGTTCGTCGAGATGAAGACCAAGAACAAACAGACAAAGTTCCCCGTTGTGAGTTTCTGCGACCAAGCGCTTAATTACCGAGTCGTAGCTCATATGTTCGAGGACAGGCACGAATCAAGAAGATTATGCAGAAAGATGAGGAAGTCGGGAAGGTCGCGCAAGCTACGCCAGTGGTCATTTGTATGTCTTCGTACATCGATTGATCCCTTATCTCATGAACGTGTCTTTGCTTCTGATACCAATTTTTGACGCCCGATAGCGAAAGCATTGGAATTGTTCCTGGCTATGATTGTGGAGGAGGCGGCTAAAGTCACGGTTGAACGGGGGGCAAAGAAGGTTGAAGCTTATCACTTGTGCGTTTATTGCTACTTTGACCGCGATCTTGTCGTGAATACATATACACAGAAAGCATGCGATCGAAACAACAGAGATGTTGGATTTCTTAAAGGAAATAGTTGAATCTGTACCTGACCCTTCAGCGGGCGGTACCATCGACCTACAAGCTGAGGCAGCAGAAAACGCGAAGCGAAAGAGGAGCAAAGCGAAGAAAAACGGGGTGGCATCTGGGGATGGCCCAAAGAGGCGGCGGAAAAAGAAAGAGGATGTTGATATGGAGGGTGTGCCAGAAGAGACGATGGGAGAAGTAAAGTCTGAGGAAGGAGATCCTCGAATGGAAGACGATGATGATGCACGTGAAGAGTCATCGTCTCGTCCCCGGCACCGACGGAGTGATGATGGCGAGGATGACATGCCATACGTACCGCGGTGACAAAGGTGTTCGGTGTTCGGTGTGCGCTGTAACAGCTTTGTGATATTTATCATTCTCATCATATCCCATATCCCTTCGTCCATCATATCTGACCAGTTGTACTGTACAGCATAATCTAGGACCTACACAAGTTCTGCCTCCCCTCGAGCAACCAATTGCTCCACCACCGAATACGGGGTCAAAGATATATGTCCTTTCCGCATATCTAATGCGGTCCCACTGTAGTCTGATTAGAGAAATCGACATCGGTCAATATTCAGCAACATACTCTGGCAGCCGCACTGGTGGACAGTCCTGTCGAGCAAGTACAAAGACTGCACGACCCTTATCTGGTTCAGTGACTAGATGCGATTGTGAGTACCACTCTTCTCGGTGAAACGTTGACTTCCATACCCATAGAAGGTACAAAAGGAGGTTGATCATCAAGGGTCTGCTGGGTCTCTGGCAAACTCTGCAGAACTGAATGGTAGAAATGTTGATCAGTCAAACGGGCAAACCTGGGGACATGGTCAACCACCATGCTACTTCGTAAGAGGGCCACAACATACCGACGCGCGTGCCCGACTTCACTTTCTGAGAGTTGCTGCTGGACTTGAGGGTTGGTCATGATATACCGAGCAAACTTCTCGATCTGTAATACATGATGTAGTATCTTAAAAAGGGAGTGGAAAGGAGGAAATGACCTTGAATAGACGGGTACGGAGGTATGACCTCACTATGAATTTGACTCGTTCTACCTCCGTCTGAACGAGCACGATGCGAAAGTGCTCCTCCTCAGAGGATGAGGGGTCTGTGCGAAGGAGCTGCACAGTCTCAGACTGCGTCAGAGTTAGATTTGTCTGCTGGTCATTCCAAGGTCACGACATGGCTCACCAACCTGACTCCTGATGTGGTCAAGCAGTCCTGCCAATAACTCTCCTTCATTTGGGAGAATATCAGGCGAGTGCCGCTCGTTCATCCAATGTCTTATGAGTTGCTGTAGTGGCGTTTCTTCCTCTTCCTCGAACATGAAGGGAGGTGCATCTGGTATTTCTGCACCGTCGTCATCTCGTGAGGCTCGTCGAAGTCGCTCCTGAAAGGTATTATTGTTAGCAGCACGGCCGGGTCGGTCGAGGTTCGTGAAAAAGTCATCATCGTCGACGTCCATGAATCAGGTGTTATGGGATCTTGGTTCTGCAAGAGTTGTGCGTCGTTCGCGATCAATAAACGGCGTTAACGCAGTCATCACCCGACCGCGTTTCGGTAATGTCGTTATCAAAATCCATACATGTATAACATAAACAACCTTGACACTATAGTACATAGATATGTACATGTACAATACGAAGCAGGAAATAGCATGGACTCGTCGACGCTGCAAGTACATGATCCAGTTTAAACGGATTCAACGCGAGAGATACCCACGACATGATGCAGAGTTCAATCACGCAGCATCATTATCAACAAGCTTTCCGCAAATGATGTATTTATTTGAGAAGTGGTCAATCCATCCTGTGTCTCGATATGAGTGATTGTCGCTATTTAGGCAACTAATTCAATCTCACCTTTCATGTTCTCACTAAGTAATCGGTAATACTATAAGCAATGCAAAGATGGAAGCAAACAAGCCCTTACATTTCGTCTGGTCGGAGATCCTGGAGCTTGTCAAGAGGTTGGTCAACCGCCGTTAGCATATCTGACGGCATATAAATCAGGTGTCGTGTAAGGAGCGTCCAATACTAGTTCACCCACCCAAATCGAAGGACTGCTTGGCCATGCCACGAGATGCGTCACGACCTGCAAAATTACCATACATGCCATCTATACAGTCACCCGTGTGCTTCAGTCCTGATTTAATGAATTGACGAGGCAAGCAGATGTACCTGGCCCATAAAAGTTCCTCCCCGCTGTTACGTCGAACACGATACCGTTGATGGCGAGTAAAATTCTACCTCCGCTCTTGCCGTCGAATGGTTCCAGTGTCTTCGGGGTATATGTCTTGAACAACACAGTGGGAGGGTGCTCCTTGGGCATCCATGAGTAACCATGCTTGAATTCGGTTGGGATTGCTTTAGGTGTGGATGTGGAAGGGAAAACGATCTTCTGCACGGAGTAGAGAATGTAAATGAGAAGAGCTGAATTGACGGGGGTACTGAAGTCAAGAGTGTACGCCATAACGATGTTACGCCGACGTCGGTGGTGGTTCAATGCAATAACTTACATAGTGCGGCGGCGGCTTGCGGACGAACCCGCTCGGCGCTTGAAGTCACTACGGACGGTGACGTGGCTTCTCTAGCCGCAAAGTTCCCATTCCGGTTCAGCACACAAGACCAATAGTATATATACTTTTTTTCTATGCTTGGGTCCCGAGAAGGCCGTCCTTATGGTTACAGGATCGACGCGGATGGGCAGGAGCCTCAGACACTACCGCCTATAATCACCCAGACAGCAAAGACACCAACAGCCAAGCAGCAGCTAGGGGAAGCTTGAGCTTCGTGTTCTTGCAGTCTCAGGTATCGAACATAAATTTGCAAGTTTTGTTGAGCTGATACTAGCGTATAAGAGATGGTCTCTTCCTTGTTGCCCTCTGAGGCACCATTCTATGATGTCTTGGCGCGTTATGGCCGTATCTCCCAAAGTCTCCGTTGTTCTGGAGTCCCAATACAACACTTCGTTGTCCGTCGTTCTTCTCAACTTCTAAAGACAACAGCCGCTCTTATCGTTCTCGTCATTTTCTTCGGTTATAGTATCCCGAATGAAACGGTTTCCGCACTAATTTTTGAAGCCTATCCTCACTTGTTTCAGCAGCACACTGCACGAATATTGGTCTTAGCTTCGAGATACAGTCGTGGACTGATGAAACTCATGTTCGCAGCTGTCTATCCGCCGGGACACGCACACGATAGATCGTGCGGTCACGTAGTTCTATGGAATTGTAGGATGGGCGCAATTGCGCAGCTCCAATGAGTGAACACGAGCCTCAAGTAGGTATGAACAGCCGAGGACTTGCAAAGAAAAGGAAAAAGACTAACTAGACAACTTTGAGGCTCGTCACACTATGAATTGTTACCTGTTTACCTATCCTGCGCTTCGAAGGAATCCTTGAGTCTAGAACTCGGCGCGATCGACTCCTCTAATGCATGGAATGTCTTCCTTTCAGTCTACTTGTTTGTTCGAATACTGACACGTTGCCGGTCAGGGTAGACTGTACGCCTTCGGATGCTCTCCAAAGGAAGTGTATCCGTAGTCGTGCACAAGAACCGGACTCTTGGAGCGCACGTTATACGTCTTCCGAAACCATGCAGGCAACGAGGCAAACAAGTCTGTGCCCGAGCTGGTCCACCGATACATAACTTCAAGATTGCTAAGATTGTTTAATTTAGATCCGCCATCGCACAAGGGCACTGTGACTATGTGCACTGCGCCTGCGTTGGTAGTACACAGCACACCACGTTACTTTCCTTGGTATCTCTGCAGATCCTTATATTCATCTTCTGAGTCTATCAGTTGGATTACTTGCAGGCTCATGCCCTGGATGAGACCCTCCTAATCGCGAATGCTTCTGCTGGTTTGTGGTGTGGGTCTTCCGAACAGGCGAGTATTTTACACGTTGACGGAGAACAATTTAAAGACAACAAGAACAACGAAAAGATGGTGAGTTCGACAAACCTCTATGGTCCAAAAAGGGTTGTCGGACAGTGGAACTGCCATGACCGAATCGACGGACATTTATTTTCCTAGACCTGTACCCCGGAAAAGGGTACAGGAGCTTCCTTGGACCCCGAGAAGAAGACCGTCCTCGTGGCTACAGCATCCTCGACTGAACAGAAATAAAGGCATTGTTAGAAATTTTGCTCATAGGACGTACTTATAAGTTACTAGCCAGGAATTCAACAAACTTGTCAAAAAAATTCGGAATTTCTAACATACTTGGTCACCGTCCGAGAACAAACTGTTGCGCCATTAATATTCTACCAGGCTTCTGCCAAACCGGTTCTGCCCGGCAGATGTTCTGGCAAAATCCGGTAGAATACCAAGCTACAGGGGATAACGGAAGTGGCAATTCTGCCCTCTCAGCACTACATATCACTCTCGCATTTACTACTAGGCTAATCAGATTCATTGCATATGTGGATCTCACCGATATCATAGAGTAAGTGGTCTTAGATGGTCGTTTCCATCAAAAGAGATTGGACCTGACCGAAATATCATGCTTCGACAGATCCGCGCCGTGTTGACACTGCTATTGAGCACACTGGCTGGCCTAGCCATCTGTTCGGAGAGTCTACATCAGATCGTAACCCTTTGTGCGTTGCACAATGCAACCGCCTTCCTTCCTTATCATTCGCCGCGCGTGACACATTGTTCTTATGCGGGAAGCGTGGAACGGGGGTACGGATAACCAGGTCAACAGTGAAAGATCTCAACTACGTTCATTGAGTCGAATCTTACTCCAAGGAACCATGATGCTTTCACAAACCCTCGGAGGAATGCGACCGTGATAACCCATCTAAAGGCTCTGCACATAATCGAGATCTTCGCTGGTGTTGAGACGTGTGATGCGTCTGACTTGCGTTGGTCATGTGCATGGAGATGCCTCTTATAATGTGAAGTCATTCATCCAGTTTGACAAAGAAGGTTTCCAACCTCCCCTTCATCAGCCGGTCGCTCCTGAACTGACAAACCGTGGTATCTTGTTTACAATTTTCAGGCGCAATGCCGCCACTCCAGCCTATCTCCATGGCTGAAACGCCAGTTCATCATAAACCCAAAAAACAAAAAGTTACGCGCAGACTAATTTTACTGTTTATGTTCTGTCTTGCTCAGTTCTTAGATACCGTCAATAACGCAGCTTTCCTCTCCGCAATCCCTGCACTCGAGGCATCCATGGGTATGACTGAAAGTCAATACACCTGGACCCTGAGTGCATACCAGTTGACCTTTGCATCTTTTCTGCTTATTGTACGTGTCCATCCATCTCATTGATTCTGATTTTACACTTCAACTTGAACGTATTGCTCAGAGCGGCCGCATTAGCGACGTGTACAACCCAAGTTAGTACTATGCTGTACTTTTCAGATAGTAACATTGACGGGCTCACAGAAATTGCGTTCGTTGGGGGTGTATCTGGTCTTGGTGTCATCTCGCTGTGCGCCGGATTTGTTAATGATACAATTCCGATCATCGTTCTCAGAGCGCTGAGTGGAATAGGTAAACATTTCCGCCGGTCTGATGCTTTGGCTGACAAAGATCGCTTCTCAGCTTCTTCGATGACAATTCCCTCTGCCTTGGCACTCCTGGTCAAAGTATTTCCCGAGCCCCTTGAACAAGCTCGCGCAATAGGGATATTTGGAGGCTGCGGTTGCATCGCTAACTGTGAGAATTTCCCCTACCTGATCATCCACGACTAACTTCATGGTTCCGTTCTATAGCCCTCGGTTTCATGATTGGTGCAATGTTTGTCCAATGGACATCTTACCATTGGGTGTTCTGGTTTATAGCCATCGTGGCTGTGCCAGCGGCTCTGGCGTGCGCTTTCATCATACCGCCAGAAATTTCAAACACCAAAGACAATCTTGAGCCTGGAGCAGCGAAATGGAAAAGTCTGGACTTACTCGGTGTGACCATCCTAACTGGTATGAATTTTCAGCATGCTCCGTTTTGCATCCCTCACGAGCTCCGGCAGTTGCCTTGATTTTGTTCATTTTCGCTGTGACATCCGGCTCCACTGATGGCTGGGCATCTGCAGAAGTGCTTGTCACGTTGATCATATCAATCATGATGGTGATCGGGTTTTTCTATTTGGAAACACGTATACCTGTGGACACAGCTGCAATGTATGGTATCAGGGATGCTTACACCTACCACCGATCATTGGCTGATCTTGTGCCAGACCACCCCGGACATGGTTTTACCCCAATTTCTCGATTCTTTTTGCCGTCTCGCTCTTGCCATTCCTTTGGTGGAACACAGTGTTCATGGTCTTTATGACCCTGTGGCAAAACGTATTTGAGTGGTCGCCAATATCATCGGCTATACACATGTAAGGTCTTCACTGTCACTCTATGTTTCCCGTCATTCAGACTGTTTCAACTTATCAGGCTCCCGATCGGCATCGCAGCCTTCCTTGCGAGTTTCACCGGATCGCTCTCTCGGATCATCAGTCCGAAATGGATTATTCTGACAGGCATGTCTTTTTGCATGGTCGCGACCGTATTGCTGGCGCTTGGCGGGGGAAAACCTGAAGACTATTGGCCATACATATTCCCAGCTTTTTCTCTAGGGAGCGCAGGGATCATGCTAATATTTTCGCACACAAAGTAAGTTCAAATCATCGTGGTTTTATGAACACGTTTTGATTGCTGTAATTACAGTATTGCCATTTTTCAAGCCGCACCTTCGTCCATGACAGGCACAGTTGGTGCCATCTTTAACGGTGCTCTGGAATTCGGATCAGCAATTGGTCTCGCTGGTGTCAGCTCAATAGAGACATCCGTGGAGGCCATCCATGGGGGCTCACATAAGTATCAAGGACGAGCCGCGACATTTTGGTTCCTCTTTACGATTGTCTCTATCCAATTCATTTCACTGTTGATATTCTATGACCGGAGTGCGGACCACGCACCCCAACCAGAACACGGCGACCCCGGAAATCCTGCTCGACGGAGCACGGACTCTGACGAAAAGCTTAACGATACGAACGTGACCATGATCGAAAAAGCTGACCTAGCGTATCTGCCGGTGTAGGTTCTTTCTTGATGACTGTTACTTTAGACAACCATCTCCGAGTCCATTGATAATGTATTTCTTTTTACTACTTTCTCGTTCGTTACTATGTCGACTTGCGGAGTAGATGTGTTTTTAATTTCATCATTGGGGGCAGGGTAGACTTCATACTGTATTTTTTATATAGTGTACCCGCTACTCATCTGGCCATGGGAATATCAGTGGACTGTATTGCAAATATATATATATTGATGGATGCCCATTTCCCAGCGCTGGGGCGAGCGGGGCCTGGAAAACACATTACAGGACATGGATGGAGACAACGGCAAGGGACAAATAGCATATGCCAAACGTTAAGCTTCTTACATCGAATACTTGCCGAGTTCTTCAAGACCAGCTGGGCTAACATCTTGCCACTGGTGGACACGTTTGACCACCATTTACTTGTCAGTCAGCAAGACATGCATTTGGATACATGAACCTTTGTTATAAGGTAGATACACATCCAATAGATATGTAGCGAGAAGTTGGTATCAGAATGTGCCGCTTAAATTTGTTGCATCGTTTGAATAACAGTTAGGTGGGCGGGAGAAAGCGAGGGCGGGAGAGATGCATCATGCATCACAGTGCATCGATCTGGAGGGGGCTGATGTATTAGCAAGCACGAGAGGAGATGCATTAGTAAACGAAGAGAGGGGTGCCTACCGACTCTTCCATTCCAATAGCACCAAAAGACGATCACAGGTTCGTGTCATATCGATGCATTAAACAGCGCAACTATAGCGCTTGAGTGATGCGTGATCGGTGAAATTGTACTTCCCTTCGCTCTTGCTGATGTATCCACAGTTTCTTGTAAATAGCTGGCATGAACAAGGTAGTCGTTGAATAATGTGACCTGAAATTATATTGTCAAACTATGCGACGGCCGACTCGGACTCACAGCAACAACTTATTTAACATTGTGGTAATGCACAAAAAGGAGTTAATCCAGAATAGAAATCCTACAGAACAAATTTCGATCGTCCGCATAGGCTGTGAGCTGTTGACACGGTCAGTACAAGGCGTTTGCACTGGAGTATGACATTTGGATCTAAAACACTCACGCAATATGTCGACAGGTTCGTCGTGCATGAGGCCGATCAATTAAAGTTGGACCATGGTCGGTGGCGGTGGCAATTGCACCAGTGACGAGGAGTTGTGAATATGTTATGACTAGGAGTTCTCCAACTTCGTAAACTCGTGGCGGCGGCCGGGTTCCCTCACCGATATGGTACTAGATCGTAGACGTCAATAGTATATACTTCAAAACGCCTTGGGTCCCGAGAAGACCGTCCTCATGGCTGCAGCATTTCCGGCTAAACAAAAATAAAAGCATTGTTAGTTCATGTGGTGTACTTACTAGGTAGAACAAGTCAAGATGGAAAACGCACGTTGTCACATGTGACAGTATTGTCACGCAGGTTCGAGCGGGTGTCCGGCGAGTGTAGCGGCAGGCATTGTGCAATCGTCTATTCGTAGTATGATTTCTACTCTACTACAGATAAGGAGGTGAGTTACATCGACCCACGCGCTACTATGGATGGCCATAACTTGAAGATGACGAAGATTATAGGATGTTTGGAACATCTGGATCTTTCGCCGTGATCCCTATTAATCTGCGGTCGGCCCGGTTTCTGCCAAACCGGTTGGCTAAATGGCTGGCATCTGCTCAAAACATTGAATGTCCATGACTTCAATCTGTGGCAAGATTCGGAAGGCCAACAACAAATCTGTAAACGCTAGGTCCAGATGGTTTTTGCACCCAGGTCAATTCCCAAACTACATTCGTAGTTGTAAGACACAACTTGAAACATCGATGTCGCCGATCTACAAGCCAGTTGCACCTCGGACTCAGAATTTTGACGATGATCTTGCAGGTCCTGAATCTATATCACTTGATGAGGTCGACGCACTGCATCTGCGCTACTAGAACGTGGGCAAGACGCCATGAAAGTTGGTGCACGACGAACATGCGAAGCCACGACCTAACAGGACCTCTGACACCTCTGATGGGCCCCTGACTATCTGCAACACCTCCTGACTACAAGTCCCTGACCTAGCGGAATGCGGTTAACGGAAATGAAGCGTTGGAGGTTAAGATTATGATTTGGAGCGAGGCTTTCCACCGAGAGCTGCGGCCTGTTGACGATAACGTCATGATCATACCTTACACAGTGGTATGTGGACGCGCTGATGAGTCTGCTAATGGTGTTTACAATTAACTTATGTCACCTTGCAGTGCTTTGAGAATTTTGTCAAGAAGTGGCGCACAATTGCCTGTTGCAACGCCCAGCACTACTGACAGCCACTGAGATTCCTGTCTCTTCATTCCCAACGGAACTGAGAGTCCACGTCCAATTGGTCTGGACCTTCACTGCGGGTTTAACATATCTAAAATGTAAGTTCGGGTAAGACTCGTGCCACCCTCTTCCAAACCCACCCCTAAAGGCTGAGTGATTTTCCCTCCACTCCAAGGCTAGCCGTGCGGAACGCAAAGTTGTGTTGTACATACGAAATACCAAAAATCTGAGCATCACAATCCTGGGCTGAATTTATTCTGCTGAGGCAAAGGACTCGTGCTTGTTTTTGTGACGTTGAGAGTGCGACGAGCTCGGAACAAAAGCTTGAATAGTAGTATGGCTCATACTACTAAAGACACAGTAACCTACACTAATCAATGCAATAAATCTGTGCTTGAGTCCCGTTTGTGTAGCTGAACATAATCATCACAAGCTACATTATGATAGTCGGGTATACAAATTTCCCGCGATGGCGCAAGGATTTCTGGGATAAGTCAAACACGATGCGAGTCGTATGTCCGACTTCCCTTGGCAATACACAAAGGTCCAATCTCTCCAAAAAATAGTTTACATAGTAAGCTCATACCACACATGAATTCATGTGCTCACATGAGTAGAGCACATAATCGAGATCTTCGCTGGTGTTGAGATGCGTCACAGTGTGTCTGAACGCTGGTCATGGAGATACCTCTTATAATATGAAGCCATTCTAATTCATCCATTTTGACAGAGGGTTTCCCAACCTCTCCTTCATCAGCTGGTCGCTCCTGAACTGACAAACTGCAGTATCTTGTTTAGATGCTGCCACTCACGCCTCTCTCCTCTGCTGAAACGCCAGCTCATCATGGACCTAAAAAACTTTCCTTGACTCGCAGACTAACTTTACTGTTTATGTTCTGTCTCGCCCAATTCTTAGATGGCTTCAGTAACTCGGCTCTCTTCTCCGCAGTCCCTGTACTCGAGGTATCCATGGGTATGACTGAAAGTCAATCCACTTGGATCATGAGTGCATTCCAGTTGACCTTTGCATCTTTCCTGCTCATCGTGCGTGCTCATCCTATTGATTTCGACCTTGCAGTTCAACTTGAACGCATTGTTTAGAGTGGCCGCATTAGCGACGTATACAACCCAAGTTAGTATTATACCGCACCTGTCAGATAGCGACATTAATGAGCTCGTAGAAATTGCGTTCGTTGGGGGGGTATCCGGTCTCGGTGTCCTCTCGTTGTGCGCTGGATTTGTCCATGATACCATTCCGCTCATCGTCCTCAGAGCGTTGACTGGAATAGGTAAACATTCCTGCTGGTCTGACGGTTTTGGCTGACGAAGATCATCTCTCAGCTTCTTCGATGACAATCCCCTCTGCTTTAACGCTCCTGGTCAACGTATTTCCAGAACCGCTTGAACAAGCTCGCGCAATAGGGATATTTGGAGGCTGCGGCGGCGTCGCTAACGGTGAGAATTTCGCCTAGCTGATTGTCCATGACTAGCTTCATGATTTCCTCCACAGTCCTCGGTCTCATAATTGGTGCAGTGTTGGTCGAATGGGCATCTTACCATTGGGTGTTCTGGTTTATAGCCATCGTGGCTATGCCAGCGGCTCTGGCGTGTGTCTTCATCATACCGCCAGAAATTTCAAACACCAAAGACAATCTTGAGCCTGGAGCAGCGAAATGGAAAAGCCTTGACTTACTCGGCGTGACCATCCTAACTGGTATGAATTTTCAGCATGCTCCACTTCGCATCTCTCACGGGCTCTGTTAGTTGCCCTAATTCTGTTCATTTTCGCTGTGACATCCGGTTCCACTAATGGTTGGGCATCTGCAGAAGTGCTTGTCCCATTGATCATATCGATCATGATGGCGATCACATTTTTCTATTGGGAAACACGCATACATGTGGACACAGCTGCAATGTATGTCATCAGGGATGCTTGCACCTACCACCGATCATTGGCTGATCTTGTGCCAGACCACCTCGGACATGGTTTTACCCCAATTTCTCGATTCTTTTTGCCGTCTCGCTCTTGCCATTGCTTTGGTGGTTCACAGTGTTCATGATCTTGATGACCCTGTGGCAAAACGTATTTGAGTGGTCGGCAATATCATCGGCTGTGCGCATGTAAGGTCTTCACTGTTACTATATGGTTCCCGTCATTCAGACTGTTTCAACTTACCAGGCTCCCAATCGGCATCGCAGCCTTCGTTACGAGTTTCACCGGGTCGCTCTCTCGGATCATAAGTCCGAAATGGATTATTATGACAGGCCAGTCTTTTTGCATGGTTGCGACCGTATTGCTGGCGCTTGGCGGGGGAAAACCTGAGGACTATTGGCCATACATATTCCCAGCTTTTTCTCTAGGGAGCGTAGGGATCATGCTGACGTATACGCACACAAAGTAAGTCCAAATTGTCGTTGTTTCATCAACACGTTCCAATCGCTGTAATTACAGCATTGCTATATTTCAAGCCGCACCTTCGTCCATGGCAGGCACAGTTGGTGCCATCTTTAACGGCGGTCTTCAATTTGGATCAGCAATTGGTCTCGCTGGTGTCAGCTCAATAGAGACATCCGTGGAGGCCATCCATGGGGGCTCGCATGAGTATAAAGGACGAGCCGCAGTATTTTGGTTCCTCTTGACATTCGTCTCTGTTCAGTTCATTTCAGTATCAATATTCTATGACCGCAGCACGGACCACACACCCCAACCAGACCACGGCGACCCCGGAAATCCTGCTCGACGGAGCGCGGACTCTGACGAAAAGCTTAACGATACGAACGTGACCATGATCGAAAAAGCTGACCTAGCGAATCTGCCGGTGTAGGTTCTTTTTGATGACTGTTCCTTTAGACGACCATTTCCGTTGATGACACATGTCTTTATTATTATCCCGTTAACGACCACACTGTGATGACCTGCAGGGTAGATGTGTTTTTTATTTCATTATTAGAGGTAGGGTAGACTTCATGCTGTATTGTTTTGTTAGACCCGCTACCCATCTGGCCATGGGTATATCATTAGACTGCATTGCACATGTGTGAGAGACATACGATTGATGTACTGATCAGATCACAGATAGGATTTGACGCCGAACTTGGTTTGACCGGGTTGGATGCTGTTTGGATGAAAATGGGTGAAGGCTATATAATTTCCTTTCAGGGCTGGTACTTGGTTACTACTTTCAGCCAGCCTGAGACGCAGCTCCCTTGGACCCTTGCGCCAGTCTCTGAACGACGACAATGAGTTCTGCATATCCAATCCAGCCGTCACGACAGTATACCCCCCACATACGCTCTCAGTGCGAGCACTGTAACGTTCAGGTTGAGTTTCCAGTGCCGTCTCCTACTCCGGCACAAGGTACATTGTTGCGCGTCCGTTGCTTTAAGTGCCAATCAACCTATACACATGCGTTCTATCCTACGCAACTACCACCTGGTTACTCCACTATGTCAAGCTCAACGTCTCCACACAATCCGATGGGTTCTGGAAGTACTCCACCTTCAAATGTCAAGAAAGGTCGTAAGATCGGCACGCAGGAGAAACCTTTGGAAACAGGGTACTATGACCTTTTAGGTGTTCCAATAGATGCAAGCACAGATGATATCAAGAAATCATACCGTACGGCATACCTCGATTGATGATGATAGACTTCTCACTTACCTGCTTATCAAGGACGACTTGCAATAAAGCATCATCCTGACAAGAATCGCGATGACCCGCACGCAGAGGAAAGATTCAAGGAGATTGCCATTGCGTATCAGACACTATCTGACTCAGAGCTCCGCAAGAAATACAACGAGTTCGGTCCCAAGGAGAGTCAGCCAGAAGGAGGTTTCGTCGACCCGGAGGAAATCTTTGGAGCGATGTTTGGTGGAGAGAGGTTTGCGCCAATAATTGGCCAGATCAGTCTTGCAAAGGACATGAAAGCTGCCTTACAAGAGGTGGAAGAAAACGAGGACGAAGACAACAAGGATGTGAAACGTGATGCAAAGGGTAAGGAGATCCTGAGTGAAGAAGAGAAGGCTCGAAAGGAGGAAAAAGAGAAGAAATTGGCGGCAGAGGTACTCCATTTATTTTTCCGTTTCACAAAAATCTCACAACAGTATTCTTAGAAAGCAGCAGCTCGTGCAGAACGAGTCCAGAAACTGTAAGATTTCATAATCTGCGACTCTGTGACATTAACACCTTTTGCAGCGTGGAGAACCTCGGGCGGAAACTAAGCATATTTACCGAGTCCGCAACAAGTCCATATGACCCTGATGTTACAAATAGCTGGCGCACTATCTGCCAGCTTGAAGCGGAGTGCGTATATCATGCACATACACGTTGCACTCGCTGAAATTATCTTTCCAGGGATCTAAAGAAGGAGTCTTATGGTGTCGAGCTTTTGCAGGCCATAGGCTTCGTGTATGTCTCAAAAGCAAAGCATTATCTTGCTACGAATCAGTCATTTTTGGGAGTCGGTGGTTGGTTCCACAATGTCCAAGGGAAATACCACGTGTTCAGCGAAACGTAAGTACCGAGAGCTGTTAACGCTTTCTTAGATTGACATTAGGTAGTGTGTCAACACTGCGATCGGCAATCGAGTTGAAAAGCGTCTTTGATCAAATCGCAGCAGCAGAGAAAGCTGGAAATCTTACTCCGGAGGAGAAGAAGAAACTGGAAGAGCAGGCTGCTGAGAAAGGCATTCAGGCCCTTTTCAAGGTTCTTCATTTTCTATTCGATCCCATTGACACGTTTGACAACACTGTTAGGGCACGAAACTTGAAATCGAGTCTGTATTGCGCGAAACTTGTGATCGCGTGCTCGAGGACCTGACAATATCCCGCTCTAAAGCCCAGATGCGAGCTGTTGCGATGCAGATTCTTGGAGAAGCATACGTGGCTACGAGGAAGGACGTGGATGGACATCCAGATGAAAGTGAATACGTGAGGATAGACACAAAGAGCAGTCGAGAAAAAGACCGCCAACGTTTTTGATTCGCTCTCTCTGCGTTCGTTTCGCTATACCAAACAATGCATCTTACTCATAACTTACTCCCACTCACCTAATCACTATCCTCACTTCTTGCATATCCATGTCAATCATACATTCCTTGTGTCGTACTTCTCATACTCATGGCTAATTAAAATTATCCTAGAGCTCGCCAGCAGCGCCCGGTTGAGTATCTTCGCTGATAGGTGGCGGCGGTTCACTAGATTCGGCAGGGGTTTTGGTTACCTGGGCATTCTTGCCTTTCCCTGGCGGAGGCGGATGGTACACCTTTTCCTAGCATAAACGCTCAGTATGGGTATTGAATCGAGAGAGACGACCAACCTTTTTCTTCTTGGGTTCCGTTTTCGCATTTGGATCTGGGTACGCCAATTTCTCTATTTGTTGCCACTCTGGAGACTCAGTAAAAGCCTTCCGAATCGGCGCCAATAAGCTATCAATCGCCTTGTTTACAGCTGTCTTGAGATCACCAGGGTGAACCTTTTTCGCTGAAAAATCATCCTCCAGCTCCTGATAATCCTTGTAATGACTTGGAGGACCACCAAATTTGCCCTCTCGTCTGATGGTAAACACCGTCCCCTCCGGTGCGTCATCGTCTACAAATGGATTTTGGTCGCCAATGGCATCCTGGCCTTCTTCACTGTCCACGCCTGTCTCTCCCTTCCGACGCTCGATGCGAAGCTGACTTATCGGTATGAGAACAGCTTTAATGAACGCGAGAAGTCCGTTCTCTGTTATATTTCCCTCCTCGCAGAAAGCTTTCTTGATTTTGCGCTTGACAGCTTCGGGAGGGTCAAGGAAGTCTATCTTCGAATCTGGATCCGAAGATGACATCTTGCCCCCCATGAGACCTGGAACCATGGAGTTCATGAGGTGAGCACGTTTGGCATAGCCTAATCGAGGAAGATAGAGTTCTGCGAATGTGAAGATTTTACGCTGCAGCCAGGAGACGTCAATCGGTAGTCCATTATCTGATTCGCAGATGTACACACCTGATCAATTCCACCGAACTGGAAGTCAACGCCGAGGTACTGCTCATCAAGAGCCTGCAAACCAGGGTAAAGCAAACCACTGATAAGTGGACTCTCGACTTGTTTTACAACCTCTGCGCCAGCCTTCTTCGCATCATGCTCTGTCACGGTTGCGCACAATCTGTAGTTATCGAGGTTGTACTCGCGAGTAAGCTGGTAATCTGAGCCTTGAACAAATATTAATTTCGATGTGGGTATCCCTAATGAGGTGAAGACGGTGCGAAGGATAAATTCGTAGTATTTTGTCCGATGTGCGACAAGTTCTAAGGGAGCCTTTAGGTTGTCGAGGAAAGCGTGTACATCTGTTGAATCTTATTCAGTAACTATTTCTCGCATAAAGGGGTGTTGTTTGACGTACCAGCAAGTAAGATCTTGACCTCCACACCAGCTCTCAAGAAATCAGCGATTTTGGTTAATGGGACGAAGTAACCAATGTGTGCTAGAGAGCATCTTAGTTATCGGCTTTATTTGGCTTGGTAAGCATGTTATACGTACGCCGTCCAGTCGGTGCGGTACCTAGTCAATGCATGGAGGATCAGTTTGAATATTCAATCAGAAGTGAGCGGGCGTACCCCAGTAAGCCTTTGGCAGTCTACCTTCTGCGAGAATAGCCTTGATCAAGTCACCACCCAGAACCTCTTGCACTCTCCGCGTGATCAAGTCATACTTCGCCTCTACGTCCAACATCGACGCCATGCCTGTGATGTCGAGGGTATGAATCGAGTGTAACAGTTCAAGTCAATGTATGACTCAAGTCACTGCCACTTTTGCCTAATGCGGCAGCAAGTGCTAATCAATCCCTGCGATAATAACACTCCCCATTTGCTCCCCATGGCTGTCGGGTTTCAAATTTTCAAACCTTATTCATGTCTTGCAACTCGATGCCACGTCGCACGATGAGTCAAAATCAACTTTACGCTCCTTCTAGAGTGCCCGACGGAAGTGGACAGCCTTGATCTTTTCCCGTGCCACACATCCCGCTAGTTGATACGAGATCGGCGTGCCGCGTACCGACAGCTTCATACGACAAAATTGAAGCAAACCACAGCAGCATAGCTAGCAGTCGAGAACTTTAGCGGAACGAATTCAAAATCACAAACTCACGCAAAGTAGAATACGTGAGTTCGCATTAATATGCCATACCATGAAGCAATCCCCCAGGGCCCCATGTTCCATCCTGTCGATGATGATCTTCGCAGTTCAACAAAATATTTTACAGCAATCCTGCAAAACACAGCGCAAGGATCTGCCAGACGGTGCTAAGTACTATCCGAGTCTCGTCCAAGTTGAATGCATTGATAGACAGGACCAACGTTGTGCATCCACGGTACACCGCCACTCAAAATTCCCACTCAATCATTGGGCATAAATTGGCCCAGATCAGCGGGTTGGATTATGTACATGTGCGCATCTTTCTCATGCATGGAGTGAATGTACTACTATGTCAGAGGAATTCTTCATCTCTGGTGCGTCTCACTTGGCCTCAATGAATGATTGATTCTCTATTCACTCCATGAACTAAATGCTAGAATCGACCAAGCTGGGCGGTAAGGCGCTGGCCCTCTGCGGCTTCTACTGTGATCACTAATGGATTTCCTGATATGATCAGTATGCATTGCCATATTCACCAGGAGAAGAATTATATTCTTTTATAGTTCCCACGGCTACAACATCACGGACTCGTGAATTCACTGATGTTCTATTGCTGCCGCCACTTCCCCACGATTCTCGTCGCACGAATGCATCAAGTCTGCTGTCAAAATTCTCCGTGATGGCCGCATATCAATCATAGACTTCATGCTCATGATCCTCGACCCTTTGGAACTCGATTTCGCCTACCATTGCGACTGGATTTATAACCGTTCTAGGCAGTACTGTTCAAGGGAATTTTGAGTGGCTGTGTACCGTGGATATATATGCACACGCGGTTCTTTCTCGCACTTGGCCTGAATGATTGATTCTGTCATCATGCCGCCGAGGGTGTAAAACCCGATTACTCTCGCTACTCGGGGCGGGGCCGATTGGTAAATCGGATCTCCACCAATATTGTAGGCCGAAATGCTTTTCCTATACATGACGTTATAAAGATTAATGTAATCACGCCAATTCACACTCGGTTCAGACGAGTCTGTAGGCATCGGGACGGCTCAGGACTGATTTTATCGTCCGGAAACGAGAGTTTAATTTTGCCAACTATAGTTAGTCTCACTGGGTCCTCAATGCCATGATATAATAGGTGAATTTCAGCCGCTTTTTCATCAGGCATTTTGTGGCTGAATATTCGATACATCCAAATTCCATCAGTCGCTTCATAGAGACTGCCGGCCCCGGCTGCACCGAGCGATTTATCCACGCATTGGAATTGTACTTCGTTGCTGCGGCTAAGGAGGTGGACAGCCGTGCAAAGGGGTGTATCCATAACCTTCAATCTTACACCAGCCTGAGGCGAGACTTGACCGGCTGTAAATCTTCATTTGTCTTCATCGAATACGCAGCTCGAATGGATCTCCCAGACGAAGTAGTATCGCACCCGATGATCAAAGCGATGGAGGACGCCGCCAACGATTTCATTGGTTGGTCCAATGTAATGCCACATTCTGTCGTCGAACGTTGCGGTACGGCTGACATCACCGCTGACAGGATATTTGCTCCTACAACAAAGAGCAATCGGACCATAACACATATACCAATCTGATTACTGTCCTCATGCATGAGCAAGGCCTGGACTTGCAAGGTGCTGTCGACTACTCTGGTCAGCTGTGTAAGAGTGCCATCCAGCGCTTTGAAGAAAACCGTGCTACCCTCCCCTCGTGGGGAGAAGAGGTCGATAGGCAGGCAGCTATCTATATTCAAGGAATGCAGGACCTGGTCGTCGGTACGCTGCACTGGCACTTCAATTCCGCCCGTTATTTTGGGAAGGATGGGCAGACTGTCAAGCGAGACCGGTTCATCAAGCTTCTTCCCAAAAGGCCCTTGTAGAGCCTTGCACTAATGCATCAATTTCTTTAGGTGAGATCGAGTTCACTTCCTGTATCACGCAATTCTGACTGCATTGACTTGCGTCATAGAAAGTTCAATCCTCATTTATGCATGATACTAAAACTTTGACGCCAGATTGACGGGCTTCGCAGTCGCGAGTGTACTATGTAGAACAGTCCGATTTATAATTCTATCATCTGCGCTCCAAGCCAACCAACAACATCGATGAAATATGCTATAGTATGAATGTATGTAAGGCGTTAACGTTTAACGTTTAACCATTGGATTTTAGCCTTTCTCTCCACCATGTTAACTTGAACGCTCATAATTGCTGCCCGCGTTGCATGCGGCATACTTATTATGTACAAGCGCCAACTCTGCAACAACACGATCGATTTATTTTCGCGTTTCCGCGGTGATCATGATGATCTGCATTTGTTTTTGATGGATGTCGTCTGGATCGCCCACCTCACCGGTGGATTGAGGATGTGGGAGGATAGGTGCAGGAAGGAAGTATTTGAGGGAATCTGTGGCATCCGTCTGATGTCGCAAAGGCTGGTTACGCCTGTAGTTACTGTAAGTTGAAGATCGCGACTCACGATGCTCATGCACTCGGCTCGCTGTTGGATGGGCCGCCATATGAATATGTATTATTTACACACTTGGTATCAACGGCGCATTTGTAGAAATGCCTTGGGTGCACTTGCGCTTGAGCGAGTTGGTGGTTTGATTTGGAAGTGAAGGTGCGACGTATAGTATGCCTCAGCCACTTCAAAATTTATATTTTGAATTGATAGTGTAGATAAATTGAGAACCTAGAAGATCGTCGCATTTGTTTTGCAGATCATGGTAAATCATGATGAAAGCTGATAGTAAATGACAAGCTTGAAGCTCCGGGAGTCGCGGTGGATCGAGAATTCGGGACCAAAGTTAACGGACACGTGATCATGGCGCGTTCAAGTCGCAAATTAACTCACGCTTAACTCCGACCTTTCTCCTACTCCCCGGTAGGATTGCCCGCTACACATCCTACCCACATATATCGGTACAAAATAATCTTTTACAATTCAGCATTATGCTTACAGTCATTTCTGCATCTCAACCCAATCGCGCGGGACGCCTCTTTGTGCACACGGCCACCCTCTCAACATCCTTTGAGCGCTTGTTGCGGCGCTGGTTCAAAGGCTCGCTCGCCGTTTTCAAAACGCCTCTGAATGCAACGATATTTATTGCAATCGTCTTTATCCAGCTCGCCCTCAACACGTACAGGTACTTCAAGAAACACAACTGTCAAATGAAAAATTCAAACAGGAGCTTACATACTCAGACTGACTCGGAGAGGTTGGAGGCCGATATGTCAGTCAACGAAGGAAACAGAGAAAATCCTATCGGTGATGGAACTTGTCGGAACATCTCCTCAGTAAGCACCATACCCTGTTCTTCTGGGCCCTCAAATCTGACAGCGTCCGTCACAGTCCCTGGAGTTGCAACTGGTAATATATTTCTCCATACCTCTGGCGATCAAATTATCTGATAAGACGTAGTCTGCTGTATCATCGGCGTCATGTATAGCCCCTCTGACTCGTGAAGACTCAAACGTGCACCTCGATTCCGCGACAAGCACTCGCACGCGTCATATCAGTCGGTTCGTGTCCCACATCAAGCTGTATACCGCCAGCGATGAGCCGGTCCACTGTCACGACAAGAAGATCCGAGAAATCAACTCGGAGTATCGTATGAGTGAAACACAGGAAGAAGAAGCTCTGTTTCAAGAATCAAGCCGGAGACGGATCCTACGGGTCTCAAACCAGCCGCTGGTTCGGCAGATGACACGTGCTGTGTCTTCGGTTTTCTCCACCCCACTACGTCTTCCGAAAAATACTGCGACTGTCACGGTGGCCTGTTACACCCCCGAGTCTGTCGAACGACCTATCAGTGATGTAGTCACATTCACGTATCCACCATATCCAATCAGCAAGGTGACCAACTCGAATGAAAGGAAGTGGCCATGGCAGACGCGGGCGTCGCGGGGATTGTGTATAAAAGCCTAGGCAGTCAACTCATTGAGATCTCTCTGTAATTATCGTAGAGGTTTCGTTTGAATCCATCACTTCGAGCCTTTGTGCTCAAAATGGTCCGTGGTCGGGCCTAATGAGCACCGGATATTGTAGAGGCGTGCACTTCGAGTTTTCAAGGTGGTCCGTGCTTAGGCCACAGGCCCAAGAGAACCAGTATAAAGACAGTGCAGCATGATGAGGTCACGTGACCTGTACCTACATATAAACACGCCAATCAACAAAGAAGTCGCGTTATTCACCCTCTTACCACTACCACCACCAAGTGCGATCATCTTCTATTCATCTAACACACCACGCACACATACCATAAACTATAATGTCTGGACGCGGCAAAGGTGGAAAGGGTCTCGGAAAGTAAGTATCAACGATATTTCTTAGTGAGTGATATCTAACTGAGCTTGTGTAGGGGCGGTGCCAAGCGTCACCGCAAGATTCTGCGTGATAACATTCAGGGTATTACCAAGCCCGTATGTTCTTTCTTTGATGCACAGCCAACACGTGTCTGATATTCCGCAGGCTATTCGTCGTCTTGCCCGCCGTGGAGGTGTGAAGCGTATCTCGGGCCTCATCTATGAAGAGACTCGTGGTGTTTTGAAGATCTTCCTTGAGAACGTGAGTCACCCCGACTACTGATTGCGGAGCCGTCAGCTGACCCCTTGTAGGTTATTCGTGACTCGGTTACATACACTGAGCACGCCAAAAGGTAAGGATCTAACTGCTGTGGCCAGTGTTAGTTCTCACGCTGACGGTTGGCTATTTGTCAGGAAAACCGTGACAGCGCTTGATGTTGTGTATGCTCTTAAGCGCTCCGGTCGCACGCTCTACGGCTTTGGGGCATAAGCCTTTTATATTTATTCTTACTTGTGCGGTTTCGATTTGTTGAGCGGGAGTTACCAGTTGGTGGTGATCAACGATAGCGCTCGTTTCTGGTGTAGGATTTGCGTGATATGTTACTGCAGCTCGATGTTACTCGCTAGGTCTACAATATGATGTACACTATTCCTGTCGTAGAAGCACTCATGCCATGTATTTGACAGTGACCAGAAGTATGCAAACCAACTGGTGGAGTGTACTGTTGACTGCGAGTCGCCTGCATAGTTTAGATGTGGGTCAAGTAAAAGTGTCAGTCCGATTATGGAGCTTGTCTTTGCAATGGGAACACAAGGGACTTTGTGTAGGAGTAAAGAAGAGGTAAAGGAGTTTGGAAGTAGTGAATCGAGTCAGATTTGCAAGAGATGTTAATGTTGGATATTCGGCCCCATAGGCTGAACAGAGTTGCGGTACTTGTACAGTCTACTTGTGATACAAATACGTGCCCATGTACCTGACTTGTGATAAAGGACCGATAGAGCGTAATAATGTTAGTCGAAAGCGGGTTTGCCTGCCCAAGGATACCGATTAAGTCCTACCCAGCCAGCCGCGACACAGCCAGTAACCTTCTGCAGAGTCAGCTCGGCTTGACTCCGGTTTGATATAATGTACGAGGTGGAAGTTAGGTTCTAGATGTTCCTTTCTGAACTCTTGCAGTAATGGATGAGTAAAATGTTTCAACCTAGAATATATATGTTAGATATGAGCAACTCGTCTTCCGGACAATGAAGGACATACAGCAGTATCCCGCCGCAGGACGCCTTCCCTCGTTCATCTACTGTCCTAACAGTTAATGCACCTTTTGCAAAATCGAAGACCGCATGACAGATATCCAAACTCATTTGTGAGTCTCGAATTTTACTTCCCGAAAAATTCGCAGCCATGTCACTCAACACGATATCCGCTGTACCCTCAGGATTTCGTGGACTCTTCAGCGCATCCCGTACGATACGCGCCGAATCCGGAGCTAGAAAGTCCATCTGCAGCGTCTGCACGCCTGGTATTGGCATAATCGGTAGCAGATCTAGCGCAACAATTTTTCCTCGCCTGGTAGTCTTGTTCATAGGTTCGGTGCTCCAAGAACCGCGTTTCTGCACCTTCGTTTCTTCGCGTAACCCAAAGTCTTCCTCATTGTCTGCCGCTTCATGGGTCCACCCAAAGTTTTCCGCGACAACCTGGCTCCAGCCGCCTGGAGCTGCACCAAGGTCCACGACACTGCGCAGGCTAGGACGTGAGAGGAAGCACCCCCACTTGTTATTAAGCTCGATGAGCTTGTAGGCAGCGCGTGAACGATAGGATGATGGTGAGGAGAGGCGTGCTTTGACAAAAGGGTCACGGGATTGTCGTGCTAGCCATGCTGTGCTCGACTTCTTGTACAAAGGAAGCGTCGGGCGGAATGACATCAGAAATCCAAAAATGAAAAATCCGCAAAGAATCCGTTTGTAGACGATCGAGAAGTGGTTGTTTGTCAAAACCCTTAGAACCAAACATCACGGCTTGAACGTTGAACCCTGGCACAAAAAGTATTTCTGCGTACTTTTCGAAGTGGTCGGAACTCTGGCGATTCTTCTGATTTTTATGTAAATGCTGCAAAGTGCATATGCACTAATGTCGTGCCTAGTCATCAATTTATGTAACAGGTACCGTGGATTCCATCTCTCTTCCTCCCACACAACCTGTGTCCAAGCTGCTAACTCTCTCAACGATAATTGCGATGTCTCGAGAATATGCTCCATACGGCCTTTGGGAGTCCCCCATCACAGCTGATGCTATCGCTGAAGATGTATGTTTCACAAATCGTTTCAGATTGCTTGATAGTATCTGAAACTGATCTGCACTGTAGAGCGTCTCTATGAGCGACATATTTGTAGACCCAGTCACGAAAGATATCTACTACATCGAACAGCGTGCATCAGAAGGTGGTCGATACGCGCTTCTGAGCAACCAGACTCAAAATGAAGTCTTCGCCAAGGACTTCAATGCACGCACGCGCGTTCACGAGTATGGTGGAGCTGCTGCGATTGCTTATAACGGGACTGTCTACTCTTCAAATTTTGCGGACTTCCTTGTCTATGCCGCGAAAGATGGGAAGATTAAACCAATCACACCAGGTGCCTGTGTTAATATCCCGGACTACAACGCCGTACTAACGTTCCGTGCACAGAGGATCCGAAGAAGATCTATCGCTACGCAGATTTCTCTGTACACCCAGTCCACACTGACCTACTCGTCGCAGTCTTAGAAGACCATACCCACGACACACCGCAAACTGTACGCAACTCTCTTTGCGTTATCAACTCCGCAGCTACGACTGTCACGTCCTTGGTTTGCACTGAGAATGCACAAAGAGAATTTTATGCAGCGCCGACCTTCTCCCCCTCTGGCGATAGGCTCGCATGGCAATTCTGGGAGCACCCAGATATGCCTTGGGAGGGAGGACAGCTCTACGTGGCTGACGTCAACTACAACCCCAATACCCATACACTTAGCCTAAGCAACACGAAACTGGTAGCTGGTAGCGCTAGTACAATCAGCGCGTGTTACCCCTTGTGGGCTTCCAACGACAAGCTTCTCTTCACATCTGACGAAGGCGAGGAGGGAAACAGGTTCGCAAACCTGTGGGAGTGCACCCAGGCGTGCACAAAACCGGTCCTCTCGTCTGTTGTGCAGCAAGACTTCTGCATGCCACCTTGGACGCTTGGAAATTACCCATTCGCGTTCCTGGACGATAGTGGCACAAAAGCCATCTGTGTTGCATGGCGAGGTGGCCGAAGCATCCTCTATGTTGTTGATATCACCACAGGGTCCTACACGGAGATTAAAAACGAATCTTTCGACTTTGTAGTTGTCGAACATGTCCGGCGCGTGTCGGACTATACTTTTGTCTTCACGGGATTGCGAAGCAACGCCCCTGGCGCAGCCATGCTCTGTACTCTTATCGGACCATCATTCATGCCCGATTTTCAGGTACTCAGATCTACCGCATCGACATCCGCTGCACCGTTCCCTGAGGGTATCATTTCGCTTCCAATCCCTCTTGAACTTAAGCTGGCGGGCGACAATATTGTGTATGCTGTGTATTATGCTCCAAACAACCCGGCGTATGCGGGTTCAAGCATTCCGAACGAAAAGCCTCCCTGTGTGCTTGGCGTACACGGCGGACCCACAGGATTAGAAACACAGAATTTGAACTGGTTGAAGCAGTATTTCACAAGCAGAGGATATGCTTGGTAGGTCTCGGCGCACTCTGTAGGATCATCATGCTCATCAATTGCAGGTTGGATATAAACTACAGTGGTTCTTCGTGCTACGGACGAACATATGTGTATGTAAATGTTTGTCATCATCTTTACATGGAGCAGCACTGACGATGTGACTAGGGAGCGCCTTAAAGGGAACTGGGGTATCAACGACGTAAGCGACTGCATCGAAGCAGTCCAATCGCCCGAACTTCGTTCCCTCATCGACACCAAGCGCACTGCGATCCGTGGTGGGAGCTCAGGTGGATATACTGTCCTTGCCTCCATTTCCCTCGCCTCCTCTGCAGCAAGTAAAACCAAGTTTTTCGCGAGTGCCACGAGCAACTTCGGGATCTCAAACCTGGAGCTACTTGCAGACGATACACACAAGTTCGAACTTATGTACATGACAAAGCTTCTCGGTGGTACGAAGGAAGAGATACCACATGTCTATCATGATCGTAGTCCAGTGTATTTTTCCGCGAGAATTGAGACACCGTTACTCGTAAGTTTTTGTGCTGATGAAAGTGCGTTCTGATGGGTAGATCATGTTTCCAACAGGTCCTTCAAGGCAATGATGATGAAGTTGTTCCGCCCGCACAATCGTGGACTATAATTGATGGGGTCATTAAAAACAAGGGGCATGTCGAGGCGCACTTCTTCGATGGTGAACAGCATGGGTGGCGCACCTCGGAGACGATCAAGAAGGCGATTGAGTTTGAGAGGGAATGGTACGAGAAGAGCATGGTGAGGGCCTCTGTTAATAAGTAAGAATGAAATAGCAGCACCGTGTTATGATGACTCGGATGTATGAATACGAACGAAGGGAATGAAACAGATTTGTGCACGATACATGTTCTTTTCAACGGGGCTCACTAATCACTAGTAGTACTGGTACTGTATGACGGGCATTGTGAAGATGTGGTTTTGATCTTGAAGAAGATTGCGCCTAGTGCAGTAATTCAAGACGTTTGTTTGGCAAAACCATTGGATGCAAACAAACTAAGCTTTTGGGCTACTACTAATCCAGAACGACAACTAAGTGGGACATCATGGTTGTTTTACATTTTTTGCTAGGCATCGTCAAGTGGACTCCTCCGGTCCTGAATCGATGAATACCCCTGCAACAAGGGCAAAGTAATGGAAATTGTTTTGAGTCCTTCAAAGCAGACCGACCACGTGTTATACCACGCTGTAAATTGTCAGGTGAGAGGCAGTGCTAGTATTTTCTGTGGAAAGAATTGCCCAAAACCAGCCTGAAGTATATGTCCACTAGGCGATTATGAATGACCCATGACTAGTCGAGACCGTACACTTCACTTGTTATGATCGACTAGTAGTCGAGTGTTCCGTGATCTCAATGGTTACCCAAAGGGGGTCGGGGATGTGGACGATGCGTGTACCGTGGTATTTTGAAGAGGGACTCCCTACGGACAACTCTTAACCTTTTGCAATTGCTTTGATCCGAGTTCGTGCGAATGCACCATTGTAGTCAAGGATAGAAGTATCTCACGGTGGGGATGTTCTAAGGCGTCAACTTTGGGTACCAGAAAAGTTAGCGAGGGCAATTGTGTCGAATAAGAATATAGGATAACGCGTTCGTACCGCTTTACCTCCGCGATAAGAGGTACCTGAGTTTCAGCTGTTCGTTTCCAATATAAGACAATTGAATGGTTTAAGCTACTTGAAGCGCTGCCGATAGACGGGCCCGGTGGACGATAGCCTGTTACGATTCGATTTGCCGCGACTTGTCCGATCGATATTTCCTCTAGTATTACAAGCATACCTGTAAATTCGCGTCACATTCTCAACACAAATATTACCTTACTGCAGATCGCTGCACATGTCCGAGATTCGGGTAGCACGGATCGACTCTGGCCTGGTGAAAGAGTCATGGTGAGGAGGAGCAGTTATGCCTGATCTGCCTCTGGGTTATATTAGTACGTCAAATAATGTCATTGGTGTCGTGTCTTTCGTGCAACTAGAATACATCGCCAGAGCATTTACCAGCATTTTACAGATTATGGCCTCGCAATATCATCTCTCCAACCGCTCTCCGATTTCCAGGGTGAGTTTTTTTCGTGAACGATTTCAGCAACAAAAATGAGCTGTCGGCTGACTGTTGGAAGATGGGTCCCATCATGATACAAAGTGACTGTTCTACAAACGCTGTGATTGTGCACCCGTCCAAAGAGGTTTTTGGTGTTGCCAAATCCACGAGCGTCATACGTCCGAACAAAGACAGCAAACCAGAATGGCCAGTTGTTTCTGCCAAGTCACTGAGCGTGTTATCCGGGTAAGACTCGATTTTCCTTCGAAAGAAGAAATGAGTGAGACAACGATGATATTGGTATTTGAACGCATCTACGGTGTGCGTAGGGCTCACGTTTGACCTCATTTTCAAACTCGCTAGATTCAACTAGCTTCGCATTGAGTCGCGTTCTCGTAGGCCAAGTAGTGTGCTGTAGCCTGTAGTATGCAAACGTGAGAGTCAACAATTAAACAACAGTACAACAAGCGCTAGCTATCGGGATTCGGATGTGACGCTTAGAATCCGAGGACCGACTGAGAGGTCAACCAACAGTATTCCTTCTCTTCATGCACGCACAGCAAATTTTGTTGCACCGAGTTGAGAACCGTCTAAAATTCATTCAAATGCGTGTATGCATCTCTGGCGGTATATCCGAAACCATTGCAAAGTTGATGCGAGTGTGGCCTCAGAGAGTAGGCCCATCAAAAATGACGCAGAGGATCTTTGACACGCACTGCAAGCTGTAAGGCGCACTGACAGGAGGTGGATAGGAAGGTCATATGACAACCAAATGGCAACCGATTTTCACCATGGTCGAAACATCAGTATTGAAGCCTCTGAACCATGAATGTTCGTGACCGGAAATATCACCTGGGAGACGTTTGGTCGCACTTCGAAAGTCTATACCAATGCGCTGGTCGTACATTGCAGTTGCTAAAGATACCACCCGTGTCCTCAGGTATGACTTTCTGCCCAGCAATAACGCCGTTTCATCTTTATTGCCAGTCATTTCATGCACATGCTGTCGCTCCATCCGATCCAGATTCTGCGCACCAGGACATGCGGATGTCGCTTCTGTGCTGTGTTTACGAGCTGTAGCGGTTCAAAGCAATGTAAGAGACGACTGTTCAACGGTGAAGGCGTTTTTGGTGCTCCCTTGAGTCGATGTCATGGGTAAGTGAATTTTACTCCTTTACCGCTCACGGCATCCATATCACCCGTCGTTCGGGGCCAGGAGGTTATTCCTTGCAAATTATGTTGTCTTGCTCTTCGTACAAAAACTAAAAAGCGATCGGTTGTAGGCTCTCAGTTGGGTGGCAAAGACACACCTTTACCTCAATCGACTAATATTGCAAGGCGGCGATTTCCTTCAACCCGACTGTGTAGATTTGAAGATAGGAAAATAAAATCTTGGTCGGTTCTCTAGCTTGGTGACTGGTCAGAGGGAGACCTGATGAGTCTTGTTACCCATGCGAATCGGCCACGGACTTACGATTATTCAACTATTCGCGGAGCCAGAAACATGAGTTATGATGCCCCAATCAGATTGTTGAATACAAACATTCCACGGTTCATCCACAGCCCACTTCTTTCCTTATCATCGCACACTTGAAACAAGGCTGAGTGTAGAAGCAAACGGTGGTCGTGTTGTTCGATGCGTCAGTTTTTGAAACTGACGCATTGAACAACACGACCACCGTCCATTTAGTGAACAATGGCGCTCCAAAGACAAAGGCCACGGTAGCCTTCATCCTCTGTCCATCATCTACTGAACTTACTATCACTGCGAACGCGTACAAACAGCCTTAATATTCCAAATCACTATATGGTAGCCCAGGTACGGTTCTCTCCAGCTTCAACACCCGTGCTTTCTAACTATATCTACTTTTCACCTCCAGATGACCCAATCCTTCCCCCATGCCTCCTCACCGCACGGTTCAGATTCTTCTGATGCATATGTATGTCAGTGTTTCCTATGTGATATGTTCACATACCAAATACTGACATGCATATGGGTCAATTACCCGGGCCCGAGTCCGCATGCATTCCCCATCCAGGCTACGCCACCTACCATCTGTACGGTGTGCCGCCTCATTGGACGCGTGGTCCCGCGCCCCCATACTTCGTTTGGTGCGGGTGCTGGAGTTGCGCGCCACGCATTCCAAGGGGGGAGGAGGAGGAGGAGGAGGATGAGGATGATTTTTGGGAGGCTAATGGATGACTACGGAATGCAACTAAATTTCACTTCTACTACTGACTATTTTCATTGTTTTATCGTTTGCTGTCATATCACTAAGTACAGATATTCTTTCTATTCTCTATGGCATAGGCTTAGCACACACTATTATGATCGCTATTGTCGCTATCGTATTGTATTGTTATTGTCATGGTGATCTGATGATTTGTTGATTATGGTGCGGGTGCTGCGTGCCGTGTGGGACAAAATAGTTACTGGGCGATTTCTCGCACGCCACTCATGTTCACCGCTACTTAAATGCTGCTGATCACCCCACAAGACCCATCTGCGCGCAGCCTCTATCATCAACCCTTCCCATCTATTCCGGGAGGTGCGAACCCTCACTGCGCGCATGCTCCACCCATCCCGCACCAAGGAATCCTCAATAGCATCACGGGCCTGAGCTCTCAATGGGCTCTGCTTCCTCGTCTCTTCCCCAAGCACCAGGTCGCGTCGCGAAAGTCCGCGAACGCCGTAAGGCCAAGAAAACTAAAACATCGGGTCCGACGTATACCTTGAAGATATACATGAGGTCGCACTCTCAAACCTTGGGTTCCATGGATGGCAAAATAATCGGACCTGACAGCTACCGTGATCAGGAAAACACCTAGGCCCCAAACTAAATAGATTTAAGGATACGCACGATTTTGAACAAAGAGAACTCTATTTGTTCCGAGTCGTGCGTATCCCAACTCTTATGATCGACGCATCTCATCATTAATGTTGTGGTGATTGGGTATACGAGACGTGATTCCTACAAGAAGAGAATGACAATAGTGAAATCTCGTTACATTTCGTAGTCATCGAAATTTCACTCTGCCATGGAGAATAGAAAGAGTATCTGTACTTGGTGACAAGATTCTTTCTATTCCCCATGGTATAGCACACACTATTATGATCACTATTATCGTTATCGTCATAATGTTCTGATGATTCGTTGGTTATAATACACACTCCTTGCATGTACGCGCCTGACATCCAAATCATTGATAGGCACCAGAAACCATCAACGATTACAGCAACAAGATACTCAATCGAATTCAGTTAGAAGCACCGGCTGCTGTCCAGAGTCGATGAACCTCGTCAGCCGGGATAAACATATTTCGCGTTGAGCATCAAATTCTCATGATAACCGGGAGAAGATATTTATTGCACCGCATTCTGGCAGAATGATACTGTATAAGAGGTCACTCATCACCGGTTTCCACTCAACGTTCCTGTTGACGTTGGGGTTTCTGGTCACTCTAGTGAAGTCAGTCCGTAACGTGCGCAAGTTATGTAAGCGTTCATTTGCATTTCAGTGGTTTTGCAGGCCTACTACTAGTACTAACCGTGATCCGAGTTTAAATTTAACACTGTGGATAGTAGTTTTGGTGAAATTCACTGGAAAATCCACTGGTGCTGAATGTTTCAGAGTAAGTGTCACTGAAACTGCATGCAGTTAATTTCATTGGAGCGCTGATTCTGAATTTCAGCTGATCATCCTCGATTCAGCACCACCCTTTCAGTGGAAATTTTACTGAATCAGATTCAGCTCTGCGTGTTCTAACCGCCTTCCTAACATGGTAATTTATTTGGCGTTCTCGTGCCAAGCGCCACTGCTTCTTCGTAGTATGTTACTGTATGTACGTGGCTTGCAAGACTAGCTCTGTTTCCTCAACCTTGTTTGGCCGAGGGTCTCGCCCAGGTGAGCGTCAATGCATTGCGCACTGCGCATCACAACGTCTCACATCACTCACAGTATCAATCACAATGTGCAACATCTTATATCACACAGTGTTGCACAAACTTCGTATGCTGTACAGCAACATTTTAGTCGTGTCCTCGTTCTGCCCGAGCTCTACCCACTTTGCCTAGTAACTCTCTTTGTTGGAGCCGGTGCTAGTTTCGATTCTCTATCTGTTGCACCAAGCCTTTACTCACACTGCCGCCACTCTCGATATCCTCATGCTTTCGTCATCCCCACCCACCAAAGCCAATTTCATCATGAAACTTCTTACCCTTACTCGTCGACCTCATCTTCCTCGTGGTCCTGTCCACCCAAAGCTTGATCCGCATCATACACATGCCCAGTATCAGACAAGGACCTTGTCCCTATCGCGCTCATTTCACCATCTATATTGAAGACTCCAGCGGTCCCCCAGTGTACTTCAAGTATGCAACGAACACAGGTACCTGATTATCATGAAACATATGTATACATGAAACTAATCACTATCTGATGTATCCGAACCGTCTCCAATCTCTTCGTTGCCACCAGGTGCTAACCACCGGTCAATGATAAAGGTTTCACCTCGTGTCTGTACCCGGCCAACAACTGCCTTGATGTTTCGCACATCTGTAACTACTGGTGCGACAAACTCTTTGTATCCAACTAGGGATATTGATGCATCTGTCCCATCAGTGTTGCATGGTGTTATAAGTGCGAGGATGAGCGTTGTATTGCGTAGGAACCTGTAAATTTTGTGTTCGCCAATTTCACAAATTAAAATCTTGTCCAGCTGGCCATAACCGATCACATTGACAGGTCGTGATTCTCCCACGTCAGAATATGAGACTTCAAACTACAGCAAAAACAACACGTCAGCTGTGGCTACACGAGGTGAAAATACTCACTCGCACAAATGAGTTGTCACGATACTTTGCGTTGCTCATACGCCTCAGAGCATATCTCGTCCTGATTGAATCACCACCACCAATTATCCTCATTTTCCCCCACAGAGGCATTACAGCAGGCAAGTGCAGTGCAAGATCGTTGCGCCGCCCTCCAAGAACCTGGAAGAGATACACTCCGATTCGTTTGCGTGTATCCTCATCAGGTGTATAGCTGGAACGACATGGTGTTCGCAAAACAATTTCGGGATCTGCTCCACAACTCTGCTATCTAGCGTTGTATTATGCTCACAACTTCCATTACTCACAGTTTTCAAATGAACGTTCGTTCTCCAGCTCTCGTTGTCCGCGGCGGGGATTGAGGTCTTTGAGCTCATCTTGGAGGTCGAACTTAACACTGAGTTGGCTGAGGTATGCGGTGTACAAAACGACGCGGGAAAGGCCACTCCATGGGTGCCGTCTCGAACGGAGACCAGTCCTGAGGTGCAGACAATACCGTTCAACATAGAATGTCCAGTGGACCCAAGCGGGTCCACACATGCGCAGGTCTTTTGCGACATGCAGGCATCCATGAATCGGGAGTGTGCAGACTGCTAACCTATCTTCCTTGAATTGATAGTAATAGCTGTTGGTGTCAAGTGAGCACATTTCGCGCGGAAATTGATTTAGTTACCGCTCGAACTCTCTGACCCACTCTGCAAACCCTTGTTCAAGATCATTGATCTCCTGTGCAGTGATTTCGAGCTTGACAGATGTCTTCATCAATGAGATAAGTTTGCACATGTGGGTGTAGTATTTGACCCGTGGAAAGCGATTTCGGAGCACGATGGGTGCAATGTGCATGAACCAAAAACTCCAACCTTCAGCTGTAAAAATCGATTTATCAACAGCAATATTGCCTAGGACTCGCACAAAAGCAGCAGGTATCTGCTTCACCGCTGCTGCTGTTTCAGCGCCAATTTCTTCCCACACATGTGGCGCAAGTTCATAATCCTCACTGCCAACATCCAACATCTTGTAACACCCTGTCCAGAGGTCAACGAGTTGTGGGATAATGTTTTCGAGGAACAGGTGCATCCATTCCCAAGGTGCGCAATTGGCATAATCGATTGAATTGACACGACGAAGCGATGGCTCGCCCTTTATTCCATGTTCTTTTGCAAGGCGCTCTCTCTGACCCTTCGTTACTGTAACATCCAACTCCTCGAGGACACTAACAAATCCCTCGTGTGTGCGTAAAGGGAGATCGAGGGGATTATATGATTTGCGGGTTTGATTTTCTCGTCGAGGGGTCTTGAGAGGAGTGTAGTAGTTAGTACCCCGAGTACTGATCTTGCGAACACCCTTCATTTCGCAAGACCTGCATGGAGAGTAGCCATTGTGTCCTTTGATATTCAAAAGTTTCTCGATGGCAATGATATCCCCATTCTTGAAGATGTTATAGGCATGGAGATAAAATTGGGTTTGATCGGATGCGTCAAAGGTTTGAATACCATCAGCAAGTTCAGCGAGCTCATTATCAAGAGGGCAGATAAATGATGCAAGATCTTTGGGCTGATGAGGACCAGGGATGACACCGACACACAGAACATTCTCAAGGTGCGTTCGGACGAGAGGAGGAAGGTTGAGATTCATTAGGAGGAGTGGTGTCGCAGATGGGCCACTCCGACGACGGTTAAAAAGTAGAAAACCATCTACTGATAGCGAGAACGCTATGTCGTGCTTTCCAGAGAAGAATCTGTGCTGTCGCCTGACGCCATCAACCATAACATTGGTCTGACATAGTGTGCGGTACCACTCCGAGTCATAGACATCTCGGATGGTGCCAGGTTCTCCGACATAGTTCTTCCGATACGAAAGTAGTTGTATCATATCCAGACTCTGGAAAAATGCCTGAAGACGGGGAATGAGTGGGAGATATGAAAAATGTCGCCGCGCACGTCCACCAGCATCATAGCGTGATTCATTGCAAAAAGGACATTGGGTGTGATGGGAATAGTCGTCGGTATATGCAATGCATGAGTTAATACAACAATCGTAGTTGATCGGTTGAATGCCAGACAATGTGGCAAGGCGACGCAGAATGACCCATTCAGAATCTATTGTCATTTTGTGCCGAAAGGACTGCCGCATGCGATCAAATACACGGCGAGGAATGTGCCCAACTAGCTTCAGCTGGAATGCACGTATGTTATCACGATCCTCGTCAGTGAGTATATCATTACCTAGGTTACATTAGAATTAGCACTTGTACTTGAACATAAATACATACGGAACTTGTGCATCTCTTTGGCCTTCGTCGGACCTTGCCAATCCTCTAGATCAAGAATCATGGTGTCAAGAGTTGTGATGGCATGGTGGTCCACGTCGTCCTCGTCAAAATTGTACAAATCATGAGCGTCTGATGTGGTAGACTCGTCAGAAGAGGTACCATCTAAACTAGACACAGATGACTCATTAGCATGATGGGAGGAGTGCGATGCTGCATCCTGGATGATCATGGAAGGATGCGGGGAGTCATCCTCAGCCTCCGAGTCTGAGCTACCGAAATCAGAGCATAGTGCTTCATTGGGGTCTGCAGAGGCGTAGTGTCTGTCCCTGCGAGAGCGAGACAAGAATTTATAGCAAGAAGGTGCATGGCGACAGCGTTTTTTTGCCTCTGGAGGCATGTTGTCTACGTGGATTAGTGTAAGGCCAGAATACACATGCAGGATATAAACAGATTGTTGCTCCACAACGGATGGCGAGCTTGCGAGCGTTGACGCGTGACGGGTGAAGCCGGGCCTTTGTAGTGTTGCCATGTGGAGATCCTCCTTCGCAGTGCTTCTTTCTTAGTGAAGCATGCAAGCCGCGGCCCACATGTTGAATCAATGTCGAAGCTCCACCATGCCATTCCCAACACCACGAACACCATGCGCAAACGCCCAGCACACGTCAGCAACTGCTGACGTGGCTCAGACGAATACGGACGATGGACGAGATCAGTTGCTCAAGTATGTCAAGGGCGTAATGGAACTCTGATAGTTTGGCTGGGTGCCCGGGTCAGCAGAGGCCTCGAAGTAGGGAATCAAATGGCTGGGCACAAAAGCAGCCTATTAAGAGTTATTTGAATATATCGATCAGCCCACATCGTGGCGGAATAACAGCGACTGAATACCATAATCGGGGCTGTCTGCGGACAAATTACAAGCTGTAGCAGTATCAAGGACCTATGGAATACATTGGCAACAAATAGTTGAGTCAAAAAGGCACACAAACCTTGAATCCGTCATCAGCAATACAGTGAATTTGGGTTAGAAAGTTGCTGCAAGTGCCTCGACGCAGTGGGTCTCCTGACCTGTAGACCAATCAAATAATTTCCAAGCATCGCCTCTTCGACTTCGGCGATCTGCAAACGCCAATGCTGAGTGTCATTGAACGGCATACCTGCGCACGTAGGTCAGTAACAACAAGAGTATTATCACGTATCACATACCCATATACCAATAGACGTTAGTGAGCGCAGATATCTCGGCCATCATTTTGATGATCTCATTTGTGAAGACAAGGGGCGGCGTTGCCGTCTTGGGGGTGTTCAGTCTCGAAATAATTGAGTAAAAAAAAGCACTTACAGGGTCGGTTATGCCTGCGTAGTCCTTCTCGAGAGCTGCACCGTCCGGGGTACTGGCCACTAGAGTAGCGGTCTCTTGAGTATTACCACCGACACGGACTCTGACGCTGCCCCCGCGTTGTCGCAGGTTGGCCATAAGGTTGAGAAACGGGACTTGGAGAAAAGAACTGGCAATCAGGGTAAATGCTATAGTCCTTATGAGTAACTGAATGAGTCACCTGTTCAGCCCGACTACAAGACATGTTCAGTGGATACGCATGCGAGTGAAAAAAAATACTTACGGACTTGCGTCGTAACACTAAACTCTATACTGAAGCCAAAGAATGAGCCTTGTTGTTGAATTGAAACTCCTGAGACATCTCCGGTCTGCAGGTCCACGTTGAACTGAGTGGGTGGGGGTGGATTAGGTGGGGGCGGAGGTTGCAATACCGTTCGGTCGTATGAAGCCGACCCCGTGTATGAGGCAGAGGCAGCCGTCGTAGTCCCAAATGGTGACTGGACATGCGGGCCATAGGCAGTGACAGCTGCCCGAACGAGGCCAAAGGAAAAGAATAACGAATGGACGAGGAGAAGATGCATTTCAACGAAATGACTAGAGTGACAAAAAAAAGTGCATCAGCTACTTGTAGATCAGTTAGTAAGTGTGAAGGAGTACCAGTTCTGAACTCCTCAAGCTTTCGAGTCAAAAGATGACTTCACACGGTGCGCATCAAGTCGGTGATCGCTGCTAAAACCCAAACGGAGTCGAAAGTACAGAGGGTTTTTTTTGTATATCAACCCATTCACAACTGGGCGTATCACTTATGAAAAAGGAAGCGGTAAAGATGGAGGGTACAGGGATGCCCGGAGGGCCATTGTGAATCAGATGTGTGCGGTACCTGGTAAGTGTCGGCAAGTTCCGAATAATATCCCACGGTCAGACTTGCCTCAGTTGTGACAAGTCCTGTTTGCACGCTGACGGTCGATCTACCTTGCAGTCCGATACAAATTCCTGATGGTGCACCTAACACACAGATACAATGTAAGCCCCTGCATTCGAGGCCTTCACAATCATGCTCCACAAGTTGGACAATGCATCCGACTCACAGATACAATGTAAGTCCAAACAACTTAAGCGCCAAATTGAAGATGACTTACAATTTTTGCAGAGCTACGCGAGCAATACATCAGTCAGTTAATTCCATGTTTATCTGGTATCACTACTCAGCGCTCACCATTATCTACCTATCAGATGTTCCTCCTTCATCGAACTCAGGTGCACTCACAAACAGCATTTGGAACACGCGAGAATGGACTGTTCAGGAGTTTCGCTCGTCAGTTTGCCTCCTGTATCATCAACCACACACTCTCAGCCATGTGCTCTTCTCCTGTACCCTCCTTCCTGCATATGATGTCGAGCAGCTTAGCTCCATATCCGTTCTCACAACTACTGTCAACATCCTCAATGCATTCTCTTTACATCTCACTGCATTCCTCCTGTATCATCAACCATGTATACGATGTCGAGCAGCCCCATATTCATTCTCACAACCGCCGTTGGCATCCTCACTGCATTCTCTTTACATGTCGATATTCTTCCATCTGCCGCATTCAAGCTTATTCTTTCTGACAATTAAAGTGTTGACCGCCGAAGCGTGGGAAATATATCATGTGATATCTGACATTGATCTCTGATGAAGTCCACCGACCGTCTCTCAATACCACCATCGAATATGCCCACAACACAGAAGAAATCCAAAAAGACGCGCCTCCAGCTCCTGGCCGAGCAAATGACCCAACTGCAGCAGGAGATCAGTTCATTACAGCGTGAGATAAGTGTGAGTTTTGTGTGATACCTTATGACGCATGTTTGTAGGAAAGCAAAAGAAGCCTCATCGCGGGACAGACTCGCTACCCAAGCCCAAACGATTGATCCCAAAACCACCTGGGACTGCTGGTAAGCGTAACGGATATTCAGTGCAGCATGCGATGGGCCTAGGGACTGATAAACGACAGTACAATGCACTAATGGTAAGTATGCTGACTATATGCGTGTTCAATGCTGACTATATGCGTGTTCAAATGAGCCTGGCTGATGTTCTAACTTTAGGCATCTACAAGACATTTATGTAGAATGTATCTGGACCTCGAGAAGACACGCCGCGGACAGGATGATAACGAAATTGCCATTGTTGTAACGAAGGTGAGACACACATAAGCCTCAATATAACTTACTACACTGACTATGTATAGGTACAGAAAAAACACCCGATTCTACTCAAGTTTGCAAATGCATGGCCAGTGCGTGCCTGGATCCAGCAATACCTCCGCAACCATAACAACGACCGAAAAAATCGACTAGGTGATGTAACTGTGGTAAGTTTGTCCGTAGTTGACCTCTTTCATGAATGCACTAACTGGTGCTGTACAGTCCCATGATTGTGACAGCGAGGAGGAGGATGAAGACAAAGATGAACAGGATGAGGACGAGGATGAAGGCGAACAGGACGAGGACGAACAAGAACTTGAAGACCATGAGGACGAGGACGAGGACCATGAAGATGAGGACCATGAGGACGAGGACCACGAGGATGAGGACCACGAGGACGAGGACCACGAGGACGAGGACGAGGACGAGGACCACAAAGATGAGGACCACAAAGACGAGGACCATGAAGACGAGGATGAGGACATCGATGAGGACGAGAACGAGGACGAGAATGAGGACGAGAACGAGAACATGGATGAAGGCCACGATGAGGACGAGGATGGGGACGACGCCCTGACTAATGAAGGCACAGCCAATGAGGAAGACAGCGACCTGGAATTCGAAGGCCATAAGCAGTTGGAAATCGGCCCCACTGACAAGCACGTTCCTCCCCGCCTACTCAACCTCTCAAAAAAGCGAAAGTCAACCGAACCTATTCAACCCCTGCTTCCGAAGAAGCAGGCCACTGTACCTGCTGCCGATGAGGACTTCCCAACTGTCTGTCCGAGTGATGGGTGCAATGATATCGTGCCCTTACATCCTTCGGGAATGGTCCTTGCAAAATACAAAGCATACCAACGCTGCTTGCGGATGCCAGGTGGTGAATTCACGCGTCAGACACTCAAGCTCGAGATGGAGCTCTGTGTTGCCATCCAGAGCAACCTGCAGCGCGAGAGGCACATTCAAAGTTCTTACGATAACAGATGGCTATCCCATATCAATTACTTCGCCGTATACCACTCCGCTTTGAAGCTCGAACCTGATCTCCGCCGACTGATCTTTGATAAAGCCGCGAAGGAGGACTGCTTTGTTTATCAGACTCTTCTTACCGATCTACTTGAACAGGGCTATGGAGTCGAGCTTGATAAACGATTGGCTTTTCTTGCACGCCTGAAGATATTTGATGTTGGACGCCCGATTTTCAACAAGGCGCGGCCTGGATAGTGAGTACTGACGCACTCTTATGACATCATGCTAATGATCCATAGCTATGGTCCGAAAGGCAGTGCAGTCCTTCGTGCAACTATCAGCAGGCTATTCGACCCACGGAACGGAATTCCTACTGATACCTTTGCCCCACTCTCTTATGAACAGTACACGTATTTTGTTCTTATTCCATACATGGCCAGCCGACTCATTGCCGACGATCGGGGGTTTACTGACAATCAGCAGTGCACGCTTCAGCACGCATTCGAAATCATGGTGGCCAGTGCCGATGCTGGTGATGCACTCCAGGGCATTGATGAGGAAGGGAAAGATGAGCAGTTCGATGATGTTCTCATGAAGATCATGTTGAATCAGGTAACCGAGTTAGACTATGTGCCAGTGGCCCAGGTGTCGCAGCCAACAGCCGTGGCCCAGGTGTTGCAGCCAACAGCTGTGGCCCCTCAGCAGCAGAAAGGACGAAAAAAGGTCTGTTTAATGTCTTCTTACTTTAGCAAGTTCTCACTCTGTACTAGGCAAACAGGAAGGGGACAGTCATAGCTGATTCCACCTGCCGGCGAAGTACCCGCCTGGTAAGTCGATGTGCATTACATAGTTGGTCCAGGACTCACTTCAAGTTTTCAACACCATGATTAGGCTTCGTCCCGTCGTTAACAGAATTTGTGGCCCAACTGCTCCCACCCCACTGTGCTTGTGCTCTTGAACCTTTCCAGCGTCCTTGTTACTAGTATGCCAGTTGCAATTAACATTAATTAATGTAATTCAGTGCTTTGTTCCATTACCTTGCTGTGAATGTCAGAACATAATTTCAGCACAAATTCAGTGCATTTTCAGAGTACTGTTTCAGAGTATCGTTTCAGGGTATCGTTTCAGAGTATGGATTCAGTGCATAGATTCAGAGTGTAGATTCAGACCATCGTTTCAGAGTGTGCTTTCAGAGTAAAATTTCACTGCAACTTCGGCTGAAAATTCAGAGTAAAAAACGACAATATCAGCACCTCGATTTCAGTACCTAATGCTCTGAGTTTCAGACTATTATCAGGTGATTTCGTCCAATGAATTTCACTGGAACTACTATCCACAGTGTAACTAGCCGCCGCCACTGTCGGACCTGTGGTGTGAAATTTGCCTCATTACCAATCGTCCAAACCAAACAAGGTGAGTATATGAGGAATCCATGAAGTGTGGCAGGGACAGTAGTATCGAACGGTACTGGACGACGGAAGCTGCACAGAATCCAGATCACCAGGATGGATACTTCTAATTCTCATGAAATCGAGACAACGCCTCTAATACCTGCCAAGAACTCAAAAAAACTTAAAACGCCCCTTCCAAAACTTCAGATAGGCATACTCATATCACTGCACCTTGCGGAACCCATCGCTTCGACATCTATATTCCCGTACATCAATCAAGTATGATTTCGCAATCACGATACTTCTTTCCGATGTACATCGTTGATACTGTTTTTATTTCTTAGCTGATCAGAGAACTCGGAATCACTGGGGGCGACGATGCGGCTGTAGGATATTATGCTGGAATCATTGTAGGTGCCAGGATTATGACTTACGAAGTGCTTGCAAGAATGGTTCGCTCATCGGATGTGATTGGCAGGAATCTCTGTTTTTTGCTGCGCAAGCACTGACGGTGCTGAGGTGGGGTAGGCTGTCTGACCGCATTGGGCGCAAGCCGGTGTTGGTAATTGGACTCTCGGGTGCTTGCATTTCGATACTGTGCTTCGGCCTCTCAACGACATTCTGGAGCCTTGTCATTAGGTGTGTCTTCAGCTGGGGGAGGTGTGCGATGCTGATATGCTAGGTTTACCTAGCCGCTGCTTGTGTGGTTTTCTAAATGGCAATGTGGGAGTTATGAAGACTATGATGGGAGAGTTGACGGACTCTACAAACATGGCTCAGGCATTTGCCTTGTTTCCAATTGTCGGTTCGATTGGAAGTTTTATCGGGTAAGCGGAGCAATTGATTATGGAGATGGCAAATAATGAATTGGCATGTCAGTCCTTTAATAGGTGGAACTCTCGCGCGACCGCAAGATCGTTGGCCTGTATTATTCGCCAATGCCTTTTGGGAAAAGTTTCCATACTTTCTGCCATGCGCAGTGGCAGCCTGTTTGTTCGTCCTAGCCGTTCTCATGATGTCAATCTTCTTAGAAGAAGTAGGTTCCACATACCTATCTCATCGTACACGTTGCTCACGATTGGCAGACATTACCCACAAAGCGTCGGCCAAAGTCCACATCGGCCATGCTCGGAATTTCAAGTGATGAATTACTGCCTCAACAATCCATGGCATATACGCCCTTGCGATCTCTGCTCACGCCTTCTGTTGTTATTCCGATTGCAAATTTCGGCCTGCTTGCCTTGCTTGACATTGCTTTCCGTGCTCTTTTGCCACTGTTGTTTTCGACGCCTACCCATCTTGGCGGTCTTGGATTTGATCCTGCTACTATTGGATCGTGGCTGGCAGTGTTTGGGATCACGAGTGGTATCTTTCAAGCATTATTCTTCGCTAGGATCGTCGATTGGATTGGTCCGAAGCGTTTATTCTGTGTCTCGGTGTCGTGCTACGTACCACTCATGGCTATGTTTCCGATAATGTCGTGGATTGTACGCGCGAGGGGAGAAGTTGATCATGCAATCACGTTTGCCTTGCTTTGCCTTACAGGTTTGCAACTCCCATGGTTTATGGCATTTGGTGTGTGTTGTAATGAAACCGTCTGTCATTACAAGAAACTCACTTAATTGCAGGGGCTATTTTCATGTTTATCACAGCCTCTGCTCCCACAAACAATGTCCTTGGTGCCATCAATGGCCTCGGCCAAACCTCTGCGTCGGTAGCTCGTGTCGTTGGTCCCACTTTGGCGACTTCGCTCTTTGCTGTATCGAAGGAGCACAACCTTCTAGGAGGAAATGCAGTTTTTGTCGTCTTGATTGTGTTGGCCGGTGGATTGAGATGGCTAGCGTCCCAGTTGCCAGATGAAGTACAAGACAGGGATGAGTAAGGGGTGAGTCACAAGAGCAATCGATATATCTGATTGCACTGTGTGTAGTTATATATTTGATTTAGAGATATCATATTGAAGTTCACCAAGGCGAGCTGTTCAGCATCAGGAAAACCCTCCGGGCCTATGTGAATAAGTACACGGATCATCATGCCTTTTACGCACCTTCGGCACACATGTGATGGTGGCCTTCGTTTGAATTTAAGCACCCTCGTTTTATACTTGCGTCGCCAATCTATACTCGTATGGGGAAGCTACTACAACACAGGTGCCCTTCTAACAGGATCTTCAAGTACTTTTCCGCAGACAGTAACTTCCTTCGCGACCAAGAGCAACGGTTCAACGACATCTATATCAACTTCGCTTGGCGGTGTGGCCATCTTCAAGTCTACTGTCGGCTCACGGCAAGTTGCCACCGCCAGAGCCGCCATAATGCATTCAATTTCTAGTGGTCTCAGTTCTTCCACCACCACAGTCAATTTTTGTAACATTGGGAGATGAAACCCATCAAGTATGTCGATGAATTCCTGTCGATCTGATGTGAGGGGAAGAGTCATTGATTTGAGGCGAGGTTGTGCAACAGTGTCAATTCTATCACCAGAACCTAGGGAATAATCATCCACTATCATGGTCTCTAGATGAGGAAAAATAACCGACGTGAAGCGTATAGCGTTGACGCAAGTGTGTTGAAGGCGGAGATGACGTATATCTTTACAGATAGGAGCAGGTTTGGCAGGAAAATCACTTCGATTGAAGATGTGTAGGCAATGGAGATTTGGTGCGTTAAATCTCCTGAACTCTCGTAGAAAACATTTTAATGTTCTCAACCGAGGTGTATCGATGTTACCACTCCAGTCATAAATGGCAGGTGACATGATAGCCACCGTCTCCCATCGCCCCCTTACAGAAAGCAATATTTCAAGCAGTCGACAATCCGCCTCTGATTGGTATGGGCGGAGCCATGGCAAGAATCTGGCTTCCGGATCGCGTGAGTAGCAGAGCTGCTCGGACACGATACTAAGGCTGAGCGGACGACATCCTGAGCGGGCGAGCCAAACCTCCAGTAGAGATGGAAGGAACGGTTTCAATGGTTGAATTCGGCCGGGAAGTGCAACATGGATGCGCGACCAGATTGCTGTCGTTGAATGTGCAATATCTCGCCAAAGGCGACACACGCGAGTGAGGAGTAGGGGAGGACTGGCAACATCGGCTGAGATGCATGTGTCTCCGAATGAGAATATACTGGGGTTTCCTTGAACATCGTTTAATATGAGCAAGAATACTTGCTGTAGGAGTTCTACTGGCAGGCGATTGATAGGAGGAGTTGGATAGTTCATTCTTGTGACTTCTGCCAGATTTTTGTTCGTTGCAGAGAGAGAAATTAATATAGGAGTTGGTTGACCCACTATTAGGCAAATAAACCCAAATACTTATACAGTTGTAGGCTTGACGACGGTCAAATGCATATGCACACAGTACAGTACTTTATTCTGGCCTGCTACGGTCGATCCCTTTAAAGCTATCTGGAGTATACAGCCCATCTAAACAGGTATTATGCAGATAAAGCAAGAACGAAACAAAAGTATGCAAGGAGAGGACCCGTAGGGATAGGAGCTTCGGTTACGTCAGACTAGACTCGTGACCAATCCGTCTAACGTTAGACCCGGCCGGATGTTCCAAACAAACCTAAACACCCCATAATTTAAGTTCACTTCGAGTTGGCTCTCTCAAACTACTAGTTGCTTATCAGCTGGTGGGTCATACTGCAAAGATCACACCAAAAGCTGACGACCAACACAGGACTCTTCTACTTACCACGACAGGCCACCATATCCACCGTATCTTAGGGCGCCCTTCTTGTTTCGCAGACACCACGATGATTCCGCGAATCTCCAAGCGGTATGCTAGTACTGCCAAACCCAAACCTTGCCAGGGTACAAAGGGTGTATATGGCATAACATCAGAGCGTCAGCCCATATCGCCAGAGGAGCAGGCACGCATCATAAAGCGTCGCATCGAGAAGGCCGAAAGAGATGAGCCTATGGACATAACCATGGCATTGACTCCAGCCAAGACGTGAGTATCTTTGTTGCGTTGTTCCTCAGTCTGTAAGTCCATGGATACGACGCCTTACCATGCCATTGGAGACTCGCTTGCTGGTTTGGCTCCATGATGTCATTAACGATATTCTTGGAACCGTAATCGCCCGCGTAACCTTGAGTCTCCATTTGTCCTCGCTTGCTCGTATATTTTCTCATCATGCTCATATTTTTGTCTCGGTCCTAATTATTCTGCTCTTCACTAGGTACATGGGAGGTTTTATCCGCCCCCGTGACTCACGTGCTCTGTATTGGTCGAAGGATAGTCCCTACGATGAACAGAAGAAGCCATATGAAACACCCTCTCCTGCAGCTTACGTCCCTAACACCGTTTGGCAACAAATCCGAGCCTTCCACTCATCAGCGCGTCGCCCCTATCCCTCCGAGTCTTACAACGAAGAACACGTTGTCCCCAACTTTTACATCAAGCACAAAAAAGATCGCAAGCACCAGGTGGACAAGCTGATGAAATCATCTGTCACACCGTCAACCACTTCTCCGTCCGCCACGGATACCGCTGGTCTTGATGTTGCAGCTGCTGAAGAAGCTGTTCACGATCCGACCCGACAAACCAAAGCCGTGAGGAGACGCAAGCATGAGGAGTCTGCACTCATGGAACATCTCTCAGACTCTATTCTTGGCGACGACCTTGTGGCCAGCACACGCCGCCTTGTCAGCAAGATCCCTGTCGAGCACTACGACAATGATGGCTTTCTTGTGCACCCGAGCGGGTTTGTCGTTCCTGGGAAGGGTCACACCAGCACTAGTGATGCTGCACGTGCCAAAGAGCACGCCAGAGATGAGGATGAAGAACGCGCTGCACAGACAGCCTCAGTAGCTGAACGCGTCCTTGAATCCGACTTCGATCATGTGCATTCTGCCATGGCGAGTACGCGCCCGCGTTCTCATAAGGTTCCCTTCGAAATCAGGGAGCCTGACGGGACGGTGAAACACCCGAGCGGCTTCGTTCCTCCAACTCCCGCCGACGAGTTCAAGTATTCTGACAGTGCCAGTCTTGAGCGGGGCCTTGCGGGTGCTATTAGCAGACAACGCGCCCGTGATGTGGACAACAAGAACCCCACAATCATAAAGGGCCGTCGCCTGCACACCACAGCCGTTGTGCATGCAAGCGAGGTGGCGATTCCAACCCATCTCATGCAGCCTGTGCCTGCTCCTGAGATTAACTCTCAGGCCTCATTAGAGCTCTCCGAAAGCGAGCCAGACCATGTTGGCGCTATTAGCGCCAAATACCTCCCAACCCTTGCACAAGAGTCTTTTTGACCCCACGCGGTAGAGCAAGACAATTCTGATGTGCTCGTGGAAACGAGGGGAGCTGGAGAAGCGTGAGGCTCGTGATTGTTACGAGATTGTTGGCGAAGGTCGTGCTGGGAACGGAATGGGTTGTGTTGCTCTACAGACGGTTGGTCATAGAGATTGTATTTGTATCATACCCATCATCACACTTGTGTTCTTACAGTACCATTCAAATCTTGGTTACATTCGCATGCATTCGTTGTAAATGATATTCGCTGCCAGTGGACGATGATATTCTAAAGTGTGGTCGTTATTTTAGACATTTATCCTGAACTGATATCAGTGAGTTAAACTACTGGATACTGGGTCAGTACTTCCAAGTTCAGTCTCATGTTCAAGTACGTAAGCACATCGTGAATGCTACAGTGACTAGTGACTAGCCCTGGACTCTGCCACCGTTCGGCTGCCAAGCCGTGGCAAAAACAAGGTACCAGCAGCGTAACGTAAAGACCTCAGAAACCTGATAAATGCATCACCGCTCAGCTAAGTAGTTCGGTTCCCCTTTGTCCGAAACTGACACTGAAGCTCACACTTGTTACTCGGCAACCCCGCTTCATTCTGACTTTGATAATACAATTCTTCATATTCTGAAACGGATCTCAAAGTAGATGAGGTGCGTGTTAGCAAAGTCAGCCATCACTCACTAGCCAAGTATATTTTCCAGTCATTCATAAGGAATAGCTTATTACTTGTTATCTGAACCTGTCGGATCTTCTTCAGTGCGCCCCGTTGATAGGCTCTGTGCCTGCACAATCGCCTGGGCTCATTAGTAGCACTGCCGTCTCGACAACTCCACATCCAGAAGTTCCCTCCTGGCTCACGTTTCCAAGTTCGTCTGTTTAAGGAACTTGGCTTTGACAGACAGTGGCTGGGAGCGATCCCATAGGAAACTCGACTTGATGGCAGGCTCTTGATCCCATGGCCGACTGTATCCTACCGTCGAACTCGAACCTCTGCTGCCGCACTCCATGCCTTGCAAATCCTGCCTACGAAATTAGTAGTAACAAACCACACCTACACCTTGCTCTCGTCGGACTTCAGGACGCTCACAGTACTCGTCATGGCCACCGTCTGTTACTGTTCTTGCGGGCTGTGTTGCAAATGAGCTACTGGGATAGAGACACTTTCCAGACGTTCTCGAGACCGGGTACCAGGATATTATATTGAGCTATAGACTACATGTGTAGAGTACCGAGCGTTCATTATGCATTCATGTGTAGTACTACCTGATATAATCTTGCTAATCAAGTATCCAATCCATGTTATGGGCCAGGCTGACATCACGCTGACTCGCACAGCAGATACTCTGCGCTAGAAATGATGAGAGATCAGTTTCAATGTTGTCACGACATAATCCATGCGATTAACAATAAATACAGGATCATAATCGTCACCGCGAAAATGTGAAAATAAACCGACGAGGTTGTCGCAGTGTTAGCGCAAAGTACTTTTTCCTTGAACATGTGCCACTCATCAATAACGCACGCAGCAGTCATGAGCGTTAACGCGGTGGAGAGAAAGGTCAAATATCCAGTGGCTAAAACGTTAACCCCTTACATTCATACTATAGCATATTTAAATTTTCGTCGATGGTTGGCTTGGAGCGCAGACGATTAAATTATAAATCAGATTGTTCTACATAGTACACACGACCGCGAAGCCCGTCAATCTGGCGTCAAAAGTATTATGCATAGACTGAACTTTCTAAGATGCAAGTCAATGCAGTCAGAATTGCGTAATGCAGGAAGTGGACGCGGTCCCACCTGGAGAAATTTCTACAAGGGCCCTTTGGGAAGTAGCTCGATGAATCGGTCTCGCTTGACAGTCTGCTCATCCTTCCCAAAATAGCGGGCAGAACTGAAGGACCAGTGCAGCGTACCAACGACCAGGTCCTGCAATCCTTGAATGTAGATAGCTACCTGCCTATCAACCTCTTCTCCCCACGAGGGGAGGATAGCACGGTTATCTTCAAAGCGCTGGATGGCACTTTTACATAGCTGACCAGAGTAGTCGACAGCACCTTGCAGGTCTAAGCCTTGCTCGTGCATGAGGACCGTAATCAGATTGGTATATATGTCATGCTGCGATTGCTCTTTGTTGTAGGAGAAAATATCCTGTCGGCAGTAATGTTAGCGATGCCACCGTGTTCAACGACAGAATGTGGCATTACGTTGGAAAAAGCAACATGATCGTTAGCAGCATCCTCCATTGCCATGATCACTGGGTGCGATACTACTTCATCTGGGAGATCTATTCGAGCTGCGTATTCGATGAGGACAAAGCAAGATCTGCACCCGGTCAAGTCTCGCCTCGGGGCTGTGTAAGGTTCAAGGTCATGGATAAGTCCCTTTGCACGGTTTTCTGCTTCCTTAGCGCAGCAATGAAGAATAAGTCCAATGCATGAATAAACCGCTTGGTGCAGTTGGGGAGGCTGGCGAAGTTTCAGAAGGACAAAACCAAATATATTTTGCTGTGGTGGTAGAACAGATATTAAGAACGAAACCAATAATTATGCACGTGCGGCGGTCTGACCTTGAAGTTACAGTATATCAAATCCAAGATGTTGATCAGCTCTAGAGATAAGTAGGTATTGTGGCTTCAGCGCCGCTGCGCTGGCGTACATGGAGACTTGATAGTATATAGTATATTGACAAGATCATGAGTAACTATGGATAATGAATAAGGTGCACACTGCACAAGTATGGCCACCATATATATACAAAAAGAGCGGTTTCGAAACTGGGATAGCAAGCTCGATCCTTCAGTTCAAGTGCGTTGAGTACGTGGTTCTATACTGTCAGAATGGAGGATTTGAAATTCCTGAGAGGGATGGAGCTGGTTCACCCGAGGGAAAAGCTTTGAGAAAAGTATTTCAAAATCAGAGGAATAAGTCTGTCGTATGTATTCCTCATCACGAGGGTACTTCAGTGTGAGATTTTTCAATCTACTATCCGAGTTACGGGGCCTGAGGGCGTGTAGGCTTGCCTTGTCCATGTCATAGTCATCATCTATGGTACTGAGCGTGATACCAACGCAAAGTCGCTTCAAGCTAGGGCGCAGCTCGACAAAACCGACAACCTCGGGCACTGTAATCCACTGTGGCATAGGTGCCGCGCTAGACATGCTCCCATCCGTCTTGTTGAGGAGCAACACCTCAAGGAAGTGCCATGCTTCTGCCATTTCCACCAGATCATTCGCACCGATGCTAAGACATGATCTCGTGTCAATGTCCACAACCCGAAGTTGGCTGAGGTGGAAGAGTGACCGTATGGTGTCGACGGTGATGATTATACTGGATGACAACCGGCAGGGTATGGGTTCGGATAAGTATATGTACTGAAGGTTCTTGAAAGCCTCGCGCACGTGGAGCGAGTCACAAAGTACCTGGAGTAGGCTTGGATCAAACTTTACCTCTGATCGAAGTGTCATTGAGGTGAGTTTATGAGGCCACAGATGTGTGAAGACTTCAACGTCTCGCCATTCTTTGATCTCCCAATCAACGCTGTCAACGTTCTCAAAGAGTTTTGGGTTGCGGGATGAGCCAAGAATATCTTCGAGATCGCTGCCAGCGGGCAGATGCGTACTGATGTTGGTAACAGATGGTAATCCACCCAGATAAACTAACGCATCCTTTGTGATGGCTGGCACGGTAACTGTCCGGAGCTTCGGCATTTTTTGGATAGCATGCGACATTGGTAGGACGAAAGGCGGTTCCCGTTCGCGAAATAGGTGGTAGGATTTTAAAACCACGAGGCTTTCAAGTGATGGACAATATGAAGGCAAACATTGGAGGACGGTGTGCAAATGGTGGCCATTTTTTTCGTAATCGCGGATGTTGATGGAAAAATGCTGTAGACGTGGGCCAAGCAGCGGGGGGACCAGATGTAGCAATCCGCTTGGAAATCCAATTTCCAAGCTTCGTAGGTTTGGCACCAGATTCTTGAAAGAGCCCGCCATAGTTCGTAGAAACGCTTGTGTGATATAATCACGCCGCCAATAATTCGTACCCACTCTTAAAGACCGGACACGATGACCATGGCGAGCAATAATGGCAAGCTGAGTCTCTGTTGGGATCTGTGACAACAATGAGCTATGTGTATTTCTCCTAGAAACAGACTTACGATGGGGTAGCATTGGTCCTCTCGCAGGCTTTTTTGCGGGGCTGGAATAATCCCAGGACATCGCATGAGGGGTTCGACACCTTTGAAGTTGTTCCACAGAGCATCCAATGCTTGCTCCGAGAATGCGCGACAAGTCAGAGCAAGTGCGAATAATGTGGGTTTAGAAGATGTGACATATTCAAATGGCCAGACACCAGGACGTTCGTCGACGCTGATATGACTTATGATGTTGGATAGAATTTCAGAGATGAGGAGAGCGCGATGCATTGTGTTGACAGAGGACATCGCTGAAGCCATTAGGAGCGGGAAGGTGGAATGAATCTGAAGGTCGTTTCGGTCCCAAGGGTATTTTAAATCGAACCGCGATGTAAAAAGTCCACAGGGAGAAGTAAGGACAATGGATAACATGATAATAAACAATCCGAGAATATCAGAATTATGTGAGCCGTGACATGCTAAATAGGTGGGAAACACCCACTGCTATTTAGTGCTAGCGTGTTGTGCTCAAGTGCAACATATAGCGATGCTCCGATCTGGGGGTCACCGGTCAAGTGATGACTTCCACAACTAAGCACTGTTGAAGCTTGAAGGTCGTTGTCAAACTTGATATATGGAAGCCTGATGTAGAGAGCGATGGTCCTGGCTTCCATAGATGTAAGATTTGCGTTGATGGAAATGTGAAGTCGCTTACTAGTGGACTGAATCAATTCACTGACTGGCACGATGACTACTGCACCACAGATACATCCCAAGGCATCTCACAGGGAGAGAACAATTTCATGACCCACGTTTTGTTTGCATCTTTGCGTCACGGTGTTCAGGTAAGGGTCGAACGATACAAGAAGGATAACTTTATTAAAGTCTCCTAACACCCTGCGGGATGTAGGTATCTCGGGGGAAGTTGCCCTATCAATTAATCGAGATTCAAACCAGTCGGATATGAATTGATGGCGTGTCGCCCAAGGGAAAACGTGTTTACAAGCATGTCCAACCTCGACTCGAAGTGGTGAGAATCCAATATATGTTGCTCAGCGCGAGGGAATCTCAACACAAGATATTCTGAAATATCCAAGTCACGGCCCACGGGGCTGGCGGTCATGTAAGGTATCCAAGTCTAAGTCCAGGTCTACATTATTGGCAGGCTGAGCATGAAATTAATGCAGAGTTCCGTCAAGCGAGCACACGAGGACACACCTTGACGAATCTGACGGCCCCGGCAGATATAACATGCCGGGATCCCGGATCATGTCACCCATACGTCTTGTTGAAGAGTAAACGGTTGGCTTCAAGACAAGGCCAGGCGTCTGTCAGTACCGTTTGCTTCATGAAGTCATCTTCGAGTTCATGCCAATAGACGACCCGGAATCGAATTCCACAAACCGAAGGACACCGAGATAGAAGAGCAGTAGCATGCTCTCATTTGTGATGGTGGTGAAGAAACCGATGGGGGAGGATTCTACGCACTGCAGGTTCCTGAAAATCTCGCTGGTATGAAGTTAAAGCGTTCCTGCAGCACTAGGCCTGGGTTAAATTTGGCCTCAGGTCGTTGAAGTGACATCGCAGTGGCGTCGGTGATTTTGCGGGGCTATAGAGATCTGAATATAAATTTCAGCCTCGCCATTCTCCAGTCACGAGCCAAAGATATGTTCTGGATCACTGGATCACTAGGAGATGCGTCTCGATGCTGATACTGAGATCTGAGAGCATGGGAAATCTGCATTATGCAGCGACGTGTCAATTGAAAGCCAGCCAGTACTCGAGCTCGTATACTACAGTCCTTTTCGAAAGTCTTGACTCACGTGTTTGTGGCGGTTCAAAAATAGTGAAAACGCTGAAAATTCATTTAAATCAATTTCGAGTTTTGCAGGCCTCTGAACGGCTTCAAACACACCATCTTGCACCTATTTCCTACTCAGACTCGCTATGGTCAACCAGAGGATCAGTCCTGACCGAAAAAAAATGAGGCGTTTGGAGGAAGGATGGGAATTCGAGCACATGCTGCTGTTCTTGAAAGCATAGAGCGTATAGAGCGATGGGAGGTAAGTCTTAGCATATTCTACACATTTTGGATGGATGCCGCCAGCAAGTGGCAAGCCCTTTCGTCTAGGTCTTCTCAGGAACGAACTCGATGATTTTCCACAAAGCGATAACCACGCCGTTTCTTTGCACATTCAGTGACTACTGTTCGCGTTTGTAGATTGTATTCAGCTCCATACATCAAATACAGCTACTAGTTATTCCACTCTACATGTTATTGTTACAGATAGTCACTATGCCTATACCAGCCTGGAGCATTTACAGCAAGGAAGCTGCAAGGTTCACGAAGGTCCTGGTCAGGGAATTGGCGCCGCCCACTATGTCGGATGTCGTCGAAGCCACTTCTTCACTGGAGACAGCGTGAGCAACAGGATACATCGACAATTCGAATGGCAGTGACAGGTTTTTGGCTAGCAGCATGCAGAGTCCAGACTCCTTAACAGTGTAAATTGATCCGGAAATCAAGGGCGCACCCATGATTGGTGTGTGAGGGTTAATACATCGATGTAGATCATAATTTGCCTCCCACCGCTCTATACTTTTTGACAATACACCAGGAGCAACTATATGTGCTCGATTTCCCATCCTTCCTCCAATCGCCTCATTTTTTTCGGTCAGGACTGATCCTCTGGTTGACCATAGCGAGTCTGAGTAGGAAATAAGTGCAAGATGGTGTGTTTGAAGCCGTTCAGAGGCCTATAAAACTCGAAACTGATTTAAATGAATTTTCAGCATTTTCACTATTTTTGAACCGCCACAAACACGTGAGTCAAGACTTTCGGAAATGAGTGTAAGCGCTTCGCTCTTCTTCAATTAATAACTTCTACAGCTAAGTACTCTTCAATTGCAAGTATTCCAAGATGTCCGTCACCATTCCTACAGGCTCATATATAATCATGAATGCCATGACACACCTACTTGGATATGTTCAATTTTCAGGTTGTTCCGCGTGACATCGTTAAGAGTGTTGGAAATACCCTAGGAAATGACATTGTGCCCGTACTCGATACTTTCACAAGGCGTTTCGTCGTATCCTTCGCAGTGGAACGTAGCGAACACTGAGTCGTGTGGGGTGACCATACAGTCATTTGGGACTGTCAGTGCGTTCCTCTTCTTCGACCAGTCAAACAAACCCGACAGGACCTCCGCTAGCAGCGTCATCACTGGCCACTCGATCTATCCGTGAAGTTTGCAAAAAAAAAAAACAATTTATTCCCATATGCCTGGAAGTGGGTGACAAGGTTCCTCTCTACAACGAAAGTGAGGTTACATTCTCGAACGGATAATATCGTAACAGTGGAAAGGTGCTGGTTGTACAGTGACTCTATCACGAACAACGAACATGGCATGAGTGGTCTTCGAATGTTTCTTGTAAAGGATGTTCCTCATTAATATGTTTGTCAGGTTCTCGAGGCTGACAATTTAAATAACCCAAGCCGAACTTAGCCTTTTATCGCAAAGGAACCCATACCTGTTACCAACTAGTTGCTATCCAATATCGAGATGGCTGACCTACTCGGAGATGTGAACATAGGCGAATTTGAGGAACTGAGAAGGGCCGAGGCACGGTGGCTTCAACATATCACTATGACGAGTATGAGGTGTATCAGCACCAACTTGCTCTATGAAACGTGAGTTCAATATTTTTTTCGAACTAATAATCGCTATATCGCGTTCGTGTTGCTTGACAGCGATATCAGATCTGAAGTTCGGAGATTGTCAAGGTGCAGCCTGAGCGTCAAGTGGTCATGCCGGGCGGAGCACACCTGTCAAGCTTCTGACGTATTGAAGGTAGAACGATCTCGACAGATCACTCATTGAAGGACCCTTCAGTTACATCGAAGATTCTGGGGGGTCTATTGTATGGCTGTCGGTGCTACGCACATGCGCCTGTATCAAGCTCGCTGTTCCTCGCTTCACCGCAGTATCGTCATATCCCTGAATCAAGTATCCTGGGCCAGTATCGGTCGTTTTCTTGGTCCACTTGCATCTGCCCTTCTGCGCTTGACCATCACAATGGCTACTCCGAGTCCATACACTTTACATGGCATTGTTTGGAATTTAGAATGGGGTTTTTTTTTGCACAATGGCAAGTGAAAGCACTGCCGATACGATGCTTTCATCGCTAGTCCAGATGCTGATCTCCCAGTCACTGTTCACGCTTTTGGGCACAATCCTACCCCTGCTCAGGACGGGATCCACTTCATCACTACGAGAATAGTCTCTGTTTGTGCATTGCAGTGCCTTACCCATCTAAAACTGTCATACACTAGTACTCATATCTGTGTTATTTCCCCTCAGGTGTCAATCTACTTCATGCAGGTAAACATGTCCTGTCGAATTCGGATAGCATCTCCCCGGTTCAAAATTCGATTGCAATAGGTAATGAGGACGTGAGGAATCTGGAAATACCGAAAGTCGTGATACATCGCTGCAGAAAGCGTCTTCTAGTAACTCTGCTGTTTGTGGTTGAAATACCCATCGTTTTCGTTGTTTCTGAATCGTCGCGGCGTCAGTGACTCTGATGCGTTCGCCAATTAACTCCATAGGCGTCATAAAAATCACTCTCAATCCAGGTATTTGGCACAAAAGCCACCATATTATGATAATGTCAGCGCAGTGTGTACGAGAAGGTATATAACGTAACTTCCGAATCAAGAAAGAAAATCAGGGAAGACAAGGCGACTAAAAAAATGTTCGTCTTATGGGCAGGAAGGTACAATGCGGAAGAGAGCGTGGAAGCGAGCGCAAGCGAGATCTTAGGGTATACGGAACGACGATTTGTCCAAAACAAACTGGGATCCGACTTTCACCGCCTGGCACTGCCACGACCATAGCCAGCTTGCAGGTTGTCGAGCTCGGCCTCCAGCGACTTGATGGCACTATGTGCCATCTCCAAGTCCTTGTTGAGACGGTCCCGTTCGGCGATAAGCTATGGAACGTTAGATAGTGTCGCAATGGATTAGAATTCACTCACGTGTTGCTCCCATTGTCTGAAGCGGGCTTCTTCGGCCTTGACCTGTTCCGTAAAGCGCTTCCTGAGCAATTCTTCCTCCTCCTTGAACTTAGGATTGTCCACTTTCTTGACCTTGGGTTCGCCAAACTTCCTCGTCTCCATCTGTTGTTGCCTGTAGTTCTCGTAGTGCAGCTCCTCCGTCGTCGAGATGAGGTCGAGCATGTGCGTACGGATAAGTAGAGAGCGCAACTTGCGGAAATCACAGTGGTTTTCATTCTCAACTTCAGCAACACCCCAAAGGTACTCGCGACCCTTGACAAGGCGACCATCAGGAGTCTGGACATCTTCAGTTGAGCCAATTATCGAGAAGGGGATAGCGTCAGTGAGCATGCGCGCATGCTCAGCAGCAGTTTCGTCATCGGTTTCAACGGGGGGTTGGTAAATGCGAATTCCCTGAGCGGCGATGACCTCCCGGACGCGTTGTTTAAAAAGAAAGAGATCATTTTGCGTGAGAGTGTCTGCTTTCGCAACAACAGGGATGAGGTTCACACGCGTGCCGAGGCGCTTCATGATTTCGATATCAAGCGGCTTCAGGCTAAGAATCTAGTCAGCGTTGGTAATGATTCAGAAATTTATATCGACTTACGTGTGCCCGGTGGGCCGGATGAAGTAGAGGCAAGCGTGAACTCTGAGGTCAATCTTTTCGTGGCGCTGAGGCTGCTGCTCCTGGCGCATATATGCCTCGTGTTGATCATCAATGAAGTCGACGATTGGCGACCAGGAATCACGGTTGTTGACATAATCACCAAAACCGGGGGTGTCGATGACAGTAAGTTTGACCTTGAACTGCTTTTCCTCAAGCTCAGCCTTGATGATTTCGACTTCGGTGAGCTTGTCGAGTTGTTTGTGGTGCCGCCTGCTGTAGTTCCTAGCAGGAGACAACTCAGTCGTGAAAAGTGTGTTCACTAAGGTCGTCTTCCCGAGACCCGACTCGCCTGGCGCGTAAACAGGTAAGCTAAAAGGCCTATCTCATTACAAACGCATTGTACTCACCAACAACCATCATGGTGAAGTGTGCACCATGTTTGGCGACGATTTTGTGCCTCTAGATTGCGTGGAAGGAGACACAGTGGTCAGTAAAAATGAGACAAATGTCAAGACAAACTCCTCACCTGGTTGGGAAGGTTGGCGATACCGATGCCATCAAACGAGGGTGCTGGTGCAGATGACATGACTGACTTTATGCTCTTGCTCGACGACAACGACGACAACGACGGCACTAACAGGCGACAATAGCTGAGGCGAAATTACCGACTTTTGATATTGCTAATTTGGCGTTGTTTGGTTTTATTGGTATTACTTGGCACACTAACCTTATAGGTACTAAGTAGTTCTCCTCATCGTTCAGAACCCTCAGTAACGAGAGTTCGAACGTTCAACGTTCAACGGGCATACTGAGGTCTTACAAAACAACGATGTTTTCGGTACGCAGCTACTTGAAGTGTTCAGCGGACGAACCCCGCATGAGTTACCCGGCGGCGACTGGGGCATGATGAAGCCTCTGACAGGACGCTGTCACGACGTGGGGGTGCAAGAAGTTGATCTACTAAGGGCTGATAATCGTAAATAACTTACATGGTTACATTAATTACTGACTCACGACATTAATAATCATATATCAGACACGACGACAACCGCTGCCCTTGTATGTATTCGCTCATCGATGCATCCGTCCTTCGCATTGTCTCATCTTGGGTATTTTGACACACAAACACCCTAACAAATACGACCGCAATCTCAGTTTTATCATCATTTACGATCAGGCTCAAATAGAGTCTCGTCTGCTATAGCAGACACAGCTTAAATTCCAGCACACACCTGATTCTGGAGGGGAAGAAATGACCACCAGGTGAACTGCTTTCGTCAAGCATGTCCTTGATGGTTCTGGGAGGTTGAAAGGCTCGTGTAGGCTGGAGGGGCGAAAAGCGTACCTCTGATTTAATCCTGCCAGTCTTGCGTCCGCTCTCATAGCGTACGCCGCTCACCAATGACCACGACAAGTCGGGCTATGGATTTGTTACTTCCTCAGTTTGACAGGGGTACTCTTTGCAACATACCAGAAGGATTGTGCTGCCATATCTTTAGTTCCCTTTCATACAATGAAATCATATGCTGCGCGTTAGTGAGTCTTGTATTCACAACTCTGCCTCGTCCTATGAACTTTTTGTCGACTTATGGACTCCCTCACACAGTTGTCAAACCTTATACAGCACAGACAAAACTTTGTCGAACTGTAATTCATGATCGAACTTAATACTCAAAGATCGATACCGGTTTATCCGTGGCCACCGACTGTTTCCGTTGCGGAGTGTTTCTCGCGGGGTATGGGCAGTTCTCGTCCCCGATTCATCATTCCGGTTGCGTATGACCGATTCTAAATCCTCCGCCGTGGTGCGTGGTGTGGGCCAGGTGATGAAGGGGTAGACAGCATTAATATAAATTGGTAAATGCATCACCCATATTTTACTTGGTGTTAAGAATTGAATTGTTCTAGATGGTCGTATTAGCAAAACACCCTGCGTGCATGCTGTGAGATCGCGTCCAAGTCTTGCAACAATTTTTACAACTGAATCTTCGAAGTTTATCAATTGCTGAATGCTTAGCAGTAGCCAGCACAGTTATCACAATGGAATCAAGGTCATCGCCCAGTGCGTACAAAGTATCATTCCGACTTAACACTGCCCGTCAACAGGATTCAATTTACCCGATGTACATTAGAACGCCAGTGCAACTGTAGTGCATTACGCACACTGCTAGTGAGAGCACCCGTCAAAATCGATTCAAGGATGTTGCAAGATGTGGCAGAGGTACCAATCAATTGAATCCACCTATTCTGGTACGGCCTGTGAGCTTCTCGTCACTGTTTCAGGTCAGGTAAATGTGTATGGCGAAAGAAAGGCCTAATTGGATAACAAATATTTGAAGGTACAGGGCATCCCCTTCTCCTGACAGTGCACTAATAGCAGTCCTTGGACCAACTAGTATAGTCTATTACTTACAACCCGTAGTAAGAGGCTGACTGACCATCCGAAGCCGAGTAGGAAGTACTACTGATCATGATGGTATCTTTCTTCGAAGGACATACAGTAGCTCGTAGAGCCTCATCAACAACGCTGTCGGTGCACGAAATTGTCCGTCAAAAGAGGTACGGAAGATGGATTAATTGAATTTACTAGTAAGTCAGTAACGGCTTCAAGTTGTACCCTTCTCTGTCAGACAATCATGTGTGGCGAGAGACGGACCCAATCGGGTAACACCACTGCAGATTTTTGAAGGTACGAGGCACTTTCTCTGTCAGTGTGCTATTGCGTGTGCACGCATGGCGGAAAAGATAATGGTTGCTCCCATGTCCAGGCTTTCGTCGGTCGGTGCTACTCCCATTGCCACTGTCAACATAACTCCCGTAACCACGATGTGCTCATGCTATAAAGTCTGCGAGTAGTGAATGTTGAACTGCAGTTTTCATTTTCTATTCTAGCCCAAGTATCATCACACTCGCACACCATACAATATGTCGAGTCTCACTTTCCCTTCTAGGATGATTGCCTCTGGCAAGATATCTTTTGCCGCTGATAGTGCAGTCAAAAATGCTGAAGGTGATTATATTCTGAATTTAAAGTACCTCGGGTCTTTGCTCATTCCGCAACCTCATAGATACTATTCGTGAGCACGCTGAACGGCAGATTAGCTACGAATCTAACATCCCCGTAGTGAATCTAAAGCTCTTCAAAGAATGCATCGAGAAAGTGAAGCTCGATGATGGACAAGCTATCTATATCTTCCAGACTTCCGCTGTCGACAGCGTCATTGTTAAGAAGATTGCCATCGGCCCGTTCGAGGCCAGTTCATGTTGTGGACGCGTTTATGCATTGCTTACGATCATTCACACCATCCACCACAGATGGTCATCTCTTCCGACACCGATGCCTTGACTGCTACGGTTCAAATCTATTTGAATTCGCCTAAATATTGTTGGACTCCTCCTCCTCTCCCAAGCCATGGGTGCTCTCAAGCTCAACAGCAACATTGAAGTTGACTTCAATGTCGCGCCCGGAGGCCTGGTGTCGGGTATCGCAGGTATCAAGCTGGATACAAACAACGATGTCCTCGTGTTCTGGGACTTCACTTCTCTTGGAGTGGAGACAAAGGGTTCCCATGGTATCTTCCACATCTGAATTCTGGGTACTTCATTTGTGACTTCATTCTTGTGGAATGGCTTCAATAGGTCTGGAGTGCGGGCGCAGGCTCTTTGGAATCTCAAAGATCATTTCTTGCTCACGGACAATTCGCTGTTCTTAGCTATGCTTGTTGAACTGATCAGACTAAGTCTTGACTTTGGCAATCTCACATCTCCATGCCTCGCGTGTGTGCCTTCACATGACATAGACTTTTTCAATGTAGAATTCCCGAACCTATGGACCGTAAATGGTGGACCCCTCGGTTTGAGTATCCAACTTGAAATACAATGCCCATAACTTACAGCCCTGGTTGCACGTTGATTAAGATTCTCAACAACGATGACTGATTCAAGTTTCAACGACAAAAAGTTAAAACTTGCAGTGTAAAATGTGTCAGTGCGACTTTGTTGGGCGATCTGAGGTCACGGTACGACAGGGTTAGGTTTACAAAACGTTGTAATAGAGGTTCGGGGTCATCATTCTAAAAATAGAGCTTTGTACTCCGAACTTAACCTGCCTAGGAGAATAACGAGACTCGGCGGATGGGCGCTGCCAGCGCTATCCGCAGTTGCTTATTTCATAAATACAGTAATACACCGTCACTCGAGCACGCAAATTTAAAAGGTTTACCACAGCACAACAAGTTAAAATCTTGCCAAGAGCGATTGGCAGTATTTGTAACTATTTGATCTTCTTCATGTTAAATTTTCAAATTAGGCCAAGTTCGGAGTACAAAATTCTATTTTTAGAATGATGACCCGAACCTCTATTACAATGTTGTGTAAACCTAACGGTCGACAGTCCTATGGCACAACTAGCAATCTAACGGGTCATCCAGAACAACGTAAAGATCTACCTTAATCTTCAGGTGGTATCGAAATGTCTTGGAATATGCGCGTCCACTACTAACTTATCACCAGGGTGGTCACATCATGTTCCTATACTATACGAAGACCGTACTCGGATACGTGAACTCATGCAGGTGGCCCGATTAATCCGCGCAGGTGTGTCTGTATAAGTATAAGTCAGTGTAATCATGCACTCTATCTCACCCTACCCGTCGCTCATCACACTAAGTCACCACCTCTCTGTTCTGAAGTACTTAACGTTTTGCAAAATAGCGGGGTGTCTGAATCGTGACTGGCAACAAGCCAGACCATTTCAATGGCGATTATCATTGCCGCATGCACCCTTATCATTATCTTAGCCAGCGTCTGGATAGTGAAACAACGATACCAGGCCGCAAGACGGTTGCCATTACCGCCTGGACCGCCTGGACGTTGGCTATTAGGAAATGCGATCCCAAAGTCGTCGTAAGTCATTTTCAAGGGACACCAGCATGAGCTCTATCTAACCCCTCACGCAGTGTGCCGTTTCAATTCGCGAGATGGACAGAACAATACGGACCTGTGTTCTCGCTCAAACAAGGCCATAGGATTTTTGTAGTTATAGGACGTCATCAGGTCAGCATCAAACAATACATTGTCTAGTCAGGCATGAAGTAGATCACGTCACAGGCTGCAATGGATATCATGGAAAAAGAGGGAGCAAATGTTGCCGACCGCCCACGTTCTATTGCAGTGCACGAGACGTTGTCTGGCGGGTTCAGAGTGATCCTTGAGGGCAGTACTGAGAGATGGCGCCGGATGCGCAGGTACACATCCTGTCTCTACCAGGTGCGATCAGTGAGACTAAATGTAAAGCAGGGTCTTGCATGCAAACTTGCAACCTAAGGTTGCGGAGACCTATGAGCCCATGCAGACCAGGCATGCGAAGAATGTGGTTCTAGATATCTTAAATGATTCAAAAAACCACCAGAAACATGTCATGCGGTACGAACAGCAGCTCTTAGTTGCGGTACAGGTTATAATCCGAGGATTTTAGTTATTCAGCTTCCGTGATCATGTCCTTCACCTACGGAAAAATTACTCCGACTTCATATACAGATCCTGAAGTCGTTGACATGAATAGGTTTTCTGCACGTCTTGGTCAAGCTGTGAAGCCGGGAGCATACCTTGTGGATGCGTATCCAATCCTGCGTTTCGTACCAGGCTATCTGAGTCAGCTGAAGGCATGGCACAGAGAAGAACTTGCTTTCTATAACGGGCAGTTAGACGCAGTACGAAGACAGATGGTTCGTTATTTTCTTGTGATGATAGATATGCTCGCTCACCACTGTGAAGCGTGAGGGGACTGCAAGGCCATCCTTTGCGAGGTTCATGTTAGAGCACCAGAAACAGTACCAGCTCGGAGATAAGGAAGTGGCATTCCTTGGAGGAGTGATATTTGGGGCCGGTTCTGATGCGGTAAGTTCTTACATTGCATCGCGTCTTCACTCAACAACTCTTGTAGACTGCGTCCGCAATCACAATTATGATGATGGCTGCTGCCACTCATAAAGATGCGCAGGCTCGCGTACAAGAGGAACTCGATGGCGTCGTGGGGCGTACGCGGCGTAGGTTATCCCTTTTCGTTATTCGTCTACTGACTGAGATAGATCCTGATTAGTGCCGACGTTTGCTGATCAGGAAATGCTGCCGCAGGTTACCGCGTTCATGCTCGAGAGTCTCAGGTGGAGACCTGTCAGTCTTGGAGGTACGTTTTATTTGGGTTGTGATGACGCGGTGTTGAATGACCACCTTGCACTACAGGCTTTGCGCATCGCGCGATTAAGGATATCATTTGGAAGAACTACCTTATTCCTGCAGGTGCGACTGTTATTGGCAACCATTGGTCAGTACGCAATCATTTTCGTCCTCTCACCTTTGGGTCTGACGCTCGTGCTTCAGGGCTATCGCAAACGATCCTGAAGTCTTCCCCGAACCACACAGGTTCAATCCTCAGCGTTGGATTGACGATGCAGGTCGTGTGCGCGGTGATCTCCGGTTTTTCACTTTTGGCTTTGGCCGTCGGTGAGTAGTATCGTTCATCTCTCGACCATTTCTTATGCCTTACTTGAAAATGTCAGAGTGTGTCCCGGTCAACATCTCGCAAATCGGTCGGTCTTCATCAATACGGCTCTCATTATGTGGGCTTTCCGCCTTTCGGAGAATCCTGCAGCGAAGATTGACACGCTTGCATTCTCGGACACTGCAAACATACATGCTGCTCCGTTTGAGATATGCTTTGGGAAGAGGATCGATGAGAACGTGATCAGGGAACTATGCGCACCGGGCAAATAAAAGGTGTTTATTCTAGAAACTTGAATCTTTGTGCGAATGAGTTCGTCTTGCGTTTTTTTGTTGTCTATCCGACAGGATCCCGACTCAAACTCATCGTTAGACCTAACTTTGTATATCTGTAAACAGGCACGATTGTAATCATGAACTGGCTCCACTTGGTGTTACCACGCATCAAGTATCTCTGGATACTCTCCAAGTTGCGTGGCTGATCGAGAACCGTCTACAGACAGCCCCCGGACAAAATGAGGTATGGCACTGAAGTGTTATCCTTTTACCATTCAATTATTCCGCCACCCCACATGCGCTTTCTTTTTCTAGCTGGCTAAAACGAAGAGCAGACAACTTGACTTTGCTCTCAAAGTTGACACGGGTTTCATTGTGTGCTGCTTCCCACTCTCACAGTTCCGCAGTTCCGGTCACGGTAGTTTTCAACGCGGCTGACAGCCCCATCAGCTATAATTTTTCACGTTCACTTCGACGCATCTCTGAAGCACCTGATGCGGCACGTGGTATCTGATTTGGCAATTTTGGTGATGATAGTCCTGAGCGAAAACCTATAGCACGAGTCGGTCCCGTTTACCTCCATTGTCATGCGGGAAGAATATCATTCGGAGGCCATGTAGGAAATGGCCGGTCTGTGTTAAGTCTGCGCAGACTCCGCCTTAAAGTCTGGGGGACACGTCTGGGCAGAGTCTGGGGGACATGTCTGGATGTGTTTGGTCGAGTGGTAGCATCAACGGTACAACGGGCCAGCCTCTCCAACACCTCTGTCATCATCGGTCGGTTTTTCGGGTCTTCGTCCATAAGTTGCCACGAAATTTCGAGGAGGGTATCGCGATCCGTGGATGGGCGACACCTGTCGCACAGCGCCTCTAATGTCTTTCCACAGGACCACAAGTCCGCACGGATCGCACTGTAGGAACCATTACCAGCGGCTACCTCGGGGGCGATATATTCAGGAGTGCCCATGACGCCACGGAACCTATGTTCGACACCCTTGACTCGCAAGGACCTGTTGAAGTCGATGACAGTCAGACGGCCGCCGTTGACGGGGATCAAGATGTTATTCGGCTTCAGATCCATGTGCGCCACGCCGTGTTGGTGCATGAAGTCGACCGCTTCGAACAGCTGTTTAGCGACAGACCACAGGTGTGCACTGGGTTTTGTTAGCGACGTGAGCCAGCCGCCAGCCACCGGCATCGATATGACATTGCCGCCGCGCACAGGCCAAATTCGTACTCCAGAGATGGTATGATTTGCAGGGGAATCGATTCCTGTGAGGTATTGCAAGATTTCAATTTCCTTCCCCCCTTCTTTCACGAACTTCAGGTATCCCTTCTCGGACTCGTGAGTACTAGTAGTGTTTGACACGCAAGCTATCAGTGGATACTACAAGAAGTTTCTAAGGCATCAGTATCACATTCCCAGACGTTATGATGACACGTACCCCAGCAGGGATTAAGTTGATCTTGTAATTCATCTTCTTCAGAATAACTTGGATACCATCCGTACCAAAGATGCCGAGATCATCTTGAGGCTCCTCGTCAGCATCACCCTCAACTACTGGGAATGGGTGAGCTGATCGATGATCAACAGATATGCTGACGTAACTCGCCCTCCTGAGGCTTGATCACGATGTAGACATAACTATCTGATAGGGATTGTGCCAGAGTCCGCACGGACTGCACAGGGTGCATCTTTTGCCAATTGCTCTCATCCAGGCACTCTAGAATGATGTCGGCAGGGGTTCAGTCATCAGGAAGGTGCACGGGATATTTGAGCTGGTAGTAGTCGCATTGATCAAATGAGATTCTACCCAAGATACGACGTGCAGAGCGAGACAAAGGAGATCAAAGGGCAGCAGTTGAACTATATAGGACCTAGCTGAGTCACACAATCTTTGGTAAGCGACCACCCAAAAAAGGAAGCCGAAGATGCGTCTCATGCGACTGATCCGACACTGTCACTCTGTCGTGAATGGAAAGGAAGAAGATTTTCGCGAGCGGCCCGATTTAGCATTGAGCTCTCAGTCAGTGGCTGAGGAAGTGCATTCTGGCGACGGTGAATCAGTCGCTGATGGGCTCAGAACATGCGCACCTTGAAAGACTCGGAGTCCATGACAGAGTCCAGGCTACTGCGATAGTACCATCATACTGGCACCACACTGCCACGCTGTCCCAACAAAACGTCAACCAGGACTATTGACTGAGCTTGTGTATAAGATTTAACCACATTACGAAGAAAAGTACACATCTTATGACTCGTTACTTTGAAATTGGCTCCACGTTCCCGATCGAACTCCGAGTCTTGCTTTATTCTAAAGGCTGCATCCGAACTGTGAGAAAGCCATTGCCAATTTTCGTGTTGTAATCACTGCGGCTGCGTAACTAGGAACCAATTAAATAACCACAAAAGTCTAAGGTACACACCATCCCGAACTTCGTCAGTCACAGACCCCGTAGCTTTGACCCACGAAGTACAATAGACAACCAAATGAAGCCCACAATAGCGTTGATGGAACCTGCAAGTCGGATATTATGTCTCACCACATCCCCAAAAGGTAACGGGTCCCACAAGCACCCAGACTTATTGGGGATCCTAGGGGTTTCCGTGAGCGGCAGGCTGTGGACTTGAACTAGACAATAGCCCGATGTTGTGGCCCACCACAAGTGGCTTTAAGACGTTGTGGACAGTTTGTTATAGGTATTCTAAACGATCCATTGCTTCTTGACTTTGAATTTGTACCTCCTCCTGTACTTGATTACTAGCCTACAAAGCTTAAGACAGAATATTGCTGTAATGTCGATCGACGCTGAACATCAGAACCCAACCCAAGCCACCCCAACTGCCGCTAACTCAGACCCGAAGGGTAAAGGCAAGGAGAAGGAAGTCGATCATTCTGCTCATGACGACATGTCCGACTCTGAAGAATCTGGGGGTGACATATGGGCCGAATACCCTTTCGAACAATTCCCTTCGCCACCAGGGGACAAACCTCGCAATGCACGCGTCCCAAATCCTACTGCTTCCCTCGATCCGCCTCTCATGGAGTTCAACTACCCTCCACCACCTCCTCTCGCCAACGACCCTACGTGGTTTGCACAGATGGTCGCCGACGTTCACCGCAGCCGCGCTCACGTCAACACTGAACTTGGGTATGCACGAACCGAGGCCGCTGAAGCTCTGGCCGATGCAACTCTCGCAGAGGCCGAACTCAAGGCCGAGAGGGATAGAATGCAGAATTTCTTGAACCGCCTGGGATCTGTCGCTGGGAAGAACTTTGTGCGCAAGATGATCAGGAAAGTCGAGCGGTCGCTGAAGGCTCACGATGACAACCTGGACGACGAAGACGAAGAGGAACTACAAGACGTAGATTATGAAGATTCGAACGGCAGCAACGAGGGTGAAATGGATCATCGAGATGCGGAAGAGGAGGATCTTGGCGACGGTGCCGGTGAGAGTGAGAAGGGCCCGCAAGATGCAGAAGATGAAAAATATGGTCGTGACGGTGATGATGGTTCTCGGTACGTACCTCACTTAAATTTGCACCAAGTATTAGTTTCTGACCTGCAGTTTTTAGCGTAAGGTCTCAGTCTCCACCCGCGAGCTGCAGCCCAAACTACCCTCAACGGTACCTCCACGAGCCTTTCAGCGATGGTAAAGCCCACTTTTGGTACGTAACTAGATTCAACTTGCGTGAATTGTTAAATTCTGATTGTGTGTTGTTTAGGGAAAATTCTGCGCCTCTGCCCGTAGATGAGAGTCCTAATTCCTCTCCACAAGGGATTTCGCACCAGCCATGTAGCCCTGACTGGCGCCGGGGAGATGTTTCAGACGATGAGTATTCCAGCGGCGAGGACAACACATCTCGGTGTGTAGCTTACTTGAATCCAATCAGTTTCTTCTAATATGTCATTTTTAGGAAATGGACTGCACTTACACCTGCACATAAGAGCCGCAAACGACAACTTCAGGTCGAAGAAGAGGAGACCAACAACCCTGAGGACTCACCTCGGAAAAAATTCAAGGAAATTCCTCCGTCACCACCTAAAGTCGCCAAATTTTTTCCAATTCCCACACGATGCTTCTATCCCCCAGAGAACAAGCAGGTCAACGCAATCGACCAAGACCATGATACAGATGAGGAGCACGAGGTAGAGAATTCTCTTACTCTAGAGCATGAACCCATACTATCAACGCCTTATTTGCCTCAACTGAACCGATTGGAGAGAGACCCGTACAGGGTGCGCCAGAATTCGCGGGGGGAGCCCGAGTTATATGTTCCCGGCAGACGCGCTATCGAACTGCCTTAGATATGTATTATCAATTGTTATACCATTATTCATTCGTTTTACCACTGTAATACTTACTTTGCTCGGCTACATTTGTATACCTTGATGGCGATTTTCTGTAATACACTATAGCCTCCATAACCCACGACTGTGAAAGTATCACTGAAGGATAATCGCATGTCACTTTGTAATTGGTCTGAATAAATAGGCAGTACTGGGAGACAGGTATGAGAGACACTCCGAATGGGAATGAACATGGGTTAGGTAAGCCGGTTGTGATTGGTTGAGTTGTTGTCCGACGGCTCACGCCATTAATTATTACTTAAAAGTGGTGTGGTTCTTCGGAACGCGATTTTCACTTTCACTTGTTTTTCCTTCAAAACCTCGCGGTGTGGTTGAATTCAAGTGTCTGTCTGTCTTTTTTGCTTCGACCATCATGACTTTCAACGCGACGACCGTCGCCGCTGTGGCTCAGACTACTACTCAGCAACTCTACGCAAACATTGATTTCACGAAACTCAGTTGGCTTGAGCAGATGTGGGCTGCTTGGTACATCTGGATTGACAACCCAATCATTGCAACGGGCCTCATGAGTTTCTTGCTCCACGAGGTATTTTTTCTCTCATTCAGAGTCCATGAACATTTGCTCAATGTTTTCAGTTTGTATACTTTGGACGTTCCATCCCTTGGATTATCATCGACGCTATTCCTTACTTCCGTCGGTGGAAACTCCAGCCTAACAAGGTTCCCACTGCCCAAGAGCAGTGGGAGTGTACGAAAATGGTGCTGTTCTCGCATTTCACCATTGAACTTCCAGCTGTGAGCTTAGTCTCTGCATCTGACATTCGAAACTAATTCTTTCTCCGCAAGATATGGTTATTCCACCCTATGGCAGAGAACTTTGGTATGAGTACCTGGCAGGTTCCTTTCCCTTCATGGACAACCATGCTCCCGCAAATCGCTATTTTCTTTGTCTTCGAAGATATGTTCCACTACTTTGGTGTGTGAATCCTGAGACGTCCCTGCTCTCCTTACTGATAATATCGTCGTAGCCCACCAGGCACTTCACACCGGCGCATTGTACAAGCATATTCACAAGATTCATCACAAGTATTCGGCACCTTTCGGTCTTGCTGCTGAATATGCCCACCCTGCTGAAGTCTTCATTCTTGGTACTGGTACTATTGCTGGACCCATCTTGTACTGCTGGTACACTCGTAACTTGCACATTTTTACGGTCTACATTTGGATTACGCTTCGTCTCTTCCAAGCTATCGATGCTCACAGTGGCTACGGTTGGTGGCTATCCATAGTAGCTGATCGTCAGTGCTAACATGTTCTTTTTCCTCAGACTTCCCCTGGTCGCTGCAGCATATCATCCCCTTCTGGTCAGGTGCCGAGCATCATGATTTCCACCACATGGCCTTCACGAACAATTTTTCCACCTCTTTCCGGTGGTGCGACCGCATTTTTGGCACTGATGACAAGTACCGTGAGTATCGTGCACGCATCACTGCCCAAAAGGCGGCAATGAAGAACAAGAGCAAGTCTGAGCGTGAAGAGGCTGAACGCAATCTCATTGCAGAGATTGAGGCCGAGGGTCTACGTGCAGAGGCTATTGCTGAGGGGAGCATGCCTGCCCCAAAGACCGTTAAAGTCCAGTAATTGGTTTATGGATCTAGATGCGGTGATAAGATGGACACACTTGCATGATTTCATTCATCCAATACCCGTAGACATGCAATAATAAATATATAGTTAATTGATTTTTTTGTCTCGCGGAGTGGAGAAAACCCAGTGTGGCCGTGGAACTATAATAATCATACTACTGACAGTACTGCTGTTCTTGACCTCAGCCCTCGTTACCAGGTCAATCGACTTCACACACAAGGAACGGTGTCTTGATCATGGACGGTGTCTACTCGACATCCTCCGTATTACCTGTCGAGATCCTTGAACTCATCTTCAATTACCTGGAACGTCGCGAACTCATCCCAGTCCTTAGCAGCAACTCCATATTCCACAATACTGCATTTCGTTTGGTCTATCGTGACATATCAGAAACGTCGTCAGTCAAAGCCTTGAAACTTATAAGAACCTTTGCTTCTAATGCCACCTATTCCCGACAAGTCCGTTCTATCGATCTCGACTTTGCCGACAATCTCATCACCGCCAATATCCTCCGCCTCTTAAATCGCGCGCTCCAGCAACTCAAATCGCTCACAGCACTTGCCCTCAACTTCTCCCAGACAGACAACACTGCTGATGTCGCATGGATATTCCAGGGGTGTTCCTTCTCGCTCACGACCTTCACCTCATCCATGCGGTGCGACCGCTCGCTGGCGAAATTCCTGGCTACGCAGCCGAAGATAACGGAGCTTTGCCTGAGAGGGTTGAATAAGGAGTATGACTTTGCGCTGGAACCTAAGGCGCTCCCTAAGCTGGGACATTTTAGGACCGTCATGTCTTACCCCAGCATTATCGGAGAGGTCTTGAGAGGTAGACCTGTGGAAAGCGTTTCCATGTCGCTTCACCACGGGGACGTCTGTGCATCCCTCGACACGTTGTTACTATCAGCTACAGCGATAAAGAGGCTCACTGTTCTGATCTTGGAAAGCGACCCTCCTGTCGCACTTCTTCCTCTCATCGCACGCCGGCTACCTCATCTTGAGGCTTTCCATCTCGTGGTTCTCACGCCTGACTCCACCCATGTTAGTTTTTCATCTCATGCGTGGCTTCGTCTCTTTCGTTTACTTATTGTTTACAGGAAATTCTACTCGAGATCGGCTCGAGTCTCGCGCAGTTCAAGGCCCTGAAATACATCACGTTCATGGCGCCAGGTATACCGACTTCCTTCAACGATGAAAAGAGCATCACGGAAGCATGGAGCAAAGCGTGCCCAACCCTACAGACCATCATCCTTCCTAAAGGACTGGTGTGGTTCCAGAGGGACGAGAATTGGGCATGCCTGAAGGATAACGAGGATTAAGGCTTCCTAAACCTCACAGAACGAATAAACCATCAGTCTCGCATTAGTTGGGTGCTGGTATCGGAATTACTCGAAGGGTAAAGGAGTGCTCGTCGAGATCGTTCGTGGAAGGGGAGTGCCCACTTGGGAATAATCGGATAACCCACTAGTGCGGATCATCTACCACGAGACCCATAATTGTTTGTTAGCAATGATTCTCTCAAGTTGCGATGTTCAGAGGTTGAGCAGGAAGCTCTTTTTTTAGATACCCCAATGGCGAATGTACCGACAGAAGTGCAATCTCGGAGACAGTTCTCCTGTGAATACTGTACAGGCTCGATCGGAAAAGGAAATATCAACCATACATCAACATCAGTCAAGAAATACATTTCGCAAATAAATAGGCATCAAGATAGATTTACTTCGATTGTATCTTCTCCAGGATGTTCGAGGGTACCGATAGGATCTTATACTCTACGTCAAACGAAGCGGCCGTTGTGCGGTTCCTCGCGGGATAGGTGATATTCGCATTCCAACTGCATGATCTTGAAATCGATAGGGTCCAGCCCATTCATGATGGGTTCTGATAGCAAGACCGGGGGCCAGCCCTTGATGAGCGAGGGAATCATGATGATGTCGTTCCGCTGACGCAGATCACGGTGGTACGCTGAATGTACGGATTTGCATGCGCCATCTGCTCCAGTTTTCGTATGACCTTCGTTGTCATCTCCATTAATGACGACTTCGTTATGTTCCTCTGGGACGTCATCTTGGACGCATTCGTATTCGCATTCTTTGACGCCTTCATCGACACCTTCGCTGTCGTATACCACAGCATTGTCCTCGACTCCTTCGTTGTCGATCTTCGTCATGTCCTCTTCGCCGCCCTTGTCGTCTTCCATAAAATTTTCCTCCAAGCATATGTTGCCGTCCGCTATGACTTTTTCTTTCATGTCTTCGTTCTCTCCCCCGAATTGTTCCTCGATGCCTCTATTGTCGTCCTCTGTGAGTTCGTTGTCGCCTACTGCGGCACCTTCCTTGACGCACCCGTCATCTTGTTTCACAATATCTTCCTCGACGCCTTTGTCCTGCTCTAAAACGTCATCAATGAGGCCTTCCAGGCCTTCAAGTTCATTGTCGTCTTCCTTGTCGTGCACTGGAACGTCATTCATGAGGCCTTCGTCGTCATCCTTAGCATCTTCATTGTAACTCTCGACGTATTTCTGGTCATCCTTGTCGTCCATCCGCAGGCTTTCTTTGACATCGTCTTGTTCGTCTTCCTTGCTGACTTCCTGTTCGTGTCCCCGGTCGTTTTCCATGACATCTTTGTCTTTCTTCTTTGTCTTGCTTCTGACATCTCTGGATGGCGGCTTGTGTTCTGCTTTGTATTTAACGCGCTTTACGGCCCGACGAATCCTGCGAATCTGTGTAGCATTCATGGTGGCCCATTCACTATCGGGAAAGATGGTGCCATGCTTTCTGGTGGGGGTTGGTGTTGTCGGGTAGGCATCTACGGCTTCCTTGGACGGATCAGTCTTTTAGGTTCGACTTAGCCTCGCTAACTACTCGTATGTCTATGTGACTTACTTCGACAAGCGTTACCACAGAGGTGTTGCTCGAAGAGTGCCTCGCAATCTCGGAAGAGGTAGTCGAACTTCTCGAACGTGGATAGGGGATGTTAGCGATAAAGGGGGTATCTCCCTCATTGTTGGAAGAGACGAATTCGCCAAGAACACTACTCGGGAGCCTGATCGACGAGAAACGATAATCGCGAGTTGACACTGCTGGCTCCTCGGGCTTACGAGATCCTCTTGCGTCGTCACCCGATGGTTTAGTACTGTGGTAGATCACGAAGGCCAGGTGGAAAGTTAAGACAAATGAATACAAGGAAATCTTGCCCAAAAGTTCGAAGAGCGCCTGCGGGATCTTAAATACGACCATTCCAGCCGCAGCCAGCATGGCCGAGACGGTTATCTCCGTAATCCGTCTTGGCCGCTCTATCAAAGACGCTGGCATGAGAGGATGTCGTCAGTCGTAATATTCCTCCTGGGTTTATCGAAATCGTAAAGGTCGGGTGGCGGATGACAGGGCAAGAAGGCATGTAAATAGAAGCTGTTATGCTTTGTTTGCTACGCGCAACGCGTCTAGGTCACGTGCTTGAAAATCACTTTAAATTTTTAAATAACACAATGTGATGGTTCACAGGGGTACTTAAACGTCAAGGTCAGCGCCAGTGTCTCCGCCAGTTCCACTTTCCTCATCATCACTCCCAGACCACTGTTGACAGTCATCACACAACGACGTGCGGCACGACGGGCAAAGCCGCTGCGAGCACGCCGCACACGAAAAGGCCGAATGCGACACGCAGCGATCGCATACCTTCGCCTGACAACTTCCGCACGACGCAACAAATTTGGGAAGTTCCATCATCACCCCATCGTCCACATCCGACTCTTCTTCAGCGCAGTCATAGCAGAGGTGCGCGCGGTGGCAGTCTTGACATTCATCGATATAAGAGCAAGAGCGGCAGAACGGCCGGTCGCAGCGCGGGCAGCGAATGACGACCCCCGGACTATGCTCTGCACAGAGGTCGCATGCCCATACTTCCTGACACAGACATGCTACACCACCGCTTGCGCACTCTGGGCAGATCGTTTTAGACCAACATAGCGTGCTGTTGCAGCTCTGCCACCCAGGGAGCTCGCATTCCATACAACAACCGCGCTTCGGAGAGTGGACGCGTGCGGATTTGGCGTATGCGACGATCAGTTTAGGAAGTACGGACTTGCTCCCGGGTAAGCCAGGAATAAGCTGAATGTCGATGGGATGACCGTTACACGATGATATGTCCCTCGTGCAACACCACGATTTACACTCAGGACACTTTTCTAGCTCCGCCGTGCACCCCCGCTCTTCAAAACATGGTAAACATAACACCTCTTTTTGATGCCTGCCGCACCGTGCGAGCGGGGGTTCAGAAGATCCTGGACAGTTATCCGACTCGCACGATGCGACCTGACAGCCGTTGCAGTAGATAAGATTGGAGTCGCATATAGAACATCGTGGAGAGCGTGTTTCATAACAGGCGAAATCTATTATGTCACCAATAACCTCTTGTTGTAAAAGCCGTCTGTGGTATCTCTACAGCAGTTAATTCGCACTATGACAATGAATGAGTACGATCAGACCTTACCTTCGCCTGCACCTGTTGCCATATCCTACGTGCAAGGTCACACTCCTCCACTGGGTTGTTCAACCCCCGAAAGGAGGTTGACCTCATGAATACGAATTCGTCAATGTCTGCCATGGCCGACACCGTAAGTTTGCACGGCGGGATGAGAATGCATATGTTCCGCGCCATATCCACATACTGCATAGGACTGGTGGTGACAACAAATTGCGCAACAGATTGCGTGCAGAGACGGAAATGCATCACAACACTCGATAGGTCAGGAGATCCTGGTTTTTCCTGCAACATCGCGTATCCGAGGGTCGCGATGTGTTTTCCTTCGTCAACTGCGGACGGCTCATTCGACGAGTCCGACATGCGGTAGACAGTCTGCATGATCCGAAATATGTTCATGCGCATTGGATGATCATAGTCTTTCTCGCACGGTGAGATGATTGTCCAGGTAGGCATGCAGAGCAGGTGGATGAATGGGGTAGAAGCGAAACCAGGAACACACGAAAATCAATAGGCGTCTGTTCATTGTGATTTCCTTTCCTAGCAATACGTCTGGTGCATGCAAGTAAGAGGGTATGTTTGAAACAATTCTTACGAATAGGAGAATTATTTGACAGTCTTCTGTGCATACGATCCAGACCTATTCCACGATGCTTATTTTTCTGGGCGTGCTTTTGTAGATAAGGCGCTGCTATCCCGACCAGTAGAACGATGCTCTGAGTCGGAGCTTGCGAGTGGAGGTGAGGCACGAATCTCAACGTGCACCAGGATGCCACACTAGAAGGGTGCTGGAAAGAGAGTATAATTTCTCCACGGCGGGATTGCTATAGCTAGGTTTTAGCTACACAAGTGAATGCCAACCGCTGAAGTTTGTCCGACCCACATCCACATTATTGCAAGCAAATATCCCTATAAAGACACTGAGCTCAGACAGTCTTTGTCTGTATTTCAATCATGCCAACAGTAAATACAGTAAAATGATGCAAGATGTCAAAGTAGTCATGGGGAGATAGGTAACAGGAGGTTACCGACCAAGATGTTTCCGACTACGGTCTATTGCCAATACTACTAAAGCCGACTATCACATCCCCACGAGTGCCATAGCCACCACTCCTGCGCCCAAGCTTACCAACGCAAGCATCTGTTTCCAAAGCTCGCTACGCCACAAAATCGGGTCCATTACGAAGTCTCCCGCAAGCATCTCGACACACGCGGCGTACATCAGCATCCCTGCGGAAATTGCAGACATGATTCCTTGAATGAGGAGCATTTCCACTGTCGAGAGGTGAGGCTGCGTCAGAAAAGGTTACAAGGATATGAAATATCAGTGGTACGTACCGACGTCATGACCCCGCCTGAATGCCAAAAGACCAATTATAATGCCAACAGGGTTGGTAACTGCAAAAAGCACGATAAGGGTAGATCGTAAAATGGCCATATATTTAGTGCCTCCATCGTCCGACGAAGGAAGAGATGCTATCCGAATGCCGAGCGATAGTCCCTCAAAAAGCTGGTGAAAAATAATAGCCACGAGGAGTGACGCTGTGATAGAATTTGAGCTCGATATCGATCAATGCAAGTAAATAAAACTACGCACCAAACTCGGGGCCCTGAGTGATCGCTAATGTTAGACCTATGATGACAGAATGTATCATGATGCCTAATTGCAACACCTAGAAAGCGAATTAATCCACGAGGACTTCGAACAAGTGCAATGCTCACGAGAATGCCGACAACCTGCCTTTTCTTTCCAACTTGAACCTCTTTTATTTCAGAATCGAGCGTATGTGAATGGCCATGCTCAGCATCCAGCACCCGGTCATGAACTATGTCAGCCACGATACCCTGTTCCAATTCTTCTGGGTCATATGATGACGACAACTTGAATCCGCGTTCATGGTGCGTATCATGAGAGCACCTAGCCTCGTGTCTATGATGTCCTTCGAAGAAGTAGGAATCGTGCCTGTGCGGCTGACTCGTAGACCCATACGAGAACGATCGCGTACGTCGAGGGCTTTGTGGGGAATAAGAATGTACGAGATGCGTGCGCTCAGATTGGGAAGCAGAGCTGTCCAGTGGCTTAGGCGTATCGACGCGACGGGTCGGTGTCGTAGAGATGGGTGTCGATGCAGTTATCGGGGTAGTCGATCGTGGAGATGAAGTCGGTGAACCGTATGAATGGAGCCGGTCCACGTATGAAGTGGATACATCTGACAGCCAATCAGTGGGCGCTCATTTTTGTGGCGATACAGGACACGCACATTCAATCAAGAAGATAGACAAAAGCGAGGCCAATCTATAGAACGGATATATTTGTTACAGAGAGAAGGCGAGAAATGACAGGGTGACGTACACGATGAGACCAGTAAAATCCCCTATCTTCGACTGCGAGCGTAGAATTGGGTTGTTCAAAGCCTCGAAGGAGTCTTGGAGGAGATGAACGAACGCTGTGGACAGGATGACACCTGGTGATACAATGTCAGAAACTGATATTTCAAACTGAGTGATATCTCACCTGTTCCAAAGTGTTTTCCGATAAAAAAGACGATGCGAGGTATTTGAAGAAACGTGAGGCGCTTTGAGAGCAAAGGAAATGATGATGCTAATAAACAGTCACTAGCATCGCAAGACTCGGAGAGAGCAAGTGCTACTCATGAGGATACCAGTAACGTACCGAGAAGAGATACAACAAAAATGATGCATATTGCGCTGATGCGCGAGCCTACGAGTTCTACATTTGAATACATACCTGACACGGTGTCTGTGTTCACGCAGTGACGATGATAGTGAACTTATTTATGGTAAAGTGCCTAGACCTTGTCGCGCTGCGTACCGTATCACTGGTATCCGATTGGCTGGTCACCAAAACGACAATAGTTCCCGCCGTGTTGAGGTCGTCGTCGTTGACGGTCGTGTTCTGGACTTTCAAGTCTAGAGACGTAGTAGGTGGGTAAGGAAATGGCAGCGATGTGGCAAAGGCCGCCATGATTATTTCAAAGCCTTAAGGTTCACTAGTTGGGGACCTCACCAGTCACCAACATAATTTACGTCACACGCACAGTACTAGTATTGATATTTACCCGAACAGTACTCGATACTGGCACTCGAGCTGTCCTCAGGCCATGGCCTTTTAATTTTTCAAGATATAATTCGCCTGGTACAGAGTTGCGTAAAATAAAGATGCCAGGAATGGCACTTTTGAGCGTTTATCGACCATTTCGTTCCTTTAATTTGGCAGACGTGAGAGTCGGTGACATCCTATAACAGTGCATGTAGCTTTTTTGCCGGCCGTGTCCAATTGATACTATGTAGGGAACAGTACTATTACATATCTTTCCTTCTTGAAAATCAGGGTGCTTGCCTCAATGCCTGCTCAAAGTCCGCGATGATGTCGTTAATGTGTTCGATGCCCACGGACACCTGCCCAACAATCAGTCAAATTTGAACATTTCCATCAGAAGCAGCGCGCACCCGGATCAAATCAGGCGTGACCCCTGAAGACAGCTGCTCCTCATCACTGAGCTGTTGGTGCGTCGTCGACGCAGGGTGGATGACAAGGGTCTTGGCATCACCCACGTTTGCGAGATGACTAGCCAGTTTCAGGCCATCGACAACCGTGCTTGCCACGCTGACGTCGCCCCTGGCGCCGAAGCTGAGAACACCGCCAAAGGCGTTTGGGCGGAGGAGCTTCTTCGCCCTCTCGTGATAGGGGTGACTCTCTAGACCAAGATAAGAAACCCACGCGACCTTCTCGTGTTTTGACAGCCACCTAAAAACAATAAAAGTTTCCTCATGGATCAGTGCATGACGACTTACTGAGCAAGCGCTAAAGCGTTTTCGGAGTGTCTCTGAGCCCTCAAGCTAAGCGTTTCAATACCTTGGATCAGCAAGAATGCGGCGAATGGGTTCAGGGCCGGACCCAAATCACGGAGGAGCTCGACACGAAGTTTGACAGCAAAAGCGACAGCACCAAATGTGTCGTGAAAGATCAGGCCATGGTATGACTCGGAGGGAGAAGTGAACGACGGGAACTTGCCGGAGCGTGCCCAGTTGAATTTGCCTGACAGAAAAAATGAGATATGCAGATTGAAAGCATCGTGAAGTAAACGTACCTGAATCGATGACAACACCTGCAATCGTCGTTCCATGGCCTCCGATCCACTTGGTTGCACTGTGCACTGATGACCATCCATATGAGCCGCGGATCACCTACGTGAAGGATATGCTCACCAACAATGTCTGCACCCAAATCGATGGGTCGGATGAGGTACCCTCCAATTCCAAACGTATTGTCCACGATTAAGGGGATGCCGTGATCATGTGCAACCTGTTGACTTAACATGAGCAGCGTTCCATTGACAATGATTAGCATGCGCACTTTCGCCAACTCGGGAATGGGGGCAACATTGTACTTTGGGTTACCAATGCTCTCGACGTAAATTGCCTTCGTGTTCTCATCGATTGCTGCTGCGAAAAGCGCTGGGTCATCGCCATTCACGAACTTCACGCCGATACCAAACTTTTTGAACGTTACTGCACATCGCATGGGTCACGATACGGTAGTAAGACGCTGACAAACGAACCTTTGAACTGGTTGTATGTCTTCAAGCGACCTCATTAGTTAAAACAACCTCTCGACTCCCCGAAATGATAGGCTCACCCCTCCGTATAGATACGATCTGTTGCCAAGATGTCAATCGCGAATCTAGACCTGAAAGACTGGGCCTCACGTTGAAACGATGTTGTCACCTGCACTGGCTATCGTGGATATGGTAAGGAATTGCGCAGACTGACCGGAGGCTGTTGCGACGGCGGCAGCGCCACCTTCAAGGGCAGCCATTCGAGTCTCGAAGACATCCTATATGGATAGAGGTAGGTACTTGGCTGCAGAGGAGGATCAATGAAAGGATCACGTACGACAGTGGGGTTGCCAATACGGGAATATATGTGTCCAAAGGCCCTGTATGATGTCCCATCAGGTTCAATTCGCCTTCCTCGATGAAACTAACTTGAGGCTGCAAAGATCCGCGCCATGCTGAAGTTATGATGAGCCCCTAATCAATCTTGGTGGAAAATGACTGACTTGAAAGTTGTTAAAGACGAAACTTGTTGAGGCGTATATAGGAACTGCGCGAGCGTTGGTTGTAGGGTCAGGAACTTGACCAGCATGCAACTGCAGCGTCTCGAATTCCTGAGGCCTTTGACCAAAAGTTAGCCACTGCGAAAAACCTTGGAATGAGAAATGTAACTCACTTGTTTGCCTGAGCCATCACAATTCGAGGTTAGAATGGGAGATAAGATAAGTGGGTTTGCGTGCAGACTCCGACTACCCTGCTATAAATATAAATATGATATTCAAGGTTCTGAGTATCAGTGGTACAGCGTCACAAACATTGTTCAACTATGAAATGAAGCCTTACGGAAAGTCTAGGTCGAGTCTGAGGGTGTGCCAGCCGCCCGCCTAGATTCTAAGGGCGTTTAATTCTCAATCCAAGAGGCTCAGAAACACACGCGAGAGAATGGGTTTGCCACATGCACGCGCTCACTGGAGGCTGCACAGCAATGCGCATTAGGTATCAGAATTTGCGGGATGTCGCCAGTGTCAACAGTATTGAGAACGGTACTATTGGTCACCCAGAGCTCCTTACTACTGTATGGACAACTAAAGTACATCGCACGCAAAGAGAACGATGCAGGCGGCAGCGGGAGGAAGAAAACAATGAGGGAGCTGTGAGTAGATCGCTGTTGTAGGAAAAGACTTATAATCTTACTTAATCAACTTGGTCGTATTTGTTTCCTCTCATCCATCCATCACTCACCTGGTAAATTTTGAGCGATTTCGTTCCTCAGATCAGTGAGAGTCGGTAAGGCTCTATAACAGTGCATGTAACTTTTGTGGCGACCGTGTCCAATTGATACTACGTAGGGAACAGTACTATTACATATCTCTTTCCTTCTTGAAAATCAGGGTGCCTGGCTCAAAGCCTGCTCAAAGTCCGCGATGATGTCGTTAATGTGTTCGATGCCCACGGACACCTGCCCAGATAATCAGTCAAATTTGAACATATCCATCAGAAGCAACACGCACCCGGATCAAGTCAGGCGTGACCCCTGAAGACAGCTGCTCCTCGTCACTCAGCTGTTGGTGCGTCGTCGACGCAGGGTGAATGACAAGAGTCTTGGCATCACCGACATTTGCGAGATTACTAGCCAATTTCAAGCCGTCGACAACCGTGCTTGCCACGCTAACGTCGCCCTTGACGCCGAAGCTGAGAACACCGCCAAAGGCGTTTGGGCGGAGAAGCTGCTTCGCCCTTTGGTGATACGGGTGACTCTCTAGGCCAAGATAGGAAACCCATGCGACTTTCTCATGTCTTGACAGCCACCTAAAAACAATAAAAGTTTACGCACGGATCAGTGCATGACAACTTACTGAGCAAGCGCTAAAGCATTTTCGGAGTGCCTCTGAGCCCTCAAGCTAAGCGTTTCAATACCTTGGATGAGTAAGAATGCGGCGAATGGGTTCAAGGCTGGTCCCAAATCACGGAGGAGTTCGACGCGAAGCTTGATAGCGAAAGCGACAGCACCAAATGTGTCGTGAAATATCAGGCCATGGTATCCCTCGGAGGGAGAAGTGAACGACGGGAACTTGCCGGAGCGTGCCCAGTTGAATTTGCCTGGCAGAAAAAATGAGATATGCAGATTGAAAGCATCGTGAAGTAAACGCACCCGAATCGATGACAACACCTGCAATCGTCGTTCCATGGCCTCCGATCCACTTGGTTGCACTGTGCACTGATGACCATACAGATGAGCCGCGGATCACCTACGTAAGAGATCTGCTCACCAACAATGTCTGCGCCCAAATCGATGGGTTTGATGAGGTATCCTCCAATTCCAAACGTATTGTCCACGATTAAGGGGATGCCGTGATCATGTGCAACCTGTTGAATTAACATGAGCAGCGGTCCATTGACAATGATTAGCATGCGCACTTTCGCCAGCTCAGGAATGGGCGCAACGTTGTACTTTGGGTTACCAATGCTCTCGACGTAAATTGCCTTCGTGTTCTCATCGATTGCTGCTGCAAACAGCGCCGCATCATCGCCATCCACGAACTTCACGCCGATACCAAACTTTTTGAACGTTACTGCGCACCGCATGGGTCATGATACTACTAAGACACTGACAAACGAACCTTTGAACTGGTTGTATGTCTTCAAGCGACGTCATTAGTTAAAGCAATCCCTCGACTCCTGAAAATAATAGACTTACCCCTCCGTAGAGATATGATCTGTTGCCGAGATGTCAATCGGGGATCTGGACCTGAAAGATTGGACCTTACGTTGAAACGATGTTGTCACCTGCACTGGCTATCGTGGAAATAGCAAGGAATTGCGCAGACTGACCGGAGGCTGTTGCGACGGCTGCAACACCACCTTCAAGGGCAGCCATTCGAGTCTCGAAGACATCCTATATGAATAGAAGTACTTGGCTGTAGAGGAGGCTTGATGAAGGAATCACGTACGACAGTGGGGTTGCCAATACGAGAATAAATGTGTCCAAAGGCCCTATATAATGTTCCGTTGAGTTCAATTCGCTTGTCATACTCGATGAAACTGACTTGAGGCCGAAAAGCTCTGCGCCATGCTAAAGTCATGATGAGCCCCTAAATCAAATCTTGGTGCAAAGTGACGAACGTTAGAGTCGTTAAAGACGAAGCTCGTGGAGGCGTAAATAGGAACTGCGCGAGCATTGGTTGTAGGATCAGGAATTTGACCAGCATGCAACTGCAGCGTCTCGAATTCCTGGGGCCTTTGAACAAAATTCAACCACTGAGAAAGACTTTGAAATGAGACAGGCACTCACTTGTTTGCTTGAGCCATCACAATTTGATGTTGGAATGGGAGATAAGTGGGTTTGCGTGCAGACTCCGACTGCCCCACTATAAATATGATATTCAAGGTTCTGGTGGTACAGAATGTGTCCGAAACATAGATAGGAATGACGATCAATCACGCAAGTACATTACTACATTACGAGTTCAAGCTCAGCGCTCAAGTATAACCCTGTTTAATCAGCTTTACATGGCCGAGGAATTAAGACAGCATGTGAGAGAGAATTTGGATCATTGGAGCTACACAGTGGAAGACAACGGACCGATAGGCACGGAAGCTGTGGAACTCTGAGTCTTGTGACGGAGTTTCAACAATCTCTACTCCCAAGGTCGGTAGCTCCCAGTCCAACTCGAGTTCAGGCCAGGCCCGGGCAAGCTCATCAATTACTATCAAATAGCAGAGCCCTGACATCGGTGCGACTTCCTTGGCTTCTAGAAGCTGTTCAGGAGAGATGGATCTTTTTTTGTCTGACTTCTGTTGGAATGCCAAGTTCTCCCATCGGAGGAGATGTCTGTATTTTGACGGAAGTTTATAATGAGGATGACAAGACCCACGTATGTATCCATAGTACATACCAATCATATTCCCTCCAGCTACACTGATCACGTCCATTGGCAGGATATGATATAGCGAAAAACTTGGCGTGATTTGCAGAGGCAGAGAGGTTTCAGACGTTGCCATAGGCGCTGCCGCTATGTACACTCACGCGCGGCCCTTTCCGCTTGACGTGATACACATAGCTTGGGCACAACCACCCGTGGCGCCAATATGATGCTTCTGAACCATATTTTAACGTTAACCGAGAATATTGTTCAACCCGCCGCTCTATCCACGTCTTACAGTCGTTTGCATAATGGTTTAGACAACCAAACTAGGCTGCTGATATGTTTGGCTGTGTTTCTGGTACAAACATGTTACATGTGTCACGCTAATACCGCGTTCAGGACTATCGAAGCCGTCGTCACTGAACGTTGAACGAAGGACGATGCAGGGCGCTGAGCGCTGTTGCTCATGACCGTGTACTGTCCACGGAAGCCATCTCTATGAGTAGCGCAGCAATTTTGACCCGTGTTTACCTCTGGTCCGTCTTTAAGCTTCAAGTTGTGTGTCTGAATCCCCAATCTAGCCTGCCGTGCAGGGACAATTTCAAGTTCGTAAACCGAGATAGGTATGTGCGTTTCATGATACCAGACGATAACACGTTCACGCAGCTGCGTAGACATTGCTGCAGGCATCGTCGAGGATGTGAAATGGCGGAACAGCGTGACAGTGTCACACTTTGGTCCTGTTAAACAGAAGCAAATACAGCACGAAATCACTCGGTTTGTCTAAACCATTATGCAAACGACTGTAGTAATGTGCCGCTTCGTCAACTCCGGCCCAGCCGCTTTAATTCAAGTGGCTAATACTGCGGCATGCCCTACCTCTTCGCGAAGCAACCTCCTCCTGATAAAGTGTCCATGTCCTGGATGTCCTCCAAACTTCTTTCTGACAAGCGAACATTATGGGCTAATACATAGGCAGAGCCCTTGTTATGGATAAGTTTTCCTGAAGCACACGCTGACGCTAGCCTCTTATATCAACCCGGAAGATTTTCCACCGCACCGTACATAGACTAACATGCAAAAGGTGTCTTCACCTCCTGATCCCGCACCCGACCTCCTTCTCAATGTGTAAGTAGCAAGCTAGGTTGGGTCGAGAGCAGTACTCATGGAGTTACAGGGATATGATCTGGCAGGATATCGCGAGCGAAGAACTTTTCGTGTCCACCGAGGGACTCAGGCCTCGCTAAGAAGACGTGGGTGCTAACTGATCAGCATGTTACACTGAATATCTGACTACATTGTCTCAAAGATCCAATACCATCGATGTCTCTCCAGGGTCTACTGGTGTGGAAGAAAACGACCAAGATACCGTTAATTCGAAGTTCTGAACGACATACAAGAAAGTTTCGGACGAGTATGATGGCGACTTCTTGGCCCAGATGAATGATGATATGGGCGTTATCCTCACTTTTGTGCGTTCGTTTCAATGTGTTTCAATGCCAATCTAACAAGGTGCATCAGGCTGGTCTACTCTCAGCTGTCAACTCTTCATTCATCGGCAGCATGCAACCTGACCCTGGAGATACTTCAAATGTCCTCCTATTAAAGTTGATTCAAATTACTGCCAACCCAAACTCCGTACACGATATCAGCCATCTCTCCGCATCGGAATGTTATTCCTCTTTGACTGCTTGCATGCAAACTTTCGCTTATGCTAGCTTCGTGTTCAGTGTCTTGGCTGCGTCAGGGGCTGTCTTAGGAAAGCAATGGCTTAACTCGTACAAGGCAGCCCGGGGAAGGGGATCTTTGGAGGAGCGCTGCACACAAAGGCAGATGAAGCTGGATGGGCTAGAACAATTTCATCTGCGGACTCTCTTGCAGGCATTCCTTGTGTTCCTACAAATTGCACTACTGCTCTTCAACGTCTCGCTATGCATCAAGACGTGGACCGAGGTCATGATATCTGGTTGCATGATCTGCGGCACAGCTTCCGGGATTGTCTTCTACTTGTGGACTACGGTTGTCTCAGTGCGGTTTCCCAACAGTCCTTCCTGGACACCGGGCTCAAAACCAGTTGGAGCTATTGGGAAAATATTCACCGGATTGACTTCGCCTCCTGACATATCCGGTAAATCGTCTGCCATACGCTGGATAATCGAGACATCAACCAACCTGGAATATCTCGAGGCTGCCGCTGCGATGGTACATCTCGCTCAGTGGTCGCGGGATCTTGATGCTTCAGCAGTATAAAAACGCCTACGTGATAACTTCGGAGCATGCTGTAAGAAGGAGGCGCTCTATGTGACGTATGGTAAGGCCATGGCCAATCTCTGCAGTCAGTCGGTGAAGATCGACCCAAGCCTTAGCAAATTTAGCTGGGACTACTGGGAGGCAGGAGTCGTTTCATTCGCGATGCATTCATGGATGCCTACCGTCAGATGACACAAGACGACAACGACGCTCCACATCAGGCCAATGTACGCACCGCTCTGAGAACAGTGGTTGTCCATGGACTAGAGCAAAGATTTTCACTTCCGGATAGCGAGGAATTAACTTGGAAAGGTGTCCTGCAGTGGTCTCACAGTAACGGGGATAAACCCCACCCTGGAAAATTCGACTGGCTCGTTGATTATCTGGCGGATAAAGTGGACGACAACCATGAATCGGAAGGAGATGCTTTGCTTGCATTGAGCGCCACGCATGGACTATGGAGCTCTCCCAAGCAACGTCTATCAATGTGCTCATCCGTTGTATGGACGAAGATAGCGACGACGACAAATATAAACCCTCCCGAGTCCGGTCGGCGGTATGCCGCACTAAGACTTGTTTCGGACACTCGAAAAGAACTTGCGGCTATTACAGACGACTCGATGCCACAGGATGTCAATACAAATCTCCTGGATTCGCTTTGTCGCACTCTTTTCGCTGCCGTATGTCCAAATCATCAGACAAAGAGTCCGACACCCCTTTCCACGAGGAACGAAACGGCCGCTACATCAGCCTCGTCTTTTGCTTGGCAAAGAACGGGAGGTTGCGTCAATGTCTGATCCGTCACCGGTGTATTGATCTAGTTGACAAAGCTAATCAGAGGAAGAGCTGGATTCCGAAACCCCATCCTTCTTAAACCTGCCTTCCAGGACTCGATCATCGGGAGCATCAATCCTACATGCAAGAATGTCATTTTCACCTCTACCGAGAAGATGTCGCTCAGACTATTGATCAATAAAACATGGCACGCTCACATTGATACGGACGATGACGACTATGTCGATGCAATACTAGTATGTACGGAAAGCTAAATGCGAACTATTAACGCTGTGTAAAATTTAGCTGAGGGAATGTATGTAGATATGCCAGTGGGTATTGATACATAGATGAATTGTGAAGTCCGGCGCCAGATGTGGAGGTGAAGCGAAAAAGTATGGTCACCACTGGACTGCAGCACTAGCGCAGCTATAATAAATTCAGCAGCCTGAAACCTGGTTCACCCATGTTGAGTCGGACGTCCTGGGAGGTCCGTAGGCAGAGATCTTGCTGACTGACGCGTGGGACACGCGTCACGCGGCCGCAGCAGTTAAGACCTTCGGTCGCTGTCGTAGTCAACAAGCCGCAGACTAAGTGTTGTTTAGTGCTGATAGGCTGTGTCCGTTAATCCCGGTGTCACTGCCTGATTCGCCACTAACCTTTCTAAAGAAATCGTTACCGCTCTATCTCGATCATGCGGTGTCATCGCAAACTCGGAGTCTCTGATTGCGGTTTCACATAAATACCAGGCCAGAGGCAGTCACTTCACTATCAACTTCATCATGGTCAACACAATTCCTCCCGCCAATCAAATCCCTGTTTCACCATCCTCTGCTGAGGTTCTGGCACGCCTCTTTCCTACACCAGCGTACCCTCCATCAGTCCTTGCACCAGCCCGTCTACCAAATGCCGGTCCAGAACCAACTGCTGCACTGCTGAAGACCCTCAAAGATAATCACGAGCGCAGCCATGTCTTCTTCAACCACTACAGTTTTCACAAGTATGTGCTTATAAAATGACATAGCAAAACAACCTTGACACTCCATTCAGCCATGCAGCCCACCACTTGTTAGCCATTTGGGCCCTTGGCGCATCTGGACCTTTGATCACAGCTGCATATGAGGACACTCACCTTGACCATATGCGCGATGCCTTCCAGGCACCTGACCGTGTAGTAATATCAGATGACAACTTCCATGACTACCTCGGCGACGAAAAGTAAGCCTGAATGCTTCCTACATCTCTGTCGAAATAACTCACAAACGCGACCCAGTTATTATAATGCATACCTGGACTATTACCACAAAGTAGTTCTCGCCCCGGGTGCCACCATATCAAGCACCCTTGAAAAGTACATTTTCTCTTCAGAGTACAATATCAACGATTCTCTCGCATCGGGAAAACAGCAGCCTGAAATGCTTAACCGTTTTGTGGAAATTCTCATCCACCCCCTTATTCACACCGGCTACGGTGCAGAATTCGGACTTCCTGGTATGCTGGCTGAAGGTCTCGCTCAGGCGAGCGTTCATCCTGCGCGAGCAACCGTCTTAGTCTCTCGTTTACTTTTCCCTGGAAACCCGGACTCTCAGTACAGGCCCAAATCGCACGTGCATGCGGTCTCAATCCTCTCGCAGATGCTTGTCGATAGCCGTTTCTGGACGCGTATCCTCGAAAAGCATGAATTCGAGGCTATGCTCGTGTCGCATGGCGAGCTCATCAACTCATACGCAGAGATGTGGACATGCGAGATCAACAGCCAGGAAGATTTCAATCGCCACCTCGAGGAGCTTGTATGGGCAAGCACTTTGATGTACGGCGTCGGTAGCTGGGACGGCGAGGACAAGGAGTACCGCGCAGATTTCTTCACCATGCACATCGTCACTTCATGCCTCTTCCTCCCGTCTCTTTGTGCCCACCTTTCATACCGAAGCCAGTCTCTCCTCCTACGTGCACACTTCCTCGCAGGCATCACCTGGTGGCTCGTTCGTGGACGCCCTGCTCTCCCCCTGCGCAAGTTCTTCGCCGCACCACTTGCGCCCCTCCCTTCCCCAGCGCACTTCAAGTACCCGACGACGTTCCCTGGCGTTCTACCCCAGCCAGCAGCATGTACACTACTCGGCGGGGACAGTCCACATGCGGTGACGCCCAACGTATGGTACCCCCTTCTACAGAACACAATCGTACACCCAAATGAGCATCTCTGCAAGTGCCAGCGTGCGCTTGCGCACTTTGCCATACTGTACGGACACCGCGAGGCCGGCTTCATGTCGGAGGCACTGTTCTCAAGTCCGGCGATCAGTTGTCCTGACACACCACTGTTACCTGGTGGCCTTGAACTCGCAGAGGATGAGCGTAAGGCGCTCGAAGCTCCAGAATGGGAGTTCCTTGATGGGAGCATATTCTTGCGCGTAGCTTGGTTGACTGGCGCTGCCCTTGGATGGGTGAGGGATGGCGAACCGAACACAGGTATCTGGGATTACCAGGAGTTTGAAAGAGTGGCTTTGGAGAGAGATGAGCTTGAAGCCAAGATAAATGCATAGGCGATGGGGGCATGTATCCGAAGTAACCGGTTTCTGTTTGTTTAACTCCCATCTCAGCTGATCATATACACGTAATTACTTATAACATATGCAGAATCCCTGATATCTGGTCAAGTCTTTGGGATCTGTGACACCCGGACGCTACTTCGGGGTGACTGGTCACGTGAATAAACGTCACCGATGAAATCAACTGGTATAAGCCCCTTTCCCGTTTCTAGCACTAACTACGATGTCCTTTGAACTCGACACTACCGCTCACAGACCATTCCATCGACCTGGTAACGAACCTTTTCAACACCCAGTTGGACATATGCATGCTCACGGTCTAACGCAATATTCTCCTAAGGCAGCGGAAGCGTTTTCGTTCCCTTCCAAGCCTGAGTCAAAGCACAGTATGTCACCTCTTTTGTTCCAGACCCCGCAACCGCCTCTATCTTCCACATGCCCCCAGCGCTGGCCAGGAATCGATGCAGAAAGCACCAAGGTGCTTTTGAAAGTGCTAGAGGACAACCATTCGAGGTGGCATATATTCTTCAATTACAAGGGATTTCATAAGTGCGCTCCGTTCCAAGCGTATATGTATTTTGAGCACTAACTTTGTTGTGAAGCCATGCGGCCCATCACCTTCTCGCGATTTGGGCGATGGGCGCAAGCGCCAAGATCATATTTTCTGCTTATGAAACTCATTGCGTGTATCAGCGACCTGCGTTTGACTCACCAAGCCGTATCACACGCCATAATTTCAATGAGCACCTTGGCGACGAACGGTTAGTGATGTTCAACAGCATCGTTTGTTAATTACTGAATTTATCCAAGCTTTTATTCAGCTTACTTGGAATTTTTTGTTCTTGAACTCGGGAAGAAAGGGTTTGCTCGCACCTTCGAGGAATTTGTATTTGCTCCTTCTGCCAATTACCTAGCAGAACCACCTCCGGAAGGTAATGGTCATCCGGAGATGCTGTCTCGCTTCATTGGTGGATTGCTCCACCCTCTGATTCACACCGGTTATGGCGCAGAGTTTGGATTACTAGGCATGTCGGCAGAAGGTAGAGTGACATTTCTTTCACGGATTGTGCTGGTTCTTACCTGCAGAAAGGTCTGGCTATGGCTGCTGTACATCCTGCGAAGATGCATGCGCTTCTTCCGCCTTCGGATTTCAGTTCTCCTTTGAAATCTGGAACCATGCATGCTCTATCAATTCTCGCACTTGTCGCTAAGGATGAACGATTTGAGCACATCAAAATGATGGACGATTTGGACATGCTTACGATGACTGTCTCATCTTACGACGAGGCACTTCGAGCGTACGCTCAAATGTGGGAATTCGATGTAGCAAATAAGGAGGGCGTCGCAAAAGCGGTAGAGGAACTTGCTTGGTTTAACTCGATAATTTATGGAGTAGGGGGCATAGCTAAGGATACGTTCAGCGCCGATTTCTTCCTGATGCATCTTGTCACTTCTACCCTTTTTTTCCCGTCCCTCGTAACTTCGCTCTATCAAAATCCCCGTGCCCAAGCATTGCTGCTGCGTTCCTTTTTCGCAGTGAGCCTGGCGCGCTACTTATCGCGGGGACGCCCGACCCTCGATATCGCCAAGTTTTACAGGGACACTTCACGGCTTCTGCCTTCCAGTGGTCTGGACGTCATTCCGGGTCCGCAGCCTTCACCTTTCGAGGACACACTTCCCGACAAGAATTCTCCTGAAGCGCGGACGCCAAATTCCTGGCTATCCATAATACAGACTACGCTCGTGCACCCTAACGAGCATTTGTGCAAGGTAGAGCGGGCACTCGCGCATTTTGCATCATTGTACGGCTTGCGAGGACAGGGATGGTTCACCACCCGCAAACAAGCGAGCGTAGCCACAGATAACAGTAAGCTCGAAGATGTTGAGCGCGACATGGGACTTGGAAAGTTGGATGGAACGTTGTTCCTTCGCGTGGCTATGCTTACTGCGGACACGCTTGGATGGATGAGAGAGGGCCAGCGCGAGGAGGGGTGGGATTATGAAGGATTCTATGACAAGTGAGGCGAGGACGTGAAACACTTTGGAATTGTAGTGTACGATACTGGTACAAGGGTGAGTGCTATGTCTTGTTATTCTGAACTTCCAGGTGCAAATAATACGTGTGTAATGTTGTACATGTGCTAATATATAATGCGTGCAAATAATCGAGGGAAAAAATATTGTATCATGCATGCCGTGATGATTCGGAAGAATACATGCAGCAACCCGAAATAGCCGCCAACTCTTGTTTGATTTGGGTCATGGTGGGTCGCAAGAACGGTACTGGGCTCCAACACCTATCAAGGAGTTTCCGGAAGTGGTCCACCTCCTTCTCCGGAAGTTGGAGTTTCATAGCAGTGCATCCACGGGAGGGCTTCACGCCCCTCATGATGTCGAAGATGACTGCAGTATCGTTACTTCTATGCGAGAAAGGAAGTGAACCGGTTGCGACCTGCAGGACATTGTCAACGAACGGAGACAAACAGACAGATGGACGAGCCAACCTCGAGACAAACGCATGCAAAAGCGTATACATCGCTGCTAGTGGATATCGGAGGCGGCTCAGCATCATCATCATTGGTGAGCGCTTCGATGAGTTCAGGCGCCATCCAACGAGTTGAACCAGCGAAGAGCGATGTTGCGAAACGACTGTTCCGCATGCTGGGCTCGGATTCAAGGACCTCTTCGATGACATTTGACAAACCAAAGTCTGTCAAGAGAGCTTGACCATCGTCGCCGATAAGGACATTGGACTAGAATCCAAAGCGTAAATTTCGAGTCCGAAGAACATGGATGAAGATAAACTTACGCCTTTGAGGTCGCGGTGGATAACGACTGGCTGGCAGTTGTGCAAATAGCTGACTGCCGAAGCTATTTGCTGGATCTGTCACACCTCGTGTAAGGGGATATTGTGTCACCTGTCTACCACCTGACTTACCAATGCAAATCGATCTGCTTCGGGATTCGTTTCCAGATAACGCGTCAATGTACCGTTATTGCACCAAGGGGAGACCATAGCTATGGAGTTAGGAGACTGGGCAACGCCGTAGAGCTGCGCAATATTTGAGTGACGCAGGCGGTGCCAGGCAACAACCTCTGATTTAAGTCGCTGTCAGGCTTCATTAATGCGCTAGTAAACTAATTTGGAAATGTGCACGCACCAGCATCAGCTTCTCCTTGATTTCGTCTGTCACGTGCATGTACTGGCGAAGGTATTTGAGTGCGACCTATCAATCCACTACTAAGATACTAAATTGGGAAGAAGACAAATTGCTTCTTACTGGTCGTGTCCCATGGTGGGAATGTGTCCAGATTCCCTTCCAAACGTCGGCGAAAGAGCCGCCAGATACAGGTGCGTCGCCTACTTTTTCAACCTCGTCTGTGAGGTCAACAAGTAACACACTGCCTTTCACGACCAGAGTCTTCGTCAATTGCTCTAACGTTGCCTTTTGCCTAGCACGTTGCTTCAGCCGCGAGTAGTCCAGGTGCTCGGTCACCCAACGAAAGCTATCGTAATGCGCAATAGCTTGGGTGATAGAAGTGAGGGAAGAGAAGTACAACCGGGCTGGGTGTTGCTGGAGAAGGGAAGCGTTACGAAGGTGCACGTCGGCCGGTGACTCAATGTCGACGTCAATCCAAGCAGCAGCGGCTCCCATAACTTGGTTTCCTACGCTTGAACCATGCGGCTGAGGCTCCTCGCGTTGGGTGCCGAGCACGTAGAGAGCAATAGTAGGCATGATTGGGAATATCAGATGAGCCGATGAGCTAGTGAAGCCACGTGTTCAACATGGGCGAATATATAACGGTTTCTTAGACTCACGGATCACCAGCAAACTCCTCATCGAGGGTGGCGAAGCATGAATCAGGGAGCACAAACTGTTGACCTTCGAACGCCAGACCTATACAGATCTCGGCATCGCAGAACTTCCAGCAGTTAAGACCCTCGAAGTGACGGAAAACCTTCTTGTCGGTGTTCTCGTGCTGCAGGAAAGCATGGAAACCCCCCAACGTAGCACGTCTCCGAACCCGATGCCATGCATGTCTAGCGTTAACAACCGCACCACTGCCAGTGATGACACGTGTCGTCAAGCTGGCAACCGTCTCCGCGTACTTGTCGCTGTTTCGATACCGTAAGAATACGAAGTACCGGAGCAATGCGTCTCGGGAGTGTCTTGAAATCGGCAGCTCGAGCCTCGTGTTCGGTCGTGATTCCCCAGAGTGTGAAGAGCGGATCTTTGATATCAATTCACTAAGGATCCGCTCCACTTCATTTTCCAGACGGGTAAAGGCCTGTTCCGCGGTGCGCAAGACAGACCGGCAACCTTCATCCAAAGATGGGATGTTAAAATTATGGAAGATTGTCTGAACTTGCTCGGGAACACGACGCGTTTCAGTGAGTTCGTTGTCGTAGACGTCATATGCATGGACACGGTGATCGTCGAGGGTGTGCTTCAATGGATCGCTATGTATGTACCTCCTGTTAACAACAAACTGGGGGTCATCGATGAATCACTCACGCATCAGACAACCAAAACCGCCAGAAGAACTGGGGAACGTAAGGTGTCACTCCGATAGTTTCATTGGGGATCTGTATCAAAGAGATCATCAGATCTCTGATCAGTGAGAAAGGTGCACTTCATACCATTGAACTACGCTAGTCAGGGAATTTTACAGGAATCACTCAACCGCCCAGCAGTGACAAGGTGCCCCAAAGGTTGGAGGTTGTCCACACAAACAGCCAGGTTTGTGTAAGGGCTGCTCTTCAAGGTAAACGGCCGTCGAGTCAACCGTGGACCGTCCCAGACCGTCTCTTGTGGGCGAGTAAGTGCAAGAGAAGTATTGCTGTGCATGGTGGAGTGTGTCATATTTAAATAAACGTCTTGACGTGAGCCCTCAGCCATGCAGCATAGGCGCTGAGTAGGAAATTACGCGTGATCATGATCTTGACACAAAATGCGGGGAATAGTATGCGGTGCCATTCGACGTGGCCGTACTTACTGGCACTTAGTCGAGAGTCACCGTAGCTAAAACTGATATGATTACGTACAGCCTAAGTGGAGCACCGGCTAGTACCGGAAGCCTAACCATTACTTGGGTTCCGATATTGATGTGGAAAACCAGTTCAGCCAAGTTCATCAGAACTCTTCGGAAGTCCCTGAAGCTCCCAGGGCACACAAAGCTATACCTAGTACTTCAAGTTTCTTGTGGGCAAAGTGGTCCTTCTCTAGCATAACAAATGCTTTTCGAAATTGAGTACCAAACCAGATTTGAACTCTGTAATTCGGCAATACCACCCGTGACCAGGTTGTGTAGACGTCATCAGACAGTTATGAATGAAAATTGAGCTAGTAAACTTGTAGTAAATCACGCATAATAGTACATACACACGGTGGCCGCATACTCCATACTTGGAAGAAAAATATCAAAAAACGTGCTCGCTAAGGCTTATTGCTGTACGACAGCGTGTGTTGGGGAAGTCGTCGACGGAGCGCCCGCTTAATCGATTGTGCAGTGGTGCTATTGCGGAGGACCCTACCCTCCATCCGAGCCACAGAAGACAGACGAACCCCGCGTAGCACATGATGTCATCATGGTCTCGGGACCAATCGCGACGTGGAGAGGCCGTAGAACGGATCATCAGAGAAGGCGTTGAACCTATAGTGTTGACTTTCCAGGGTATCTGGCATGCATGGAAGCGTAGGGGTACGGGTCAGTGGCATGGAGCCCACATGACTGCGTGCATCTTCAGAATGTCTTTCATTATTGAGGGCCTCACACGGCGAAATGTCGTCACGAGCATCATCGGACATATCGTCGAAGGCGGAGGAATCCCCTCGCGAGGTATCGTCTGCAATGCCATCATGATAGCTGCAAGGTGAAGTCGTAAGTGGTCAAGCGCCTCTTTGCATGAAGAGGCACTGACCGGGACTTTTGACGCTCCTGTATGACTCGTGGCTTCACTTTGCGTACTGCTTCGTTGATATACCACATTGCAACAACAGTCACCAGAAGTGTGATGACACCAACTACATCAGCAATAATCTTCCTAGTGGAACCGGTAGATGCTGTGAAGTATGTGAGCAGGTGCGATATAATGGACAAAACAGGTAACGACTCACAGTTTGGGTCACTCTCAAGCATTGCACCAATGTAAACAGTAATGAATTGTTTTGGAAGAGAGAGCACAGCCGCCAGCATGAATGTAGATATCCCCATTCCACACACTGAGAATATGGCTGTCGTCACTGAAAATAGCAAATATTAACGAATGACGTATGTGTATAATAGAAACTCACGGTGCCCCGGAATAGCACTGTAACGCGCGACCAACGCGACTTTGAAACCGCGTTCACGGATCACCTTGCACAGGGCGGCATACATGACACTGTCTTTTTGCAACTTATCTCCGCGAGCTTGGCAGAAATGTTTGAAAGTGCTTGAGAAATATATTCAGGGTTTATCATAGAAAGGATTGAGTAAAACTCACTAGAAGTTGGCGACTTCACCTATGAAAGTGCCAGTTGCGGTGATGGCAAAACCAATCATAGCGCCCCAAACAAGCCCGCAGAGGACGGCCAATATCTCGTGGCCAAACAACTGAGAGAGTAAATTACAGTCAACGAGGCAATCCAGTATGAAGGTACACTCACTGGAGGGAATGATATGACAAAGAACATCGCAATTGGGATGAGCCATCCGAATTTCAAGCTATGCAGTTCGGTAAAATAGCATTAGGGAATACATGCTTCAACGTGAAATAGACTCACTCATGAATCTTCTCCACTGCAGGCTGTAAAGCGTGCACTATCCGATCATGGAAGACCACAAAAAGGGAAACCAGGACGATGGTGGCGACAAGGCAAACGCAAGTTACTGGAACAATGCGGATCATTCCATAAGACTGTGAACTGTAGGACAGACTATATTGAATGCACACCTATTCTGCGCCATGTCCATGGTCGTTTCCAGATCAAAAGCCCCTTCCAGTCGAAGAATGCCTCTTCAAACCCTGCTTCGCTGAGACTCGAGCCGGGTTGTCTTTTTGGGACAAGCGGGTCTGTGTCGCGGCGTCCATGAATTTCCTCATTATTGCGCTGGACTCGGATTCTCGCAGGCATAAATTTGGAAGATCGACGGAGGGTAGCTCTCCTTATGAGCTCGATGAGCTCATCCCGAGAACCAGCCAGCTCATCACCATCCAACAATGTACAAACGCATGCATGGTTTACGCTAGCCACACCGAACGATTGCAAAACTTCCCAATGCTCGCCCCACCACTCGCTCCAAGGCCTTGACGAGCACCTGTCCATACCCGTGACTACGATGGCAAAGGGAGCAGCACCAATGGTAGATTTGACGGTATTGTAATGACGCAGCTGGGCCTTCACATCCAGTGATCCTTCGATGCAAAGGATAAAGAGAGGAACACGATTTTTGTCGCGCACGAGTTCTTTGACGAAAGACTTCAGGTTTCTGAGAGCCACTTTCGCAGGGACGAGTCCCTCCGAGCCTTCGTTAAGACCGGGAGTATCCCATATTCTATATTTTCTCTCATCGATTGAGAAGAGGTAGCCGTTGTTCGTCGCTGTGCAGCCCATTGCATCGTTTGACGCGGGCGCTTCTTCGCTTGCTAAGAGTATGTTGATAAGGGAGCTCTTTCCTGAGCCCGTCGTTCCAAATATGACAATATCTTGAATCTCATCATCATCCTGAAACATACATTCAGTAAATATGAGTCCTGGAAGTTTGGTTGAGGCATGACAAACCGCATGAAAAGCCACGTTGCCTGTCACAGCTTCGCTTTGAGACTCTTGTGCATGTCTCTTGAAATTCATGATGGTGGATTTACTCGACCAACTCAAACTGCAGCAGACGACTCAGAGGGAAATGTGATGTTGGTAGTGTTAGCTTGAGTGCAAGGAGGGCTATACTCTCGTGCAGGGTAATGCCATACAGCTCAGGCGCCTCGAGGCGCCACATACTGCAGTCTAGTCCAAGGGGTCCAGAGTCTAGATGCGAAACGTGGTGTCTGACACATCAGAAGGCCCACTCTGAATTCAAGGTAGCTCAACTGCGTCTATGACATGACTCCGAATCGAAGACCTATCTTGACCTAACGCGTCTCCTACAGTCGGATTCAAATGTAGAATAGCATGGACTAGCATTGGAACTTGCTAGACTAAAGACAACGACTAGACGGCTTATGCTCGGCGTTTCAAATGCATAAGCATGATGACCTTCTGAAGTGTTGACTCGAAGGTCCAGTTGGGAAGATGCTGTCTTTCCAAAAGGTGGATATCGTTGGGCTGTGGGCATTGATGCGGTGGAGAAATGTGAAAGTAAGCTCAAGTCTGGATTGGGTCGAGTTTACTTTTGAACCAAGGTAAATCTGATTGACTCGCAACTAGCCCAGACCCTGGAATTTCGTCCACATCGCCTAAACACCCTGGGAATATTACGGTGGCAACGAATGCTCCATCACTCTCTACGCCCGTTGAAATTTGAAAGCTCACTAGATGATCATGTTACTGTATGTAGAATCGAATGCAGTGCACACTGTACACCCTGTTCAATGCTCTCGCATCCCTCAAGTTACATCAACTTCAACCTTACTATGTGCATTCTTGGCCACACGTGCATCTGAAGGCATTATTGCTGGTACGGTCAAAATGTTCCCTGGAGTACCTGGTTCTCAGCTCTGGAGTAACGAGTAGCGGGTCGAATGTTTTTTCCTTACCCATTCTCTCAACTCGTAGTATCTTATGCTGGTAAGTCACTACGTTATCATGACAAGGGGATATCCTTGTTGGTATTAGTGACAGTTCACAGGTCCGATGAGCACACTGCCAGTCCTTATCGATTATCTCTGCTCTTGGCTGGTGCATGTAATTCATTTCCGTCTCCTTACATCATCGTCTCATGGGCCCAAGTACTAATATATCTGAACAGCACAATACACATCACACCATTGTTCTTGATCATCAAAGCATGAAGAAAGGACTCACGTCATGAGCGTGTGGTCGTATTACGAAGCTCCGCATGATTCGTGCGACTCATACGACATTAAGCCAGCTAGCAGTTGGAACAAAATTGACTGATTCCACCGAGGAGTTCTGTTCTAGGTATTACAAGCGTCCAGTCGGTCGAGACCCACTGTGCTAGTGCATTAGGTGTGCACATCTGCCACGTATAACCTTACTTGCGAAGGCAAGTGTGATGCAATCTTGGAACGTATTACCTCACCGATCATTTAGTATGTAAATCCAAAGTTCCCAAATGCACTTTAGTTTGATCGAGGGCTTCTGATCATGAAGCTGCTTCTTCGTTCTGATCGTTTCATCGATAACAGTTGATGCGATCAATCAGGATTCTCATTCAAGGAATAGTTATCCAGAACGACCGTTATAAAAGCGCTGTATGATTTGTCTGCGCTAACTCCATACACCCCATCCGGACCATGAACATAGTTAACGACGATCTTGCTTACGAGCCCATTCCCCTTGATCTTTTCCCCTATTTTGCAGGTCCGTAAAGAGAAAATGGGATGAAGATGATGACGTCTCACTCACTGGCCGGTTTTACAGCTGTGTCTTCTGTTGTTGTGGTTTATGATTGGGGTGAGCGCAATAATACTTTCCGAGGGTATCATAACATTGACATATATACGCCATTCAAGCATTAACATTCGGACAAGAGGTTAGTTACAGTGTCATCGTCGCAGCTGTTCCACTAAGAATGCTCCAACAGTTCGAATTGGTCTGGGTAAGCGGAGTCCTACTACTGTATCAGAAGCAGACTGGATAATGCAGTTGATTCGGAGCAGAGGCGACCCTGGTCCTTCATGGCCATTCTTTATATATGTGTACGTTGTCTTATGAACATAGTTGACATGTTGACTACAACACATGCTAGGTGCGCTACATTGGAATACCATACTCTGTGTAAGTAGCGAGACTAACAAGTCGACATTGCACTGTACTAACAAACCACATCTTACGATCAGGATCATCGTATTATGTATGTATCCCTAGATACAGTTAGCTCGTCTATTCTAACTGGCGGCATGTAGCGTATCTCCCAATCTCGGTCACAGACGTAGTGAGTATTCTGTACCGATGCCTCCCATTCCAATCCATTTATTAACTGTACTCCAACACAGGAGTGAGTGATATTTCCCGTTCCTTGTTATGTTGAACATAACGACTGCAACAGCTGTACGTTCATTTAAGGCATTGAATCTATGAATGCACATAAATAAATTTGATTGTCAGGCCTAATTTTTTACTTCATATTGATATGGACGCCTGTCGTCGTCAATGCTATGCTGGGCAGTGAGCTTATCTGCAGTGCCTCGCTGAAACTGACTTGACTGACATATTATGCAAGTCATAATGATGATTCGGATACATGCGATGTATGGACGATCCAAAAAGATGCTCGTCTTTCTCGTTATAGTCTTACTGGTTTCCACAATCTCTTCCGTTTGTTTCACAGCAATCACAGGTAACATTGTCTCAGTGGGTAAGTTTTAATTTCATCGATGAAACCTTCAGGCACATAAGACTCATGGACAAATACTAGATGATTTTTCTAGCTACTATATGTGTTATCCCACATATTCATATTTTGATGAAGGGCAGACGATGAATATGCAAGTTGAGAGTGTTCGTTTGATGTCCACCGCTATATGGGAAATCCTCGCCTTCGTTCTTGCAGTCCGGATTGTCATAAAACACTTTCGAGAGCTGCGATATTCGCCGACAGGACCGACCATTGGTGACTGTTTTATGGTATTAGCCAAAAGTCATACATTTTACTTTGTTGGGTAAGTTCGGTGATTTGAATGTTATTATCTTGCTTCGCTGAAGTTTCGCATATGTTAGATTTCTCGTTGTACTTTGCTTCAGCCTGACCTCAATGTTTACATATGTGCGCCAACGTGCGGCCAAGCATCTGTGTCTGTTCGCTCACCATCGTTTCTACAGTTACCATGGACTGAATCTTGGCAAAACTATTCCGGTGTTTTCCAAATTGCCCAGGAGTTGCAGATGTATGTGCTGGGACCGCGACTAATCCTCAGCATTCGCGAATATAACGCCGAGCTCGTGGCCAGGTCCGACGAGGGAACGGGCATGACGACCATTCATTTCCAGGCTGGCGGGGATGCGTCAACTGGTGGAGATGTTTAGCACCGCGATCCGAATGGTCAACCCCAGTTATTTCGAGTCTTGTTGTGGTATTTATTTGATGATTTGAAGGTTCAAATTAGGTTTGGGAAAACTACTACCAGCCATTTCTTTTATCCTATCGTGGATCCGTTGAGACGGGACCCTATATTGGACATTACCTACTCTAGGTGCTGTGTTTATGTACGGCTGGTGATTTATGTATCGTTTACTCTGGACAATGGTTTCGGCTTGCACGAGGTGCCGGAAAACGGAGCCTGCGGAAGTTTCCGGCACCACGTGTCCCAGCCGTTTTCCTTTCTCCTCCCGGCTACCCAACTACATACATCTCCTCAACGTATCGCTCAAACACCCTTACGCGCTTTCTCGCTCCTGACTTCGTTCTTTTGCCCCCACCCACTTCCCTTGGTATTCCGTTAAAAGACAATAGTTTTATCCATATCCATTCAAGTACATGCTATCATTTAGAAGCAATACAAGGTCCATCTGTGACACGTCCGAACTCGCGACCAGTTGTCCCGCCCTCCCAGCGGCTCCAGCTGCTCGCGTCCCACCCCGAGCTACGCTCGGATCAGCCCAGCCACCATAAGGTCGTGTCACCGAAATCGCAGCGAACCTAGCACAGATGAAGCCGGACGGTCAAGGCCTTCTGCAGGCGCTTGATATGGTTGGTGGCTCTGTTCTCCTTCGGTCACGTTACCTGCTCAGCCACACATGTCTTGTGCGGGACGTAGCGCATTATGATTCTGTTATTTATGAAGATGATCGACAATGTTTAGAATGATTTTTTTGCCATGGGATTCATCTTCTCACCATATGGGACGACATCGAACGGGCTTGTGGCTGGGGTGAACAGATTTGACAAGTCTTTTTCACCTTGGGATACAGTGAACAAACTCACTTTCAAAGCTTCGATTTACATCTTTCACATACTTTCCGCTCTCTTCTGGCTCACTCTCAGGCTCATGCAAGTTTTCCTATTTCCCTTCAACACCAACCACACACGTAATCGCCCTACTCATTTCTCAATTCTTTATACCCGCAACACCCGTCTTTTCATGGGTTCTCATGTTCTACTCAAACCAATTCCTACCTGCAGACCACCGCCCCGCAGACCACGTCGTACTCCTTCCAACCATTGAATCCGTCCTCTACGGTGCAAACACAAGCGACATCCTCACCCACTTCAGTATCGGACCCATACTATGCCAATATCGTCGACGAAGTCAGAATGGAGGTCAAAAAAGGGCCCAGTACTCCACACGCCTATCACGTTATGCTAGACCTCGGTGCAGGTGTCTTTCTTCCTCCACCGAGATGGTAATCTACTATCGAGGGAAACACTGGATTCATCCTAAGTTTGCGGTGAGTTGTCGCTTGTCTAGAGTAACCCAAGAGTAACCGGGGTATACTGTCGTGATGACTGGACTGGATATGCAGAACTCATTGTCGTTGCTCAGAGACTGGCGAAAGGGTCGAAGGCAGCTGTGTCTGCTAGCTGAAAGTAGTAACGAAGTACCACTACTAGTCCTGGAAATTCTGGCCACCTGCTTTCATCCGACAACATCCAACCCGGGTCAACCCAAGTTCGACGTCAAATCCTATCTGTGATTGGAGCATCAATCGTATTGTCTCTCCATATATGCAATACAGTCTACTGATATACCTATGGCCAGATGGGTAGCGGGTATAGCAAAAAATACAGCATGAAGTCTACCCTACCTCTAATAATAAAATAAAAAAACATGTCTACGCTGCAGATCGTCACGGTATATACGTCGTCAACGGGAAAATAGTAAAAAGAAATGTGTCATCAACGGAAATGGTCGTCTAAAGGAACGGTCATGAAAAGAAAGACCCTACACCGGCAGATCCGCTAGGTCAGCTTTTTCGATTATGGCGTCGTTAATCTTTTCGTCAGAGTCCGTGCTCCGTCGAGCAGGAGTTCCGGGGTCGCCATGTTTTGGTTGGGGTTTGTGGTCCGTGCTGCGGTCATAAAATATTGATACTGAAATGAATTCGATAGACATAATTGCAAAGAGGAACCAAAATGTTGCGGCTCGTCCGCTATACTCATGCGAGCCCCCATGCCTGGCCTCCACGGATGTCTCTATCGAGCTGACACCAGCGAGGCCAATTGCTGATCCAAATTGAAGAGCACCGTTAAAGATGGCACCAACTGTGCCTGCCATAGACGAAGGCGCGGCTTGGAATATAGCAATGCTGTAATCATAGGAATTAGGACGTGTTCGTAAAACCACGACAATTTGGACTTACTTTGTGTGCGTATACGTCAGCATGGCCCCTGCGCTTCCTACAAAAAATGCTGGGAATATGTATGGCCAATATTCCTCAGGCTTTCCCCCGCCAAGCGCCAGCAATACGGTCGCGACCATGCAAAGGGACAAACCAGTGAGAATAATCCATTTCGGACTAAAGATGCGAGAAAGTGGTCCGGTGAAACTTATTGCAAAAGCCGCGACACCGATCGGGAGCCTGGTAAGTAGAGATAGTCTTGATAACGGGTAACTTGGAATGACAGTGAAGACCTTACATGTGTACAGCCGATGATATCGCCGACCACTCGAATACATTCTGCCACAGGGTGGTGAAAATACTGAACACTGTGCTCCACCACAGGAATGGGAAGAGCGCGACGCCAAAAAGAACGGAGAAATTGTGGTAAAACCATGTCCGAGGTGGTCTGGTACAAGATCAGCTAATGGTTGGTAGTTGGTGCAAGCGTCTCTGGTAGCATACATTGCAGCTGTGTCCACAGGTATGATTGTTTCCCAGCAGAAAAATCCGATCACCATCACGATTGAAATGATCAGCGGGACCAGCACCATGACGGATGCCCAGCCGTCAGTGGATCCGGATGTCACAGCGAAGATGAACAAAATTAAGGCAGCTATCGGAACTCGTGAGCGATGCGAAGCGAGGCATGCTGAAAATTCATACCAGTCAGGATGGTTATGCCGAGTAAGTCAAGACTTTTCCATTTCGCTCCTGCAGGCTCAAGATTGCCTTTGGTCTTTGAAATTTCTGGCGGTATGACGAAGACACATGCCAGGGCCGCTGGCGTAGCCACGATGGTTACAAACCAGAACACGAAATGGTAAGATGTCCATTCGACAAACATTGCACCAATCATGAGACCAAGGACTGCGGAGGGAACCATGAAGTGAGTCATGGATAATCAGCTAATCAAAATACTCACCGTTAGCAACGCAGCCGCAGCCTCCAAATAGGCCTATTGCACGAGCTTGTTCAAGCGGATCGGGAAATACGTTGACCAGGAGTGTTAGGGCAGAGGGGATCGTCATTGAAGAAGCTGAGAGGCGATCTTCGTTAGCCAAAACCGTCGGAGTGGGGGAAATGTTTACCTATTCCAGTCAACGCTCTGAGAACGATGAGGGGAATGGTATCATTGACAAATCCAGCGCACAGCGAGATGACAGCGAGACCAGATACACCCCCGACGAACGCAGTTTCTGTGAGCCCATTAATGTGACTATCTGAAAGGTACGGCATAGTACTGACTTGGGTTGTATACGTCGCTAATCCGGCCGCTCTAAGCAATACGTTGGAGTGCAAGGTCAGAATCGATGGAATGAGCACGCACGATGAGCAGAAAAGATGCGAAGGTCAATTGGAATCCACTGATGATCCAAGTGGACTGACTTTCAGTCATGCCCATGGATACCTCGAGTGCAGGGATCGCGGAGAAGAGAGCTGAATTATTGAAGGAATCTAAGAACTGAGCTAGACAGAACAGGAACAGTAAGATGAGTCTGCGAGTACGAGAATAAATGTGGGGTTCATGATCGACCACGGTTTCAGCCGGGGAGGGAGGCAGCATTGCACCAGAAAATTATAAACAAGACACTGAACCGTTAGTTCAGGAGCGACCAGCTGACGAAGGGGAGGTTGGAAACTTTCTCTGTCCAAATGGATGAATGGCTTCACATTATAAGAGGCATCTTCATGACCAACGTGAATCAGACACATGACGGATCGAAGGACCAGCGACGCGGAAGATCTCGATTGGTGTGTGCTCTGTGAACACATGAATGTGTATAAGTTTATGTAGACTATCTTTGGAGAGATTTCAAGATTCTGGCAGCCTTTGACTGTATGCGTAAGGAAAAGAATGTGCGACTGGCATCATGTTTGACTTACGGTGTGGCTCAGGGAAATTCTCGCACCATCACAGGGAATTCGTATACCCGACCATGATGTAGCTTATGATGGCCAATATTGTAGTTCAGCTACACAAACGAAATTCATGCACAGATTTATTGCATGATGAGTGTAGGTTTCTTTAGCATGAGCCATCGTACTTACCGTTGCCGCTTTTTGTTCCTTCGTCGAACTATCAGTATCACAGAAACAAGCGCGAGTTACAGTATTCACCTCAACAGCGCGGAATTCTGTCTTGATCACATCACCACTTCGCATGTACAAAACGACTCTGCATTTCAAACCGTACGGCCACCGCGATAAGGAGGGAAAATCACTCTGCTACTCAGCGCTGCCGCAGCCTTGAGGGCAAACACGAGTTTGGGACTGTGGCGCACTTTGACAGAAGGCGGCCCAGACTCCAGAGATCTACGAGCGAGATATCATATTAAAATGATTTAAAACTTAAGTAAAGAGTGCAGACCAATGGAAGTTCGGAATGAAAAGACAGGAATTTCAGTGGCTGTCGGTAGTGCTGGGGTAGAATTGTTTGCAAGCCGGCACGACTAGCAGAAGTGGCGAAACGATGGAAGACCTCGGTCAATATGCTCCAATTCTTCAAATTAGTCTTCCAACACTTCATTTCCGTCAACCGGCACCCATTCCTGTTGCGCAGGAAGCTAGGTCAGGGGCTTGTAGTCAATGTTCCAGATAGGGGCATCTGAGGTGTCAGAGGTCCTAGTGTTACTAAGCTCTTACTAATACATAGTACTACCGAGCTAGTCGTTGTTCAAATGTTCATCGTGCAGCGACTCGCCGTTCCATGGTTTCTTGCTCACATTCCAATAGCGCCATGGCCGCGCCGATCTCACCAAGTGATATAGATTCAGGACCTGCAAGATTATCTGAGTTTGAGGTGCGCAAAACCGAGTTTTACACTTGTGAATAAGGTAGTTTTGGAATTAGTTGTCACGACCTTGGATGCAAAGACCGTCTGGACAGTGTTGGCGGGACTACTGCTGGGCAGTAGTCGCATCCAGATTTGTCGTCGACCTTCTCGCCTCGCATTGACATTGTTGATTATGAAAGATAAGACAGGGCGTCCGGCGAGTGCAGCGGCAGGCATTACGCAATCGTAAATGATTATCCATCTGGTACAAGTTGTATAACTGAAAACTCCTTCTACGCTACAGGTAAGGAGGTGCGCTTGCTCTAAGTCACATCGACTCAGAGAAGGCCATAACTTAAAGGTGACGAAGGTCACTGGAAGTTTGGATATTTCGCTGTGATCGATCATCTGATTCAGTGATTCCCTGTAACTTGTCATGCACCAGGTAGAACCGGCTGATTCTTCTACTACGAACACTAGATGTGATGTCCTCGAGCCGTGTCATTTGTGAGACACTTTGTACACGCACGTTGTAGAATTTCCGATGAGTACGCGTCCTATGAGCACCCATGGACACAAAATTTCTAATAATTCCTTTATTTTTGTTCAGCCGAGAATGCTGCAGCCATGAGGATGGCCTTCTTTTCGGAACCCGAATCAGTTTTTTGGCAGTGGCCTGATATTTTCCTTCGTACTTCGCTATTCCTTGTTGATGCATGTCTCACGCTTAGATAACTCATGCTTTTCCCGTGACTCAGTGGGAAGCTTGTCTTTAGCTTGCTGCGCTTGCAGCATGGAAAGATGGTCTTGATTGCGCTGATCGAGTTCACTACCTGCGGCGTATGTTTACATTTATTTTGGTAGATTACCGCGCTCATGGACCCCTGTCTTAACGTCCAAACGTTCTACCACAACCATCACGCATTATCGCAGTTTGCCCACTATCTTCTGTTGTCGATAATGTTGCCTCAGCAGGTGCTTGATAAATTTGCTGATGTTCCGGCTGATACGACCAATGAGAATGAATACAACGGGGCATACACCGCACTTCTCTGCACCACGATGTATTCGACCTCATTAGTTCCATATATGATTTGGCCACATTATCCCCTCGATGAAGAAGATCCTGCTACTGCAAGAGTCTCTTTCGTTGCTCTTACACTGCAGTACCAGCCCCTATTTGTCTTGCAACTCTATCCCCCTGGTCATATCAACCTCCCGTCAACCAGGATTGCGGCAGACAACAAGATGAGGAGAATACTCCATAGTGTTTGTCCTGAAACTGTGGTACCCAAGTTTTATGGTATCAGTGCGATGGGACAAAAGCTTGCTTTTTATTCCATGGACACGGTCAGTGGCCGTGTACACCCTGACCGTGTTCCAACTGCTGGGGACGGCACAGAGATCGACATAGTTCCAGCAAATAGGTGGGAGCTTGACATCACGACAGAAGCTGGGCATCAACAGTTTATGAAAGTTGTAAATGATGTCAAAAGCATGGATGTGAGAACTCACTTATATTCATCATGAATTCACTTCTGATCAGTGGTCTAGAGGAATCGTATATGCCAGGAGATTAGTACATGGTTAAACAATGTCTTGTGTACCACACAGTAATTGTGTCAATGCGAAGTTTTCTTTGGCAGGGAAAGTGGAACCCATGCTGTTTTATACGCTTATGCAAGTTCCTCTATTCCCTTTCAAAATAGCAACACCAACTTGAATCTTATACGTAATCGCCCGACTCAGTTCTCAATTCTTGATACATGCAACACTCGTCTTTTCATGGGTTCTCATGTTCTACTCAAACCAATCCTACTCAGTGCAGACCACCACCCCGCAGTCCATGTCGTCCTCCTTCCAACCCTTGAATCCGTCCTCTACGGTCCAAACATAAGCGACAGCCTCACCTACTTCAGTGTCGGACTTTTACTATGCCAATATCGTCGACAAAGTCAGAAGGGAGGTCAAAAAAATGGCCCAGCACTCCACACGCCTATCACGTTATGCTAGACCTCGGTGCAGGTGTCTTTCATCCTCCACCGAAATGGTAATTTACTATCGAGGGAAGCACTGGAATCATCCTAAGTTTGCGGTAAGTTGTCACTTGTCAAGATTTCTTACGAGCAACACAAGAGTAACCGGAGTATACTGTCGTGATAAATGGACTGGACATGCAGAACTCATTATCGTTTCAGAGACTGGTGAAAGGGTCGAAGGCAGCTGCGTCTGCTGGCTGAAAGTAGTAATCAAGTACTAGTCCCGAAAGGAAATGATGGCCACCCGTTTTCATCCGACAACATCCAACCCGAATCAACTCAAGTTCGGCGTCAAACTTTCCTATCTGTGATTGGACCATCAATCGTATGTCTCTCACATATATGTAATACAGTCTACTGATATACCTATGGCCAGATGGATAGCGGGTATAGCAAAAAATACAGCATGAAGTCTACCCTACCTCTAATGATGAAATAACAAACACATCTAATCTGCAGGTCGTCACAGTATATAGGTCGTCAACTAAAGAAAGGTGTCATCAATGGAAATAGTCGTCTAAAGGAACAGTAAAAGAAAGACCCTACACCGGCAGATCCGCTAGGTCAGCTTTTTCGATTATGGTCACGTTCACGTCGTTAAGCTTTTCGTCAGAGTCCGTGCTCCGTCGAGCAGGAGTTCCGGGGTCGCCGTGTTTTGGTTGGGGCTTGTGGTCCGTGCTGCGGTCATAAAATATTGATACTGAAATTATTTCGATGGAGATGATTGCAAAGAGGAACCAAAATGCTGCGGCTCGTCCGTTATACTCATGCGAGCCCCCATGCGTGGCCTCCACGGATGTCTCTATCGAGCTGACACCAGCGAGGCCAATTGCTGATCCAGATTGGAGAGCGCCGTTAAAAATGGCACCAACTGTGCCTGCCATGGACGAAGGCGCAGCTTGGAAGATAGCAATGCTGTGATCACAGCAATTAGGACGCGTTTGTAAAACCACGACAATCTGGACTTACTTTGTGTGCGTATACGTCAGCATGGCTCCTGCGCTTCCTACAAAAAAAGCTGGGAATATGTATGGCCAATATTCCTGAGGCTTTCCCCCGCCAAGCGCCAGTAATGCGGTCGCGACCATGCAAAGGGACAAACCAGTAAGAATAATCCATTTCGGACTAAAGATGCGAGAAAGTGGTCCGGTGAAACTTATCGCGAAGGCCGCGACACCTATCGGGATCCTGGTAAGTAAAACAGTCTCAATAACGGGCAACTTGGAATGACAGTGAAGACCTTACATGTGTGCAGCCGATGATATCGCCGGCCACTCAAATACGTTTTGCCACAGGGTGGTGAAAATACTGAACACTACGCTCCACCACAGGAATGGGAAGAGCGCGACGCCAAAAAGAACGGAGAAATTGTGGTAAAACCATGTCCGAGGTGGTCTGGTACAAGATCAGTCGATGGTAGTTGGTGTAAGTATCTCGGATAACATACATTGCAGCTTTGTCCACAGGTATGATTGTTTCCAAGTAGAAAAATCCGATCACCATCAAGATTGAAATGATCAGCGGGACTAGCACCATGACGGATGCCCAGCCATCAGTGGATCCGGATGTCACAGCGAAGATAAACAAAATCAAGGCAACTATCGGAGCTCGTGAGCGATGCGAAGCCGAGCGTGCTGAAAATTCATACCAGTCAGGATGGTTACGCCGAGTAAGTCAAGACTTTTCCATTTCGCTGCTGCAGGCTCAAGATTCCCTTTGGTCTTTGAAATTTCTGGCGGTATGATGAAGACACACGCCAGAGCGGCTGGCGTAGCCACGATGGACCCGGCTATACCCTGCACTCAGGAGGAGGAGGAGGAACGATGCTCTCTGGATAGATGATGATGATACTACGTGTCTACTGCGTGATGTCTCAATGCGTTGAGACCTCTGACACCCTGCATGCCCCCTGACACCCCTGCCACTGTCTCTACCTCCTGCTAGCGTCCCACCGGCACCCTAACACATATGCCCCCCACTTTCTGAAGTGCACCTCCGGGGGCGCTACCCTGCCTTCCTTCTACCCGTTCTCGTCTTCTTCCTGCTCACTCTCGACTCCTGACTCCTCTGTCTCCATGTCCGTCTCATGTCCCCCAGCACTCGGTATGTCTTCTTCAGCAATGGTTTCCATCAACGTCTCTTGTAGGGATGCTAATGCTGTACCGTCTCTAGGAATGAAACGGCGTAGTCTCCTTGCGTGGAATAGTCCGCTGATAGGGTTCCCTACTCTGGATGTGATGCGTCTTGGGGCCGACCAGCGTGGCTGCAATTTCCTCGAAGATGCGAGGGTCATTTCTAGAGCATTAGCGTAGACTTGTACTAACTGCCCAGGTGCAAAAACAACTTCACCTGCTGTTGATTTGAGAACTCGTCTGTCAAAGGCCCTCTTCCGACGATTGCCATGCGCTACTGCTTGATCTGCACCATCCAAGCGCTGCTGGTCCACATATGCCATGTGTACTTCGACGTCTGTTACTGACGGAGTTTCGTTCGCGTTTGACACTGGTGTGCGCGTTGTGTTGACCACGAGTCCTAGTAACAATTCTTTGGGCGAGAATTGGAACGCAGGGATAATGCGTTCGTTGAGATGCCGAACTGCTTCGTCAAAGTGGTCTGGCCATGCTCGGGAGATATCCTCTGCCCTCACGTCCTCATACTCATCCTCTCCCAAGTTTGGACTACACAACCGCTTCAACCGTCCCAGAAGTTTCCCGTTTGCATTCTCCACTAATCCATTTATCCATGGCGAGTATGCGGCCACTACATGTGGGTTTGTGCCATGTGCTGCACACCATGCTCGTACGTCGCCATTGTCGAAATGCGATCCTCCATCCGTCATAAACGTCTCTGGGGCCCGGAAGTTATGCGCTATCGATTTCAATCCGTTGATGGTGGTTTTGGCTGTCCCGTGAACCTTGAGCTTAAAGCCCCAAGTGTACTGTGAGTAAGTATCTAGGATGAGCAGAACATTGTGAAACCCGCCCTTTCCTTTAGGAAGAGACAAGTAATCTGCTGTCAGTAACTCGAACGGGTGACGACGGGTGATAGGATACATCAGCGCATGGAGTTGTGTTGAGCCGAAATTCTTGCACTGCGGACATGCAAGGATTGCCTTCGTGATTGACCGGTCTAGTTTTGGACTGTAAACGCAGTCCATCATCTTGAGCTTGGTAAGGTCCCGGCCCCAATGGCCATTCTTGGTATGCTCCTGCGTCGCCATCTCTACTGCTTCCTCCTGTGATATGCACTCTAAGCGCGGCCGTGTTCGGATGGACTTGCCATCTGCAATACGCCATAAACGTCCATCTTCGATGCTGTAGCCCAGAGCTCGATGACGTGCTCGTCTGCGATCTTGTTCTGACTTGGCACTATCCAGGTTATGCATGGCGTCAATTACTTCCAGGAACAAAGGTTCGTTCGCGAAGCGGGTTCTAAGTTCTGTAACCAACATGTCAGTAACATCAACCTGCAGTAAGTCATTCACTAAGCCGTGCGCTGATTCCCAATCCTCATTAACAGACCACGCGCTGCCATCTCCATTTTCTCGTGGTCGTCCTGACATGCGCCTACTGAGGGCATCTGCTGCTACGTTAGTAGTACCGGCTCGATGTCGTACAGCAGTGATTTGGTATGCTAAGATACCATCTCGCCATCTTGCGTGTACTAGAGATGTTTTATCGCTAAGCAATGTGTCTCGCAGGGCAGTGCAGTCTGTTTCGACTTCTACTGGGAAGCCCCAGATCGTATCACCGAAATGGTCGAAAGCGAATTTGAGTGCTGCGAACTCCAATAGGTAAGGCTTGTACCGTTCCTCTGCTGGTGAGGTGCGTTTCGATGCGAATCCTACTGGATGGGTTCTGACTACTGTTTCGCCTGATGGGAGCTGCGTTGTAAAGCGTTGTGATAGTACAGCACCAAATCCATCTTTGCATCCGTCACTCGTGACTATGAACGGGGTGCCATCAAACCTTGGTGCTCTGAGGATAGGTTCCGAGACGAGTATCTGCTTGAGTCGTATGAATGCCCGTGTGTGACGCTGCTCCCAGAATTGTGCGAGGTTGCGTTCTCTCAAGAATTGTCGATATTTCCTCTTCGTTCCTTTGATATCCATTGGCGGCAGATCGAGGTTGCGAAGTAGGTCTGTGAGGGGGACTGCAATTCTCGCATAATCCTTAATGAGAGTTCTAAAATACCCCATTAGACCTAGGAAGCGCATCAATTCTAATAGGTTTCTGGGAACTGGCCACTCAGCTACTGCTGCCACTTTTGCTGCGTCTGGTTTGATACCATCGCGTCCCACTCGCGATCCACCAAAGACAAGTTCTGTGAAGAAAAGCATAGTCTTTGACGGTGATATTGATAGGCCCAATTCACGACACCTTTCAAAGAATATGCGTAGTCGTCCCAATAGCTCTCCAAAGTCATCACCCGCTATTGCTCCATCATCAACATATAGCTCCAAGAGCAGTTTGAGCATAATGTCGTGAAGTGCTTGAGCCGTGAGATCGCTAAAGCATGATGGTGCACCTTGTACCCCCATTGGCATACGGCAGTATGCTTCGTATCCGCGGCCTTCCGTGTAAAAGCAGAGGTAAGGTTGACTCTCTTCTTCTACCGGAATAGCATAGAACCCTGCTGCAAAATCGAGGACGCAGATATATTCATGCCCTGCTAAGCGTTGCTGCTTCGCGTTGATGTCTCCCTGCGGTGTTGGTGCCACGTTCGATACTTTGTTGACTTCGTTGAAGTTTTGACAGATCCGCCACTTCACTTTAGTAGGGTCAACTGGTTCTAATGTTCTAACTGGTGTTGAGCTCGGGTCAAAGTCGGGATCCGGTGGCTCACCAAGTTCAATACACTGTAAGTTGACAATGTTCCGGATGTCCTCTAATGACAGACTGGTACCTGAGTGTGTCTTCTGCACAAGTACGGTAGACGCTACTGCTTTAACTTCATCTGCTGGTATGAATCGCGTGATCCCCGCTTTCCTCATCTCATCCAGAACCGGAAACAGATATTCTCGTTGAGGTTGCGTCAATGGGCGTTGGTGGACCTTCTTGGGAAATACTGTGTCCGGTGGTATTGACAGTCGGAATTTGATGAAGTCTACTTGCTTGACTTCCCTGGTTGATAGTGCAAAAACGTCAGCGAATTCGGCTACTAGACTTCGTACCATATGACGTTGATTGTCCGTCAGTTGTGGTCCATATCGTACTGTGTTCACGATTGTCTCTACTCGGGGTGGGTGGAACGGTCCCAATGGCGTGAGTCTAGTGAACATATCATCTGTCGAGTTAGGATGTGCAAGATCAGGTACTTCACCTATTAGTGTATTCTTTTCTGTATTATCTATATGCAATATATCATCTTGATGCGTTGGGGTTTCTACAGTTGTGGGATTAGTGGGTTGTGCTGGTATGTGACAAGACGAAGAAAACTTAGTTGCAGATGGGAAACTTATTGCAGTTGGAAGGCATGGAAACGGAAGTGGTCGAAATGGTGCGCGATTATACATGCGATGTTGCGATTCTTGTGATGCGAGGAGTATGGAATCATTACTGTAGTCTTGCACAGCACCGAATTGCTCAAGTAGCAGTTTTCCTATCAGCATACGCCAGAATCCTCCGCTGGGGAAGACTTCGAACGATGTTTCTACTTGTACTGATCCCCATGTGACATGTCCTGTCCATACACCTGTTGATGGCACTAATGATCCGTCAGCCATTCTTAGTGTACGTTGTGAAGGACTTAGCGGAGACAGTCGTCGGGCTATTCGTTGGAATGCTGCTGTGTCAATGGCGTTGATCATTGCCCCATTATCCACTGTAGCTAAAAACCGGACTTTCTCTCCTTGTGGTCCTTGTAGAATTGGGATCGTTAAGAACGGGTTGCTTGTTCTCGTCCGTATTGGGTTTCCTGACATGTCCAACATGTAAACATCAGTAATAGAATTGCTCTGCATAATTGAAGGTACAACCGGGGAGGTATCTGCCTCGTCTGACTTGGAAGAGGGTAAGGGAATTGTTGCGCTATCTTGATCAGTGCGCTCTAAGTGAGAATCAGAAAAGGAAGACGGCATAGTAGGTACTGAAATGTTATGTGGATTAAGTATTGCAAGCGATGATTCTGGAGATGAATGGATGTATGTAGAAGGCGGCGTCTGCATCTGAGGGACTGCTACTGGTCCGCAGTAGGTAGCGGTCCCCCATAGTTTTCCGATCCCCACTCGTAGCCTACTTCGTGTTGTCCCCAAGCATTGCTATGGTCCCACCACCCTTGATCGTCTTGTACTGCAAATACGGGTGTTGGTACGGCTCCGTATTGTTGATAATAGGGATGGACTGAATGTGGGGCATATTGAATCGGGGCTACTGTGTATGCTGGGGCTGGTGGTTGCGCAGGTGTTGCTCGCCTTAGCATCGCTGCCACATATTGGCGCCACCTTGACTCCTGCGGTCGGAGTGTTTCTGTTGCAGTACACTGCGAGCTCATGTGCATTGGCTCCGTGATCATTCCACATGTGTAACATTCCCCCGAACCAACAACCGCTGTACCTGGTCGTAACGGGTATGGACGTTCCAGTGACGGGACACCCTCAGTGCCGTATGTGCGATGCCATACATCCACATCTGCCTCATATTGTCGTCGTCCAGCATCTGTAGCTTGACATTGCGGCAGCACATTTAATTTCTCCATGATCTGCGCCCTTGTGAGACTTGCGCGTGTGAATGGGTTACCCCGCCATCCCATAGCGTTTGACCCTATGCCTCGCGTAGGTCTATTGGGTGCTACCGATGCTAGTGCGATTGGTGTAGTCAACGAGTTTGCTGTGGGAAGTGGTGGCATGAAGGTATTGGCATTCGCGTATGCTCGTGATGCTCGGTAGGATGGCTGAGCTGTGCGGCTGTTGTCCATAGCCAATTGTGAGAACTGGAAGGGAAGTGTGTTGAAGGCTGGTGAACTCTGGGCCTTCAACTGCGCAATATCAGCGTCGCGTGTTCGGTTCATGCTCAAATCTTCTTTGGCCCTCTTCAGTTTGATCGCTGGTACACTTTCTATATCCTGAAGAAATTCTTGCCATGACGCGTATGAACATGTCATGTGGTCCTTGAGTACGTTGGGTATTCCTTCAAGCGCGTATTCCACCAAGGATCCTGTACTGTCACCCATGCCCATGGCGATGCGCATGACTTTGTTGGCCCAAATGACGTGGCCATAGTTGCCCGTGGGTTCCCCTGCTAACCATACTCCGATATCCTCCTCTTTCAACACCTGTGCCATTATGCGTTCCTTCTGCTGTGCTCGAGAATACTGTGGCGGTTTCGGTGGTGGCCATCTCGTCAAGAACTCAGCTTGGAGTTGTGAGAAGGAGTGGCACGTTAGCGAGATGTCACGGAACCATTGGTCTGCCATGCTTCCTGGCGCAAGCTGCATTTTGAATCGTCGTATCTGTTGTATTTCCGTGTAGCTATCTGGTAAGGAGAGTTGGAACTGCGCGAACCACAATGTCGGTTCTTCCTTCTCTCTATAGTCACCATGGAACAAGGGGATTGCGCGTGGATTGTCACTGCTCATGACTGGCGTTGGTGGACGAGATGTTGGATAAGGTTTGGTGTTCACTAATGACGATGGGGAACTGGGAGTGGATGACCAACTGCCTCGATAAATGGGCGTAAACCGTGCTGGGCGTAGACGTGGTGTAGGGCTTTCTGGCTCGTTGCTTGGTGGTGGCCCTACACGCGTGGAGTGCTGTAATTGTGGTGGAGCTGAGATGTTGCGTAGACGACGGGGAGTGGTTACTTCTTCCTCCTTACAAGTGTCTCCTTGTGCGGTACGAGCTGGTAGTGTACGTGTAGGAGTTTGAGTGTTGCACAATAGGTAGCTCTGGGAATTGAGTTGTCGTATACGAGCAATGTCGTCTAGTGTGAGTCGGTTTGATTCAAAGTTGCTTGCTTCTGTCTGTGTTTGGTTCGTCATGCAATGGGTCGTTGTCTCACTCTCATCACCAAGATGGACCCGGCTATACCCTGCACTCAGGAGGAGGAGGAGGAACGATGCTCTCTGGATAGATGATGATGATACTACGTGTCTACTGCGTGATGTCTCAATGCGTTGAGACCTCTGACACCCTGCATGCCCCCTGACACCCCTGCCACTGTCTCTACCTCCTGCTAGCGTCCCACCGGCACCCTAACACAACGATGGTTACAAACCAAAACACGAAATGGTAAGATGTCCATTCGACAAACATTGCACCAATCATGAGACCAAGGACTGCGGAGGGAATCATGAAGTTAGTCATGGATAATCAGCTAGTCGAAATTCTCACCGCTAGCGGCGCAGCCGCAGCCTCCAAATAAGCCTATCGCACGAGCTTGTTCAAGCGGATCAGGAAATACATTGACCAGGAGTGTTAGGGCAGAGGGGATTGTCATCGCAGAAGCTGAGAAGCGATCTTCGTCAGCCAAAATCGTCGGACTGGCGGAAATATTTACCTATTCCAATCAACGCTCTGAGAACGATGAGCGGAATGGTACTATTAACAAATCCAGCGCACAGCGAGATGACAGCGAGACCAGATACACCCCCGACGAACGCAGTTTCTGCGAGCCCATTAATGTGACTATCTGATAGGTACGGCATAGTACTTACTTGGGTTGTATACGTCGCTAATCCGGCCGCTCTAAATAATGCGTTGAAGTGCAAGGTCAGAATCGATGGGATGAGCACGCACGATGAGCAGAAAAGATGCGAAGGTCAATTGGAATCCACTGATGATCCAAGTGGACTGACTTTCAGTCATACCCATGGATACCTCGAGTGCAGGGATCGCGGAGAAGAGAGCTGAATTATTGAAGGAATCTAAGAACTGAGCTAGACAGAACAGGAACAGTAAGATGATTCTGCGAGTACGAGAATACATGTGGGGTTCATGATCGACCACCGTTTCAGCCGGGGAGGGAGGCAGCATTGGACCAGAAAATTATAAACAAGACACTGAACCGTTAGTTCAGGAGCGACCAGCTGACGAAGGGGAGGTTGGAAACTTTCTCTGTCCAAATGGATGGATGGCTTCACTTATAAGAGATATCTCGATAGCCAACCGGAAGATCTAAATTGTGTACTCCACTCATGTGAACACATGAATGTGTATAAGTTTATGTAGACTATCTTTGGAGAGAATTTCGAGATTCTGGCAGCCTTTGTCTGCATGCGTAAGGAAGGACGTGCAACTAGTATCATGTTTGACTTACAATGGGGCTCCAGGAAATCCACAGGGCATCCGTATCATGATACTGTAGTAGGCATCGTAGTTCAGCTACACAAACAGAATTCGGATTTATTTCATGATGAGTGTAGGAGCATGAGCCATTGTACTTACCTTTGTCTTCGACTCAAGCTTTTTGGTCCCTCGTCGCACTATCAATATCACAGAAACAAGCGCGAGTACTTCACCTCAACAGCGCGGAATTGTGCACCATCACCTGGTATGTATAAAACAACTCTTCATTTCAAACCGTACGGCCACCGCGATAAGGAGGGAAAATCACTATGCTACTCGAGCTAACACGAGTTTGGAACTGTGTAGCACGAGTCTACGGAAGGCGGCCCACACTCCAATGGAAGTTCAGTTTCGAAAAGACAGTAATCCCAGTGGCTGTCGGTAGTGCCGGGGTAGGCAATTGACCAGTAGAAGTGGAACGGTATAGAAGACCTCGGTCAATATTCTCCGATTCTTCAAAATCATAAAATTAGCCTTCCAGCACTTCATTTCCGTCAACCGGCACCCATTCGTGTAGTCAGGAGGTGTGGCAAATAGGGGCATTTGAGGTGTCAGAGGTCCTAGGGTTACTAAGGTCTTACTAATACATAGTACCACGTGTGTTTGTTGCTCAATGCTAGCTAGTCGCGACTCACCGCGTTCCGTGGCTTCTTGCTCACTAGCACTTTCCAGTAGCGCAAAGGCCGTGTCGATCTCACCAAGTGATATATATTTAAGACCTGCAAGGTTATCTGAGTTTGAGGTGCGCAAAATTAGCTTCTAGTTCGGCACTGATGGGCTTCAAGTTTTACACTTTTGAGTAAGGTAGTTTTGGTCACAACCCTGAATGCAAAGACCATCTGGACGGTGTTTGCAGGACTGCTGCTGGGCAGTAGTAGCATTCAGATTTGTCGTCGACGTTCTCGCCTCGGATTGAAATTGTTGGTCACGAAAGATATCGATAAGGCGTCCGGCAAGTGCAGCGGCAGGCATTACATGATCGTAAATGATTGTCCATCTTGTACAAGCTGTACAACTGAACATTCTTTCTACGCTATAGGTAAAGAGGTGCACTTGCTCTAAGTCACATCGACTCAGAGACAGGTGACGAAGGTTACTGGAATGTTTCGCTGTGATCGGTTCATTCACTGTAGCTTCAGGCAGAACCGGCTGACTCTTCTGCCAAGAACACTAGATGTGACTCTGTCCTCGAACGTTGAACCATGAAATTTGTAAGACACTTTGTACACTGGCATTAACGCACGTTGTAGATTTCCCGATCTTCTCAACTTGTTTCTGGCCGGTAAGTCCGCGTCCTATGAGCACCCATGAACACAAAATTTCTAATCATGCCTTTATTTTTGTTCAGCCGAGAATGCTGCAGCCATGAGGACGGCCAAGCTTCTTTTCGGAACCCGAATCAGTTTTCTTGGCAAGTCGCCTGATATTTTCCTTCGCACTTCGCGTTATTCCTTGTTGAAATGTTGATGTGTGTCTCACGCTTTAGATCACTTATGCTTTTCCCGTGTTTTCCGAATGTACATTCATGTATTTATAGTTGACTCGCGCTCCTCCCTGGCTGCGGTATATCCAATATTCTAGCCTTGCACACCTCTTGTGATAACAACTTCCTAGACTCGTGCCAGCCAAGCTGATCCGGTCAATCAAAAAGGGTATATAGGGTATTCAACCTCCCTGTATCAAAATAGCTATACATACTCCAATTGTACTTTGGCCAACCTATGCTAGTTATCGTTATGTATGTATGGCTCGCACACAGTGCACATGGGCTCATAAGAACACAAATCGAGTGATAAAATATATAGTAAATGGGGATGAGAGAAGACTTGAACAGACGAGTGATGGAGGCTGTGATAGCCAGATGAATGAAGAACTAATAAAAACCAGGATACATAAGCACTCGACAACCTACTGCGGATGCGGTGAACTTGGTCCCGAAAAACTATGCCCCGGCGCACTAAACGCATACCCAGCATCTGGCGGAGGCGGTGGCCCAGGAGGCGGCGCATACGCAGCAACGCCACTGATACCAGATGAAGATGACCGTCCGCCGACACGTGACGGCCGTGGTCCAGCAAGAGATGGAGGCGCAGGTGCATACCCCTCACCAAGAACTTCCTCGGCATCCATTTCATCCTCACCCTCATACGGATTCCGCAGAGGCTCAGCTGTCATGGCGCTCAACCTATAACTCTGACCCTGCGCGGCGTTAGCCTGCAACTCCCATCCCACGGTATCTGTGCTTTCGTGGCGGAGGGGCTTGGTTCCTAATGTGGGGGTTATGTCACTCGGGAAGGGGTTTGGATTTTCCGGTTTCTTAGGTTGAGGTGCGTGTATGCGTGGGTCCGGTGTGTAGCCTACGGCGCGGCCTTCGCTGTCCCATTGCTGGTAGGGAGGGTCGTAGGGGGCGTCTGAGAAGGAGTTGAGGGGAAGAGTGGTGTCTGAGGTATTGAATACTGCGGAGGTGTTTGCGCCGCCATTTTGATACAGCGATTCACTCTCGGCGTCCAATTTCGCTTGACTGAAGAAATGATAAGATTGTGATGAGTAGGGACAGTGACGATACTGACCGTGCTTTGCGTCGCTCATACACGATTTGTGGCTTGACACGGTTTATTTCTCTGGTGATATACCACATGGCAGCCACGGTGACCAGGACGGTGATAACACCGACGACGTCGCTGATGATCTTGTTCTTTGAATTGGCAGCCGCTGAAGAAAACATAAGGATACGGTCGTACATATGGGTAAGGACTTACAGGTGCCACTACTTTCCAATAAAGTTCCAATGTACACAGTTATAAACTGCTTTGGCATAGAGAGGGCTGCTGCTAGCATGAAGACAAAGATGTTCATGCCGCATACTGCAAATAATGCAGTGGTGACTAGACGCACGTAAGGCAAAGATTGTATGAGAGAATGGAAGAAACAAACAGTGAGGCGGGATGGCGCTGTAACGGGCAATCAATGCAATCTTAAAACCGCCCTCGCGGACGACTCTTCCCAAAGAGGAGTAAATGACACTGCTTTTCTCTATCTTGTGACCACGAGTTGAACAAAGGTGTTTGAAGGCACTGAAGGAAACAGTAAGGAATGACCCAAACGTCGTAGAAAGTAAGACGTACTAAAAGTTTCCTATTTCACCGATGAAAGTGCCAGCTGCTACTATGGCAAAACCAATCCATACGCCCCATACGAGACCACACACAATAGCCAGTATCTCGTGGCCGAAGAGCTAATGGGAAGTATGTTAGTGTGAGAAGTGACGAAGGGTCGATGCGCATACCGGAGGGAACGATATCACAAAGAAAATGGCTATAGGGATTAACCATCCAAACTTGAGTCTGAAAGAGAAGTGAGTGCTATGGTATGACGGGACTGGGATCGACATACTTGTGCATCCAGTTAGCTGCTGGTTGAATTTTCCGTACGATTTGGTCATGATAGAATATGAAGAGGGCGCCCAAAACGGCGGCGAGGATTAGAGCAATATAAATAACTGCTCGCCGTTAAACCAACAGTTGATACTATAGGTAGATGAAGACGTACATATTCGTTTCCTTGTCCACATCTTCTTTTTATCGAATATGGACTTGAAATTGAAGAATGTCTTCTGATCGAGGGCCTGTATCTCACTGGGAGTTGGGCTGGGGGTACGAGATATTCGGCGAGCGTCTTGATGAACATCGTTGGAATATGGTGAAGAATAGGGAGGACTTGGGGCATATTTTGAATAATTGTCCATTGTCGTCGTGAAGCAAAAAGGAGCGAACGAGCGTGTAATTTCTGTGGCGGGTTGATCCTTTTGTTGTAGAGTTGTGACGGTCAAAAGTCAAGGTAAGTAATAACACAGCCGCAATTCCATATGTGTATGCAACTCCAGTGCAATTGACGACTCATCCATCAACAAATACATAGCTTCATCTGCATTAGCCGCAGTTAACGACAAAGCTGACCACAGGTTAACCACAGGTAAACTACAGGTAGTGCTATAATCATTGGTGGCCAATCTGGTCAAACTAGTGATGGAATTGCTGATGGGATCATCATAAACGTGTCATACGGCACTTATTCCATCACTAACTCATAAGTCATCGAGGGAATAACCCAGCTGCCTCGACGGCATCGGCGGCACCACAGCCAACCTAGGATGTACTACTACTACATCTTGACTACATCTGTCAACAAACCACAGCCCTCAGCGCCAGCAATAATCATCGGCAATATCAAACATCGGGTCCATCCGGCCGCTTATGTTTAAATTCATCGAGGTCTGAGGAGCAGGCAACATCATGTCAACTCACCAACCTCACTGCGCCTGCATAGGAAATGCCTACTGACGATATCCCGTCCTAACGGATGCACTGGTTGTTATGGAACCGAGCCACCGACCTCGTCTATTCTAGAAGCAAAATCAGATGTTGTCGCTCTTGCGATCGCAATGCGGGCGCATTGAATTTCATTACGTCTGGTGAGCCCGAAGAGCTCAAGCTGAAACACGGACCGCCTTTCGCTTGTCATCAGCTCAAAAAACACGAGCGTGTACGGCCAGTGGCTACCCGAGAGTCTCCAGGAATCAGGCGGTAATAATGCGGTGAAGCAAATCGAGACTGCTGCCTGCAGCATGCTGCGCGGAGCGGCAGCACTGCATCGCTTTAGGTGGTATTGCTAGAACGCAGGGTCGGTCATAATGTGTACGTATCCCCTTTAACTCGCTCCACAACTCAAGGATGTACCCTCAGAGCCGAGCTTTCACGTGGTCGGGGTCTGCGCATTGTATCAGAGAATCATACGACTCACTTCTCTGCCAATTTATCATTCGAAAGCGAAGACGTCAACGAATTGGATGCGCCTGGGTATATACAGACCTTTGTACAAGACGCCAGAGACATCAAGCTGGCTATCACGTTCATGTTCACTTCGGACGGAGTCCCAGGACGTACGTATCCTCTATCATCATATTCACTTCTCACGATCCATGGCTGTTTCCTTAGCTCACGCTCCGATGCAGAAGCAGTTTCATGCATTATAGCGTCGGAGATGACATGTGCCCGATAGGAAAGGCTGAGGAAGCGAGACCCATGCCTTTATGAAAACCTAGGTCAATGACCAAGTGTACCCTGTTATTTTGTCCCAATATAATACAATCAGGAGTACGTATCTCAGTATTGTTTATGAGATAGAGAAAGAGGGCCCGTCCTATTTCACAACCTCACCATTTTGACTTACATGCTCATTGCTTGTCGTACTTAGCTTTCGGATGCCAGCAGAGATGCAAAAGTAGCGATCGAGTTCATCTGGTTTTGAGGCGAGCTTCCTTCGGGCTATACCACCCCGTATTCTTCACAGTTTTAACTCGGAATCGGCTCAAATCTAGTGGGAAGCGGGAGACGGAGGATGCACAAGGTGAATGCAAAACGACAAATGTCTGGCGACAAGAACAAGAAAGAGAAAGGCAGCAGTACCCGTTGCATGAGTACCGCGTTTGATTTCCAAGTTTTTCAGAGGGTCTATAGTATCATATCACAACACAGTACACGCATACCACCACAATATCTACATAGTCACGTCGCTTCCCACCAATATGAAAATCAGGGATTCCAAGTATAGAAAAACCATCGAAACAAGACAAGATCTAATCATAATTTGCTCCTCCAAACCTCCCTACAAACCACGAGCTTCGAGACGACTGCGGAGGATCTTTTGGAACTGCGGAACATGCTCGAGGTCCATGAGCGCGTGGTGTTCCCCCGGTACATCAGTATATGATGCCTCGCCGCGGCTGTAGTCAGACCATGGCTTGAGCTGGTTGTTGAGCCAGTCAGCCTTGGTTCCGGAAAAGGGAATGGCATAGAAAACGTCGAGTGCGGCTGAAAGGTTTGTACATGAGCAAGCGGTACTAAAGTCAGAAAGTGAACAGATTTACCAACTGAGCCTGATGGGTTATAGTCTAGTGTGCAATCGATGAGAGACCTAGCTAGATCTACCCATTTATCAAGCTTCTCGAGCGTCAGCTGAAGCTCAACAATTCGTTCAGGAGGCACCATCTTCCACACAAACTCGAGCTGCTCCTGCTTCGTAAGGGGTCTCAGGGGAGGAGCCAGATCATCAGTATCGTGTTTTGCCACGAGACCAATGAAGAACGACAAGTAGAGCATGCCGGAAGTCCAATCAATCTCTCTCATGTGAGCAGCGATATGAGGGGGGATGTCGACGAGACCCACGAACTTCATTTCATCACCCATGGCCTCGAGACGCTTTGCAATTTCAAATGCAACAACACCGCCATAACTGTAGCCCGCGATGGCGTATGGTCCCGTCGCCTGAGTCTTCTTGATTGCTGCGGTATAACAAGAAACCATCTCGTCCATGGAGGTGAAGTAAGGGTGGTCGGCATCGAAGCCACGAGCACGGAAAGCATAGAAGGGACGCTCATTAAGGAAATATTTGGCGAGACTGACGTAAACGAGAACCTCTCCAACACCAGGGTGAACGAAGAAAATTGGCGTCTTATTTCCACTGAGCTGGAGAGGAACAATGGGATCGTACTCTTCAGTCTGAGCCCCCTTGGAGAGTAAGGAGTCGACGTATTTCCCCAGGCTCGAGAGAACGGGGTTCTTGAGGATTTGAATGACAGAGATGTCAGGTATGCCGAAGTGTTCCTCTCCTTCGCACTTGAAGCTGATAATTATATGTCAGTGAAGGTCGTTTGAGGGCAGGAGGAGATCACTCACCGGATAGCATCAATGGAAGTACCACCGATCTCAAAGAAGTTGTCGCTCGCCGACACCTCGCTGTCCGCGAGGTTAAATATGCCTGCATATATTTTGGCAAGTGCCTTTTCCGTCTCGGTGGACGGGGCGACAAAGGAAACACCTCGTGCTTGACTGAGAAGCTCCTCAGCGCGTACGATGTGTGTCGCAAACTGCCCTTGCGTGAAGAGACTAATCAGATGCGCACGAGATAGTTTACCGAGAGTGGTCCTCTCCATCTGGTTTACAGGGATGGGGATGACAATCTGAGGTGGCAGGGTGATCATCTTCACAGAGATATCCCGCAGGGCCCGGTGCGTGGCTAAGAGCTTTGCAGAGGCATCTGCTTCATCGAGGTCGAAAGTTGGCGAGTAGAAAATAATGAAACCTTCAGTTTCCTGGTCAGGAGCGCGGTATGGAACGGCAGCGAGGAATGAGTTCGTGACCCCGTCAGCGGTCTGCAGGTAGGTGTCGAGCTCGAGGATACCATACGAGACGCCATGGACGATGAGTGTATCCTTAATACGACCGCTCAGGCGCATGACACCATTCTCGATGATGCCAACGTCGCCGGTGCGGTACCAGCTGCCTTCAACAAAGCTGGAGGACGTAGCCTCGGCGTTGTTGTAGTAGCGTACAAAGAGCATCGGTCCACGAACCTGGAGCTCTCCGCTCTCTCCATCTGGGCGCAGAGTAATGCCATCTGCGGGGTCGACGACGCGCATCTCGCAACCATTGATAGGTCTCCCGAGATCAAGGAACTCGTGAGCAGGCTCGGTTGCGAAGACATCCACGGGATGGTAAATGCATCCAGCACTGCAGAATCCTCATCAGTTTATATAGCCATAAGGTTTGGTTAGTCTTACCATGTTTCTGTCATTCCAAACCCAGGAGAGATGACGAACGATACAGCGGAGGGGTTCTTGCTAAACTTTTTCATCATGACAGCGAAGGCTTGCGCGGTCTTGGAAACCGTCGCTTCGCCTCCGCTGTTGATCCGTCTGATTGAGGATAAGTCGAACCATCCAAAAAGGTCAGTGCGTTTCTCCAGATCACGAGTTAACTTGGAGAGTAGGAAATTCGGAGCAAATGCTAATTCGATGGACTAAAAATAGAACGATGAGAGATATATTACATAAGCTATGGTTGAGTTTTGGCATACCTTTTCATCAATGAGACGGAGCAGCCGAAGGGGGTCAGCAAGGATAGCGGCTGCGTGTACGTGAAGTTGCGAAGCACCATATAACAGAGGTGTGATGTGCATTTCCAATGATCCCGCGACGTGATCAAATCCGACCCCTGAATATCACAGTCAATTAAAGACTAGAGTTTAAACCACGTGCGTCTTACAGTTCAAAACTCGAGATTCGGACGTCAGGCCGTAGCTTTGACCCTTGGCACGACACGCAGAAAGGATCGTACGGTGCGTGTGGACAACCACCTTCGAGAATCCAGTTGACCCTGAGGTCAAGAACAGGATCGCATCGTCGTCCGGTTTAGCCTCGTGTGCAACCCAGTCAGGTGCGACAGAAAATTTCTCCACCGATGCTTTTAATTCAGAGAGTAGGTGAACATCCAGACCAGAGATAGTGCTGATCTGCTCAGCCCCTATCTCGCTGGTCAACCAAATAGCAGACCCAAATAGGTTCTTGATGTGGGCGACATGGCCCTCCTTATGCATCTGTTGCGCGCTAAGTGCAGGCTGCAAGCAAGGCACATAGCCGGCCAGCAGACATGCCCATACCGCAGCCATGTTGTCTTCGTGCTCCGTCAGGTACACGATGATGACTGAGCCTGTGGGTTTGCTCCACTCGAGCATGGCACGTGCAAGGTTGCGAACATATTGGTTGAACGCGCTGAAGGTCTTCATCTGAATGGAGGAGTCATGTGCCGAGGATGTTATGAAACCAAGCTCGTGCAATGGATAGCGGTCGACAGCTTGAGCGATCACGTCATGCAGAGTATTGGGTTGTGGAGAGATAACGGATGTCTTAAGGTTTGTAACGAATTCAGTGTTCGTGGTAGGGGCGACTGCGATGAGTGCCATTGCAAGATGTGTAGAGTTTCAAACGGTACGAGGATATTGGATGTGAGGATCTATTTAGAGGCCCGCGCTTATATACTGCGAACCCAGAACTCATAATCATGGAGTAGCACTCGATAGCGGATGCCGACTGCTATATGGACTTGTCCCTCTGATGTCTTTGCTTATCGTTACGTTGAACCATTGTTCAATGAAGGAAACTCTGTGGCTTACACGCCGCCTTCGTATATTACGTTGTGATGCGTGGAGACGAGAGCGTGAGCTTCGTGCGAACAAGCTCACAAATACTAAGAGCGAAGATGTCGTAGGAGTACGAGTCTTCAGTGCTACGAGGAACGACTTTTTGCGCTGGTAGCGCGAAGGGCTAAGAACGAATCGACAGTAAGGTGAGATACTATAGATTCGGTTTTTGTATGGGAAGGTCTGGCTTTGCCAGACCGACGCAAGACAGCGTTGGGTTTGTGCTCGAAGCGAGAATCCCGAGAAAAGAATGATCGAAGACTAAAATTGAGAATCGGGATCCGAGAACAAAAGACAGACCTTCTGAGCGCGTTTTGATCTAGGACGTGAGCAGCCCTCGGGCCTGAAGGAGACGCAAGTCCAAACCAAAAGAACGCTAGAATGAAGATGGGATGGTGGGTGGGTCGAAAAAATTAGAGGCGCGTTGCGCGGGAAGATGGGATGGCGAAGAGAAAAACGAGGCGAGTGCGAATCCACGAAAATCCCATCTTAAGAGGAGTGCACGGGCCTCAGTGCTTCACTAAGGAAGAAGCACTGTGAAGGAAAATGGAGTTTCTATAATTGCAAAGTTCTTCATCGATGAATACCAGGGCGCGCAAAGAATCGGCGCCGAGAATTAATTGAAGAGACGCCCGACCATAATTTGCGGGGTCATCGGCTGTTCTACCCAGACTGGTACCTAAATGTCTCATTTGTACGCTCAATCCAGGACCCCGGCTGCTCCTTATATCGCATGTCCACCGGTAGCGCCCCACATGCCCTCAAAATGACCCATCCTATGTCCTAAATAGTGCGCCCCACACGCCTGTGGGACCCACCCTATGTCCGTCGGTAGCGCCCCAAGAGAGACCCGCCTAGACTGACGACAAACCTCCAACTGACATTTGGTTTCCCTAAACAAGCACCGCTTCAAGTTGACTAGTACGCCGACAATCCGACAAAGTGATCCACCATGTAGACCAATTTAGATTATGTCTTCTTGCTTACTTGTACTGATTTTAATTCCTGAACTTCTAAGACGCACCCTGAAGAAAATGAAAACTCATTTTGGCACTACAGAAAGTCCACTGGACATTTACGGACACTCGTCAGTATCAAGGAACTCGTCTGGAACATCCATGCTCAGTGTCTGAGTCTCAGACGGCCAGTATCACACTCTAAAACTGTGGGCTTTTGTACAACAAGTTTTTATTCTACAAAACACTTTTCTCTATAGATGGGAAACAGCTGGTATGGTGAAAGTGCACGAGATTATTGCATCACAGTTCACCGTACGGCCTCGCAAAAGGCAGAACCGTGGGCATACCTAGCTAGAATCCAAGCACGAAAATTTTGCAAAAAGTTTCCTTTTTTGGTTTGTTTCCGCGGAGAATTCCCTTTTTTGGTACCTAGCATGTCCGAAGTGCGCCCCACAAGCCTCAAAAGTGTTGCGCCCCAAGAGCAAAATTTAGAAAATTTGCGGACATGCGGTATAGGGAGCAGCCGGGGTCCTCTCAATCCTCTCCCAAGATGTTAGTTTCCATCTAGTCAGACCATATACTAGTAGCGCAAGACAGTCCAAGCTCCTTATTGATTCGGATCGCGCACTTAATATGTATAACTGACCGGCATGTTGAGAAGTTAAGGGGTGTGCAACAGAAAGTGAAAAAAGGGTGTCTTGGCCGGACCGTCGGAATTAAATATTAGGGCCCAGCCTGAGGGGTTTGCGTTGTGAACTATTGGACTTACTACTTGTTTTTCTAGTATCTTTTGATGTTCTTTTATCTCACATGATCACAATGTTCAGTCAGCCTATAATCAGGTGGCCAACAGATTTTGGTAATTTCCGGCACGCGGCACGATCACTCCGTACTACGAGCCGTTGACGACCTTTTCATTCGACATTGATTGACTCTTCAACTGAACCATGTGAACACCTCTATCAAATAGTCACGAATAAGTAGTCTCGTCTTTCTCTGCATCTACATATAGCCTGATCAAAGCTAGAACGTGAATGCCACTTTTTATTGAACTTCCCTCGCACCAATGACTACCGCCATCGACAAAGCTTTTTACGACGAACAAGGGTACATCATCATCCCAAATCTCATTCCTCCAGAGATGTTCGAGGCCCTCGAAGAGGCCTGTGAGCGTGTTATAGCTAAAACCAGATCTGGATCATGGCCTCACCGGCGCACCGTTGGAAGACAATTCCCTCCGTTCGACGATAGCAATCCAGATTCATGGGGCGTTCAACACCTCATGCATCCTGACCTTGATGAGCCCGCATTTACAGAGTGGTACACCTCGGATGCGCTTATTGATGTTGCGACGAATTTGTTGCAATGTAATGAAGATGAGCTGCAGATGGGTCTGTGTTGCTTCGCCTGATAGTTTGCTCGATGTCCAATGATATGTTTTTCAGAGCTTTCTAACCTGTTGATCAACCCATTAGAACATGATTTTGCCCTTCGATGGCATCGTGACGACGTACGAGAAAATGCGACCGCTGAAGAGGAAGTTGTTGCTCTTGCACTCTGGACGCATGGTGTGAGTGCTCGTAGTTAATGATTTGGTTGTTCTAAATGACTTCTAGGTCCAATGGAATACGCGAGTACTCTCCAACGTCGACTTGTTGATGATTTATCTGAACCACGGACAGCGCTTTGTACGAGGACTCGTGTCTCTACCTCGTCCCAAAGACCCATAGTTTCCCAAGAACGGAGCTTCAGAGAGCTCAGTCAATGACACAAGCACCGCCTGCGAATCCCTTAGACATGCCCGGAGCGATTCAAGTCACCTTGCAACGTCAGTTTATTTCTTTTCCAAGTGCGTCTCACCAAGCTTAAATACCAAGCTGGCGAGACGGTGATCTATAATAACAATATACTACACTGCGGAGCATACAACTCGAAACAGCGCCGCGCGACGCTCCATGGTTGCATGGGCGACATACGTGGTGGATCGACAAGAGCCAAAAATGTCCTCCAGCATGGACTGTTGTGGATGACGGAGGACCGCTTCCGTGATCGGTTGAATGAGAGAGGAAAGAGGATGCTTCAGGCTCTCATCGATATGAAGAATGGTGTTCAAGGCGATCTCGGATATTCGCTAGTGAATTAGACATAGGAAAAGTGTTTTTATCAATTGAAGTTAAACTTAAAAATGTATCTGAGCTGCTTGATCAGTTTCAAGGATGTTGACGGTTGACGCTGTCGGTACTCACTTCGACAAAAATAAATGAGGCATGTTTGTGACGTGCCCGTTCCTCTGCAGTCGGAATGAAAATCGCAACATCTGCGGAAGCTGGGTTCACAAGGCAGGCTTGCAGTGCTCATCGATACTGGCACCATATTCATCGGCGCTCAGTTCTATTCGTCGCTGACAGAACCTCATAACAACTCGTTTTAAGCAGTTTTAACAACGATGTCACAAGAATTGCTTGCAGAATCCTTATCAAAATCGCCTACGACGACGACGACGTAGTGAGTCGCTGGTGCTGGGAGTCAGCGCCTTATCGAGGCCCTGATAAATAATCAAGAAGGAACCTCCCAACGAGTCAGCCTAGGAATCACACAAGTAGCTTTGGTAGCGAGACTGATGAATTCAACGTCACCGTGTAATTGTAATTTTCATTGCAATCTATCGCTGTTTGAGTTGGACTGGTGGAGTCTGATCGTTGCCGTATATGCAAGCTTTTGGAGAGATGCGGAGGAGAAATAACTTATTAATGATCACATAGACATGCAAGTGGGAGAGAAAAAAAGAGACGCGCGTCGGCACTCGCCGGGCGCCGGGAAAATCCTGTATGAAACCTTAGATTCATAGTTTCCTCGAGGATGATTGCATTTGTATTACTTGAGTCTTTACCCACGAAATGTGGTGAGCGTCCTATTCTCGAGAACTCCGCCAAGGTGCTCAGTTCCGGCCTGCAGGCCTGCCAGAGAAAGCACAGCCTCGGTCAAGGACAACTTTGGCGCCGCTAACATTGTAGACTCACCCAGGGCTTGAGATGCAAGGTCGAACATGTACGCCCTGTTCGATGCCCTCTCATTTCTCAATTTACACCGACTTCAGGATTGCCATGTACCATTTCGTCTTCACACGGGACTGAAGACATCGCTGGCGCGGTCAAAATGTTCCTTGGGGAACAGGAAGCAAGTGTCTAGTTTAATCAACACTCTATCACCCACTAATCCGCGCGCGCTAGAAGCTTGCTATGAAAGGTCGATGCTTTCTCATCCCTCAATTTACATCAACTGTGTACCAACCATTTTGTTCTCACATGCAGCTGAAGGCATTGTTGGCACGGTCAAAATATTCCCTAGATGCCTGGTTCTCCGACGTGACGACAGATGAACAGCGGGCGGAATAATTTGCCCTTATGCGCCCCCGAAGTAGTAGTATCCCATGCATCAAGATAACTTTACTTGAGCAAAGAACGTTCTGGTACGTCACTACGTTATCATCGGATGAGGCAGGGAGAGATATTAACAAGCTGTACGTTGATGATTGGGCACACTACCCGTTCTTATCTCTGCACTTGAGACGCTGGTGTAGTTAATTTCCGTCTCACATCATCGTCTCATGGGCCCAAGTAATATATCTGAACAGCACAATACATATCACATCATTCTTCTTGATCATCAAAGCGTGAAGGAGTCACGACATGGGCCTGCATCCTATCAACGGCAGTGTGGTCGTACGATGAAGCTCCGCGTGATCCCAATGGTGCGACCCATGCGAGTATTACAAGCGTCTAGTCGGTGGATACCCACTCTGCTAGTACATTAGGTGTGCACATCTGCTACGTATAACCTTACTCACGAAGGGACTTTTTGATGCCATCTTGGAACACAGCACCTCACCGACTGATTTTCGGCGCCTTCGAATAATATTTCGCATGTTTCATTTGAATGAACATTCCCCAATCATGCAATTTGGTTCAATCGAGGGCTTCTGATCATAAACTGCTTCTCCGTTCTAATTGTTTTATCGACAACATTTGATGTGATCAATCAAGATTCTCACACAAGTAACGGATATCCAGACTAATCGCTATAAAACCCTTAGATGGTGATGTGTCTGCACAATGTCCATACCCCCCATCTAATTATGACCGTAGTCTCAAGTGACCCCGTTTGGTGGCCGTTTATCGGTCATCTCAATCTTCTCAGCCGTTTTACAGGTCCGTAGAGATGAAGTGGGATGAAGATGGTGACGTCTCACAATCTGACTTGTTTCGCAGTTGTGTCTTCTGCTGTAGTGGTTTACGATTGGGGTGAGCGAAATAATACTTTCTGAGGGCATAATGTCATTAATATCTATACGGCATTCAAGCATTAACATTTGGACAAGAGGTAAGTTGCAGTGTCATCGGCGCAGCTGTCTCATTAAGAATGCTTCAACAGTTCGAACTGGTCTGGGTAAGCAGGTTTTATATCAGAGGCAAATTGTATAATGCAATTGACTCAAAACAGAAGAAACGCTGGTCCTTCATCACCGTTCTTTATGTTTGTGTACGTTATGTCATGAACACAGTTGACATGTTGTGCTAAGTTGACTTCAACATACATTAGGTGCGCTACATGGGACTATCATATTCCGTGTAAGTTAGCGAGACTACCAAGTCGTCATTTCACTGTACTAACAATCATATCTCACAATCAGGATCAACGTATTATGTATGTATCCCAAGATACACTGCGCTCGTTTATTCTCACTAGCGGCTTGTAGGGAATGTCCCATTCTCGATAACAGACTCAGTGGGTATTCCGTACTGATGCCTCCCATTACCATTCGTTAACTAACTGCACTTCCACATAGGAGTGAGTGATATTTTCAGTTTCTTGTTATGTTGAACATAACGACTGCAACAGCTGTAGGTTTATGCGAGGCATCGAGTCCATAAATGCACATCAATAAATTTTGTTTTCAGGCCTCATTGTTTACTTCACATGGATATGGATGCCTGTCGTCGTCGATGTTATGCTGGGCGGTGAGCTCACCTGCAGTATCTTACTGAGACTGACTTAACTGAAATATTATGCAAGTCGTCATGATGATTCGGATACATGCGATGTATGGGCGATCCAGAAAGATGCTCATCTTTCTCGTTATAGTCTTGCTGGCTTCCACGGTCACCACCGGCGTTATGACAGTCATGGGAAACATCGGTATTTTAGTGGGTAAGCTTCAATTATTTATGAAACCCTAAATCGCACAAGACTCATGAACAATACCAGAGGAATACGTCCTTTCTGGCTACCATACGTGTCTTTTCTCAACTGATGACCTAGACACAGTGAAACTGAATGATGAGAGTGTGGTACCCACAGCTATATGGGAGATCCTCGCCTTCGTTCTCGCAGTCTGGGTTATCATAAAACACTTTCGCGAGCTGCGACAATTCCCGACAAGATCGACCATTGGGGACTGTTTTACGGTGTTAATTCAGAGTCACGCATTTTACTTTGTAGTGTGAGTTTGGTGGTTTGGATGTTATCTTGTTTCGCTGAAGTTCTGCATGTGTTAGATTTGCCATTGTAGCTTGCTTGAGCCTAGGCTCACTGTCCACATATATCATGGTGCGCCAACCTTCGACTAAGCATCCGCACCTGTCCACTCATCATCATTTTAACAGTTCCCATCGTCTGTGGGAAGTATTTATTACTCTGGTATTTTCCTAATCGTTCAGGAGTTGCAGATGTTTGTGCTGGGACCGCGTTTGATCCTCAGCATTCGCGAATATCACTCCAAGCTTTTGGCCAGGTCCGATGAGGGAACAGCCATGACGACCATTCATTTCCAGGCTGGTGGTGATGTGTTGTCTGGCGGAGATGTTTAGTACGGTGATCCAAACGATCAACCCTGGTTATGTGGAGTTTTGCTGTGGTATTTATTTGGTGGTTTGGAGGTTTGAATTAGGTTTGAAAACCACTGCCATGCTGTATTACTTATTAGAATTATCTACCCAGCCATCCATGAACGAAACGTCTTGCGATTATTATCAATGCATGCGGGTAGCGCAGGCTGTTGTTGTTGACATTGTCCACAATGTTTGAAATGATTTTGTCGCCACGGGATTCATTCTCTCGCTTTATGGGATGACAGTGAATGGGTCTCGCAGTAGCTGGAATGAATAGACTTGACGAGTCATTTCAAAGTCATTTGCACGTTGTGATACAATGAACAAGCTCCGTGAACACAAATTCACCTTCAAAGACTCGATTTGCATCCTTCACATCTTTCTGCTCTCCTTTGACTCGCTCTCATGCAAGTCCCTCCATTCCATCACAAAGGCGCTGCCCCCGTCCGCCAACTAGCAATACCAATCTTATACACAATCACCATACTCATCCCATTCACTTCTCAATTCTTTATACCTGCAACACCCGTATTTTCATGGGTTCTCATGTGCTACTCAAACAAATCTCTGCCCACAGTCCACGTCGTCGTCCTCTCAACCTTAGGATCCGTCCTTTACGGTGCAAACATATCCGACATCCTCACCCACTTCAGTATCGGACTTCCGTGCTAATATTGTTAACGAAGTCGGAAGTGAGGTCAAAAAAGAGCTCATCACTCCCCATGCCTATGGCTTGGTACTAGACCTCGGCACAGGTGTGTCTCTTCCTCCACCAAAATGATAATCTGTTACTGCAAAAGACAGGACAAAACCACACCGTCAACTACCTCGACCATTCGTGTGTTACTAAATACTTAGCTGTAGAGCCTGACGTGCATATACATGTGAACTGGCCGTACTGCCTGGGTACAGCAAAGATGCTAGAACGCTTCTTATCCTCCCTCGCGGCGGCACTGAAAACATCTCTACCATCCTTTCCTATCTTCTTGTTCCGCACCCGCCTGTAGATATGCCCATGTTTGTCCTCACAATTTCTCGCTACATTCCATCATCTCTGTACGGGTCACAGAGGTGCTGAAACCTGGGGGGGAATGTTGTTCTATAAACACGTGCTTAGCGTGAGGACGGATGTTATGTGGTGGCAGCGCTTTGGACGCTGTTGTGAAGTATTGTTTTTGATGGATGTCGTCTGGATCGTAAATCCCATCGGTGGATTGAGGATGTGAGGGGATGGGCGCAGGGAGAAAGAAGTATTTGGGATAAGGAAAGGGAGACCGAAGAACGTCTGTTTTGGCATTAGTGGGAAACTTGGTTGAGGCGTGAGCAGACCTGTGTCGTTCCCTCTCCATAGGCTTGGTAAACTTGGGCCATATGAACGTCGGTTATTCTATACATCGCGCCCGAGATTCGTATTTAAAATTTCACGGTGCGCTATCGTATTGGACCCTTGATCTTCGAGGCGACCTTGACTCACCGACTATCGAGTGTGTGATTCTACCTGATTCTACTCCCTGTGGCGATACCAGGAGAGTAGCGGGGGTCCAACTCTACGATGTCCATCTCAGAGAATAGAAGCACAGTTGGAGGCAGATAGACTCGGAGATATCTGAGAGAACCGTCAGAATCTGATTCCTCCGAGTCACCGAGTCACTTATTCGCGTGTTGAGCAACTTGTCGTCCAAAAAGGTCGGCGATACAGAACTTCAGAAGTTTCTAATTTGAAAATCAAAATGGAGATGAATGGGGGCCGCAAGTTGACAGTTGGGCAATCGGTCCACATATTGTTCTTCGATACCCACACGCCACTCGTTTGCGGATTTGGATCAATGACCACCTGTGGCGTGACTTTTGCAAAGGAAACCATACCTGATGCGTGCAAAAGACTTGCAAAAGACAACAGCAACCATTTGAATTTTGAGGATGAGTGATTTTGAGGAGCGTTTCCTGGGTCCTCTTTCAACCACAGGGAAAGATTGCGGCCCGTGGGTTGTTCGGGGACAGAGTGCCACAGATATCTAATAGGACCGCCATCAGATCTCAGAATCTATATTCTTAAATTGATTATTCTTATGTTTACCTATAGAAGACATTCGGCGATGTCCCTCGGAGTGCGGAATATGTAAATGCAAGCGGTGGGAAACGGCCTATTAAGCTTTTAAGTTCTTCAACGCCCACTCCAGTCTCCGATCAGCAGAATTCTTTTGCGAGACTTTACGATGTGCAGAGCGTCAAAAAAAAACCCCTCAAAAAATAAAATGGCTATCAGTCCACTATCTATATTATTATCAGGGCTGCTGACCTTGATTCGAAATGTCCGACGATCGTGCTACGCTCCTTCAAAAAGCATCGTCTTGTTCCCAAAGTTCACCTTCTTTCCAACATCTTCCTAGGAAGGCCTCGTCATGGTCAATAGTGCTGGCGCCACTGCCCTAGTGACAAACACACCTCTCCGCAACTCTGGCTTGCCTGCCGACCTCAAGTCCACCCCACACGCAGTCGGCTCCGCTGTTGTCAGCGAACACACTGATACTCTAAGCGTCAAGTGCGTCAGATTTTGTGTTACAGTCACTGTTATCCATACTGAACTTTGTTATTCATGCAGCGTCAGTGATGTTCGTCCATGGACCACGCACGACGGCAGGAATTTCAAGCCATGTGGGGCAGACGAAATGCTGCAGCGGCTCCTTGAAATGTGTGCAGATCCTGCCCAATCCCTTCCCCCCGGTCAGAAGTCTACGTTACTCGATACTTCCCTCGAGGCTGTCTTGCCCCTCTGCAATGGGCCACGTGTGGCGCAGAAGATCAAGCAACACTTGACTAATTTGTAAGCCAGCATTTCAAGGAACACGAAATAAGACTAACATTATCATCAAGTTGTAATATCGAGAGCGAAACCCCGTCTTACTCTGAATTCGTCGAGGCTGCCAACCTTGCACTTCGTGAACTGAGGAAGGTGGACGTAGCTGGAATACCTGCTTTTCAAAACGACGATGAAACCAACATCGTTTTTCATGTGAATGATCCATCGTTCATACACCAAAAACATCAAGGCGAGAAGTCCAGCCGCAAGCCGGACATCGTCGTCGTTTCTCACCAGACCGCCGCGGATATCATACCGGAAGGAAATTCCAAAGATGTTTACCGGTCTGCGTGCAAGGCGCCCACCAAAGACCATGAGAACTTCCAGTGGGTGGATGTCCGAACGACATTTGAGTTCAAACGCCCAAAGACGCGTCTGCCTCATCCGCCGTCTGCTTACACTAAGGACTACGTGGCTCCTAATGTCATGTACATGGAATATATGACGGACACGGACACTGACACGGACACTGATATGGACATGGACACCTACATGGACACTGACACGGACACGGACACGGACACGGACACGTCTTCTCAGTCAACAGACTCGACGTCTGCCACTGGTACTGCTCAGACCTCCTGCGAAACCTCGAACGAACGTAAGCCGTCCAGCTTGTATCTCCGCTGCTTCTTTTGACATGTGCAATGCAGTACAAAATATATCCGATCGAATCAGAAGCAACAAGCGTGGCTCCAGTCATTTCGGCTCAAGTTGGTCATCCACCAGCAAACGATCCTGGCGGAACGAAGATCCTGTCATCCAGAATGATTTGTATGTCGAGGAGATGTTCGCGGCTCACACGACGCGCCAGCACGTCATCTCGTTTATAGTCAACAGTAAGTGGACGCTACACAGTTGTCCTGCCGTCGAACTAATTGCTCATTACAGACGACATCATTTATCCCTGTTGGTTCGATCATCGGGATACGATTCCATGCGCTGGCATCAACTTCGTTCAGGACCTTCCACGCTTTGTGGTCTTACTCTTCATCATGCAGCGCATGGGGTACAAACAGTGGGGCCTCCACCCGTTGTTCGAACCTGAACCTGGATATGGAGGTGAGATTATCGTCGAGTACGAGGACGACACGAACAAGGACGACCGGGATAAGAGGAAGCGCATCGACCTTACACTGGATTTCAGGTCTGAGAAGCCCATGACTCATTTCAGGGGGCATGCAACCGCTGTCGTTCCCGTGAGGAGCAAGGCGCTGTCGGCTCTGCCGCGGCGTTCCCATTTTCTCAACGAATCCACCAAATTGGTTGCCAAGCTCTTTTGGCCAGAAGAGGCACACCAGAGCGAGCCCGAGATCCTCGAAGAGGTCTACAAGATTGCGAAGGGTGATCTCGATGTGCTGGGCCATGTTCCAGAGATGGTCTGGTTCCGCAAGTTTGAAGATACATCCACAATGATAATCAGAAAGGCACTAGGAATCGACGATGCGGGCAGCCGGGTCCTATACATCACCGTGTTCAGAAAGCTTCACCCAATCACAACACTGAGCGGTGAGGAGTTCCTCCTCGCATGGTGGGAATTCGTCAAATGTAAGTGACCTATCCTTCTCATGCTGTTTATCATCCACTCACCACTGCTACAGGCCATCGCGCGCTCTGGAAGAGGGGAGTGCATCACCGCGACGTCAGTCCCAACAATCTCATGGGATACCGCTTACGCGGTCGATTTATGGGCGTCCTTCATGATTTCGACTTATCGTCGATCACAGAGTCTTTGTCCTGGATTCGAGGCTCTCCCAAGGGCTTCGAGCGCAGAGGAACGGTACCGTTCATGGCATTGAACCTTCTCATGCCAGGAGCCGGACGAGTCGAGCACGTGTACCGTCATGATGCTGAATCGTTCATCTGGGTTCTCACGTGGATCTGCCTTCGGTATAAAGGGGGCAAGCTTCTCAGGAAGCGCAGACCATTGGATGACTGGCTGACAACGGGTGCCATTGGATGCTTCTACAAAAAAGCGTTTTTTTTGGCAATGCTGTCTACGATGCGTCCAACGCGATCGCACAAAGAAAATTTCAAAGTTGCCTTTGAATCCTTACAGGTGATCATGAATTTTCAGATCCCATCCACGCCCATTCCAGTGGATGATGAAGTATTCGAGATGTTGCTCCAGCACCACATACTCCAGAAAGTACTCCAACACAAAATTTCTTTTTGAGATTAGGTATGCTTGCAGTTGAGGCAGCGGTGATATTACATACTATGTTGTAGATTTACTGTATGGAACAAACATCTGATCGTGCACGGTGCCAATGATTCTTTGGTATTTGCGTGTTCAAACTCGAGGTTAAAACGTTCAACGTTCAGGCTAATGCCACAATACATACTCAGGCTATCTAGTAGATTGAATGTAGAACGAACATCGTGCTCCGTGCTATCCTTCTGTCCATCTTTCGAATGTTCGGGCCTTGGGTTCAACATTCAATATTCAATGCTCGCCTTGCGCGTGAAAATCTTCCACAGGGCCATAATTCTTGACTTCTGAACTTGAACCATCATGATGGCACTGTCCGAGGTCCACTTCATGCAATAACTTGCTCGGTGATGGACGTTCAAAAGAGTGATGCGGTGAAGTTCGAACGTGGAAGAACAGTACAGAATAGGCACGCGCGAGAGCTGTGAACTTCAACTTAAGAATATGTTCAATGCGTATACCGGATGGCGGTTAAGCTTTAAGCTTTAAGGCCGACGGTCATTGCCACTTTGTTGATGCGTTCAGTTTCCCACCACCCTGTTGGGGAGCCTAGAATTTGAATGGTATCTACTAACACTCCTTTGTATCGCTCTAAAATCAAAGGCGGTGAGTTTCGTTATGAAATAGAATCTAGTAACCTACCAATGATTAATGATTTGGAACAGGCGTGATGCTCATCAAAATGCTGTTGTAGTAATGGCTTCGTGTTGACAGTTGAATCAACTTGCACTGGTGACGGGCGCTCGAATGGGTTTAGGGCAAGCGGGGCCCTCCAGCTCAATGCTCGGAGGGTCCGCGATCAATTTAAGCACCGAGATGTGACAGCTCGTAAGAAGGAGAAAGTACAACATATCGTACAAAATAGTAGCTATCACTCGAGGGAAAGGCTAATATACAAGCCACTGGAGTGACTTTGACTGAAAGAAGGTCGAGTTTTGACCGACCAAGCGCTATAGGGCTATTTCTTTTTTTTTTTTTTTTATAGTTAATAGAAATGAACCAATCCGAACGCACAGAAACACATACTTGAAACCCGCACGAAACCAGACATCAGTCAGATGAGATAAAGAGAAGATAAAGAGAAGAGCTGTCCATCTCGGTGAGTCAAGAACGTTGCGAACTGTGAACGAGAAGGTGAAGCAAGAACGGGTGCTTCCGAATATATTTTTGGAATTCATCTGAGGACCAGCGTCCCGCTGCCTGAATCAGCGCAGGCGCAACACCAGTCCCTGCAAGAGCTGTGGCTCCACCCGCATGCATTGAGTGCCCCGAGATTGTAGATGGGAAAAAACGCCTTAAGTAGCGCATGAACCATGCCCGAGTGGGAATGGTTCCTGCGGCCGTGAGCCACAGCTGGGGGTGGTGCATAAATAGTTTGTCGCGAGCAGAGACATACCGGCGAAATATCTTCAAAGCATCGACGCGCTCCTGTCGTTCCTCCAACAACAAAATCTCGCAACCTTCACCTGATGTGCCGCTTTTGTGACGAGGGAGAGTGTACGATGCGGACGTGTCTGTGAGTATGAGAGTGTGCCGGAGAGGAACCTTCCGATACGATTGATGTTTCTTAGTATTGGGCCAGCATAGTTCTGCCAAACGTTGCAGAGTCTTGAAACCGGTGACAAGTAAGGCCAAGAACAAGCCATCATTGTATGTGTCTGATGCGCTCAAAGCATCCATGACGCGTCCGAGGTCTTCAACAGTAAGTGGCTGTTTGCGTTGGATTGGTTTTGAGAGACGTCGTTTGCATCCTTTCAGCGTCCGCGTCACCAAAATAGACTTGCGTGTTTCCCGCACATGTGGGAAGTGTGTCTCCAGGCGATTAACGATGCCTGATAGGTAAGAATCTACTGATCGGGGTTCAATGTGATGTGATAGCCAGACGACAAAGAAGGAGAGAGTGTCTTCGGTAGGTTCAACTGCACGATTATGAAGCCGACAGAAGTTAAGATAGGAATTCAGGTGTGAATCGTATGCCGAAGCGGTTGTGGACTCAATTGCGAATCCGAGAGCCAGTGAACGTTCCAGCTCCAACCGCTCTAGTGTCCAAGCTTCCCGTACGGGCTGCTTGGACCGTGTCTCTCTAGACATCATTTTTTCGGCGCCCCCAGCGCATTCCGAGGGGGTTCAAAATCGCAGATGTGAGCTGTCGGCACGAGATCCATTACTAGCTCGTTATGAAAACGGGACAGGGCATCTGCGATGACGTTTTGTTGTCCCGGAATGTGTTGTACACGCAGGTCCACTCCATATGTTATTAAGACATCCACCGCTGAGCGCAACAACGAGTTGTAGCCAGGTTTTGCCCTTAGTGAGTCGAACATGGCCACAGTGTTAGAGTTGTCAGTGTAGATTAGGAGTTTCTCCGGAACTTCTGTCATGTTCTCCACTGAATGGATAGCCGAACATACAGCGAGTCCTTCGAAGAAGAATATGGTATCGCAGGGAGCATCGGCTGGTAGGCGGCATTGACACGCGAACTGGTCATCTGGAAACCATAGCCCTAAACCCTCCCCTGACGCATCAGTATAAATTACTGCGACATTATCACTAGCAGGGTTAAAGTCCAAGCTTTTGAACAGGTGTAGGCCATCTGCACGTTCGATACGGTCCGCGAGCCAATGCAGCTCATGTAGTAGTGCGTTGTTGACGTGTATCATAGCAAGTGCATTTGACTTCCCTCGGATCTTGTCGTAGAGCACCGACAAGCCCGGTTTCAGCAGAGGGAATACATTGAAACTCCACTCACACCATCCTGCGAGGCGTTGATAATCACGTAAAGACCAACGGTGATTCTTGCGAGCGAAGTGTCGCAACTCTGTGACTAGAGCAGCCTTTTTCTCTGCTGGTAGGGTGACCGACATGGCATTAGGGTCAACGTCAAAGCCTATCACCGTTAGAGTAGATCCAAACAGTTGTTTCGGCCTTTCATGTGGTAGATTGAGTTCGTCCCAGAGCTGCAACAGGCGAGTTTGCTTTGCCGGGAAGTGGCAGTCATATGGCGCATAGTATAGTGTTCGTCCGGCGACCTCAAAGGAGAAAGAGTCGTCCATATACGTTTTAAGGGCGTCAATGAGAGTGCGATGAATGGCGATCCAGGCAACTAGGGACATGAAAGAAATCCAAACCTTCGGAGACCCTCTTCCCCCGAAGTTATTGTTACGATCGACGTGACGCTGACCGTGCACAGTCAGGATCTGCTTGACTTGCCATAGCGGATGCATAGGCAATCGACGAAAGGCTTGCGATACGTCCAATTTGAACATAACCAGCTCGACGTTAGGGTGTTGTTCGCGAAAGCGAAGTAAAGATGCTCCGAGTGAGTGCAATCCGTCGAGTTTGGTACCTTTAATTGCATCATGGTCAATCATGGAGTTCAGCGAATAATCACCCGCTGTGTGATCCACAACCAGACGAAGCTTGTCTGAGTTAGGCTTGGGCACAGTGTGCATCGGGACGCTATACATCCCCGGGTAAAGTTTGGTACCAAAGCTTTCTGAAACACGGCCCAATCGTATCTCTTCACGAATTTGATCCTTGATGAATTGTTGTTGATCGTCGGTTTTGGAGCATGTATGTGAGGAGTTATCATTAATCGAAGGGTACGAATCATCTGAGGTATCGGCCCACGGCCAGAACCCTAGACGTAATGCGCGACATACAGACTCGACGAAGGGTCGGTTTGGATGATCTGAAAGGAGCATTTCAAAGCGGTCAACGTTTATGGGGGTCACAATGCGAAATAAATCAGGATTCATAGCAATAGTCCGAGCGGCGTCACTTCCTTCAACTTCATTCAATGGTGGCATAGGTACGGGTTCTGCGTACTCCGTTGAGCGTGCAGTGGGACTGAAAGATATGTCTGTTGGCGACCAGATCAAACCTCGCCTATGACGAGGACGTTTAAGTGGTGGTTCAAGTGGATTTAGACTTAGACTCGTCGTGATGCTTCGTTTCTGTGTGCCGGCGTGCACACAGTCTCCCATCTTGTTCATACGAACAGACATGTGCGTACCGACACGAGTGAGCGCTGCGGGAACATTCTCCTGAATTCCACTTGCGGCAGGGCTCACGTCGGCTGAATGCAGACTTCTCTCGTGCAGGTGCACCGAGTTTAGAGGACTGCTTTTCTTCGTCAAAGTGGACACCATCGGACTGGAAGTGGGATTCATAGAGGTCGGTAAAGGCTGCGAAGTCTGAAAGTTCAACTCTTCGAGAGTTTGCGGCTCTATTCCGGACGGCTTTGTCGTATCTGATAATCCTCTCATGAGTTCGCTGGAGTCTGCGGTCAAACTTATCATTGATATATTCTCCGTAGGCGGCGAGCTCATCCTCTCGATGAGGGAACGCGAATTTGATGGCTCTAGCAGCTCTGTTCCACGCTGCGGACCACTGCGTAGCGGACGTGATCTTCTTTGAAGTTGCTTCCGAAGTTCCGGAGAATTTGATCTCAATGTCTCCAAGAGTTTCGGTGCATTTGTCAATGGTACGCGAGGAGGATATAATGGAGTGTACTGCGTCGAGGTTGATACTCTTTCCAGCAACGATCTCTGCCCATCCAGCTTCGTGAAATTCGGGGCAGCAGCGGTGATACATGAGTCGACGTCGTACTTCTTTGGGATCTTGAGACCAGTTGAGGAGAATTTCGTTGGTGCGCGTAAGATTTGTGGAGAGTTGACCTCCGCTAAATGACTGTTCAGCGCATCCGAGACAGGTGAGGTCAAGTTTAGATCGCTTTCGAGCAGGTTCTCCTCGCTCAAGGCTTTGCTCTCGCTGAAACTCATTCTCTCTAGGAGGGAAGGACTCCCTGTCTTCAGACCGTCGCATGACATCTGGTCCCCGTTGTCCTCTGGCCAAGTCAAGATCTCTGGACTATTCTTCGAGCATCTCAAAGTACGGAGTCGCGATGAAAGACTCCGCTTGGTCCGTGGCTTCGTCTGATGCTGATGCAATAGCTTTGGTGATTGTGACGAAAGCTTCTTGTTTAGAAATGAGGGCATGCTTGTAGTTTTCGACAACGTTGAGGCACCTCTCCACCAACTCTTGTTCGGATATAGACGATCTTGCAGGGTTGGTTTGAGCCGAAGACCCTTCTTGTCCGGGTCCAGTGAGAGTGTTAGATGAGACATTCTGAGAGGTTGACATGGAGGTTATGACGGAATTGAAGTAAATGAGATTCAATATGTAGCTTAAATTATGGCGCAGAGTGTGCGCGAGCAGATGGTGCTCAACGTTGGATGACCGCGAAGACGAAAGATTAGCATCTTGAAGTCTGTGCTACCAACGTTTAGGAGACCTGGTCACAGGTATACGTCAGACGTGACGAATGCACGCACAGACCAGTGGACTCGGCCTGGGCCGAGTGCGATCGTTGATTCAACTTGTTTAAACCTATTAAAACTCGATATAAGAGCGGTGGATGGTCACAGTGGTGTGTCTGCACAATCTCCCTACGCCCTATCCAGAAATGACACAAATTTCAAATGATCCCACTTGGTTGCCGTTCATCAGTACGTCTGTTCTTCTCAGCTATTTCGCAGGTGTGTAGAGAGCAAGTGGGATGAAGATGGTGATGCCTCAGTATCATTGACTTATTTTGCAGTTGTATCTTTTACTGTGGTGGTATACGATTGGGGTGAGCGAGAAAATACTTTCCAAGGCGTCATTAATATCTATATGGCGGCATTCAAGCATTAACATTCGGACAAGAGGTAAGTTGCAGTGTCATCGGCGCAGCTGTCCCACTAAGAATGCTTCAACAGTTCGAACTGGTCTGGGTGAGCAAGGACCTATATCAGCAGCAAACTGGACCATGCAGTTGACTCGAAGCAGAAGCAACGTTGGTCCTTCGTGACCGTTCTTTATATCTGTGTGCGTTATGAACGCAGTCGACTCGGACATGTTGTGCTAAGTCGACTTCAATATATGCTAGGTGCGCTACATGGGACTATCATATTCCGTGTAAGTTAGCGCAGATAACAAGTCGTCATTGTACTGCACTAACAATCATATCTCACAATTAGGATCATCGTATTATGTGTGTATCCCAAGTTATACTGCGCTCATTTATTCTCACTAGCGGCTTGTAGGGAGTCTCCCATTCTCGATAACAGACGCAGTGGGTATTCTGCATCGATGACTGATATTCCCATTCAATTACTGACTGCACTCCTATACAGGAGTGAGTGATATTCTCAGTCGCTTTACTACGTTGAACATGACGACTTCAACAGCTGTAAGTTCATGCGAGGCATCAAGTCCATCGATGCATATCAGTAAATTTTGTTTTCAGGCCTTATTGTTTACTACATATCGGCATGGATACCTATTGTCGTCAATGCTATGTTGGGGAGTGAGCTCACCTGTGGTACTTTCCTGATACTGACTTGACTGAAATATTATGCAAGTCATCATGATGATTGGAATATATGCAATGTATGGACGACCCGAAAAGATGCTCGTCTTTCTCGTCGTAGTCTTGTTGTCTTCCACGATCGCATCCGGTGTTATGACAGCAATAGGAAATGTTGGTGTCTCAGCGGGTGAGCATTAATTATTGATGAAATCCTGAAGCACGTAAGACTCATGGACAGATACCAGAGGAACTCGTCCTTTTTGGCTACCGTGCATGTCTTGGCGAATTTGACACAAACCAGAAAGACCTGAATAACGAGACTTTAATACCCACCACTATATGGGAGATCCTCGCCTTCATTCTTGCAGTCTGGATTGTCATAAAACACTTCCATCAGCTGCGACAATCTCCGACAGGATCGACCATCGGGGACTGTTTTACGGTGTTGATTCAAAGTCACGCATTTTACTTTGCAGTGTGAGTTTGGTGATTTGGATGTCATTATCTTGTTTGACTGAAGTCTAGTTTTGCTATTGTAGCTTGCTTCAGCCTAGGCTTACTGTCTACATATATTAGGGTGCGTTGATATGCGACTAAGTATCTGCATGTGTCCGCTCATCATCATTTTAACAGTATTCATCGTCTGTGGGAAGTGCTGTTTATGTCGGTGTTCTCGGAATTGGCCAAGTGTTGCAGATGTTTGTGCTGGGCCCATGTCTCATCCTCAGCGTTCGCGAATATCATGCTAAGCTCGTGGCCATGTCCGACGAAGGAATAAGCATGATGTCTATTGATTTCCAGGCTGGTGGCGAATCTGGCGATGTTTAGCACAGCCATTCAAATTATCGACGATCAACTTTAACTACAGTCACTTGGTGTTTCATCGTGGTATTTATTTGGTGATTTGGAGGATAGAAGTAGGTCTGGGAAAACTACTGCCGTGCTGCATTACTATTAAATATTAGATTTGTCTGCCAACTTGTGACCTATACAAAACATCTTACAATATTATAATGTTTTGTTCCCACGGATTCATGGTTTGCGCGCTCAGTTGGGGTGAATAGACTTTACAAGTCAATTTCACCTTGGGATTCAGTGAACAAGCTTCATGCACACAAGTTCAAATATTCACCTTCACATACTTTCTGCTCTCTTCTAAGCGACATCCTCAGCTACTCCAATATCGGACCTCAACAGCGTCAACGAAGCAGACAGGTCAAAAATGGCTTATCTTTGCTTAAGCAAAGAACCCTCTGATACATCACTACTAGTACGTTATCACAGGATGGGGCAAGGAGAGATCCTTGTTGGTATTAGCAGTTCGCAGGCTGCGCGCTGATGCATGATGATTGAACACACTGCCCGTTCTTATCTATGCTCTTGAGCCGCTGGTGTAGTTCATTTTCGTCTCTCTATATCATCGTCTCATGGGCACAAGTAATATATCAGAACAGCACACCATTTTTCTTGATCATCAGAGCATGGAGAGGGAGCCGACATTGCCTCGCAGGCCTGCATCACATCAACGGCAGTGTGGTCGTATGATGAAGCTCCTCATACCGGTGCGACCCATGCGACATTAGACTAATCGAGAGCTAGCAGTCGGAATACCCTTGACGGATCTCATTGAGGAGTTCTAGGTGTTACTAGCGTCCAGTCTGTCGACGCCTACTGTGCATTGGGTGTGCACATTTTAGATTGTGGTACGTTGCTGCGTTATGATTGGATGGTGCAACAGAATAATGATCTCCTAGCTATCTGAATGAAGCTTTACGGTAAGTCCACGTTAGTGATTAGATGATCATGTGCTGATAGAAGTGATGCAGAACTTGCCGGACAGCATTGGAACACATTCCTTCATCGATAGGTTCTCTCGCGTAACGAGGCTCTGCAGCTAGTCTACGTTAGGTTGATCATTAGATGACCACTGATGGAGATGGCCAGAATGTGGTAGTTTGACGGCACTATATTTGGAACATATCAGCGCCTTCAAATATTTCGCACGTTTCATTTAAATCCAAAACCTTCCAATCATGCACTTTGCTTCGATCGAGGGCTTCTGATCATGAAATTGCTGTTCCGTTCTAATTGTTTCATCGAGAATAGTTGGTGCGATCAATCAGGATTCTCACTCGAAGAATGGATATCCAGACCGACCGCTATAAAAACGCTGGATGGTGGTGTGTCTGCACAAATCCCAGCCGCCCCATCCAGATATGACCGTAGTCTCAAATGATCCCACTTTGTTGCCGATGATCAGCGATGTTAATTTTCTCAGCTATTTTGCAGGTCAGTAGAGAGCAAGTTGGATGAAGATGGTGACGTCTCACTATCAGCCTCATTGACTGGTACTGGTTTTGCAGTTGTATCTTCTGCCGCGGTGGTATACGATTGGGGTGAGCAAAACAATACCTTCCGAGGTATCATTAATATCTATACGGCATTCAAGCATTAACATTCGGACAAGAGGTAAGTTGATGCCATCGGCGCAGCCACATCTCACTAAGAATATTTTAACAGCTCGAACTGATCTGGGTAAGCAATGTCCTATATCAGAAGAAAACTGGATAATGCAGTTGACTCGGAGCAGAGGCAACGCAGATCCTTCATGACCGTTCTTTATGTCTGTGTACGTCGTGTTATGAACACAGTCGGCATGTTGTGCTGAGTCGACTTCAACTTATGCTAGGTGCGCTACATCGGAATACTACATTCTGTGTGAGTTTGCAAGGCTGACAAGTCGACATTGCACTGTACTAATAAGCCATCTTGCAATTAGGATCATCATGCTAGGTATGTATCCCCTCAAATAGACTGTTCGTCTCTTCTAACCGGCCTCGGTATGTAGGTAATCTCCCAGTCCCGATGACAGACGTAGTGGGTATTCTGCACCCATGGCTGCCATTCCCATTCAATTACTGACTGCACTCCTACACAGGAGTGAGTGATTTTCTCAGCCGCCTTGTCATTTTCAACATAGCGACTGCAACAGCTGTAAGTTCATTTGAAGTATCAAGTCCATCAATGCACATCAGTAAATTTGTTTTTCAGGCTCCATCTTTAACTTCATATGGATATGGATCCCTGTCGTCGTCAATGCTATGCTGGGCAGTGAGCTCACCTGCGGTACCTTCCTAATACCGACTTAACTGAAATATTATGCAAGTCATCGTGATGATTCGGCTACATGCGATGTATGGACGATCCAAAAAGATGCTCATCTTTCTCATTGTAGTCTTGCTGGCTTCCACGATCTCCTCCGGTGTTATGACAGTCATAGCACACATTGGTTATTCAGCGGGTAAGCTTTAATTATAAAACCCTCGAGCACATAAGACTCATGGACAAATACCAGAGGAATTCATCATTTTTGGCTACCATGCGTGTCTTGCTACGAATATATACCCAGACCAGGTGGATCTGGGTTACGAGAGTTTGATATCTACCGCTATATAGGAGATCCTCGCCTTCATTCTTACTGTCTGGATTGTCATAAAACACTTGCGTGAGCTGCGACAATCTTCGACAGGGTCGACAATTGGGGACTGTTTTACGGTGTTAATTCAAAGCCACGCATTTTACTTTGTAGCGTGAGTTTGGTGGTTTGGATGTTGTTGTCTTGTTTCACTAAAGTTCCACGTGTGTTAGATTTGCTACTGTAGCTTGCTTCACCCTGGGCTCGCTGTCTGCAAATATCACGGTGCACTAATCTGCGACTAAGCATTCATGTCTGTCCGCTCATCATCATTTCCACAGTACTCATCGTCTATGGGAAGTTTGCTTTTCGACGGTGTTCTCGATGTTGCACAGCTGTTGCAGATGTTTGTGCTGGGACCGCGTCTGATCCTCAGCATTCGCGAATATCACGCTGAGCTCGTGGCCAGGTCCGACGAGGGTACACGCATGACGTCCATCCATTTCCAGGCTGGTGGCGATGCGTTGACTCAGGGCGAAGGTGTGTTGACTGGTGGAGATGTTTAGCACGGCGACCCAAATGATCAACCATGGTTATTTGGAATTTCGTTGTAGTATTTATTTGATGATGCGGAGGATATATAGAAGTAGTAGATTGCCGTGCTGTATTGCTATCAGGATTATCAGCGCTCCCCATACATCAACGAAACGTCTCGTGATCTATATGATGAACTTAATGTTTAGAATGATTTTATTCCCACGGCATTCATCCTTTACCATGAGACCAGTGTTGCGGGCCACAGTGAACGGGCTTGTAGCTGGGGTGAATAGACTCGACAAGTCATTTTCACCCTGGGATACAGTGAACAAGTTTCGTGCATACAAATTCACCTTCAAAGACTCGATTTACATCCTTCACATACTTTCTGCTTTCTTTTGGCTCGCTCTCATGCAAGTCCCTCCATTCCCCTACAAATTAGCAATACCAATCTTATATGCAATCGCCTTACTCATCCCATTTACCTCTCAATTCTTTATACCTGCAACACCCGTATTTTCATGGGTTCTCATGTTCTACTCAAACCAATTCTTACCCGCAGACCACCGCCCCGCAGTCCACGTCGTCCTCCTCCCAACTCTCGAATCCGTCCTCTACGGTGCAAACATAAGCGATATCCTCACTCACTTCACACACCCAGTCCTCGATATCATCGCTTGGCTCCCGTACGGCGTTATTCACTACACATTCCCCCTCGTCCTCGCTGCTCTCCTCTGGCTCTTCCGCCCACCCACTCTCCCCGTATTCGCAAAAGCCTTTGGCTATCAAAACTGTATAGGCGTATTTGCCCAAATAGTCCTCCCCTGCGCAGCACCCTGGTACGAAATCATATACGGTCTTACACCCGCAGCATACGGCACACCCGGATCCGCAGGCGGCTTAGGCCGCATCGACGACCTGTTCGGTGGAGATGGCTACAAACGCACTTTTGCTAGCTCGCCCCTTGTATTTGGTGCATTCCCCAGTTTGCATGCCGCATGGGCCACTCTCGAAGCACTATTCATCACCGCCTTGTGGCCCCAGTATGCGAAATGGGCTTGGGCTTACGCAGCCGTCCTCTATTGGAGTACCATGTATCTTAGCCATCACTATCTCATTGATGTCGTGGGCGGTGCCTGTCTCGCCACCGCCTGTTTCTACTTTTTCGTCCCCGAGGAGCTGCGCAATGGGAGCGTCAATGTTGCTGGGGACAAGTACGAGAGATACGATCTCGAATCGAGGAGGGGCGGTGTGGGCGCAGACGAGTTTGCGAGCGATTGGACGCTCAGCGATGAGGAAGAGACGCCTATTGCCTACCGGTCGCCGAATCCTGCAAAGGGGAAGGGGAGAGGACATAGGCATACAGCTAGTATCGCGAGCCTCATCAGACCTGATGAAAGAGCCGGGGAGGAGGGTTGGAGCCCCGTCGCCGGTGTTGGGTTCGTGTTCCCGCCTGAAAGTAGGAGGTAGTCGGTTACATGGATGGTTTTCTTGCATATACCCGGGTTATGATTGCTAGATTCTTGTGCGATTCTAAATCTGCATTACATAGTCCAATCTCAATTTCATAAAAACTGTTTAATTCAACATAAATCATAACCACATGTAAAGAATAAGGTCTCCAACGCTAACACTCCTCTACAGCTCGACGGACATTTACTCCAGCGCAGACTTGATTGCGGATCGACTGCCCCCGTTTCGTTTCTGGTTTGCAAATGAGAGAATGGTGAGCGTGCGCGTCCCAAACGCCTGGAATGAGCCCAGGGTTCAATCTGCGTAGATACAAATCGCGATGCACCGACGAACAATTGTTGCGATACGCGCACAGAGAGGTGGACCTGGGTGCAAGGAGTGTGGCGTATATGACATTGAAGCTACTAATTACGCACCGACGACCATTGGTACTAGTATTCTAACATTCGATTGTAACACTGGCTCTGATTATGACGGGTAGATGGACAAGATATACATGCATAAGCCGATGGAAGAGCTCAGAGGGAGTGTTGCATAGAGTCCGATCGCAGGTGCAGGCCCATGATCCCACGTGCATTGTGTACTTTCGATACCGATATCGTGCACGTGCCACACGATCAATGTATACACATTGATGCATACTGTTGAGATACGCGTTCGTCCTGGATGAAGTTGGGCGATGTGCGCAGTGCATCGTGATGGCGTTTTGTTGTAGGTCATTAGAATATAGATGATGAGTATGATCTGATACTAAGACATCTGGTGAAGATAGAGAACCCAACGCACCAGCGCCTGGGTATAGAACCAACGCGCTCCTGACATCTTGCACGTCTTCACTTTGCCCTTATTTGATGTCCCCGATGATAAACATGGAGTCTTGAAAGACCGCGTGAATAGATGACTCAGGAGAGTGGTCGTCGCGGTGCGAATACGGCAGGATAGTAAGCTCTGGGGGATCAAGGCGAAAGAACCTCAAGTAAGCTTCTTCACCTGCTCGATATATATGGTTCGCGTGTGATGAAGAACTAGAGAACCAGTAATAAGCCATTGGCCGTTAGGCAGCAATAACTTGAAAGAATGGATGCTACGCATGAATGAGACCGAACCCCGACAGGCTCATCTGGGAGGACGCTAGTGGATCCGAGTCTGCTAGTAGGTCCCGGTCATCATTCAAGTGGCCTATCCGAATACTTTGTCCAAGTTTAAAGTTTGCGGGGCTTGCACGTGCTAAGTGTTGAAAAACCACGTGACTAGTACGCGTCGGGAGCCGCACGTCACGGCAAACACCCGGGGCCCTTCTCATCACGATCCTGAACAAATTTCTCCATGCGAATCCTGATTCTCAATCCAGTGCCGATAAAATATAAATATATGTGCTAGCCATGCCTCCCTCTCCGTCAACTGCACCACCGAGTGCGTACTGCGTGCGACAGTTCAAGTTAAGATGCGCCTCGATGCAGCCTTCGGAGTGGTCACAGACCTACGTCTTGGCTTCGTCGGTGGCCTCTGGCCTACGATTATAGCAATATGGCATGTTCCCTCTTTACTCTTCCAACCACTTGAGATATCTCGCATTTTCATGTCCCATGTATGGGACCTCTATGGTGATGGCGCTGACGAAGCCGGAAGGACGGTCAAACAAGGGCTCATCACTCCACACGCCTATGGCGTTGTGCTAGACCTCGGTGCAGGTGCGTCTCTTATACTGCCGAAACAATAATCTGTTCATACAAAACACAAGGATACGGCCACACCGTCAACTACCTCGACCATTCGCGTGTCACGAAATACGTAGCTGTAGAACCCAACGTGCATATGCATGCAAAGCTGCGCCGTACTGCCTCTGCTGCCGGGTACAACGAAGATGATGGAACGCTTCTCATCCTCCCTTGTGGTGCTGAAAACATCTCTACCATCCTTTCCTATCTTCCTGCGCCGCACCCGCCTGTAGACACACTCATATCTGTCCTCACTCTCTGCTCCATCCCCTCGCCACAATCCACCATCTCTTTATTGGCTGCGGAGGTGCTGAAACCTGGGGGTCAAATTTTGTTCTATGAACATGTGCTTAGCGAGAGGGAGGATGTCATGTGGTGGCAGCGTTTTTGGACACCGTTGTGGGGTATTGTTTTTGATGGATGTCGTTTGGACCGCCCATCTCATAGGTGGATTGAGGATGTTGGGGGATGGGTGCAGGGAGAAGGAGGTATCTGGGGGAAGGAAGGAGAGGCTGATGAACATCTATTTTGGCACCGAGTGGGGAGATTGGTTAAGGCGTGAGCAGATTCGTGACATTCCTTCTCCATAGGCTTTGTCCTTCATAATCATTTTGGCCAATCAAACTGACCGCCATGTGCGTGTTATTATGTCGGGGCTCAGCTACTTATTTCCTGCATCGTCACCAATAACAGCCGGCTCCTCCGCACGTCGAGGAGCCAATCTTTGGCTATATGGGTGTTCGAACGCCTCCCTAAATCCTGCGAGGCCCATTAGGTGTTCAATGGCGAAGTATTTCCAATGCATGCCTATTTCACATACCGATTTAACATCTCTTGATCAATAACAGATGCTAACAGGTCGTGTTCATGAAGTGATACTGCGCCACAAAATTAACCGAGAATTTGGGATCTCTCATCAACTTCTTTGGATTCGACTAGGAACTATCGGTCCACTATCAGTACTTGCGGACCTTGACTCGAAATGTCCGACAATAGTGCTGCGCTAGCTTAAATAGCGAGCTTCAATCTCGTCTTCTTGATCCCAAAGTTCATTTTTCTTTTCTATCTCCCTAGGAAGGCCTCATCATGGCCAATAATGTTGACGCCACTGCGCCAGTGACAATCATGCCTCCTGGCAACTCTGGCTTGCCCGCAGACCTCAAGTTCGCCCCACACGCAGTTTGCTCCACTGTTGTCAACGAACACATTGATACTTTAAGTCTCAAGTGCGTTAGATCTTCGGTTCCGGCCACCATTATCCATACTGAACTCAATCAGAAAGGCACTAGGAATTGACAACGCGGACAGCCGGGTCATACGTATCATCTTGCTCAGAAAGCTTGATCCAATCACGACGCTGAGCGACAAAGAGTTCCTCCTCGCATGGTGGGAAGTCGTCAAGTGCAAGTGTCATCGTGTCCTTTTCTTGTTCTCTATCATTCACCCATTACTCTGACAGGCCATCGCATCCTCTGGAAGAGGGGCGTGCATCACCGCAACGTCAGCCCCAGTAACATTATGGGATACCGCTTCGGTGGTCGATTTATCAGCGTCCTTAACGATTTTGACTTATCATCGATCATACAATCAATATCCTCAATTCAAGACGCTCCCAAAAACTTCGAGCGCACAGGAACGGTACCCTTCATGTCGCTACACCTTCTCACGCGGAAAGCCATTGCAGGCCAAGTCGAGCACTTGTACTATCATGATGCTGAATCGTTCATCTGGGTCCTCACTTGGATTTGTCTTCGATATGAAAATGGTGAACTCCTCAGGAGGAACAGACCACTCGATGAATGGTTGACAGTGGACGCCAGGGGGTGCCATGGGAAAAAAGCAAGCTATCTAGCAACGGCGCATGAAATATGCCCAACGCGATCGCACGAAGCGAACTTCAAAGTCGTCATGCGTTGCTTAGAGGTGATTCACAAATATTCAGGCCCATTCACGTCCGTTCCAGCGGACGATGAAATGGTATTCAAGACATGGCTCCTGAACCATGTACCCCAGAATGTACTTGAAGGCAGTATTTCTCTTTTAGAGTAGGTATACTTGCAGTTGAGGCAGCGTGCTTCCGAAATGTGATGCTAAATACAACCTTGTAAATTCGATGCAGAACAAACATCATGCACGGTGCCATTATTTTGTATTTGCGTGTTCAAGCTTAAAGTTCAGGCCCTCGGTGAACTGCAGATAATGCCAGTCCTCCAACCGCTTATATTGCATGACTAGATAGGATCATTCTCACAATACTCTATAGCACTTCGAACATCACCTTTGTCCGCAGATCTTTCCACTCAGCATCTGGATATCATCCATGAAGCCTACATAGTCTGTAGATGGGTCACTTCATCGATCGAGTGTCTGTATACTTGGGCTACACGAACGTCAGTCATTCTATATATCGGAGATGTGATTCCCAGGGGAGGATCGAAGGAAACCCACCAACGATCATCATCATATCAAGAGCTGGAGAAGGCCTTAAGCGTTCTCGCGCAAGCCGGAACCACTGCACAGCACAGACGCCATAAAAAGACCAGGAAACATAGAGTTAGTAAGATAGTGCAGGTAGTGTCCACCATAGGACTTCACCGCAACGGACAATAACCAAGAACTTTTTCAAAAAATCTAGTACGTACTGTCCAACATAGGGCCTCGCCCCAACGGATAATAACCACGGATTTAAATATATATACATCGCGCCCGTGATCCGTATTTCAAGAATTCACGGCGCGCTATCGCATTAGACCATCGATCTCCGAGGCTTGAGGACTATAGAATGAGTGATTCCACTCCCTGGGGGCGATACCAGGGGAGTAGCGGGGGTCCATCTCTACGATTTCCACTGCAGAGAATGGAAGCACAGCCCGATATTTTGGAGGTAGACAGAGACTGAGAAGACGATCAGAATCAGATTTCCTACATATTCGCGTGTTCACTCGTCCAAAAGGTTGGCGATATGGAAGTTTAAAATTTGTAAATCAAAATGGGGGTGAATGGCCGCCGCAAGTTGGTAAACAGGCTATCGGTCCATCTATTGTTCTTCGACATCCACACGCCACTCATTTGCGGACTTGAATCAGTGGAACCCATATTTGCACGACTTTCATCCTTGTGCAACGTATGGAGTGTCAATAAAAAGCAGATAGCAAAGAAAACTACACCTAATGCGTGCCAAAGGCAACAGCAACGATCCATAATTTGAGGAAGCTGAGTGATTGTGAGGCCTCCTGAGTCCCCTTTCAACCGTAGAGAAAGATCGCAGCCCGGTTGTTCGGGAAGACAGATGGGTCTGATAAGACGATCAGAATCTAGATTCCTTGATTATTCCCATGTTGTGAGTAGAAGTACTTACTAGTCATCCGTCATCCGAAAGGTTGGTGAATATGTACATGAAATCGGTGATGGCCGGCGCGAAGAAATTGACAGCTGGGCGCTGGGCTATCAGACGGGCCATCATGTCCTTCGACGCCCACAAACTATTCGTCCAATCAGTGAAATTCTTCTACGAGATTTTCGAAGAAGCTTGTGCGATGTGCGGACTCCTGCAGAGCGTCAAAAAAACCTTTAGAAAATGTTCATTGAGAAAGAGATCGTACCCGATCATAGATGGGTCAAAGGTAACAGCAGCGATATATTGGAGTAATGTTGGAGTAATGATACAAAGAAGACACAACTGCTGCCAGAGATTGATCTGGATGAGGTGGGTCGTGTTGATGAAGTGATGGGCTGTCAACCGTTTGTGCCACAACTTTTATAATTAATTGTAGCCGCGACAGACTGAGATTTCCATCAACTTCTTCGAATTCAAACACTTGTAGACCTTGACTAGAAATGTCCGATAATAGTGCTGCGCCAGCTTAAATAGCGAGCTCAAATCTCGTCTTCTTCATCCCAAAGTTCACCTTTCTTTTTCATCTTCCTAGGAGGGCCTCATCATGTCTAACAATGCTAGCGCCACTACGTCAGTGACAACCACACCTCCCCGCAAGTCCGAGTCTGGCTTGCCCGCCGACCTCAAGTCCACCCCACACGCAGTCGGCTCCGCTGTTGTCAGCGAACACATCGACACTGTAGGCGTCGAGTGCGTCAGATTTTCTGTTCCGACCTCTATTATCCATACTGAACCCCGTTATTCATGCAGCATCAGTGATGTCCGTCCATGGATCGCACGCGACGTCAGGAACTTCAAGCAATGCGGGGCAGACGAAATGCTGCAGCAGCTCCTCGAAATGTGCGCAGATCCTAACCAATCCCTTCCTCCCAATCAGAAGTCCACGTTACTCAATACTTCCCTCGAGGCTGTCCTGCCCCTCTGCAATGGGCCAGGTGTGGCGCAGAAGATCAAGCAACACTTGACTAAATTGTGAGCCAGCAAATCAAAGAGCGCGCAAAAGATTCACGCCATTATCAAGTTGTAATATCGAGAGCGAAACCCCGTCTTACTCTGATTTCGTCGAGGCTGCAAACCGTGCGCTTCGTGGACTCAGGAAGGTGAACGTACCTGGAATGCCTGCTTTCCAAGATGACGACGAAACCAATGTTCTTTTCCATGTGAATGATCCATCGTTCATACACCAAGCACATCAGGGCGAGAAGTCCAGCCGCAAGCCGGACATCGTCGTCGTTTCTCACCAGACCGCCGCGGATATCATACCGGAAGGAAAGTCCAAAGATGTTTACCTGTCTGCGCGCAAGGCGCCCACCAAAGACCATGAGAACTTCCAGTGGGTGGACGTCCGAACGACATTTGAGTTCAAACGCCCGAAGCCACGTCTGCCTCTCCCGCCGTCTGCTTACACTAAGGACTATGTGGCTCCTAGTGTCCCATATATGGAGTACATGAAGGAAACGGACGCGTCTACTCAGTCAACAGACCCAACGCCTGCCATGGGTACTACTCAGACCTCCCACAGGACCTCGAACGAGGGTAAGTCGCCCAGCATGTATATCTGCTGCTTCTTTTGACATTTGCGGCGCAGTGCAAAATATATCCGACCGACTCAGAAGCAACAAACGCGGCTCCGATCATTTAGGGTCAAACGAGCCTTCCACCAGCAAACGATCCAGGCAGGACGAAGAGAGGCAATCCAAGCAGGAGGAGAGGACGAACAAGAAAAAGAAGAAAGGGTCGAAGAAACCTCATCCTGTCATCCAGAATGGTTTGTATGTTGCGGAGATGTTCGCAGCTCATACGGCGCGCCAGCACGTCATCTCGTTTATAGTAAACAGTAAGTGGATGGAACACAATTGTCCTGTCATCGAACTAATCGCTCATTCCAGATGACATCATCTATCTCTGGTGGTTCGATCGTCAGCACACGATTCAATGCGCTGGCATCAACTTCGTTCAGGACCTTCCACGCTTTGTGGTCTTGCTCTTCATCATGCAGCGCATGGGATACAAGCAATGGGGCCTCCACCCGTTGTTCGAACCTGAACCTGGATATGAAGGAGAGATTATCGTCGAGTACGAGGACGACACGGAGGGCCACAATAAGAAGAGGTGCATCGACCTTACATTGGATTTGAACTCTGAGAAGCGCACGACTCATTTTGGTCTACGGGGACGTGCAACCACTTTATTCCCCGTGAAGAGCAAGGCGCTGTCGGCTCTGCCGCGGCGTTCACATTTTCTCAACGAATCCACCGAATTGGTTGCCAAGCTCTTTTGGCCAGAAGAGGCACGCCAGAGCGAGCCTGAGATCCTCGAAGAGGTTTACAAGATTGCGAGTGCAGATCCGGATGTGTTGGGCCATGTTCCAGAGATGGTCTGGTTCCACAAGTTTGAAGATACATCCACTGCGATAATCAGAAAGGCACTTGGAATCGACGACGCAGGTAGCCGCGTTTTATACATCATCGTGTTCAGAAAGCTTGACCCCATCACAACGTTGAGCGGGGAGGAGTTCCTCCTCGCATGGTGGGAAGCCGTCAAGTGTAAGTGCTCTTCTCGTGCTATCTATCATCCACTCACTACTCCGACAGGTCATCGCGCCCTTTGGACAAGGGGAGTGCATCACCGCGATATCAGCCCCAGCAATCTCATGGTATACCGCTTGCGTGGTCGATTCATGAGCGTCCTCAATGATTTCGACTTGTCGTCGATCAAACGATCTCTGTCCTCGATTCAACACATTCCCAGAGGCTTCGAACGCACAGGAACGGTACCGTTCATGGCGTTAGACCTTCTCACACCAGAAGCCATCGCAGGCGAGGTCGAGCACATGTACCGGCATGATGCTGAATCTTTCATCTGGGTTCTCACCTGGGTCTGCCTTCGGTATGAAGAGGGCAAGCTCCTCAGCAAGGGTAGACCACTGGATGAATGGCTAACGGTGGATGCTCTTGGATGCGCAGAAAAAAAGTCCCAATTTATGTTTAAGGGGATCGGTAGCAAAAATCTGCGAACACCGATATCGCACAGTGTGTCCTGGAAAGTCGCAAAGAAGTGCTTAAAGATGGTCTACATACAGGATGGAGCCCTATCGGATTTCACCTCTACGAACGATGAAGAAGTTTTCCAGACATGGCTCCAGCAACATGTGCCGAAAGACATCCTTCAAACCACTATCCCGTCTGGCCAGTAAAGTAGGTATATATATATATGCAGTTGAGGCAGCACCTCCCAAGTGCCATCCTTACTTCTGTATCTGCGTATTCAAATGTTCAACGTTGTCAACGTTCAGGCTAATATATAAAATAAATATACAACGAAGAACGTTTTGACCTTGATATACGTCGATGCAGTAACCTGATCGTAACGTCAATGTAAAACCGTCTAGGTGTTTCCGAGGCTGTGGTGACGATTCCCTCGCAGAATTCGCGCATTGTGAACGGTGAACTGCAGGTAATTTCGGTCCTCCAACCGCCTGTATTGCATGACTAGGTAGGATCATCCTCACAAAACTCTACAGCGCTTCGAACATCACCTTTCTTCGCAGATCGTTCCACCCAGCATCTGGATATCATCCATGAAGCCTAGTCGGTAGATAGGTCACTTCGTCGATCGAGTGTCTGTATACTTGGGCCACATGAATGTCGGTCATCCTATATATCGGAGATGTAATCCCCCGGGAGGATCGAAGGAACCCACCAACAATCATCATCGTACCAAGAGCTAGAGAAGGCCTTTACCGTTCTCGCGAAGGCCGGAACCGCTGCACAAGACGCCATCACATAGTCAAGACACATACAGATTAGTAGAATAGTGTAGGTAGTGTTCACCATATGGCTTTACCAAGCTTTCGCCCCAACGGACAATAACCAACAACTTTGAAAAAAAAAATCTACTTCGCGCCAGAGATCCGTATTTCAAGAATTCTCGGCGCGCTATCACATTAGAACATCGATCTCCGAGGCTTGAGGACTATAGAATGAGTGATTTAACTCCCTGGGGGGCGATACCAGAGGAGTAGCGGGGGTCCATCTCTACAACTTCCACCTGCAGAGAATGGAAGCACAGCCCGATATTTTGGGAGTAGATGGAGACGTGTGAGAAGACCATCAGAATTCCTACATATTCGCATGCTCACTCGTCCAAAAGGTTGGCGATATGGAAGTTTAAAATTTGTAGATCAAATGGGGGTGAATGGCCGCCGCAAGTTGATAAACAGATAAACAGGCTATCGGTCCATCCATTGTTCTTCGACATCCACACGCCACTCTTTGCGGACTTGAATCAGTTGAATCCATATTTTCGCGACTTTCGTCCTTGTGCGACGTATAGTGTCAATAAAAGGCAGATATAAAAGGAAACTACACCTAATGCGTGCCAAAGGCAACAGCAACGATCCATAATTTGAGGAGGCTGAGCGATTTTGAGGCCTCCTGAGTCCTCTTTCAACCGTAGAGAAAGATCGCAGCCCGGTTGTTCGGGAAGACAGATGGGTCTGATAAGACGATCAGGATCTAGATTCCTCGATTATTCCCATGTTGTGAGTAGAAGTACTTACTAGTCATCCGTCATCCGAAAGGTTGGTGGATATGTACATCATGATGAAATCGGTGATGGCCGCCGCGAAGAAATTGACAGCTGGGCGCTGGGCTATCAGACGGGCCATCAAGTCCTTCGACGCCCACAAACCATTCGTCCAATCAGTGAAATTCTTCTACGAGATTTTCGAAGAAGCTTGTGCGATGTGCGGACTCCTGCGGAGCGTCAAAAAAACTTTCAGAATAAGGCCCGGCCAATGTTCATTGAGAAAGAGATCGTACCCGAACACAGATGAGTCAAAGGTAACAGCAGCGATGTATTAGATTTTCTGTTGTAATGATACAAGGAAGATACAACTGCTGCCAGAAAATTCAAGACTGATATGGATAAGGTAGGTCGTGTTGATGAAGTGATGCGTTGTCAACCGTTTGTGCCACAACTTTTATTAATTGTAGCCGCGACAGACTGAGATTTCCATCGACTTCTTCGAATTCAAACGCTTGTAGACCTTGACTAGAATTGTCCGACAATGGTGCTGCGCTAGCTTAAATAGCGAGCTCAAATCTCGTCTTCTTCATCCCAAAGTTCACCTTTCTTTTCCATCTTCCTAAGAAGACCTCAACATGTCTAATAATGCTAGCGCCACTACGTCAGTGACAACCACACCTCCCCGCAAGTCCGAGTCTGGCTTGCCCGCCGACCTCAAGTCCACCCCACACGCAGTCGGCTCTGCTGTTGTCAGCGAACACATCGAGACTGTGGGCGTCGAGTGCGTCAGATTTTCTGTTCCGACCTCTATTATTTATACTGAACTTCGTTGTTCATGCAGCGTCAGTGATGTCCGTCCATGGATCGCGCGTGACGTCAAGAACTTCAAGCGATGTGGGGCAGACGAAATGCTGCAGCAGCTTCTCGAAATGTGCGCAGATCCCAACCAATCCCTTCCTCCCAGTCAGAAGTCCACGTTACTCGATACCTCCCTCGAGGCTGTCCTCCCTCTCTGCAATGGGCCAGCTGTGGCGCAGAAGATCAAGCAACACTTGACTAAATTGTGAGCCAGTAATTCAAAGAGCGCGCCAAAGACTAACGCCATTATCAAGTTGTACTATCGAGAGCGAAACCCCGTCTTACTCTGAATTCGTCGAGGCTGCCAACCTTGCACTTCGTGAACTGAGGAAGGTGGACGTAGCTGGGATACCTGCTTTTCAAAACGACGATGAAACCAACATCGTTTTTCATGTGAATGATCCATCGTTCATACACCAAAAACATCAAGGCGAGAAGTCCAGCCGCAAGCCGGACGTCGTCGTCGTTTCTCACCAGACCGCCGCGGATATCATACCGGAGGGAAAATCCAAAAATGTTTACAAGTCTGCGTGTAAGGCGCCCACCAAAAAGCATGAAAACTTCCAGTGGGTGAACGTCCGAACGACATTTGAGTTCAAACGCCCGAAGCCACGTCTGCCTCTTCCGCCGTCTGCTTATACTAAGGACTACGTGGCTCCTGATGTCCTATATATCGAATACATGAAGGAAACGGACGCGTCCGATTCGTCATCTGACTCATCCAGTCAGTCGACGGACTCATCCGATCTGTCAACGGACTCATCCGATCAGTCAATGGACTCGTCCGATCGGTCAACAGACTCGACGTCTACCACTGGTACTGCTCAGAGCTCCCACAGTAACTCGAATGAGGGTAAGTCGTCCAGCATGCATCTCCGCTGCTTCTTTTGACAAGTGCGACGCAGTGCAAAATATAGCCCATCGACTCAGAAGCAACAAACGCGGTTCCGATCATCTACGCTCAAACGAGCCGTCCACCAACAAACGATCCAGGCAGGATGAAGATAGGTCATCCGAGCAGGAGGAGAGGAGGAACAAGAAAAAGAAGAAGGGTTCGTATAAACCTCATCCTGTCATCCAGAATGGTTTGTATGTTGCGGAGATGTTCGCAGCTCATACGGCGCGCCAGCACGTCATCTCGTTCATAGTTAACAGTAAGTGGATGCAACGCAATTGTCTAGTCGTCGAAGTAATGACTCGTTCTAGACGATATCATCTATCTCTGGTGGTTCGATCGTCAGCACGCGATTCAATGCGCTGGCATCAACTTCGTTCAGGACCTTCCACGCTTTGTGGTCTTGCTCTTCATCTTGCAGCGCATGGGATACAAGCAGTGGGGCCTCCACCCGTTGTTCGAACCTGAACCTGGATATAAAGGCAAGATTATTGTCGAGTACGAGGACGACACGGACAAGGACGGCCAGGATAAGAAGGGCCAGGATAAGAGGAAGCGCGTCGACCTTACGCTGGATTTGAGGTCTGAGAAACGCGTGACTCATTTCGGTCTACGGGGACGTGCAACCACGGTTTTTCCCGTAACGAGTAAGGCGCTGTCGGCTCTGCCGCGGCGTTCACATTTTCGCAACAAAACCAACGAATTGGTTGCCAAGCTCTTCTGGCCAGAAGAGGCACGCCAGAGCGAGCCCGAGATCCTCGAAGAGGTCTACAAGATTGCGAAGGACGATCTCGATGTGCTGGGCCATGTTCCAGAGATGGTCTGGTTCCACAAGTTCGAAGACACGTCTACAGCGATAATCAGAAAGGCGCTAGGGATAGATGATGCGGGCAGCAGGGTCCTATACATCATTGTATTCAAAAAGCTTGAGCCAATCACGACCCTGAGCGGTGAAAGGTTTCTCCTCGCATGGTGGCAAGCCGTCAAGTGTAAGTGACCTGTCCTTCTGGTGGTATTTATCATTTACTCACCACTGCTACAGGCCATCGCGCGCTCTGGAAGAGGGGGGTACATCACCGCGACATCAGTCCCAACAATCTCATGGGATACCGCTTACGCGGTCGATTTATCACCGTCCTCAATGATTTCGACTTATCGTCGATCGAAGATTTGTTGTCCTCGATTCAAGGCGGTCCCAAAGGCTTCGAGCGCACAGGAACGGTACCGTTCATGGCGTTAGACCTTCTTAAGCCAGAAGCCATCGCAGGCCAAGTCGAGCACGTGTACCGTCACGATGCTGAATCCTTCATCTGGGTTCTCGCCTGGATCTGCCTTCGGTATAGAAAGGGCAAGCTTCTCAGGAAGGGCAGACCATTGGATGAATGGCTGACGGTAGATGCCATGGGATGCCTCAAAGAAAAATCGTGTTTTTTGACAATGCTGGGGACGGTGCGTCCAACGGGATCGCACGAAAAGAGTTTCAAAGTCGCCTTTGATTGCTTAGACACAATCATCAGATCATTTATAAGCCCAACCGCGCCCATTCCAGAGGACGATGAAGCATTCAAGATATTGCTCCAGAACCACGTACCCCAGAAAATACTTCGACGCAAAATTTCTCTTTGAGATTAGGTATGCTTGCAGTCAAGGCAGCGGTGATATTACATACTATGTTGTAGATTTGCTTTATGGAACAAACATCTGCATCGTGCACGGTGCCAATGATTTTTTGGTATTTGCGTGTTCAAACTCGAGGTTGAAACGTACGTTCAGGCTAATATCCACAATATATAATCTTATGATGACTTGGAGCGCGGCGTCCACCCGCGTGCGCTTACATGTATGCAATAAATATAAAACGAAGAATGTTTTGACGTTGATATCTACGTCGACGCAGTAACTTCGATCGTAACGTAATCTGATAAGTTTGATTTTACATCTGCGGTGACACAGCGCTTGTAAAGCAACGTTCACGTTCATGCATGCAGATGCATTCCTGCATTAATATTCCTGCAGCTCAGCGACTCAGTATATCATTTTCTCCAACAGGCTTCTACTACCTCATTGCTCGGATTTCCATGTGCGTGCGCATTGTGATTCGAACTTATCTACCTGGACAATACTGTAGTTTTGCATAGGCGCCTACGTTAAGATGCCTTTTTCAAGTCTTTTCCAGTTTCGTGTGATTGGTGCCGGGCTGGATCGTTGTGAGTATACCTCGATTGTTCGAGTGGACACTGTAGCACGATAATAGATATCCCCACAGACATTGGCACCGCTGAAGAGCAAAAGCTTCCGACCTCAGAAGGAGCGGACCGGAAGTCGGCGGCCGCGGGGCGGTTGCAACCAGCAACATTTGTTTATGCGTCAAGGCTGTTCGTACTCCCCACTGTTGGAAAGCCGACCTGATAATAATATAGTCAGCACTGCATCAGTAGAGATGGGGCAGACTCGGTACAGGTAAGCAGAAACTTCTGCCGACGCTAATTCCGAGTCATGGGAACTGGAGAATTATGGTAAAGTCGCGGAACAAAACATGATACAAAGTATCATGCAGTCGTTAAACGTTAATAATCGACCACCAGATAGTTGAAGCTACTGAACCACCTCACTAGAATGAAATTCAATTATGCCTCTCCGTATTACGGACAAGCCCAGCTGGGCTCTGATACCATGATCGGATCACTCGATCACTTTCAGACTGAGACCTTAGTGGTGCCACGTCTGCGCAGTACTTACGAATTTCCAATTTTATCCGTCCCCAAACAATTTTTAGTAGGATATCCGGTGGTTGCACAGGACAGCACAGGACGCGTTGTAGTACAACCTGGCAAGTGGTTCGTTATATCACATGTCTTGTCTGAATCGCAGATGAGTCAATTTGATAGAGTAAAATCTATTGATGTGACAGAACAGTCAGCTCAGTCAAATGGTCAGCCTGTCTAATTCATCCTATTCTGAAATCGAGGCAAGCACCCCGATATCCTGTTAACGTTCAGCAGACGGCGCTTCAGCACTACAATCTGAAGACCGAAATATTAAACAACTCATAGAGACAAGAACGGGCAAATACATATCATTGTCACGGTAATCATGACAAGACCATTGCTTTGACACATGATCCTCCGCGTCCATCGCCTCGGATAGGTCATGTGGATGGGTGCTTAGCATTTCAAGATCAATCCTCTAGCCCCGTATGCATCTCGGCTGTCGAACGTTGCGTCCATCTGCAGGTGGAGTATTAGGACTTTGATGGGAATGCCGTGCAAGGTAACCCGTCCCACGTCGGATATGAGATGGAGGAATATATCGTTGTCTGGGGCATGCTAGGGCTATAGTATAAAAGGTGAGAGGAGAACGCAGCTTTCCACTCAACTCAACAGAAGATAAATCATCGAGCCTTAGCACTTTCCTCATTATAAACATGAAATTCATCTCACTCACTTCTATGGTCGTGTCTGTTGCGGTAATGGCTGGCGTAGCCACCGCGTACAACCCTATCGGCCAGTCTTGCGACACCCCAGGTAAGTGCTCTTGCCACATAATGATGTGTCGCGGGATGTGCAGATAATTTGACGGTGTACTTACGCTTGCTTGCAGGTGGTTTTGGGTGCTCACAAGACGCGAGTGTTAATGGCGGAAACGCGTTCATTTATGAATGTGCATCGACCGACCAGTTCGTGTACGTTGCAGGCTGCGGCTGCCCTACTTGCTGTGAAGCCACCACCGGTGGTGCGTTCTGCACGTGAAAGTAAGCGGTGAGCGCGATTTTCCTGTGTCTCTTGAATATTAGTGCTGATGTTGTTTTCGCGACAGAGGTTGTACGTGGAATAATGTACTGTGGTACGTAAAGGAGATAGTGAAGGAGTGGTCAATAAATATATCACCGCGTCTGGAATCAATTGTGCTGTGTGATGTCGTGATTCAAGGCGTGATTTCCGATGGAATTGTGCAGCATCCCGATTCGTTATCCCTAAATGGACGGTCGAGAGGCACGAAAACTTGCACTAGGGTGTTTACAGGCCTCACTCAATTACGATGTTCAGGCTTCGAACAAGTCTGTCAAAGAATGAAGAAGCTTTGTCCGTGGCAAGACTCTGTCTCACCATTGCACATTGGTAGATGGGAGAAAGAGATGATACTGTGATGTGATAGCAGTCGCGATGGAGATATGCATGTCACTGTGCTTCGTCGAACACCTAGAAAGGGGTTCACGAGAAGGACAATCAGGGTGAAAAGCGATAACAAGAAGGAGTGCATAATGTGATGAGCAAACGATAGACGCGTGGATTGGGTGTGGGAATGTGATAGTCTCCTAGGCACTAAGATAAGTAGCCTGGTCGTCCCTGCATAGTACTTTCTAAAGAAAATTATGCCACGGGGCCCCAAGCGCGAGTTCGCACGCCGGATCTCGTTATTGTACATGAGGAGGACAGACCTGATCGAGCTTGCTGGTTTGTTTGATCTGAGGCCTTGCAAGCCCAACAACCCCATTTCCGTCTCCTCGAGGCGACTTATCTTGACCCGCCATAATTGGAAGATTACGTGTACAGCCACCGCACCGGGATTCACCGCGCTTACGTAGACTGAGTTGATATAAACCTGATGGGCAAAACAGAATGGTGAACTGAAACCAAGTCTCCGCTAGCTTTGCAATGCGCGGACTGACAACAGTAACACTCGCTCTCCTCGGCCTCGCTGCCGCCATTCCCGAACCGCAGCGTCGCAAGTCCCTTTCATTTGGTCCTGTTCTCCCTCATGCCCGCTTCGACAGTAGTGCTCACCAGCCTGTGCCCGCCGTACTCTTCTCTACACAAGACAGAGTGCGGGTAGACCCGTACGAGGTAGCCAAGACATTCCTTGACTCTATCGTAGACCTCGATGACGGCGTGAGCTACGTGATCCGCAGCGATAGCTACACGGATCGTGTTACCGGAGTGACTCACGTCTATGCACGTCAGATCGTTCAAGGTGTACAGGTAGCCGACGGTAATGTAAACTTGAACATCAAGGATGGCGTTGTCTTGAGCTACGGCAATTCGGTGCGTATACGTCATGTTGGTGACGCGTCAACTTCATAAGCGCTCACCCCGTGCAGTTCTACCCCGGTCCGGCTCCATCATCACACACCCGTGGTGCACATCCCCACGCAGAATACTGCGCACAACTTGATTCCGCTCGTTCCCCCTGGTCAAGCCAGAAACCCCTCGATGGTGCACACCCAGAGCTAGAGCACATTCACTCCTCCAACTGCGCAGCCCTCCCTAACATCCACTCCCTCCCAACTTCCTCCTTCGATGACCACGTCCCAAGTCCACAAGATGCACCTCGTGCACTTCTTACTTTCCTTCTTGCAGCTGCACCATCTCCCGCTCTCGCACAAGACATCCACACCCGTTTCGATGATCATTTGGCAAGCATGACCATGGCTCACATGTCCGGCTTCCTTCCTCACGAGGCCGAGCAACTCACCATTACCGGTGCTCCCGGAACCATCGGCGAGGTTAAGACCTCCGTCGTCTGGGTCCAGGTACCCTCTGAAGATGGCACCGTGCATCTCGAGCTCGTACATCGCGTTAGTATTCATCCTCTAGTTTTCGCACCCAATATTGACCACTACACAGTTCGAAGTCGAGATGGAGCACAACTGGTATGAGGCCACAGTCTCTGCATCTCTTCCCCACCGTATTGTGTCCGTCGTGGACTGGGCCAGTGACAGCCCCATGCCTCTTTATTCCCCTGAATCTCACTCCGAGGATGCTCAGCTCCCTCCCCTCTCCTCATTCATCCCTGCAGGCTCCAACGCCCCCTCCTGCTCCACCAAGAAGGTTGGTGGTCGCTTCAGGAAGGGTAAGGCTGTGGCAGATCTCCGAAAGAGCAAGGCTGCCAAGGAGGGTGTCACGTGGTCCAGTGGCCCTGCAATTCCTAACTTCCCCAAAGCATATTACAACGTCTTCCCATGGGGCACCAACGATCCTGTTGAGGCTGCGGAAAGGAAGGCGCTAAGTGAGGGAGGTGGTAAGTTCCGCTATATCCCCTTTGTGATCCAAACATCAACTCACGCCTCTTCTAGCACCCACAGATTCCCTCCCTCCTTCTTACGGTCGCGTCCAATCCTCTGAGTTGGGTGATAAGCTCGCAAGTCCAGCAGGGTGGCATGCCCTGCCGTGGGGTGTAGACCCCAGCATTAGTGAGGAAGAGAAGGCTACACTTAATGCGAAAGGTTCGTCATCCTCTGGTTGACCTTTTCGTGCTAGACCTCATGCGGAACGGCAGGCGAGTTCTGGCGCACGACAAACACCACGTGGGGTAACAATGTCTTTGCACATGAGAACTGGGAGGGGCGCAACGCGTGGATATATAACCGCCGTCCAGAGGGAACCGCTGTGGGTGGTGAGTGCTTGCGCAGCTTGTTCTATTTTCGTTTTCATGACACTTGTCTGTTAGACGACGTGAGCACTTTAGCCGTCCACTACAACTACCCATACTCCCCGAGCCAGAAGGGCAACTCGGAGGAAAACTTGGCCGATGCATATGCTCACATCGATGCAACGGTGGCGCAACTTTTCTACACGAGCAACTTGTTCCACGACTTGACCTACCGGTGCGTTCTACTCACAATTATTTCTTATTTTCCCATGTGACGAATTGTGACAGGTACGGCTTCACTGAAGAGGCTGGGAACTTCCAGCAGTACAACTTTGGGCGCGGCGGTGAGGAATCAGATGCTGTGATCACGAATGCACAGGACGGCAGTGGGTTCAACAATGCCAATTTCATGACACCTCCCGATGGTCAAAATGGGTGGGTTGTTTCTCTTCCTTGATCTGATCAATACTTATGCTTTGTGAATCAGCAAATGCCGAATGTACCTGTGGAACACCGCTAACCCCTATCGTGATGGCGACATGGAAGCTGGCATCGTTATCCACGAGCTTACTCATGGTCTCAGCACGCGTTTGACGGGTGGCCCCAAGAACAGTGGATGTCTCGGCTGGGGTGAGGCTGGTGGTATGGGAGAGGGCTGGGGTGGTAAGTTTTGATTGGACGCTCAACAATCAAGAAACTCACTGTCTACAGACTTCCTCGCCACGACCATTCGTAGTACTGCTACTTACGAGGACTACGCCATGGGCGCATGGGCTGCCAACCGTCCGGGGGGTATCCGGAACTACCCGTACAGTCTTGACAAGTCAGTGAACCCTAGCACGTACAAGACGCTTGACAAGCCCGGGTACTGGGGCGTACACGCAATCGGGGAGGTCTGGGCGCAGATGTTGTGGGTCCTGGAGCAAAGGCTGATCGCCAAGCACGGGTTCACAGATAATCTGTTCCCTCCCCCGCACGATGCTAACTTCGCCGAGTACGCTGCTTTCTACCGCGCCGACAAGCCTTTCGTGCCCAAGCACGGTAACTCGCTATCGGTACAGCTTGTGTTGAACGGGATGAAGCTGCAGCCATGTAGCCCATCTTTCTTTGATGCGCGTGATGCGATCGTGCAGGCTGATCAAGTACTCACGGGTGGGGAGAACTTCTGTGACATTTGGGCCGGCTTTGTTGAAAGCGGGTTGGGTATTGATGCTACCGTTAAGGGGCGTACACCGTGGGGTGGAGGTAAAAGGGAGGATGTAAGTCCCTTTCGCTGAGTTACCTTTTTAGTGGCTGACGCACGATTATTTTGTAGGGTTTCAAAGTCCCTGCTGCATGTCAAAGCGAGGACGCACCGTCACCCTCACCTGAGCCAATCCCTGATGACCCAGAAGATGACTGCGGTCCATTTGGATGCTGGTGGAAGCTGTGAGCGTAAACTTTAATTGTTTCGCATCATGATCGATATCCATATACACGATTGGAGACGCACGGCTAGATGATATTGATATCCAGACTGTGGATAGAATATATATTCGTATCTTGCTCCCATGTAATCATGCGCTAGCTTTATTTTGGATTTGTTGCGGTTGCAGATAGTTTTTGTATGATAGTTATAATTGATAAGATATGATGCATCCCGGGATGAATGATACATGCCTGATGTTGAGTATAATTAGTTGAGTGACTTAAGCTCAAGGATTTACCTGAGGCTGTTTCACGTGAGAGGATGCTGCAGGGAGGTGGAGATGATGGGGAAAGATGCGGCAGGAGAATAATAATATAGCCGTGCTTGAGGGCGCAAGCAAACGTTCGACACCTGGACCAGGCCAGGTACCGTGAACGGGGACCTTAAGTTCCGGTGTTGCACTTGTCTTGTGATCTCAATATTCAAGCTTGGCGAGTCTGAACATACAATTCATTCCCTGGCAGCTGGTCGACTGATGTGCGAGACATGCCATAGCCTGCCATAGCCCTCAAGTCAGGATCAAGTGCGCGTAAACTGCGCGCGTAGTTGTTTGGTGGATATAAATAGATGCTCTCTCTCAGCGCTCCAGTGGATTCTTGATGAACGTTCTTGAACACGGTATCAACGACAGCTTCTAGATCCATGATGATCAAATGAAAATAAAGCGCGAGCCCTCGGGCACGGAACAGTCGAATTTGATCATCGGACCCGGCATCCGACCACTATCTTATCTTCATTCGTCTGGTCTTGGAGACATCGTTTCCGCAGTTTCGAATCCTTCTGAGCTGCGGCATATATTACGCATCAGACTAGAAGCAACATAAGAAAATGAGCCGCAGCAAGAGTGAGAGTCCGATGGAGCTGGGATGGGGTGAGGCATGACTAAACCTGAATACGTTGCGTTACGTTGGCTGGAAGAAGCTTTTATTAAAGAGGGACGCCGCCGTCACGCCAGAAGAGTTCAACATGAAACAACCTGAAACACTGCCAGTTTAAACGCTCTGGCAGGTGTCCTCGGCTACGATGATTTATCCAGGGTCACCGACAGGTGGGCGGACCTGGACCCTGACAAGAACTCGGAGTCACCCAGTTGATAAGATGTTTTGAAACAACCGCGGTAGCCCATCGAGCGTGGATAAACTATGGACTGCATCGAGCAGATATAACGCCGTATCGAAGCAGATACAATAGAGTAGGGCGTTATAGAAACTTACTGTGATCGGATAGTAACGGCAGCAACATATATAATGTGCGCCCGAGCGCCTTGTTTTGCGCGCTGTCCCTTTCCGTAAACTCCACACGGGTCTAGCCACTTGAGCACGAATTGAATTCTTGGGATCTAAGATAGATACAAGACCACAATGGAAGAAGAATTGGGTGAGGCTTGGATATCTGCCGATACGTGCCGTGACGGAGTTTCAATACTGCGTTGTACTAGGTGCAGGTATTTTCATCCATACTGCGTCAACCCCAGCTCTCCACTCTTATAATGCAACGTAAAGTAATCAATGTGGCGGTCTCCACTGCAATGTACGAGTACATTCTCTGACTTACAGTGACGTTGACGTTTGTGCAGGGTGCCGACTGTACCGGAAGCACTTGGCATGATGGATTATTTTCGGGCCAAACCGAGGCCAGATCAACTCCCACTTCATCCCACGAAGTTTTGGTCGTGATCTCGTATTCCTTTTTGAGGAAAAACAAGATCCATCAGTTCGCCTTGTTCCGCGACAAGTGCTCAATCCGAAAGGACTCCTGTGGGACTAGTACTACCCCAATGTAGTTTATTTCGGTTCACTGACCCATCCTGTGCAGACCAAAACGAAATACCAAGCACACATGGGAAATATAAAATGGAACCATGCATGCCGTTCCTTTTCATCCAAACCTGACCCCGTCCTCCCTCCTCACAATGCGCGATTTACCCATCGAAATCATCAACACGGTCATCCAGAATGTTTCCTCCGTGACTGATCTCCTCCAGTTGCGCTCTTTAAACAAAGCGTACCGAGAGCTCGTCACACCCATCGCATTCAGCAAACTTCACGTGAAAAACAGCATCCAGAGCGCACAAAACCTCCAGCAGATCATTGCTGCCGCCAACCTTGCTCCCTATGTTCGGGAGGTTGTTTACGATTCTCGTGACGATGAATGTTTCCAATTCCCCCCAGAAAACATTGGTGAGTTCGATTTCCTTTTGTCTATGTATAGGAGCTAATTATAGAATGTTCCTGCAGAAATTGAGGACATGTTGGAAGTCGCTGATCTTGAAGAAGCCTTGACCGAGGCTTTCTGCGCACTCGATAGACTCCCCAGACTTGAATGCGTCGCCGCGAATTTCTGGCCAACATTCATCTCCCAGTCTGGGAAGGAAATCCGCGAGAGCCCATTCTGGTTTACGAGTCGGCAGCTCACCGTTATTCATTCCATATATCACGCCATGAAAACATCTCGCATGACATCCCTCTCTCTCAACAATGTAGTCATGATGCCTGTTTCATGCTATGACTTTGTCTCTACCCTCACAAACTCGCCCCTGTCCCATCTTTCGCTCTCTGTCGTGCCAAACGCCGATATCAGTGCCTGGTCGGGATCCAAGGAGATTAATGGATCACTTGGCGCACTCCTGCCAATTTCCAATCCCACACTCAAATCACTTGAGCTACGTAGCCCCCAGGGCCCCTACCACAGCCTGGAAACCAAGCTTTCATCATTCCATTATCCGTCGCTCGAATCGCTCGTGCTCGAAAATACCGTCTTTGATCAGATGTCCTCTCCTGATGGCGTCGAAGAGTTTGTCATCCGCCAAAAGAGTTGCTTGCATCATCTGGAGCTGCAATCATGCGCAAGCTATGTAGCAAACCCGTCAGTCGATGCCAGGCTGTGGTCAAGCATCTGGCAACGATGGGCAGCTGAGCTCACCAGTTTGAGAGAGCTTGTGGTGGACGGCGACAGTGGATATGTCGTACTCGATGCTGAGTGGGGCTACGTCACTTATAAACCGATCAGCACCACAGTAGCTGAGGGCGACTCGTCGAGCTTGCAGATGTTACAGGATGCCATAGTATCCGCTTGTAAGGTCGTGGCATGAACGTGTAGTTGTATCATTTGATTTACTTGGTCGAACGGTTTGGGTGGTTTCGGACACATTGTATAGCATTTGCATAGGGCCCTATCAGGGGCGTTTGATACCGCGGAGGCAATTTACATCATTGCGCCAGTGAAGAATGTACATTTGAAGTTTGTTGTTTGCGTCTGAGCATCTTTCCGAGGTCACGGCTCCATATCCTCGACTCCCACAGGACCTTTGTTTCATCAAAAACGTGGACTCATCTCCGTTGTAACTTTGTCAGAAATATGTAACCTTTCTTTCCTTCTTCTGACAAACGAGTTCACGCTCGTGATAGGCTGCCACGAGCCCGTGCCTTCGGTACTAGTAGGCTGAGCGCATCACGCTTGGCTGAGTGATGCCAGATGAGAGGTCGTACTGCACTTGTCAAAAGACTTGCAGTGCTTTTACGCGACATCATTGAAGAGGCGTCGTGTAACGTGGCGTCCTCTTCATTCTCAGGCCTTCAGGAGTCAGGATATCATATTCATTCACGATCTTGACCGTTGAAACGTTGACGTGTCACAGCCAAGCTATCCCCACAATTAATAACTCGAAACTTGCTGACAATTGGGCACAGATAAAATAGAATTTCACGCTTTGGGAACGTCGGGCGTCATGGTCTGCTCGCAATAAACTTTAAATATTTTTAGGGTCACTCACGCTTTTTGGGACTGCTCACACCAGCGATATCTGCTGACATAATCTCACCGTGGTATTTGTGCAGGCTCTATCGTCCCTGGGCTTCCAGCGCCGTTCGATAGAACCATCGCTCCTGCATTTCACAAATCCCTCGTATACATACCTGGCTCCAACACCAATGTACGGCGTCCAATGCAAATTTGAAACGTCCCCTCAAATTTACGAATAAGGTTTATCACGGGGTACCCAGATCGAAAGAGCTGCGCACGGCAAAGGTCTGCAGTTATCGTACATAGTCGTCCGTTGACGTCTCAGTTGGAACTTCTCATACAAATCCTTCTTCTTCCCCGCTTGCCTACTGATTTCGTTTTAGGTAATTCGGAAATACTTTTTTCTTTTCAAAGTCCGGTATATATATATCCTCATCGCATCCCATCGCTGTTCTGATGTAGACGAGATACTTTGTTGCATATTACGATATATGATCATATATTTCTTCTCACCAGTTCTCTGGTGTATATTTACATCTACACATGTTGGGGATATCAGTCATCGCCGCAGCTGCGCACAAAGGCCTCACACGTGTTGATGCGGAGGATTGAGCTTGCTCCGGACTGCCTTTGAAAGGAGATACAAAGAGCGGGGAGACAAAGTCACTATCAGATCGATCATCGCACACTTTGATTCCGATCAACGCGTGGCTTGCTGATTTCAGATCGTCGCTGGCAAGGGTCACATGTCACAGTTCACCAGTTTTCAAACCCCGCTCGCTTTCTCCTACACGTGACCTAGATATTAATAGGACAACTCTGATGGTGTCGCTCAGGGCCATAACCTGAACCTGACCCCGATTTCGCTGAGCCTACCCATTCGACCATCCAAAGGCTCACACTCCAACTAACAAATGTACGTCAAATAGGCGGTCATACTGTTTATGTGGATAGTTAGTGTTAAATATACGCAATACGTGTACGAGAGATGGACAGAGATCAAGATTAAAGAGATGCCAGCCTGCATAATAATATACAATCCCGGCTTTTAGAGAACGTACGAAAGCTGCTATGCTCTATGAGAGGCGGGGGGCGCAGGGAATAATCCAAAGAAATAAGGGGAAGCAGCATGTCGTACCAGACGCGCCAGACGCAAAGGAAACAAATGATTCTGAAAAACAATGGGCGTCGACTGGGATGTGTCACGAGTCGGTAGAAGAAGAAACGCATAGAGGAAAGGAGATAAGCCGAGCGAGGAACGCCAAAATGGGAATATAAACAATAGTCGACCAATAAGTATAATTTTTACTTTTCTACCAGGGATCCAGATAGTGAAGGAGACGGAGTCGACAGGAAGCGAGGAGGGGTATTCGACAGCCAGTAGGGATGGTTCATAAATCACATGTTCGAATAAGCATAATCCTTTTGGACTGTTACATTTTGAACGAGGGTATATCTTTATTGTTGCGCAACCATGATAGGGACAGCTTCAGCCGAGACAGCAGGATAGCTGATCTGTACTTGTGCTTGTAGAGCCTGCTGCTGGCGCAAATACTGCTGTTGTGCGGACGAGTAAAACATCTGTTGCTGATATTGCTGAGCATACGTCGATGTCATGTGTCCGCTTACTGGCGTAGAGGTTCCGCTCGTCACCGGTGTTGAATGCCGTGAGCTTGCATTGCTACTCCGTCCATGCGCATGTTGTAGACATTCGTGCTGTCCACTGGCAAGAAGGGCCAAGCCAACTGTACCATGGTCACCCGAATGCTGGTAGTGATACCGCAGGCCGTTCATGTTCTTGTATCGGCGCTGGCAATCACTGACCCCACAAGCAAAGGGCCGCAGTCTGCGCTCTGCCTCCCGTTCGACTTCACGCATGTCACCCTCTGTAATTCCCTGATCGTCCCCAGCAGCCTCGCGGGCGGACCGCTTGCTAGCCAGTAGTGCTTGTACTTGCTCGAGGTCTTTTGGTGGCGCAAAGTTACAGCTCCCATGAGTCATATGGTATTTGAGCCCATTAGCTTGCTTGTAGCTCTTATTGCAATTGGGCTTCGGGCAGCGGAAAGGCTTTGATAATAGTAATGATGACGCAGGGCGAGAGAGCGTGGTGCTAGCACGCTGATTGACTTGCTGTGATGTGAGAACTTTGGGAGAAGTAGGGGAATCCGAGGATGCCGAGGAATGAGGAGCAGCCGCGGGGGACACCGGATGGGGCGAGGCGCTTGCTGGAGATGGCATGCGAGAGACTGAAGGAGTGGTAACAGGGGTATTGCATGTGGAGAAAACCACAGCTGGAGGAAGACAGCCGTAGGGACTACCCGGCTCACTGACAGGTGTGACAGGTGCGTGAATATCATCGCTTCCGGTTGAGGAAGGAACAGTGCCAGGCATTGAGGATGAGAAGTCAGAGTAACCAGCGTAAGCATTAAATGCATCGGGTGCATTTGCCACATTGGGAAGACCGTTTCGAGACGGTGGGAATGCTGAGCCATGCACAGAGCGGGAAGGAAGCACAGTCGTCGTATCAAATGCCGACACGGGAAGATGTGGGGACGCAGGCTTCGACTGTCCAAAGTGGTTAAACGAATGAGTAGGGTGTGATGACAGCGGAGTACTGAGGGGAGTGTCAGGGGGCGTTGGCGCGTTTGACATGCTGCCCTGATCAATATCGAGTTCCATGTCATCAGGATCAAAACCACCTTGGTTGTAAGATTGAGGGTGCTGCTGAAGGTCTGAGAAGTAGGACGTAGTCGTGTTATGAGGTAGAGAAGGGATGGCTGGGAACTGAGGGTGACCAAACGGGTCAAGCACGACAACATGAACCTCCTCGAAATGTTGTAGCAGAGCATGCAAATCATCTAACTGTAGACCACAGCATGTGTAATTGCGACACTACGAGGGTACAACCATGAGACTGGCACAGGCTACTTCGGAATGCCACGACTCACCATTTCGTCCTCCTTGTCGAAGGCACCGAGAGCGTTCAGAATTGAACCACGGTCACTATCGATAGAAGATGACAACTTGGCACACTTGAATTCGTTAGGGCTGCATAGACAAAATTAGCACATTTACATGGTAAGCGAAGTATCAACTGACTCTAATGGACCCAGAAGTTGACCAGGGGAACAACCAGGGTAGAAACGGCTTCCAAATGAGCCCGCACGCCACGATATTGGTGAACCTAGAAAGTAAGACCTGGCACTAGTACTGTTGTTACCGGTGAATGAACCAGACGCCATGTGGAAATCAGGATGATTAGGAGACTGGAAAGCGATAGGTTGGGATGTAGTGGCCATGGCTACGGACAGTAAGATAGAAGTTGGGATTCGTGTATACTACAGATGTGGGTGGCCTACAGCTGGTGAAGGAGGTATTATAGATGGTGAACTGGTGAAGTAGTGATGTGGTGTAAGGATTGTGCGAGTTGGGCGAGGAAGAGAGGGTACTATCGGGTGACTATCGGACAAGCCTATTTAACTTGAAATCACGTTGTAGTCAAATGCGGATCATCCGTTCTACACGATTACATAACCAATTTCCTTTTTAGTTCGATCAATCAGAATCTCGGCCACCACCAGCCGGACCTCCTTTGTCACCGGCCTCAATTGGCGCTGACCAGCCCTGCCTCGGTCATATGCAACCGTTCCTCGAGCTCAAGTTTGTTTATCCCTTCTCCGCGACCCATACACTTCAACACCGCAGTCACTTCTACTACCACCATTCATCACTACCCAGCAGATTCAGAATCTTGTGCACATGACAAATTACCAATAATCAACCCCGGAACATGGCTTTCAACTACGTGCCACGATATATTATATTTCGATCATGACAATCATTGGTGACTCCCATCAAGACGTTCATGCTGCCTTTTCGCACTGTTATTACCACTACAAATCGCGTTGACGGTCGAGTGAAGCCTTATTACTACCTGTTACTACTGACTACACGAGGCTTTAAGCGTCTGCGTGACTCATAACCTAACCTTGATTATGTAGTTTTTCACCTGCTCGATTCGTTGCCGTCCGGTTCTCTACTTTTATGATCAAGGCTCAACTCCACGCTCGTCTGCACCACTTCATCATGCCTATCCTGAGAATCCATCCTCGAATCGGTACCGAATGGTGGCAGAACGGCACATTCACATTATACATCTCCGCGTCTCCCACTAATCTATTTGCTTCACATTAAAAAGTAGTATTTGTGGCGATTATCGATAAGCTCTCCTCAAATGCACCCAATGATGGTACTACAATTACTTCCATGACCCCATGCGCCAGAGCGCCACAGAGCTACCAATGAGGAGGTTCATCAGCTTTTTGCACGGCGATCTGTATATTCGAAGCCTCAACGGTCCCTTGCTATGCATTACTAGTGGGTCCCTGCTCGCATCCAGTTTTGGATAATTCTGTGAGCTACCCCATTACACAACACACGGCGCCCTATGACCCTAACCTAAATCCAAAAGCTCTCGAATTTCTTTACAGACAGAGATTACGGGATAGTACATCCGTAACATACTACAGGGCGGTTTCGCCTCACCAAGACTTCTATTCGTGACTCACTGAGCCATGACCCTAGCAAACTATCACACTTTACGATGGTAAATATATCCATGCAAGGAACATGGACACGATTTATGTCTAGTAACCATCTTGATCTTTACTTCGCTTTACTGACCAAATTGTCCGCTCTTTCGCATAAAGCCTTGGCCCAGATTGAGCACAGTGCTGATGTTCTTGCATGACATAACATCATGTCATTACGGGCAAGGCCCCTCTCTCGTAAGTGTTCCTTCTATCTATCTAAGCTACGCCTATTGTGTGTTGGTCCTTCAAGTTTGTTCCCATTCATGCAATCCAGTGGATCATTCATAGATCTTGTCGTGAACCACTCGTTGTGATCACCCTCCCATATCTCTGGAACCGAAGTCTCGACGGTATTGAACCCACTAGTATAGTGTGGAATTCATGTCCGAACTTCCATGTGCTCCACGGAGCGTTGCTTATTGTCAGTTTACCATCCGCCAAATCTCCATAAACTTTCTCCTTGTCCCCACTTCCATCAGAAGCAATTTCGGAACCGTATCCGTATTCGAAGTGCTCCGCTCTAATCGAGCAGATAGCCATCGGCCTCGCTCGTTCACTGATCTCAACTTTTGATTGTTATTATGACTTACTGTCTAGCTGGTCTATTTTTATGTCCAGCCCTGCGGGACATATCCACCGCCCTCCCGAATAATTGCTGTGTCGTCATCGCCATGCACCTTCACTTCAAGATTTGGGAGATCATTATTCTTAGGAGTCGGAAGCAAGTATAACCGCGATAGAAGTGTCCGAGGAGTCGCCGGGCAGGCGATGGGGATGTCTTGTAGCTTGGGAAGGTCTTAATAGGTGGAGCCTAAGTGACAAGCAAAAGACAAGGCACCAATGGGCACGCAGAGGCCTCATGAACTAAGATTTCCCATCGTCGCCGTACCTCGCCAGTCGACTTGCAATCATACTCAGCATCTCGGCCAAGAATGATTTAAAGATAACGAGTCTGATATTCACATACCACATACTGCTAGTAGGTGATGTAACGCTGTGTGGAACGTGCTTCAAGATGGCGGACGCAATTGCGAACGCGTTCCAATTCCATGACACCATTTCGCCTGCCAAGGGCCTCGTCGCCTGCACAAAATACGGCACCGTACAAGTATCACAGTGCACTCTGATGAGAATCATGAGATTGAGTATGTTCTTACGTCGCCATCAAGGAACGTACGACTAGAATCTGACCCAGTGCTCTGGCTAGATAAACCCGCGATCGAGGAAGGTGTCTTCATTTGTAACTTTGGGTAACGATAGGCAAGCCTCGGACTCAAGAACCCCGTCTTCGAGGACAGGTGTCGGATTTGCCCGGTTGATGCGCCACTCCGAACTTCGAAGTGTTGAGTAACTAGAAGTTCTGTCGTTCGGCCATGGTGTCACTGCTTAGCCTCAGACTCCCTCAGTCCTCGGTGACACCCCAGTGACCCCATACCGCAGCCCCACTGGTGCCGGCAAAGGCCCTTCGCAGCCTTAATGAAATTTCTCCGCAGCGCTCGGTATGGGGCGAGATGGATTCTGGGGATGATGAAGGATTGGCCCCAAACATAGACCTAAGCCGGGGAAGTGAATCATGGGGCAGTGGTGGGTCCAGCCTCGTTAGCGTAGGTCACATGATGCGGTTTCAAGTTCAGAACGTTCATGTATCAAGCTTGCTTACTAGTGCTCATTACTACTAGCTTGGTTGTCATTTCAATTACGTGGAACGTGCACCTACTGGCAGCGCGAACTTTGAAATTCCTTTGGTAGTTCAGCTATCTTGATCCCATTTTGTGATGGTGAAACGTGTCCAGCCTCGTCAATGTGATCTGTCACTACATAGCCTGAGCGTGGATGGCCAAATATAACTTATCATCGCATCTCACCAGCCATAATATCTTCACACCCACTCGTTGTCGTCCTGATCAAGGATCTTGAGCATGGATATAATCTCAAAGTTCGTAGAAACGGGCGTTGCGGCCATCAACTTGAGAAGTACGTCTTCTACCTCTTAGTATGGCATAGTTTCATTCACAGCCGACTTGCTTTCCAGCTCTAGCAGCATTCGTGCCTATTCTAGATGAAAGAAAGGCAGAGATAGAGAAGATAGAACGCAAGACTTTTGTATATGATGACAAGCGCCGCACCAGAAATGAGGTTTGTGATGATCGAACCTCCGGATACCATGTTCCTGACCTCACGCTATGCATTACTTACTCGCAGCTTGACGTCTATTACCCGCTAAACTCGACTCTTACTAAGGGTGGGAAGACACCAATCCTATTTTTCGTCTATGGAGGTGGATACAACAGTGGATCAAAAGAGTTGCCTGAACCATTTTCTATGGGGTATCGCGCACTTGGATCTTTCTTTGCACAACACGGTTTCATCACCATCATCCCGGACTACAGACTTACTCCGGAGGTCAAATTCCCGGCTTCATCCGAAGACATCCGTGATGCAGTCAATTGGGTTTGTGCCAACGTCGATGTCATTGGCGTACCCTCGATACCCGCTCCTGATGTAGATGCTATATTTATCATGGGCCACTCAGCGGGTGACGTGCACACGAAAATGTTGAGCCTTTACCCACCGGTATCGAGTACCGTACATGCTCGATTCAAAGGCGTCATCTGGTCTGGTGGTAGTTGGTTCATGGTTGACGAGAAGAAAAGATTCAGGATGGAGGTTCCCACAATGCAATACATTGGTTCTCAGGAGCAACAGAAGGAGAGGGAGCCGAGGGCGCTTTGGAATGCTCTATCTGATGAACAGATCAAGGACCACCCTGACATTCTTCTTGTCAGGGCAGAGCGAGAGCCTGACTGGCTATTGCTGTCGTGGGAAGAGATCATACCGGACATCGAGAAGAGGCGTGGAGAGGCGCCCCAGATGATCATTGGCAAAGGCCACAATCACATCAGCCCTAACTGGGCTTTATGTTCCGGTGAAGGAGAAGAATGGGGAGAAGAGGTTGTGAAATGGATGAAAGCTAGAATTAACTAGCCTGTACGTAGTTTGCCTAAATTTCTCCTAGATCTTAGTTATTACAGTCAAATTATAGTCACCGAATTCAAGATGTTCCTTCAATGTCAGTTTCACGTGACTAGCAAGACGCGTCAATTTTGGCATTCACCGCTTCCAGTTTCAACGTCAACGTTCATGTCGCACCCCTGGCCGAAGCGCCATGCCTCCCGCTCCCCCGCTCCAAACATTACACCAACTTCCCCTGCGCATCGCTTTCTTCCTCCGTCGCACTATGCAGCTGCAGCGGGTGTACCTTACGATGCAAACCGAAGCCGTGCTCGCGAATCGCGTCCTCAACCGCATACATCGAGCACTCCGCCGCTACCCTCGCAGTCCTCTCTTGCTTCTGCCTCCGATTCGCACTCTCTCCATGTCGACTACCCTACCAATTACAGGTCTAAGCGTAGAAGTCAAGTAGGAGATCTGGGGCTTATGGAAGCGCACTTGCTACCTTCTCTGAAGGACACCATCGATCGTATGACAAGGCCATCGTCACAGCTAGGAATACCGTCTCCATTACCCAACGAGAACCTGCAGTTGGGCCATCGATCCAACATTGGTCAGTATTATGCAAACCCCCCGCCCAAGCTTACAAGGACGCCTCAACTTCCCTCTACTCCGTCATGTTCGAGAGATACAAGTCAACAGGTTTCGGTAGCACAGACAGAAGGTCCTTCACGTCCCTCACGCAGTGCTTTGAGACAGAAACCGAAGCCCATTTTAAAGGCTCAATCCCACGCTCCTACAATGATTCCATCTGATCGACCTTCCGATCGAGCTTCTGAGGCACCTCGGTCCGCCAGCTTAGTGCGCAGCGGAAAACTGGACTGGACTTCTCCCATGGAGGGCTTCTCGCCTAGGCCGCCTTTCCCCCACAAACAGAAAAGTCAACCAATTCGTCAACCTTCAATCACGACCAACATCACCCCTGGCAGAAGAACGGAAAGAACTCGCGCTCGCACAGACCCTGGTGCACCGCATAATTCGGCACCTCCAATTGGTTCATTGGCTACTCCCCAACCAAAAAAATATCGATCAAATATTCCTCGACGTGTTGCACCACCACTGCTACGGCACGCTCCACGAGAGAGCTCCCAAGATAGCCTGACTGACGCGGAACCACGAGCTAGCTCAAGCCTCCGAGGTCAGAAACTGGCCGCTGACAATGTTTTTGTCTTCCCATCTTCCTGTTCAGAGAGCGACGAGACCCCTGCAATGTTCCAAAAGCAGCGCCTCTTGGCTTCTAAGGCACCTGAAAAGAAAAAAGAGCGTTTCGGCCTCGGGTTTGGATTCGCGGACTATGGAGCAAAACTTCGAGGCATGTTTGCCGATCATTCGGCCCATTCGATACATTCAACCACCAGTGAAGGCGAGAGCGCTGGCAATGACGATGGCAGCATTCAGGATAACGAGAGTCTCTTTTCCGACCGTGTGGATCAAGGCGGAGAGCGAGGCGACTCCACAATTTCCGATAGATATTCCCTGAGCAGTGCCGGATCAAGTTACCCAGCTTCGGAAACGATGGCTGATGGTGACGAATCCTCTGACCGACGAAAAAGAGAACTCCTTGGACTAGTCGATGGATTGAACCCTAGTTCTCAAGATCACCCGGCTCGAAGTGAAGAGAGCGAGTATTTTGGCGAAGAAGGGCTCGCTATCGGCGGCTCTAGCGATTCGATCCATATCCCGAACCCATCTTCGTCGGACGAATCGTTCAAGAAGGAGAACGATTCTGGCTCAGAGTATTCTTTTGACGACGAAAATGACGAAGGCCTCCGATCGTCTACCCCTAGAGATGGTCATTCTCATTCCAAGGCAGACAGGGCCTCCAAAGACAACCAAGCAAGCAACCGGTGGCGTTTTGATGAACGAAATGGTAGGTGATTCTACGTAGCAACGAGCTTTGAGGTTAACAGAAGTAACTGTATCAGCGAGGAAGTCGAGGTTATCAGTTGAACGGCCGTCTTCAGGGCACCCCCTACTCTCTCCCCGTCGTTCCGTTCATTCGACCTACTTAAACTCACAGATATCGCATCCATCAGCGGAGAATATGCCTAACATTGACATCGGTGGTCAACGATACTCCTCAGAGCTCACGCGCATGATGGTCACATCAGACGAGGCTGCAGTGCGCGAACGCCAGGCGTTTGGGCTTTCTACGTCATTTTCTGGCTCCGCTTCTGATGAACCCTACCTCACGCATGCCGACAGTGACATGTCGTCAATCGCCGGAAACACGTGGCAATTCGAGTTTGAAGATGATGGCGTACATACTGATTCGCTCCTCAATAGACTGGCAACACAGGAGTTCGAATCCTCCATGAAGGCTCAACCCACACAAGGTGACTTATCCTATACATCATCTGAATCATCTGTTTCTGCCGCATCGATGTCATCAGTAGCCCACGAATTCTTGCATTCGGATCGGACAAATGCACATCGAGATCATCGACGTTCTTCTTCAGATATTCACGCGTCTTGGGAAGACTTTCGTCTGCATATTTTGGAACAATTCGGTGAGGTAGAGGTACGACGACAAGAGATTGTCTGGAAACTGGCGGAGTCAGAGGAAACTTTCGTGATCAACTTGCAGAACATGGTGCAGCTCTTCATCCTTCCTCTACGCGTCCGAAGTACGAAGGTCTGGGTTTCTGGCGTTCCAGATGACGTCTCAAGGCTGTTTGACTGGCTAGAAGACATCGTACATCTCCACACAAAATTATCCGCCAGCCTCATCGGTCTTCGGGATGTGCACAACTCCGACCTGCAGTGCGTCGGGGAAATTCTTCGATCTTTTATGGCAAAACTTGAAATATATCAGCCTTACCTGGTAAAGCTAGAGTTTGTTGCAACCAGAATCGAACATCTTGTCGCTCAGGAGAAAAGTGACATCGGAGATTTTATCAAGCTACAAGAGCGCTCCTCCGCCTGCCAGGGATGGTCATTGGAGAAATATTTGGTTGAACCTGTTCAGAGGCTCTCCCAATACCCTGACTTTTTTCATGTGAGTCGGTGTGTCTGTCTACTTCTCATGACTGAAATTAGATCTTCTAGCGGCTCTGGCACGCAACCCCGAAGTCCCATCCCGACTATTTATCAACACTATCTGTTCTTCACTCTGCTAAACTCACGATCCGTGTTCTCAGCGAAGTCAAAGACCGGGAGGACGAGTACGAGTTTGTAAAAGATATGTTCTCACGTATAGCGAACGTTCCCTCCCAACTTCCTTGCCGTGATAGGCGTCTGCTGATGCACGGTCCTGTCGCATGTGCCAGGGTGGAAAACGACGACGATCTACCGGTCATGCGCCCTTCCACCAACGTGCACGGTTTTACAGAGCCACTGAAAAGCCCATCTCCTGATTCGCGTCCACGATATAACGAAAGACTCTCAAATGCGCTGAAAGGTTGGCGTGGGCGCAGTGGGTCAGTACAATCTACAACCTCGACGACAGCGTCGCTACAATCCTTTCGTACTGCTCCATCATCATTCGACTTCCGATCTGAGCCACAAGCGGGGCTCAGAAATAGCCCTTTGCTTCGCGTCGAGTCTCCGGCTGTTGACGTTCAGTTATTCGTTTTTACAGACTTAATCATGATGACCTCCGCCACCAATCACCACGATGATTCCCAGCGCACTTCTGCAAATTTGCGCATACTCGAGGACTTTGGTCTCTCCAGAATCCTTTCTGTGACGGACGAGACAGGTAAGGACCTCGAAAGACAGTCACTTACAGAGCTAGCACTTATATGATCTAACCAGATAGAAGATCATCCATTTCACTAGATTTAGTTCCACTGACTGCTGAGGAGCTCGAGAGAGGACACGCAAATTCAAAAGGTCGTGTCTTGACCGTGTCGTTGTCACACGGCACTTCTCGATCTTCTGTATCGGAGGCATCTATGCAGTGCGCCGTTCTGAAGGAATGGCTGGTACCACTGAGACAATGTTGTCAGCACACCTTGAGGTCGTTGTCTTCGCCATCTGCGAAGAGCCACCTGGCTCATGCGTCGAAAGAATCTGAGATCAGTCAATCAGTCTTATCCATCCTCGCATCAGGGTTGCCATTTCCTAAAAGTCCTTCCATGCAGTTACATGGTGTCGAACTAGGACAAGCAGGGGATGCGGAGCAACAGGAAAGGGAAGAACGCGGGTGGTGGTCGCTGCGGTTCCATGAGGTCCTGCGAGAAATACAAGGACGAGAAGTGGCACTTCGATAACACTCTTGGTCATAATGTGTTCGTATATTTGCTTTGCATATCTGCGGGTCGTAAGATATGTATGTTTTACTTCCAGTATATATATTTTTATCTTGTTGCTAAGGCAGCAAGAAGGATGTCGGTGTCGACTTTTGCAGCTGAGATAGGAAACAGGGTAAGCTCGTGCTCAGGACTAAAGCCGCTACTTACCTTTGAGTACAAGTTGCACAAAAATCTGTGCAAGATGAGGACATTCCGTCTCCAATCGACGCATGTTTTCGAGAGACAGCTTCCACAATACAGCCTGCTGCTCCACAACCACTCGTGCATTCCGCGGCATGCCCGACAAAGCAGAAAGCTCGCCTGCTAGAGTACCCGACACCATTGACTCTTCAATGACGGGGCTATGCTCTGCAAACTTGTATGATGCCCGCAGGATGCCTGACTCGATGATATACAGGCCATCAGGGGTATCATTATTCTCCCATAGGACAAAACCGTCTGGGAATGTGAATCGCTCAAAGTACGGGGCGATCTGTTTGAACGTCTTCTGGTCTACGTCGTGATACGACGAGAACGCGTTGAGAAGGGTGTTGTATGGCTCAGAGGAATTCTCTGCATCCTTGTCAAGAAATTCTGCTGAACGATGAGAATCGGTTCTGTTAGGTAAGACGATAAACTGACCACCAGCGATCGTGCGCTCTCCAACATCACGAAGTTGCATTTGCCTCGGAGATCCCGCCAAAGTATCGTCGAAGGAAAGGCTGGTATCTCTGCGGCCAGGAAGCGTTATTGGAGTTGTCCATGACTTCTGGGCTCTAAACCATGCTCGCAAATATGCATTTTCAGTCCCTGCGAAGAACATTGACAATCAAGTTCGTGACATAAAGAGATAAAACTTACATTCCATCGCATCATTCAAGGTCTCAAAGACCTCGACCGATGGTTCTTGGAGGATTCCCACACAACTCAGCGCTTTGCCACAGAGGCTGTCGGTGGTAACACCGCAAAACACCAACACCACGCCCTTCGCAGCGAGTAAGCGCTGCACACGCACAAAAGCTTCTGCGGCAGACATGTCCACCCCTACCACAAGGGACAAGTCGACGACGACGAAGCGGACGGGATTTCGTTGCCAGGTAGCGTCTTCGACGATGTTTCTCAAAGTCTCTTCAACATGGGCGATGGTGCCAAAGAAAAGAAATCCTGGATGCTGACGATTAAATAATGCTACAATGCAAAAAAGGTTTCACGCGCCTTGTAGACGAAGCACCCTTGTCTGCTTCGACACTTCTCGAATGTACGCCCTGTGTGCAGCAGGCCGCCTGACTGTGGAGATTGCTGACTCTCCAGCATAACATGCACGTATGCTCCTTCTCTGCGAGTTCTGTATCACGAAGAAGAAACCTATCCAAAACTATGAACACAGTCTATTCTGAAAACACGGCATACTCACAGCTGACGACGATGCCAAACAAAACACCAATGACAAAGTCCCATGCCGTCATCGTAACCATGATGCTGACTATCGTGATGTACTCCATCCTAATGCATGTTTATGAGCTGCATATCATACTGATGTGCAAAAACTGACCTGCTAACTCGGTGTCGTGTATCCCACAATGCCTCCTTGACGAGGTCGATGCCGAGCACAAAGATTAGGGCGCTGACAACCATGATGGCTATTCAAATTGTTAGAAAAGTGAGGGTATGGAAATTATGCCACATACGAATATACGCGATGGGGCCTGTCCCTATTATTAGTAGGATAAACGTAGCGACCGCAAGCAGGAAGCCAGCAATACGCGTCCCGCCGCCCACGCGGTAAAACCTGATAAATCAATGTGAGCTAATTCCACAGCGAATGGCAGTTCGCCTCACAATAAGGTGTTCACGTAAACAAGATAGTTTGGTCTGCGATGCGTGAGCAATCAATGGCGAGCGTTAGAGGAACGAGCTTACACTGTGCCTAGAAACCCGGCAAGTAAATTTGAATACCCATGTCCCAAAAGCTCTTTGTTAGTATCGACGTCTTCATTAAGGGACACCGCTGTAAATATGTTAATGTTCTATTCGTCAAACATCCAGATTTGGATAGAACGTACATAGCGCAGGAACGTTCAAAGGTGGGTGCAAGATATTGAAAAACAACCTGAGACGAAACATTAGCGAGGCCAATAGCATGAATGATAGAATACGTGCAGTGCAAATTGTATCGGCAGTGTTGTCCATAGGGGCGTAAATCGGATCAATCCAAGATCTGCACGCGTTAACGCGGAATGAGCCCTGAGTTGATCTAGTCGATAGAAATTTTCCTACCGAGATACGAATAAAATCCATACCACTTGTCCTCCCCACCACCAGTTCCCTCAGCCATATCGAAAAGCCAGCCGTCCCTCCTCAGTGCACCAAGATCAAGCCGTGCAGCTGCAACGACTACATAAAATACAACTGGTATAATCATGAAATCTGAACGTTCATGCATGAAGTGAGCAAATAATGCCAAGGTCAGTAATCTGGGACGTACAGATAGGGAACACAAGTTGATGTTTCCAGCGCATTGTGATAAGCCTCAGAAGCACTGCCAGGACAAGGGGAGGAACCCATTGCGAAAGGGCGTGTGTATTGAGAATGAAGTACCGGAGGGTCTCCAGCGTCGGCGGATCGAGTGCATCGGACGGGAGACGCGTACTTACTGTGAGGCTGTTTCACGTTGAAATTTGTTCGATATGGTTCACCACGATGACTGAATTAGAACATACCCTGTAAGTATTAGGAAGATGCCAACCCCTCCAATACATCTGTGCGTGATGTCAGCGCCAGTCCCGCCAAGTCAGCAGAAGGAAAAGGCTTACCCAACAAGAATATGCCGCGGGAAGAACCCGATGAGCCCACCCAAACGCAGATAGCCGAGGAGAAAAAAGGCCAGCCCTACGCAAATCACATGGGTGAGTGAACACGCGACAATTAAACCCAGATGCGACCTACCGGTGAGTACGGACGAAAGTGTAAACGCCGCAATCGTCGTGGCAATGATCTCTTTCGGATACTCGTCTCCGATATCACGTGCTATAGTGGACGCAAGGATGTGAAAGAAGGGCTACCATCAAAAAGGAAATTAGAGAAAGTTCGAGGGTGTGCAAATCCGGGGTAGCGGAAGCGATCAAAGAAGCAAACAAACAAACAAACAAGCAGGCACAAGCAGAGTCGACACGTGCGAATGTGAGGAAACAGACGAAAACCAATTAAAACGTAAATGAAGCGCACGTACCACAACCTCAATCATCATACTGCCATTGGCACCCGCAAAGCTGCTCCCTCCAAAACAATACACGAGTTGTGCTACCACTGTGCTGTTTGTTGTCGAATATAAAAATTCTGATCAGAAGCAACGATAAAGACGACGTACGAGACAAAAAACATCGACACTCCCATCCCACCTAATCCAGCAAAGACACCAAATGCAGGGAAAATGATCATTCCATCTGCAGCAACATTGTTAGCAGCTGATCCATAATGATCGGAGATGAGGGGGAACAGGAAGATGTCGTGCGGCATACAAATATAGCTCATATTATGTATTAGTAGGTTAGGCAATAGCCGCCAAGGGTTTTGAAGGTACCATCAGAACGCAAGAAATAGAGCGCCAAAGGTGACAATTCATCAGAACGGCTTACATGAGACTCCATCAAGGATATTGAGCAACGTGCCCAAGAGCACGGCAGGCAAGCTTTTCAACACGGTGCGCACTAGTTCTTGGGGGTCAATCTTATGTGTCTCGCCTATAAACCCATGCATGAGGCTTGAGAAACGTTTTGAGGACATCGAGCGCTTCCAGGGCGCTGAGGCATGACCATTAATGGCAGGCACAGGACCATGTGGAGGAGGAAGCAACGGAGTATTCTCTGTGGCCGAAGAAGAAACAAAACGTAAAACTTCTGGGCGAACGTTGCTAGTTGCCAGAAGGGTGCGATCCACAGAATTATGGTTAACTGTGGAAACAGCCTGCTCTGGGTCTGCTAATGAATTGAAGTACTGCCGCCTGTCAGTTTTATGCAATACTGTTGGACTTGGCGAGCTCGAGGGTGCTCCGTCAGCATGTCTGGAGAGCAAAACTGAGAGTGCTGAAGCCTGAGGTACAACAGTAGGATGAGACATGTCTCTCCCGCGAGGAGTTACCATGCCAGACGACAGATCACGATGGGCAGTTTTGGAGGAGTCGAAAGTGGAAGTCGAGGCTGAGAGATCAGAGTCCTGGGCTGAGAAGTGTGAGCTCCTTCTTGTATATTGTGAGGAGGGTGCAAAAGACGCGGATAACGGAATATTTGGGAGGGACCCTGGTCCAACGTGCGTGACCAGATTATGACCAGATGGAAATATGAATGAATCGCGTGAAGGCATGTTCCTTCGCGTAAGCTCAGATGGGAAAGGTAGCTGTTCGGCATCCTTTCGACCGTGGGTCGAGGGAGAAGACGAATGTGCGATGTGCCCTGCGGTCGGAGACAGGTTCTGCATCATGGGGGAGGGTGAGCCCCTGGAAGCAGAGAACACCATATTGGAAAGCTTGACGGTGCTTGCGCGGATGTCGTCTTGAGAATGGGGAGTGACCGACATAAAGGAAACGTAGCTCCTGGGTTGAAGTAGTCTGCAATTGAATTTGACAAGTTAGGAGATTGAATGCGTAAAGAAGCATGATGGACAGGTGACCGTGTTTCTACCACATTATAACGTATTATGTTGTTATTGAAACTTACCCAGCTCTGTGCAAAGGGGAATCATCTTGCGGTGGTGACACTGTGCGTATAATTTCGTGCTTGGTTGCGTCATTCGCATGCTCGGGTTCTAAGTTATCCCCAAGGCTTCGCGAAGAAGAAGTTGATCTGTCGCTACCGGCATTAGCAGACATAAAAGACATAAGTAAACGGATGTCGGGGATCAGATAATGAATTCGAGTCTCAGCTCTGTCAGTGTCGTGAGTAACCCAACTAGTCGTTCTGGATGAAACGGTTAAGCGAGGATCCGACTAGATTATGCAATGTTTTGTGAATATTTTATAATTTCGATAAACGAGTCTGAGTCCAGATTTACATAATTAAACCCAGTCACCGACGACATCAAAACCGGAATATTCCGTTGTTGATATGTACCTTATAGGGGTACCTGCGCAATGACATAGTACGTGGTCACCAGCACCTCATGACTCTGAAAATTATGTATAAAGAGAGCACCTGACAGGTCAGTTGTGCGGCTCATCACTGCTACGGTACAATTGCACTACCATACACAGATGCATGATGACCTTTAAGGTTGCAACGTTGTACACCGGGCAGTGCCGTTGCCTCCTAAGTCGTGATTTACGGGTACCTTCTTCCAGGTATCACGCCACTGATCATCAATCATTTCTCTTTTAATGGGGAGATCATACAGTAAGTCCATGCATGTATAGAGTTGAACAGTACTAGTCTTGGCACCGGGTGACCTGCCCTCGTGCAGCAGCGAAAAGAAGACAAATAACAGAAGCTGCAAGATCCGAGTAAGTACTCTGAACTTTGAATCAAACTTTGAAACTCCAATTGACCGTGATCATGACAGCCCCAGGATTGTCACCTGGTCGCACAGGGTATCTCCATATGTTTGAAATGCCCGCTGCACTGCTTCAGCTAATGGGAAAACTCCACCTCGGAACTTCAGCCCGTTGGGCCGGTCTGTCCTAATTTGGCTATCCGGAAGCCTTCGATCAATAGCAGATTTCAGCTTGATCATAACAGAGAGGTTCTAAGAAAAAAAACGGACAGGATCTAGAACAGACTCCAGGACGTACAACGGCACTAGCCGAACTTTCAGGTTCCTTCCTTGCATCGAGAGGCAGCCATTTCCTTATTCAACAAGTCATGTCGCTTCCTGGTACCACCCCACCGGACACGGCGCTGCAATGGCAAACAGCGTTGACTAGGTCTAGCGTGGAGTTTGATGTCGAGGATGAAAGTTCATGCGAGAAAGTGGATCAGGTCAGCTGCCGAGGAAACTCAAATCACGACCATTTGGCTCAATGTCGTAGTTTTTTAGGATGTGGCTCCAACCGAGGCGGACATAATGACCGTCACAGCAGAACTCGTGTTCAATGAGATGCCAAGTCATCTCATATACATTTCTGACGACTATGAAACTACCCTTATCGATCGTGAGACTCTGGTGGATCTGTTCCGTCCGGAATTGATCAGCGTCTGCAAGGACCTTGTATCCAAAGACGAACTTCCTGACGTGGTCAGACAGAAATTGAGATATGCAGCCCTTTCTCACAGATGGCTTAGTGTCGGGGAACCAACATTTCAGGAGATGTCCGTCGAAAGGAAGCATCAGTCTACAAGGCCTGGGTTGATCAAGCTCCGCAACTTTTGTCAGAAAGCAATGGAATACGGCTGTCGCCTCGCTTGGTCCGACACTTGCTGTTTCGACAAGAAAAGCAGTGCGGAGCTAGATGAGGCTATCAGGGCCATGTTCAAGTGGTACCGCAATGCGGAGATATGTATAGTTTTTCTTGCAGACTCTTCTTCCATCTCGGACTTTTCGGAGGAAGTATGGTTCCAACGCGGTTGGACACTCCAAGAGCTTCTTGCCCCTCCACGTATCAATTTCTATGGCAGGCATTGGGACGAGCTCAGCCATTCGCGCAATGACAAGGAAGACCATTCCATGTTAGAAGCTCTTTCTCATGTGACAGGGATATCTCGCCGGAATTTGCTATATTTCAGTCCGGGGTTGGTCGATGTTCGCGAGAAGATGATTTGGGCATCCAAGCGGAGGACAACAAGGGTGGAAGACATCGCTTATTCCTTGATCGGAATTCTTAACATCAGCCTCAGTGTGGCCTATGGAGAAGGAGAGAGGGCATTTCGCCGCCTGATGGAGGCGATCATCCAGGCCTGTCGCGAATGGCAGATACTTGCATGGGCTGGTCCCCATTCCCCTTTCCAAGCCAGCATTCCCCGTTCTCCTCTGGCGTACTGTGCTTTTGACGAAGCATTTGCCACTTTGCTTTTACCAAATCGCTATATAACGGATCGTCCCTCCAAGCTTGGTGACCCTTTTTTACGATGACGAAGAGAGGCCTGGAGCTTGAAGTTATTCTGGTAGAGATGATGCTGCAGCAACCGGCACCACGACGGCCAGGAGGAACACAGAAGAAAACTCAAACTATCCGCGTCATCTCCGATTCTGCGGACTTTTTTGACGTCACAGCCCAGTGCGACATTACCTTCCTACCATTTTCGCAGTGGGCGGTTGCTATCGTGAATTACCGAGCTGATGAATCTGGAAAGCGTGGTGGTGTTGGAAAACTTAAACCCGCGAATGACTACTTGTGCTTCATACTTGGATCTAGTATTCATAGTGCGCATGGAGGGTGGCAAAAGGTTGAAACGCAAAAAATTGTGACAATTCGTACCAAGAGGGAGATGTACCAACGAGTTACGACAGTGTGGCTTTAGCCTTTTGTCCGCTCGCTCGCGTTGTTACATATCTCTATCTCAGGTAGCATGAATCATTCGTCTGTTCTGTGGATGGTGGCTGAAGCTAAGCGCTGATGCCTCTTTTTTCACACACGCAGCTGCTTTACACCGTATGAACGCATTTAGACTAAAGTTGCATCATACCTTGTCATGCATGAAATAGAAATAAGCCCAGCGGTTTGACTATATATATATTTAACCCCTTCGTTACCATGTAACTTCTTCCATCTGCTCGCATCCATTAGAAAAGCTTGTTAGGCCGTCGACAGCATACAATCTTGATACATCCGTTGGTCTTGATAAGCTACGTAAATGGCTATCGAGGAGGTATGCCGCATATTCCAAGAGTACCTGCGGGAAAGTATCCCGCATCGGCTAATAGCGATATCAAAGATGGAGGTCGTAGAACAGCAATGTGTGGAGGAGTTATATATGCCGTCTATCAGGGCCGTGACGGAGAAAGATATAGAGCAACACACGTTCTACCCGAATCAGAGAAGGGACGAAGTGATCAGAAACATTGTGAAAGGCATAGTCAGATATGCCATTCTGTCTCACAGATGGTGCCGCGAAGGAGAGGTGACGCTCCAGGAGATGACATCGGGTAGCACAAAGCTCGGGAAACCCTCGAGTCGTCACAAATTGGCGAACTTCTGTCAGAAGGCAGCGGAGTACGGATGTGGTTTTGCCTGGGCAGACACATGCTGTATCGATAGGTTCGATCCCTCTCCAGAAGAGCTCAATAAAGCCATGCCTCGGATGTTCAGGTGGTACCGCAATGCGCATGTCTGTATTGTATACCTTGCAGAGTCACTCACATTGGACGACTTCCTGTGCGACTCTTGGTTTTTACAAAGTTGGACTTTGCAAGAACTCCTCGCTCCAGTCAGAATCAAATTTTATGGGCGAACGTGGAGACCGATCCACAATACACGAGCCGACAACGATAAAGCTGACCGGAAGTTGCTGACTGCGCTTTCCACTGGCACCGGAATCCCGGTGCAAGACATCCAGTGTTACTGGGCGGGAACGGAGAGAGTGCGTGAGAAGCTGATGTGGGCATCCCGCCGGACTTCACGACTGGCAGAGGATGGTGCTTACTCACTGTTGGCACTATTCGACGTGCATATGAACGTGGAGTACGGAATAGGGGACGAAGCATTTGGTAGATTGATGGAAGTGCTCCTGCAAAGAAGCCAGGAGTGCGATATGCTTGCCTGGGCTGGAATAGCATCCACCAAATATGTGTTCTTGCCACCATCGGCACAAGGGTATAGCGCTCAGTATTTGGACGAATCCTATAATCCCAGTCACGACCACTACGGATTGCGAGGAGACCAGGATATGAGTGTCGTCGATGGGCGGTTGAGAGTAAAGCTTCTGATGGTTGAGTTACATGAGGCAACGTTCGGGGACGAAATACCTTTCTTGCAGAGTGGCTACGATGCATGTGCACTCTTGCCAAAGGGGCTGCCCTCCAATGTAACGATGAATCATGTGTCCATTGTTTCCAGCAACAATATGCCTTGGCGTCCATCCAAATTGGCCCTCGGAGTTGTCGATTACAGATGGACAAGTGATGACGAGAAGGGACTCGTGGAAAAAAGCCGCACCCATTTTTGCCTCCTCTTTGGAGCAGATGATACACAGACAAGTTGGCAGAAGCTAATGACAGATAAAGTGGTCACCATAAAGGCTGAAGACAGCATTAGACAACGTCTAGAAACTATATTGATGTAATTTAACGACTTACCATTGGTATCATCACCAGTTTAATTTTTATATTTCGGTATCGTCCTTACCCCAGTCCAGCCCAGAGTTTGCGGCATCTCCAGATCATCATGATATGTCGAGCCACTGGCACCATCTTTCTCCGTCGCGTTGAACTGCACGTCTGGCAAACCTTGATGTTGAGGTACGTGTACTGTAGTTGATTGTGTGCTACTCTGCGCCTTACTTGTGAGAGCAATTCGGGCAGCATTCAAAATACTGTTGCGTCATAAGAATGTCGAACATTGAATATTGAATATTGAGATTTCGTGATAGTTCAGTTCCGTCGTGACTGTGACAACATAAGAGTTGTGATTTAGTCACGCCTAGTCTGAATGTAAATGTACGGTGCTGGTGAGGCTCAAACGTTCGACAACCATGTCCAACACCATCGCACTGCATGTATTTTTTCTTTGCACGATGTACCAGCCACATTTAACGAAAACTTAACACAGGTACCCGCTATCGAACTTTACCTTTAGGTGAGTTGTGATGTGAGCTTGCGGCGATCAATTCTAAGTTGCGAATACCAGCACAAAAGAGGCACAGCCTGAAGAGGACCCTTCCGTATCTGCACGTCTCCAGCGTCTCCAGAACAACTATGAAGACTTCGGTATGCGCCGCACCGTCGAAGGAATCCTTGTTGTGCATGACCACGGACATCCCCACATTCTAATGCTCCAAATTGCGAACGCGTTCTTCAAGCTGTGCGTTTCTATATTCGATCGCACTTTCGTTATAATTGGCTAATCGTGTATCTAGCCCCGGTGACTACCTTAAACCGGGTGAGGACGACATTGACGGACTCAAACGACGCCTCGACGAGCGCCTCGCGCCGCCAGTCGAGTCCAAGCAATTCAACGCGTCCCATGGCGTTGATAACGAGTGGGAGATCGGTGATTGTCTTGCGCAATGGTGGCGGCCCAATTTTGAGACGTTTATGGTGCGTTCGTCTTTCTTGTAGCGAATGAGCGATGCTGACACATGCTCGTAGTATCCATTCGTGCCAGCACACATCACGAAGCCAAAGGAGTGCAAGAAACTTTATCTAGTTCAGATGCCTGAGCGGAGTACGTCAGACGGTCCTGCCATACTTTTCATTCAACTTGTATCTTCACTAGAGGTCCTTGCCGTGCCGAAAAACATGAAGCTCCTTGCCATCCCCCTGTTTGAGCTGTATGATAACGCTGCACGGTTCGTCTTGATAGTCTTAATAAGCTTGAGGGTGCATGTTTCATATTGGTAACGTCATATAACTCTAGATATGGTCCCCAGCTCTCCGCGATCCCGCACCTACTGTCAAGGTAACCGCCCATCCAAGCTGCACTAGACGAATTCCATGCTTATGAATACTGCCTGCAGATACAACTTCATTTATCAGTAAATTTCGAATGAAAAGTTGGTCTGGTTACTACCGCAGCACCATATATCACGAGAGATGCATGATGTTCCTTCCAACGGAACTAATTTTTGCAGGCCACAAACCTGGCGTAGGTACATAGTTCACAGATGAATCATTTATTCCTCTATTACTGTTGTAGCTCTCGAAACTTTTGTTGCCCATGTTTTTGTAGTGTAATGTGATAGACTGATTTCGTAGTAGTCGATGAAAGGCGCCGAGGAGTTAGCCGAGAGGTCTTTCTTTGAGTGGAGGCATAATGCAAACGAGGCTTGTTGCCTCCCAGTAGCCGCCGTCCACACATAATTCATCGCCGCTCAAGACATTTGTATTACTCTACTAACTACCTGCTGACCCATTCCTTTCAACGCCCAATCACATATCATGCCTCCAACGGATCTTATGAAGAAATCCTCTACTGCTACTACCACTAACTCGCCCGTAAATGTCAAGCTTCTACTAATCGGGAACGCCTCAGTAGGGAAAAGTAGTTTGCTCCTACGCTTCTCGGACGAGCAATGGCTCCCTGAGGACGAAGCGAGTGCAACGATAGGCGTTGATTTCCGTGTTAGTTTGTCATTCCGTGCTCTCCCCCATTGGAGGATGAAGTCGTGTGCTGACCCTAGTTGGTATAGGTGCACAAGATGGAGGTCAACGGACGGAAAGTGAAACTCAGTATATGGGTGCGTTGGTTCTTTCTTTCCCTTGCATCTGTGTGATAATGATGTCTGTTCTGCAGGATACAGCTGGCCAAGAACGATTCCGTACGATCACATCCTCATACTACCGTGGTGCTCAAGGGATCGTACTTGGTGTGTCCTCGCTCGCTTTTATGAGATGAGGGTTTCAGAGGCCTCATAATGCTGTGGAACAGTGTATGATGTAGCAAACCGCGAGACGTTCGAAGCGCTTCCGAAATGGTTTTCAGAAATCGACACCTATGTCTCAATCACAGTGCCCAAGATTATTGTTGGAAACAAGGTCGATAAGGTACTTGCTTGTTCCCTGATCATCTTTTTACGTACTCTTGTTGTTCTCTGGACCTCAGTCCTTTTCATCAACCTGCTTGCACTACATTTGCATCATTATTACCGCAATTTCGCCTACTTATTTTTTGTCACTTACATTCCCCAACTCGTCACTTGTTTCCTACCAACCGCTAACACCATTCCAGGAAAACTCTCGACAAGTCTCCACTGACGAGGGTTCCACTTTTGCCTCTCGTCAGAATGCCCTCTTCGTTGAGGCCTCTGCAAAGACAGCCATAGGGGTACGCGAGGTGTTCGAGGAGCTGGTGGCGCGGATTCTTGAGACCCCAGAACTATGGGCACCTGTTGCACCGGAAGCTGGTGTAAGTTTTGGGAAGCGGGGTGAGGAGGACGGGATGCCGGGAACGATTAATATAGGGCGTGACACGATTGCACAGGACGACGGGAGTTGCGGATGCTAGATTCTGTGTTTAAGCGGCTATCACTGTGATGCCGCTTTGCGTGCGGCGGATAGAACCCACGGGGGTCGGTGCGCCCACTAGTGATATTATCGAGTGTTGTGTACGATGCTGATTGCTGTATGTGCTGATAGATCTGCCTCGCACACGAGTGATATACCTTGATGTGCCTACGTACTGCACTCAAATCATGTACTATAGACACGCGGGCCATCTGGAGAAATCAATCCTTGTTACATTTACCATCATCTTATAGGGGTAATAAGCAGACTAGTGGAATTTCAAGGTGCAGAATTCGAATGGTATGGGTTGGGTGAGCACGAGGCATTCATATAACTACATGCCACTTATTTGTTTCTAACGAATACTAGATAGTCCCACGAGTTCGCGCGTCCCTAGAGTTCGCGCATTGGCTCTAGCACACGCAATTCCGCACGGAATCCTTATGTATGTTGTATATAGGTTCCTGCCAACATAATACACATGACCATGTAATTTTTTTGGCAAGAAATGAAGTGGATCTCGTGCCATGGTCGAGTTATAGGTGTTCGAGGCTCATTTTGTGCATAGATGACTCCCTCTGAAGGTCAGATCACCACGGAAAAATCTGGGATGCGATATGATGATTATACATGATTATAGAATACTAAAATAAAATTCTCCGGGGCTACATGCTTGTCAGAATCATCTGCTGTGAATGAAATACAGCCCAGACGTGACAATCTATCCAAAGCGTTACACTGAGACTACACACATCTAAACTCCGCTGTGCCGAAATGCGCTGCAGTAGACTTTCGAACGGTGCGGAATGTGAAACGGCACCGCGGCAGACGTGTGACATGGTGTGACGAAATGCGCGAACTCTAGGGAAAACCGCACTTTTTTGCGCGGTAAGTCTCCGCTGGACGCAACAGGTCGATTTTAAAAGAAAAAACTAGCGGGCCTTGTACTTTCGATGTCAGGCTATCCATCCGTCAAAATATTATATTTTTATGTGGATGTGTTGTAGAGTTATAGATATTTTCCCAAAATAGCGCGAACTCTAGTGGACATCTAGTACCGTTGCGATCAGAGTTGAACACCAGGAAGCAGATTCATTAGTGGCGTTCAAAGTAATTTCCTGAAAACTCGGTAAGCTCGGTAAGCTCCATGAAACGTCGGCAAACTTCGATTAAGAATTCAAAGAAATGTCGACATAAGTGCGGCTTAGGTCGGCATCACAGTCGGACTTCAAAACGAGACTTAGTGGTAAAAAATGCGGTCAAACATCATGATGAAATAGCAATAGTTATATACATGTAATGTACACAAAGCTATTCGACGTGATAAGGGTGCAAGACAAAAGGTGCGAGGCAAAGGGCGCAGGATGAAGGTGTGAGACAAAGGGACAGGACGAAGGTGCAGGACGAAGGTGAGAAGTGGATTAAGGCTTGTTGCGGTAGCGGAAGCAGGCACCGTCGCAGTTGCAGTATGTTTCGCGCTCGCAGCAGCAGAGTGCTTGAGAGCAGATGCTGAGGGAGTAGCAGACGAGGGACTCTTCATGCTCCCAGAAGCACGCCGTCCAGCTTTACCAGTCTTCTTAGTGGCAGACGTTTGTACAGTTAGTACAGGACGGTTTGTGGGCATCTTGCTGGAACAGTCCTTGCCACGAGTACGCAGGTGTGATTGAGCATGATATGAGAGTGAGAAGAAACTTGCGGGACCAGGAACAGATCAGGAGTAGATGGCTGTGGTTGCTGCTGCTGACGAGAATCGCTCATGAGAACGTCTTGTTCAGCAGAAGCAGACCCGCCAAGGAGGGACTCGCCCTCAGGTTGGGTGGGGACATTATTACTGTTGCTGTTGCCATCCTCGTTCGTATCGTCTAGTTGCTCGATGGGGGCGTCAGCCATTTGGTCGTCTTCGCTGTCGTACTCCTCACCTAAAAGTTCATCTAGGGGAAGTTTGATAGTGGGACGGTAGATCCTAAAACCAGTTGCGCAGCCCCCGCTAACGCCTTCCCAGTAGCTCATGGGGTTAGATAAGGTGGGGGTAGAGTAGAGTAGAGCAGTTGGGCCGAACGAAGTACTAAAGATGGGAGGGAAGTGGAGTTTTTCTTACAAGGGGTGCAGGACGAAGGTGTGGGGTGCAAACGATGGCGTGCGACGAGGGTGCGCTGCGAGGGTGCAAGACGAAGGTGCAGGCAGTGGATGTCAGGCGTGTAGAGCGTTGTCGCTGTGCTCGTCATCGAGCGGAAGAGCCGCCAACTAAAATTGAATCTCCGCTTGAAAATGTTGCCATTTCCGGCAACAGTGTCCCCTATCGATGCAGGTGATAAGCTTATCTCTCTCCTGATCCCCAGATGCCTCGTCTCTCTATGCGCAATCAGCTGCTTGAGCAACTGGATGAGGCTGAACTAGCCTTAGCCAAGGCCAGGCTAGAGCGTACTCTCATTACCCTTAATGATCTCTATGATTCCGACTCCTCTGACTCTGAATCTGATTCTGATTCTGATTCTGATCTTGGCCTTGATCTGATGGTCACTCCTCCATCTCCTCTTACCCCACAATTATCTGACCTTTCAGATTCTTCTTCCAGTGATGGATCTGACAGCTTCACTACCCATTACAACCGCCTTCATGATACCATCACAGCTCTTCGCGATGAGGTCACTAGGGCCCGTGTTCTTCATAAACCGGATGCACCTCCTATGCGAGCCCCCCAGATTCAGCTCCTTCATGACTTTGGGCACTCTCGGCACCACCTCTTCCGCAAGAAATTACGCGTTAATCCTGACATCTTCGACGATATCCTCGATCAAATTTCTGATCACCCTATTTTCACTAACCGGTCAAACAACCCTCAACTTCCCATTGCCATTCAACTGGCTATATTTCTCAACCGTGCTGGCCATTACGGCAACGCTATCTCACCAGATGATGTGGGCCAATGGGCTGGTGTCAGTGTTGGATCGGTAATCAATTGCAGTAACCGTGTGATGATTGCCCTCCTTGATCAGCATGACACATTCATCAATTTCCCTGCTCCTGACTCTGAGGATGCTGAGCGTGCTCGGCAATATGTTGAGGCCAAGTCTTGCCCAGAGTGGAGAAATGGTATTTTTGCAATTGATGGCTCCGCTATTAATTTGTATGAAAAACCTGGTCTTTATGGTGAGGCATTTTATGACAGGAAGTCTAACTATTCCCTCAACTGTCAGGTATTTTTTCTCTCTTATTCTAATGGTTAGAAACTAATGAAAAATTCAGGCAATTATTATGCCCCATAATCTCCTCATCGCCGACTATTCACTTGGTCACCCTGGAAGTACACACGATGCTTATGCCTTCAAATCTACTCGTGTTTACCAGGAACACGACACACTTCTTCCTGATGACCATTGGATTTGGGCTGATAGTGCATATCCACTTGAGAAGTGGTGTATTCCACCTTTCAAGAAGCCTCGGAATGGCAGGTTGACAAGGGACCAGAAGACCTTCAATATTCACCTATCCAGGGTATCTTCTAATTTTTCTGCTGATTTTTTTGGAATTTTTACTGATTTTCATTGATTTTTAATTCATCTAGGTCCGTGTCCGCGTTGAGCACACATTTGCTGCTTTGAAGGGGCGTTTTCAGTCTCTTAAGGAGCTTCGTCACCCTATGCAGACCCAGAAAGACCTCCAGATTACTCTGCATTGGGTTAGGTGTTGCCTTATCCTTCACAACATGATCATCAAATTTGAAGAGAAACGCAACAAACCTACAACCAGATGGGCCATTCAAGAAGGGAAACATACTCTGCATCCAGAATATGAAGGACCAGATGGTAATGAAGTGGTGGGTGATAGCTCATATGCAGGCACTCCTGGTCAAGCACACAGGGCCAGGTTGATGGACCAATTATTTGATAGTCCTCACTCAGATGCTCAGCATAGGCAAGGATAAGTTGAAACAGGTATAGCTTTGACATACAAATGTACTACATACATGCTAGTAAGTAGGTTGTAGGATTATCAAATAGCGGCGAACAAATGACAACATGTAGCAAAAAGAAACGGCGAAAAAAAACATATGACTAAGTGCGCGCAGGAACATCATGGCTTGTTGATCTTGGCATATTCAATGCGCAAGAGCATCACCTGCCTCTCTAACTCAAGAGCCTTCGCATCTGCTTCCCGCAAACGAATCTCCTGGTCCTTGCTCTCCTGCAGCCGTTGATGGATGAGCGCGGCGTCCGCGCGCTCATGGGCGCGCTCCTCGCGTATGAAATGGTGCTCCTTGTCTTGGCGATTGGCGTTGAGCTTGACCATCAGGCGCTCGTTCTTGAGCTGGTATAGTGCGAGCTTCTCGGAGTGCACACTCTCTAAGTCGTCATTCAACAACTCAACTTGTTCCTGAACCTCCGTTCGGAGACGCTTCTTCACCGACTCCCTGCTGCTCGGTCTCTCGGAGGGCGACGTTTGGGACGTCAGAGACGCCTGCCGAGGGGAAGACGGATTGGACCGTTGCAACGAAGCCTTCGATGAAGAGGTGGGGGAAGAAGCGCTCTCGCGCATGATCATGTGATTGACGTGGGACTTGAATGAGCTGCGACTGTCGTGGTTGGAGGTGCGGGGAGGGGGTGCCTTGGGAGGCGACGGAGTGGGAGAGGAAGGTAGCTGTCGCTTCTTTCCGCGCGCGTTGTTCGATTTGGGCGGGCTGTCCAAATTATACACATTCTCCTCATCACGACAATCTGTGTCATCCATACAAAGGTCCCCCATACCATGAGCAAGGGGGCCATCATCGAAAGGTGGGTCATAGTCAGATTCCTGGGGGGCCGGAGAATAATCTTCACGGCCGAATGACCGGCTACTGGGAGGAAGGGGTGTATGGCCGAAGTGGAGGGGGGAGCTTGTTGTGCTGCCTGCACAGTTGCTTGCAGGAGCTTGAGAAAAACCCCGTTGTGGGGAGGAGCCAGCGGCGCCGCCGCCGCCGCTGGCTCCCTGAGCATATTGAGGGGAGTGGTGTGGTTCCAGGGGGGTAGCAGGACCACTTTGGCTGCCTCCAACACTTGGAGGAGGGTGGGCATAGCTCGTTTGTTGGACGTGAGTGTTGTCACCTGCGCGTGAGGTAGAAGGACCCGAGGGACGAACCGTGTAATCGAGCTGCGGGGAACCAGCACTGCCTGTGGCAGGGTTAGGGATGATTATGTTGAGTTGCGGATGGGTGTCTGAAGGAGGGTTCCGCGAACCTCCCGCCAGACGAGTCAGCGCGTATAGGTCACCGGCGTGGTCAGCACCTGGTTTCGATGAGCTCGTTTTGGCAGAAAACGAGGGGTTGGATCCCCATATCCGGTAGAGGTCATTGTACCATGGAAATTCTTTCTCGATTTTACCTATGAATTTGTTAGCGGTATTGATAAGACATGAGTGGGATACTCACGATGTAAGTTGTCAGACGTCTCCGAGTCAATTGGCACGATGCCCGCACCTGTAGACTCAAATTCAGCACGAATATCGCGGAATTTAGTCCGTAGACTTCAGATCATCCAGTTAGCACAGTTGCGATAGACGGAGAAGTACTTACGATGCGATGCGATTGGCCACAGAGTCACGGAACTTGATGGGGTTGGTGGCATACCAACTCCCATACGTAGCATCGTCGTGAAAGATTACCTTTGCAATCACACTGTAGATCTCCCCTTTGTCCTTGCCCGATGCACGGCCCAAGTCAGCGTGATAGTTGCTGGACTTCTTACTCTCGGTCGCAAATAAGATGGCACAGTCTGGCGGATGCTCGACAAGGAAATCGACGAGCTTGTTGGTGCGCATAGGGACGTTATGCCACGAAATCGTGGCTGGTGACGAGTCTTGTATATTAGCCCCTCCCCTTCCCCGTCTCCCCCTTCCACGAGTTGGTGGGTCCATTCGTTTCCCGGTGTTGTCCTTGCGACACAGTACGTTGATGTTTTGAGAGATGGTCTGCAGGCGTGCAGACCGACGAAGTCGTGGTCGTAGGGCAGGCATTACATTTCACACTCCGACGACATGCCGATGTTCGCCGTACTTGACTAACCCTGAACTTCAGCGAAACTCAAGATACTTTAGCCGACGTTTCACGGAGCTTACCGAGCTTACCGAGTTTTCAGGAAATTACTTTGAACGCCACTATTGTCCACGCGAGTATGTGGCAATTACCAGATCACACATCAGTACACATGATGAGTACGCAGTATTAGCCATCGGTTGACCACATGTTAATGAATATTTGGATGGATGCATCAAGAATACGACGATTGTCTGAGAGCGAAGTAGCCGCTGATACGCATATAGCCATCTAACTTGAATGCCTTTTGACGCACCCGATATCTGACATCGATCATCGATGGATGGATCGAAATATGAACATAATGATTCCAATTCAACCCAATCGCTTTTCCCGTACGGAAGACAAAGTGAGTTTCGCTGCAGACGTAAGTTAAGTCTAGACTGGACTCCGTCGGGAGAGGGTCCAGGTTGAGTAAGAGCGGATGGTAGCCGAAGAACAGCCTCGTGGTACTTCGCCACACTGTGGCGGCGTGGTATTGACTCCTCCAGTGCTTCAGATGCGTGTATTAATACCAACGTCGTCTCATCATCTAAAAGGGCAGACCACAGATACCCTTCGTCTTCACCAATACCTTTCACTGGATTTCGGTTCTTTACACAGCTATAGAACCGTCAGTGCTTACTACGCGTGCAAAGGTCACACTTCTACCAGTTGGGGTCTTCATGATATTGATACCTTTTCAGACTGATATGTCGAAGAACGTAGCCATCATTGGTCAAACTGGGGCGGGGATAAGCTCCCTCGTTAACATGCTTTGTCTTGATGCCAATGCTCCTACCTCGCCTGATGCAACCAGATGCACAACGGAAGGGAAAGGGTACCCATCGATTCTTGAAGGTGGATGCTCGTGTCAAGTACATGACACAGTTGGTCTCGGAGAACCTGGAAAATGGCACTTCAGCTTCAAAAGATTCAAGTTCGTTCAGAAAGCGGATACATGGCAGCTCAAACTTGAAGAGTACTTACTAAAGGAGAAAGACTTAGACCTTCTGATATACTGCATACCGGGAGGCCGAGGCCACTTGAAGAAATCGCATGGGAAAAACTATGAGAAGGTCAAGTCGATGATGGACAGTGTGCCGCTCGTAGTGGTCGTTACCCATTTGGAGGATTTCAGAGATCCTTTGGATAGGTGGTGGTCGGACAATCTGAGTACTCTCAGAAAACTCGGTATTCCGGACACTACTAAACATGCATGCGTCACTACACTACCCAAGCATGCACTTGAGACATTTTACCAGAAAGGAGACCTCTACGATAATTCCTGTCGAGATGTCCAAAATCTTATCAGAAGCATTCTTTGGCCCAGCACTGGTCACCGGTAGTAGGGCATCTACTGACTAACCACAAGTCTATCTCATCTTCATCTTACGATTTTTATACAGACATCTCACTTACTACGTTATAGGTGTTAGATTTAGAGTATCACTCGGAGGTCATGAATACTAGTATCCGAACTTCCTCGCTCGTCAACCTAGTATACTATTCTTTACTGATATATACCACTTATTGCAATTGTAGACCTATTGAATGAAGACTCAACATTTAATCACGCCTACCTCCGTGGAAGTTTTGGGTGGTATATATTAAGCCATCGCTAACTCTTGGACTCGATTACATAGCCCAAGTCCGAGTCTATCCTCGAATTCGGCCGTCCGCGACTCCGCAAGCATCTTCACCTAAAACTTCCATGTCATTCCTTATCATTACCGCTGCAGATGTATCCAGAATTGTATCATCAATCCACCACTCCAGGCTTGAGAATCTAATGGCTTTCGTATTTCATACACTATCCTCAGGTTCTGGCTTCGATGCCCCGCTGCGTGAAGCAATTACTATGGCGCAGCACAATGTACTTTTCATGCCCGCACGAGTGCAGGGACTAGGGACCAGCATCAAGGTGGTCTCAATTCCGCGTCATCCTGTTGATCAAGGCGGGCTTCCCGCCTCCAGCCTGGTTTTGGACGAAACCACGGGCGGCATACGTGCAATCGTGAACGCGAGGCAACTAACAGCTCTTCGTACAGCTGCTGGTGCGCTTTCAATCCATTCCGATAGACAACCATAGAAATCAAATATACATATGAGCAGGTTCCCTGCTTGCTACACGTCTTCTCATGTCTGTTCGAGACCCAACCACGTTCCTTGCTTTCGGAGCAGGCAAGCAAATTGAAGCGCACGTGGATCTCCACCTCCGTGCCTATCTGACTATCAAAACTTGCACGATAGTCAACAAGTCAAACAATCAAAGACTGGCCGATCTTATCATTCGCCTAAAGTCAGCTCATCCAACAGTCACATTTCAGTCTCTCATTTTGAAGGATGACCTTGCTCGATTGGAACAAGTTACCCATGCAGCCAATATCATATGTACAGCTACATCTTCAAAGGAGCCACTTTTCGAGGCGAAATGGGTGTCTCCAGGGACACATCTCAATCTCATTGGGAGCTACACGCCTGAAATGGCAGAAGTCTCTTCAGAATTGCTACATCAGGCTGGAAAAGTGGTGGTGGACTCAAGAGAAGCATGCGCGTCTGAGGCTGGGGAGCTCATAAAGGCCAAGTTTCATGAAGAGGACATGGTTGAAATTGGAACGCTGGTCCATTTTGACAACGACTCGCCGGATGCTGACTACAAGAAGGTTCACGCGTTGTGCAACGAGGTAAGACAGGCTGGCAAAATCACTATATTCAAGAGCGTAGGGGTAGGATTGCAAGACGTAGCCATCACGAATATGGTGGTGAATCTCGCGGGAGAGATTGGTACTCTTTTTAGCTCCTATGATTAATTTTGATGATCAGTTCTACTGAAACAGTAGATCCACAAATATAAACTAGGCCTCACTAGCTAGAGCAACCTGCTGGAGAAACTTAAGGGTTCTCTGCTCGCTGGGGTCATTTACAATTTTCACAGTTAAACAGACATAAGCATACCTTGTACATGTACAATTTACATTCTTACAGCGCGCCTCCAAAGATTCCTATCATCATGACACCCCCCATACTCGATCAAAGACCCTCAAGAACTTGATCAACCATGGTTCATCACAAGTGTTCACTCGTCAATTCCAAATTCGTGTTTGATGTTATACACGAGGAGGACGTGCGGACATGACGTAGCTGCCCTTTATTGAGTGATCACGTGTCGATGTTTTCTGAACGATTGACGGGAAGGGACCGAAGACGGATATGCTCGGAGCTCAACCCTCTCGAAATCACGCTTTTCCGGGGTGGCATAGAACAGGCTTTTCTTATGGAAAGAGCGCGGCTTTTTGCATAAACTAGCTGAAGCCTGAATACATCGAAGGCGAAGGGTAATCCGTTCTTCAAGTCAACTCTGCAGCATGGTTCAAAGGCGACACCCAACACGCCTGCTGGGACGAAGCCTTCTCCACACAGACAGATAAAAAAACCTAAAAGTATGTCCCACACTCACCATCAACACTGAGATTTCGCCCGCAGGCTCTCGCTCGACATAACTTTCCCAAACCACGCCACATATACAAAATCCCCCAACAGCCACTCCCTCCAAAGCATAACAAGCCCCACCGCAGGATACACAGACCCTTCTATCTCTACAACGCAGACGTCTTGCAATACCTCTCAGACTCGCCGACCTCTCTCTATCTCGCTTATCCAAGCTCATTCTGCAATGTCTATAGTGGTTGTTTCAAACGGACTTGCGTCGGAAACGTGGATTGATGTTGCTCATGTGGAGAAGGCCGGCGTAGCGATGCACTGGATATCCGAGTTCGGCGTATTCCTAGTACCTACTCCCAGGCCCAGTACCCACCGATATCTTCACGCAATACGCACACCTTACGGGAACAGCGCCCCTCCCAGAGGTCACTCGGCTATCACCAGTGCCGTTGGAACTAACTTATAAATTAAACGGGCCACCGAAACTTCATGACGGGAGGTCCCACAACCGCGTTGTTGATGATTGTTTACGCGTTTCAATTGCCAAGCTTCCGCTCAAGCCAGTTGCCAGTTGCATAGCCGCCCTTTGACTGGGATAATGCTTAATTTACATGTGCTGTGGAGAGGAAAACCATTGTGGTTTGTAGCCTTAGTAACTAGTTCGAGTCAATGCTTGTAGACGGACGACACGGGCAGTATAAATGCGCAGAACGTCGTTGGGCTCCTCACTGCTAACCCGTCTGCAATCCAATGGTGAGGCATTGATCTTCCCTGATATTCTTTCTGCTGAAAAGTCGTTTAGCCTGAATCTACCACACCCTTGCACACGAGCCCACACTTTGGCGTCTTCGATGATTGCGTCGAGTCAGATACCACCAATAGTGCCACTGACCCAGAAGACGAGCACACACTCACTGCTTCCGGTGACCTCTCCCTCAGCCCAAAAGAAATGCTTGGCTTTGTTCCAAATGACATTCGTCGCCGTAATCGTCTGCGTTTGAAGGCGAGGCGTGAGAGTGCCCAGTACAGTCCACAGGTGCGCATGAGTCACGCGTACATGATTAGTTACATTCTTATTGATGGTTGCGACATAGGATCCGGCTGGAAAATTCTGGGACCCATTGACTTTTTCACTGATTTCGATTCCTTTAACACCTACTGAGTATTTCGACAGATATGAACACTACTGCGTGCGACGTGCTGAAAATTTTCAGCGTGCACAAGCAGAAGCTGCCGAGGCAGAAACCCGATCTCGTGCAGCTGACTCAGGAGAGTCAACCTCTAATCACTCGAGTGCTTCATACGATCACGGCCCGGAACAATTCGTCTCTAAAGTCCCTGAACCCGGAAGTCCGAAGTGAGATATCGACGATGGAGTGTAGTTGTATTATATGCTGTATAATATCCAAGACCCCTTTGAATCCATAATCATGCCTTGATTGTAAATGTAAGCCGGGGGCCCATTACATAATTGCGAGCAAGACTGAGATATGTAGATGGATTGTGTAAACCTTTTGGCCTGCTTGACAGCTGGAGGATCCAGTGGTATCTCGGTTGAACGTCATCAGTTTGTACAGCCACACTAGATCGAATACCAGACTCTGAAACACGCGTCGGTTTGCACCTTGGATGTAAAAACGTACTTAATCAACCCTAGCGCACGAAAAAAACCTTCTGAATCCTGATCCAGAACCCAAAGTCAAGTAATAAATTGTCTATACAACCTGTCATCTAACAGGAATGCAAAAGATCATCATCTATATGATTGTCGTGCAGAGTCAGCAATAGGTAGATGCTCTGTCACGTATACATAAATCAAGCCTCGAACCTTGACCACGTGCACCAATTACAAACACCAACCCACAGCCCGCCCAATATCCCTAATACTCCTGCGATCACTCAACGACAAAGCCGTCGCCAGACTTTCCCGCTCCTTATCCTTTCGGCCCTGTAGCCCGTATGCTTTAGCCAAGTAGTACCAGGCCTCAGGAACGTCCCAGCCAGGTCCTCGGGTGAGGTGGCCGAGTAGCCCAGCGACTAGATCAGCCTTATCTGAGTCAACTGTGCCGGCCGATGACTTCGCGGAAAGGTGGATGCGACACAAGTGCACAGATGCAGCGATATCGTCAGGCGATATGAACAGGGCTTTTTGAAAAGCTTCTAAAGCCTCTGTATTACGATCTAGCACCATGTAGTATAGCCCAAGCTGTGTCATGATTAGTGAACACGCATGATAGCAGACATGCGATATACGCACCTGCACCCAAACAGCGGGATTTTCAGAGTCTTTGACTTCTGCTTCTTGGATTGCGCCTTTGGCTTGCTCGATTTTACCAAGTCGTCGGAAAGTGGCAGCAGACATGGCCCAAAGGTCGCTTATAAGCTTGTCGTCTCTCGTCGCGTGGAGTATAGGTGTTTCCTCCTTCACCGGAGGAAGCGGGGGAGGCGGAGCGGGTGGTGACTCGATGGGTGGGACAACTGGATTATGACGAATCAGAGAACGCAACCGGCGGCGGGAGTGTATTGACGACGCTTGGTAATTATGGTTCTGTAGCACAGCATGAAAGTCTAAAACAGATTGTGAAGAAAGGCGTGGTAGGTAGAACAAAAAAGTAGTTTACCTGGTGCAGAGCTTGTCCTCTTCAAATTTCCGTTGCGCACAACGCCATTTCCGAGTTTCCTCGAAATGGTACTGATCTTTGCCTGCCCTTTATGGACGCGGGCTCTCAGCATCTGTTGCACTTTCCTACCAGTGCCATCTGCTGAAGAGGAGCGTCTACCCTTCAGCGAGTCCTTCTCATCCACGCTGAGTGTAAAACGTCGATGCGGCTCTGCAGGCGTTGCAGGCGTAACAGTGATTGGCGGAAGCTCCGATGATGGGAGGTCTTGATGACCAAGAGAAAGACCCAGAGATCCATGCTGGTCTGTACTAGGACCTTTTTCATCCAGTGGGTCCTGCGATGGCTGATGCAGCACTAATGACGTTTGTGTAGTCCTGGCGCCAGTACCGGTGTCTATTGACGACCTCGCTGATCCACACAAACCACAACCAGATAAAATCAGTTCCATACAGCCCGAGGTGGGATCAAGAATAGGGGAAGCTTGCTTCCTAGACTCACGCTGCGTCTCTGTCATAGACCCCGAAGTGGAGGGCGACCCTTTGCGTTCCGCGACCCAGCCAAATACATCAACCCATCGTCCTTCTGCACCCTCAGGGCCTTCTATGTGTTCGGCGAGTGCCATCTGTGTCATTCTGAGCTGGAGGGCGTAATCAAATGCGTCACGGGGAGAAGGCAATGGATGGTCGGGTAATGGTCGGAGGAGAGTGGCAGATGGTGGTATAGTGGTTGCGTGTGGATCAAGGAGCCTCTTGTGCTCAGCTGTCGTACCATAAGTATCATTCAGCGGTAGATGTGCAGTTGGAAGTTTTGAATGACCTTTTGCTTGTGCGTGCTGATGTGCTGACTCAAAGTCTTGAGCCTGGATACCATCAGCTATAGGTTCTTTCACCACAATGTCATTGGCAGTATTTTCCGCGTCGAGTCTAGCTGGACTTTCCATGTCCTGCTTCCTCTCGTCTAGTTCTGCGCCCACTTCTAAAACACTGGCCGCCTTCTCCCACTCGCCGTTAGCACTAAGCAACAGACCGAGAAGATGCCAATGTCGAATCTCATCAGCATCGTCTTCAACAGCTGCACGAGCGGACACGATCGCCTCGTCCAAGTTTTGCGAACTTCCAGGTAAAGAAAGTGCGATCGCGAGCTGATGGTGCGCAGCAGGTGTAGGGTGGATCGCAACAGACTTCAAGTAGGCAGCGAGAGCACGACTTAGGCGAGCCTGTCGGGTGTAGGGGTCCTGTTCTGATATAACATAAGATTTCAGTCATGGAATATCGAAATATCAAAATAGACACCTACCTATTATTGCCAATGTTGTATAACATATGCCTTCGGCCAATGCGACTCTCGCCACCATCTCCTTGTCATCCTCATCCAGCCTCGTCTTCGCCTTTTCGATCATGTCCCCTGCCTCCTTGGCATCGTCGATACCATCTTGGCGTGAAATGGAAAGACGACAAAGCATCCGGGCACCATCGATAAGCGTCTCAACCCAATGACGATCCGTGTCGAAGTCATTATCCACCCCTGCTTCCCGTGCTTTCGAAACGACCTGAACGTATAACCTCAGGGTACGTTTAGCCAGCTCCGCATCCCCGGAAATGGAAAGCAGTCGTGTCATGTGTCGATAAATACGATATGAGTTGAAGGTGAGGCGAGTAGCCCACCAGAGCATCTATATTGGGTCAGTGAACAGATAGAAATCCAGCCAACGCAATCTTACATCGAGAACCCAACGGACAGAGTCAGACATGGTTCCATTGGTCTCCCACACTGCCACGCACAAGTCTACAAAATCCTCCACTTTGACGTTACGTTCACCAGCCTTGGGGAAAGCAGTGCAAGTTCCTAGAATTGTGCGGTATTCATGGATGACTGAGCGAGCGGTATTTATCCATTGGGGTGGTTTTGCTGATTGAAGTGGCAAATTAGGGGTTGAAGTTGATGACGTCTGATGTTGGATGATTAGCGCTCGGAGGTGGAGGACTGCGACTGTGGAGCGGTGACCTGTGCGAAATGTCGCTGGCCAATGCGCGCTGCAAGCATGATAATGGGTGAACATGGTCATAATAAGGTCATCGTTCTCATCCAGGCAGCAAGACCGCGAAAGAATAGATATCGCCCTGAACATGAGACGTTCTGTCCAGCGCCACAACTCGCGGTAGTTGTCGAATGAAACGGGAGATGAATACGTGGCAGCGAGTGTTCGTGGTATCTCGGACTCGATATTACTCAGAAGTTGGAGGGCGGATGAGTAGGCTTGAATGGCTTTCTTGGGTTGTGATAACTTTTCATAACACATGCCTATTGGAGTGGATGTTAATGCGGTGAAGTAAGTGATGGAAAGGCATACCTTGTAAACATGTGCTCCTTATGGATTCAGTGATTGCCCAAGCTCTCCCATCCTTGATGTCAGCTGTCGAGCCAGGATAGTCAGCAGAAACAAAACTACCGGTCCATGAAGATGAGGTTTCGGCGATTGATCCAGGTATCTGGAGTGCGGAATTATCTGAACGAGTGGTGAAAGATGGAGGTATATGACTCTGCGCCTCGAGCAGCTTTGGTACTTTGGACAAGTACGAAAGGCATTCCGAGAATTGGCCGAGGGCATACGCATAGAGCGCAAGTGCAAGATGAAGAGACTATGGGACCATCTTTAGCATTGCATGGAATAGGGATGGAAAATGAATTACATCGAAATTCTTGCTGTCCAGACTCTTTAATGTCTCATACCCGCCTCTAGCCTCCTCTATCCGCTCCGGTGGTAAGATACATTCATCGCCAAGAACGAGCTCGTCATCATTTTCTAGACCTAGCTGGTCCACGTTCTGTGTGTCTGCTCCGAGCAGTAAGAATAGAGCTTGAGTTTGTGATGCGACCTCTGCCACGTCTTGAAAACCTTTACAGTGTTTGTTGAACTTGCGTAGTATATGAAACCAAGATAATGGGGAGCCATTTTGGGCTGTTCCTGGTGAAGGAGACGACCATTGACCTGCAGTGAGAGCAGCCCTTAGTTGAGCCCAGTAGTACTTGTCTTTTGCATGGGCCATGTATGCTCATCATTGTAGGATGGAGTCCTTATGATACTTAAAATTCGACCCCCCAAAAAGTCAACCCCCATTTTTAACTACCTTCCTTTTTTGGCCGTATGGGCGTTGCTTGTAGCTCTGCCTTTGCATTCGGTCAGTCATTCGTTGTCTTGTTTCTTGTATGTAGACATGGCTTCGTCTTCTCCACCATCGACACCACCAGCACTGACGCCGGATGACACTGGCTCAGCTTCTACAGACTCTCAAAGTCATGCAGAAGCAGCAGTCAAGAACTTGAAAACGCGTCGTTCGACCGCTTTCTACCCTAACATGAACTCTGCCAACAAACCAGTGAAGCCATTCAGCAGAAGCGCAGCAAAGCGTCAGAGCGTCATGACACTTGGAAGCATAGAACATCTTCAGCACTATTTCACAAAGACAGGCATCGTCGCCAAGCCCAAGTGTGTATTTCTTTCTCACATCGACTTTTTGCTCATACTGTGTCAAGCCCATCGAAGAAGCTCAGCAATCAACTCGTCCCAGCTCTTGGTGGAATTTCTGCAGCAAAATCCGCTAAAGTGTCATTAGGCAGTCTAGTGGAGTTTGAGTTGCCCCCATCACCAACTATTCCGCAGATCCAACAGCCGGCTTTCCCTCCGTTTGTGAAGACATACGAAACGGACCCTGAAGCGTTCCTTCCAGGCGTCGTACAAGACCTCATGGCTGTTGCAGACGCGTGGGGTTTGTCCAGTAGTAAAAACGACGGTCCGAGACGCGAGCCTGATCTCCTTAGCCCGCACACGTCCAATACTCCCCGAGATCGCTTGGATATTCTCAACTTGCTCAAGATCACCACGCGCGCCATTCGTTCAGTGCGCAACTACGTGATTACATTACCTGACGATTCCGCTGGAACTCTCCGCAGCCAGTACCGCAACAAGGCCACGGCAAGTTCACCCCACCCGAAAAGAAACGCACCGCACCAGAAAGCCCAGGCAGATCCCCTGTCACTTATCCGCAAGTCTGCGTTGGAAGTTTTGGCTGTTCTTCGCGAACTCGAAGAGCGCTCACGCGTACCTCTATCCGATGAGGCTTATGACGTGCAAAGCGATCACGGTTCTATTCCTGATCACGGTGGTACATCACCATCGCGTGTGGCATCACCCGCTGCGCTTTCAGACATGTCTCATGATCACGATCACGACCTTCCTATAGATCCAGACATGTCGATTTCTTTCGTGCACGTACAAGGTCGACAGGAATCCGTACCGGTGTGGGAGGATGACTACTATGACTCGATCATGAATGAAGAGGAAGGAGAAAAGAGACATCACTGGGACGACCGTTTGGTACTAGGCGGGGGCTGGCTGTACAAGCAAGATATGACGCTGACTGACTTAGCGAAAGAGGAGGAAGTCGTGCGGCGGTATGTGGACGTGGTAGATGATGTTCTATTCGGAGAGGTCAAAGAGGGAAAAAGAGGCTGGGAACGAGAACACGAGAGGTTTGTAAAGAAAGAGAAAGAGAGCCGGTTGAAGAGTAGGCGCGTTAGCGCGGGTGACGCAGATCCTTTTCGGTCTTCGTCCTCGCCTCCATCGTCCAGGCGGGTGGTATCGACCGGTTTGCTAGATTCAATGCAGAGACTTACCATGATGGAAGAGAATGAGGAAATGACAACCCTTTCTGAGGAGGAAAGCGTGGATGAAGATGATTTGCCCGAGTGGGCGATGCGTGGATCCTTTGCTGAACACCCATTGGGTTGGTCCTCTAATTACTTAATTCTCCCAAAGCTAATCGAGTTCTGGCAGGCCGAGCACATGCCCTCATCTACACTCTGCTTCCGGAACACCTTTGTTCGTTGCTACCACCTGCGACAAATAGAAACGCATTCCTTCTCGCACTTTCGTCCGGCCAGTTTCTGTGCATAGCATACAACACCGGAGTCCGGTGGTCACGTAAGCCCTGGGGTTTTATTTTGCCCGATTCTATCCATGATATCGTGGCACTGGAAGCTGCGGAAGACGAGAAAGAAAAAAGTAAGACTGGCTGGACGTTTAGACGAACAGATAACCTTCGATTGTGGGCTGCGTAAGTTTTTTTTTCTCTTCTCCAGGTTGCATTTCTTGATGTCAGCCCGTCATCCATCTAGCGCACTAAAAATTCGATATCTCCTACCAATGATCGTACCCTCCGCACCCAGCCAGACAGATCACCAACTCAAGCCTTCACATAGCACGCCAGCAAACTCCCCCTCGAAGATACGGTTCCCCTCCACAGAACCCCCGATCATCTTCGATCCTCGCCTCGTTGCGCGCAAGGACGAGGGGTGGGAAACGATGCTCCAAGATACCCTGCTTAGATGGGTGGAAGTCGTTGTTGATGAGCGAAGAGGCGAGCGGTAACTTGGCTCTTCTCTCACCTTCGTTCATCCTTCCTCTTTTCTCGCGTGGATCCTTCGTTATTTGGGCTTTTGGAGTTTTATTTCTATTCCCTCAAGACTTCATGAATAATCATACTATTTCAATCACACCATGCATCTATATCCCTATTACTACCTGCTCTCTTAGCTACTCTACTGCAGCTGTTTACTGTAGATGGATATCGCATACATACCTACTCAAAACACCATCACGATGTACCTCATTCATTTCAGAAATTCACTACAAAGGTTAACGCCGCACAGTTAATGTAGTGTGTCGGTATTATGCGGTGGACCTTTTGCTGACACTTGTGTCAAAGTTTGGATTAACTTTAAACTTTAAACATTTGAACAGAGCACTTAGGGGGGACTATGAGTGTGTAGTTGGTCCAAATTTATGTAACGATCAAAACAATTGTGACTCCGCATGGGGATGGTAATCGCTCACGCAAACATGTTATCTGACAATCTCTAATGGAACCTACAGAGGATTATTCTTTCCCTCCCGTCTCTTTTAAGCCTCTTTTGACTGAGATTTCCGGGCTTCTGAGGTCGACTTCGTCGACGCTTGCAGTGGCGGAAACCACAACGGGTGGTCTCGTGTCGGCTTCCCTGCTTTCTGTATCTGGAGCGAGCAAGTTCTTCGTAGGAGGAGCGACAGTGTACACCCCAAAGTCACGGAGGACTTGGGCAGGTTGGACCGATGAGAACGTGGTGAACTACATGTCTGTTTATCGCGGTGGCTCATTACTGTCAATCGGGTGCTAATAGACTGTCCTGCCTAGTGGGCCCACACCGGAACTCGTCACAGAGCTCGCAGCGAACGTCAGGGAACAGATGGATGTCACGTACTGCATCGGGGAGTCGGGTGCTACAGGTCCTACTGTCCCGGGACCGCCGTTTGTCCATATGTTGTGGGCTTCACTATTCTCCATGTCGCTGATAACTCAACATTGATTCTTACGACTTGCAGAGCAGGGCAAACATGTATTGCCGTCGTGTCTCATGAAGGTTTTACGACTCGTGTCGTGAACACAGGTGTCGCGGATAGAGAGAAGAACATGATGGCTTTCACAAAGGCAGTCTTGGTGCTGCTCAGGGACGTTCTCGCAGGAGACGTTAAACTGGAGCAGCAGTGCCGGCCTGACTCAAAGAGTTCGGAGGCTACGAAGCTTTGAGCATTTTATGCCATAGTATCAGGTTTCTCCATTTCACATGCCATCGTCACCCACTGTACTCTACTGCAGCCGTCGCATACATATCGCATGTATACTTACCTAGGCCTGACAGGCCTAATATAGATATGTCGTTGATACGTGATGTGATCTACCCCAGATGTCCTCCCGGCCACCATCATCATTCCTCTTTTCTTGACAATGTTGCCAACAGCCTCGAGGGCAGATTTTAGCAGCAGGGCATGGTTTGCGGAGACCATTGTACTACACTACCCCTCTGTCCTACCGTCTTGGGACCGCCAATTGTCCATGTGTGAGCCGCGTTACATATTCCCGCACTGGCCGATGACTTGACGTTAACTACTATGGCTCACAGAGCAAGGCAAATATATATTGCCATCGTGTCTCGTCAAGGTTTTGCAACTCATGGCGAACACAGGTGTCGCAGAGAGAACAACGTGGTGGCTTTTACTCAGACAACCTTGGTGATGCTCAAGGACGTTCTTGCGGGAGACGTTGAACTGAAGTCGCAGTGTCGACCAAAGGGTCCAGAACCTGCCAATTTTCGGGCTTTTCACATCACTGAGGTGATTGTGCGCATATAACGCCATACAATAGTGCTTGCATCACTGTCTCTTTCCCTTGATCATGGCCTCGGTCTCCTCCGCACTCAGTATACGTCCTTGCAGCTCTTTCTCCACCTCCAACCCAAGTTCTTTCACACGTTCACGGTCCAATCCAATTAGTGCAATGTGTGCCCCTGGCTGAAGGAGTGGGTAAGAGCCTATCCGGATATTCTCAGGCTTAACGCGATTCTGTAAAGCTGTGAGGAATGGCGCAATGGACGATTCCGGAAGTCTTCAAGGATTATCAGGAGCTTGATCCAGTAGCGGTGTAGAATAACGTCAATGACTTACGGAGTAAAGACTTGAAGCCGGAAGGGACGCGCATCTTCCGTGGGCAAAGGCAAGAAAGGCTTCAAGTTGTCCAATAGCTTCTGGAAAAGTGATGGGATTCCTGGAAATATGCATAGCTTGCCTTCCAGTCGAACAACAGGCTGAAAATTCATCTTAGTGCACGATACTACGCAAAGAGATGGGAATACACACAACCCAGATGTCGCTAGCGACAAGAAGAACCTCGCCAGCTTCCGGAAACAGTGCCATACGTCTACGAGCGGTGCGTTGCTCCTCGCTCTGCTGCGTGATCCATGTGCGGTGTCGGCTGGATTCTTCCATACGAACGATAGTTTCATCATGGTATTTGAGCTCTTGTCCGAAAGACTTTGCGAGCGAGGCATATGTGATATCTCAAAATGAAGGCATTCAGACCTCCGACTGTCATAACGGGTTGATGTACTATACCATCGTGAGTGGGCCCTATACCACCAGAAGTGATGACGAAATCATATTTCTGGACCATCCTTCGGCTAGCCTCAATACTAGAAATCCATGTTATCCCATCTGATGACGACAAGGGCGGATTTACTTACATCTCGAGCTCGTCGTCTGCAATGACCTCAATTTTCTGGCTGCATTGTTGCCCACGAAATAAGCGGGGATAGAAAGAATTTGCTAAAGAAACCCTCACAGCTCAATACCATTCTCAAAACAGAAGCGCGCAAAGTAATTCGAGTTACGGTCCAACGTGTTCCCATTCAGGATTTCGTCTCTATAGTGTCGCCATGATTTTAGGAATGTGCTTTACCACACAAGATGGGACATACCCAATGATGAGAGCAGCAGCGGTCTTGATGTACCGTCCTTCTCCAAGTGGATTCTTCGGAATTGGGGAAATTGGGAAATTCATGACCGGAGCAGGAGGTTTTGGAAGTGGTTTCTCTTCAACTTGAGAAGCTCCCGCAGACGAGGGGGGCACTGGCGATGATGAAGACATGATCTATACCGGTAACCGGAGCAAATAAAGTGTCTAAGAGTCAACTGATGACCGACGACAGTTAGATAATGTCGAAGAATGGGGGTGAGAGTTGACGTTGAGCGTCAGGCTGGAAGTCACATGTGAGATTCGGTGAGAAATGGTACTCCTTACTAATTATAAGTAGGAGACAAGCTCAAGATAGAGGTCGGGGGGCCGATCCCGAAAACCAAATGCTGGATTATGAATTGCTTGTCACCCATAGCGTCAAGCCACATACAAGGAAGACCAAGTTGTAATTACAACTTGAACACACCTGCCAGCGACCTTGTCAGACTCAGTGGGACATTTATAAATGATATCCATGCAAGACTGGCCAGATACGCAAGAGTCGGTCAATGCAGAGGTTATGCGGGGGGTCGACTGCAATACATATGACGTAAAATTCACACGATGTGTTGGAAATTTTGGTTGTAGCTATATTCAAGCCGAACATTCTTGCGCGTCACTGCCGTCTGTCCATTCCTCCACCATGGCTACTACCTCTTCAACCTCCTACTTCGAGAGAATACAGGACTTCGTGGCTGAAAACAAAAAGGTAGTCGTTATAGGAACAGCTGCTGCCGCGCTCGCTGTTGGAGGTGCCATTTACTATGCTTCCACTTCGCGCGGTCCAGGCGGTGACTTGGAGAAGGGTAAGGCGAGAGATAAAAAGAAGTCTTCAAAGAAGAGGAAGACCGTCAATGATCCAAACGGCCCCCTACTTGAGGAGATAAAGCCAAAAGTTGCTGACGAAGGTCAGTATTACTACAATTTGGAAGCTCGTGCTCACCACCAAATAGAGGATGCACTATCAGTGGAAGAGATCGCCAAAATGTCAGTGGAGGTCAGTAATTTCGAAGCGCATTTTATCTGTTCACTTCAACATGAGAATTTCACAGGAGCGCACAACGTTGGCAGGTACACTCAAGACCCGGGGTAACACGCTTTACCAAAACCGAAAGTTCCAGCAGGCAGTAGACATGTATACGCGTGCAATCCAGGTGGCAACCAAATCAGAGCCCGTGTACTACAGCAACCGTGCGGCATGTGCGTTCCTCCTGTCAATATCACCGTGACGCATGTCTTACTCGCTTATCAGGTTACATGAACTTGACACCCCCTAAGTATGATTTGGTGGTCCAGGACTGTGATGAAGCATTGCGTGCTGATGCCAGCTACGTAAAAGCGCTGAACAGGCGTGCCAATGCTCTTGAATCTTTGTCCAGAAACCAGGAGGCTCTGCGGGATTTCACTGCTGCCACTATCTTGGATAAATTCCAAAACGAGTCGGCTGCACAGGCTGTGGAACGCATCTTGAAGAAGATTGCCACAGAGAAAGCTGCTGTCATCCTTAGCGTGAGTATGACAATGAGGGAACAACTGATACATACATACTCATTGGCGTTTAGACACGCGAACCTCGACTTCCCTCATTCACGTTTGTTTCAGCTTACTTTGCGGCATTCCGTGTCCGTATGTACATTTACTTCCATCATTTTATCTCCGCAAGCTAATCTTGCACAGGACCCCTGCCCGCACTCCCGGAGAACCCATCAACTGGTGATAATACTCTTCTACTCGCATTGCAAGCTTTAGCAGCTGCCGACTATGCGCACGCTGTCTCGCTCGTGAATGAGGCAATGGAGCAGGGTATTTCATGGGAGATTGGCAAAGCCGAAGCTCTCAATCTTCGCGGCACTTTCAAGTCAGCTGCTCTTTACTCTGAAATGCACCGACTAAATTTTGTATAGGTTCCTTATGGGTGACGTATCTGGCGCTAAGGATGACCTGTATGAATCCGTCAAAATCTATCCCTCCTTGACACAAAGCTGGGTGAAGATCGCGAGCGTGCATATGGAGCAAGGCGAGGGTACGAAGGCCTTTGAGTGTTTTGAGGAAGCGATCAAGCACAACCCCCAGGACCCCGACATCTATTACCACCGTGGACAAGGTGAACAATTTGTTTCCTGCATGGCCAATCGTCACTCATAGACTCGTAGTTCTCTTTATCACCAATGAGTTCAAGGATGCCGCAGACAACTACACCAAGTCCAGCGAGCTTGATGACACATTTGTATTCTCGCATATCCAATTTGCCGTAGCCCTGTACAAGATGGGTAAACTTGCGCGCAGTATGGCGACTTTCCAACAGACGATGACAAAATTCCCTGAACGGAGCGAGCCTCAGAACTACTAGTGAGTAGCTACATCCGATGATAACTTTCATTTAATGACTTGCCAGTGGCGAGCTGTTGTTGGATCAACAGCGTTTCGTGGATGCCGTTGATAAGTTTGATCGTGCTGTGGAGCTCGAGCGTTCTAAGTATGATTTTTCTCTTTCTCTCCAATACATCGACTTACTTCCACTCAACCAGACCTCCTCCGATGAACGTTCTCCCTCTTGTTAACAAGGGCCTTGCCATCTACCAATGGAAACAAGACATTGCTGCTGCAGAACGGTGCTGCGATGAAGCCTTGAGAATTGATCCTGAGTGCGAGCCTGCAGTCGCCACGCTTGCCCAATTGTCATTGCAACAGGGCAAAATTGACCGCGCTGTTGAGATGTTCGAGAGGCAGGCGGAACTGGCGCGCAGTGAGCCAGAGCTGATTAATGCCTTTACATACCAATATGTGAGTCGATGTGAGCGCATCTGCTTATTCTGATCTAATCAGGCGGTTTACAGGCAAGTACGGCACAGTTGGAGTTCACACGCAACTACCCCGAGATGGCGGAGCAGTTGGCACAGATCGCAAGGTCGATGGCAGTGTGAAAGTGGATATTTACTTTTACCTCCTCTCCCTGTTCGCCGCTGTCCGATTACTTTACAGCGCAGAAGAAAGGGGTTGATGGAGTCCCGGAGGTCATCTTGAACATCGAAAGGACTAATTAGATTGCTCAAGTTATCGGTTTTTAATGCTTAACACATCTTTCTCCTTATCTTCTAACGCACAATACCACGCTCACTCCACTCATTCCTTCTACTGATTTGAAACTTTGGCACGATTTAACAAAACATCCCGGCGATGAGCTTGTAGATAGCAAGCACTACAAGCAATTCATAGGAATATGAGACATCCGAGTTCATACATGATCAGGAACTCGCCTGAGACACTGCTTCCTCGGGACATGGCCTCGACAAACCACGGAGTTTCACAGTCAATCGTGCTCAAACATCGGCCCTGCTGTTCAATCGAGCAGTAGCTGAGCTCCTGAATCTCTCGTCAGACAACAACTTAATATGATACGACCGGTATCCTTGATCTCGAAACTCTCTTCGATGACAAAGCATTGTAACTTCTCGAAACAATTCGAGGGATACCACAGCGTTCCTCGAAATTAAAATGCCGACATACTTATGAATGATCATCAGAATAACCACGAGCGATACCACTGCGGCCTTGCTCTAGGACAGATGGAGAATCTTCTCCAATTTTAGCTTCTAGCCCTTGATAGGAGCGGGAGTGAAGAAACAACGCTGCGCCACATATCATACGATGAACATCATACGGCAGCAGATCACTCACCTGCCGCACTATCAGCTGATTTTGAGAGAGCACCATCTTGGTTTCGAAGAGTAAGAGCAGCTGACGTTTCCTCGGTTACGGTCTCATTGCCTTCAGCGTTGGGATGTAAGATGCAGTTAAGTACGTCGAAAGATCGTGCTTACTGCCGTAGCGTTTTGCTTGTCGGTATTTTCCAGTAACCAAGGAGAAAGTCGGTTGATCTGGATCGCCCCCATTATCTTCAGTAGGGGTGCCTAGATTCCATGTATAAAGAGTTGAACCACAACACTGTTGGAAGCGTACCAATATCATTTTCAGAGTCTCCAGCGAGTATTTTCTCGAAATCTAGAACGTATCGCCCACTCCAAGTGCCTTCAGCTTGAAGTGCAACCTCGAGTTCAAAAGGGGTAACGATCGGTCTTAAAAATTCCTGTGCGTCACAGAGTGAGTAATTCGTTGACTTCGACGAGGCAGGCCAACCTTGGAATCTATCACACTATTTTCAGGACATGCGATCAAAACAAAACACTCGATCTCCATGAAATTCGCCAGCTTCGCAGGATTCAGCTTGCCGACGCTTATCGTATAGCTTTTCTTCTGTGCGCGAGCTAGAAGCTTTCTGACGTGGGCAATGAGGGGTAGATATGATGCTAGTAATGTATGTTAGTGATTACAAAGATGACGAGAAATCAAAGCACTGACTAACTCCAAGAGTGCCTATAAGGATACCAAAAACATCTGCATCTCGTGCCCTCTGGACCATCGCGAAGCGTCGCATTAACAATTTATTAGTCCTATGTGATTGCAAGTGAGCGGATCTCGTAGAGGGGTCGTATGCATACACCTGAAAAAACTCATATAAGATGCCAATATCAGATAACATTATGGCAATTTACCTCGCAATGAGAGTGCGTCATCAATATATTTGTCAGGTTGAGGCTTTCGCCACCAATATATGCGATAATGACATTCGTGAAACTATCTTCATTGGACCCTGCACCAATCTGCTCGGAAATTTCGGGACTTTGCACAGTGGTCTTAGGATCAAGCCTAGTTGGAAGTGGGTCGTGCAAGACCCTAGTATTTAGGCTCTGCAGTTCATTCTGCAGCCTATGAGCAATCACGTCTGCGTTACTGGTAAGATTATGTTGCATAGCAGCATCCCAAGAAGAAACTTGAATCACCTGCACGGCAGGAATATCCAACATCGTAGCGAAGTAAAACGGTCGGTCGATTATTACTGTTACTAGTTGTATCTTGCTGGAATTGAGTCGTTAAACATTGACCGAGTTGGTCAATACAATCATCGACATCAATAGGCTTCTTTCCAAAGACATAGACTACAGGCAGCCTAGAAGGCCTATAGTAGAACGTCACATTGCATTCAATAGGGGATGAGTCTCGGGCACGCACTGGCTTAAACAAGCGTGGCCGTAATGCACGATTAGGTCTGCATCGACGTGTTGTGCTGCAACCTCGTCAACACAGCAACTGGAGTTCGAAGCGGGTCAAAAGATGCCTTTTTCACTGAGTAGAGACTTACCTTCCGTAGGAAGTGTCGGCTAAAACATAGATGTCATGGCCCTCGCCTGCTTTACTTTTGAGTAGACGGTAGATTGGGACAGAATGACACAAAAGTTCATCAGGAAACTGGAGAGCTATCTATGCTAGTATGAGCTATGATCAGCCTTGGTAAAGCAGGATGGATCGATCTCACTCGTTTGAAGTTCCCTTCTACGATCGCAGCTACTGTTCGTTCGATCTCGTAAATTTCAAGGAAGTCGGACGGAGCTGTGTTTTGCGTATTAGATGAATCTGTATTCAACTCTATGGTGCGAGTAATCGCATCCTCTCCTGAGGCCGAGAAAGTAGAGACAGCGGGAACGTCTGTCATCTGTGTTTGTGTAGCCTTAGGGTTAATAGCAGGCCATAAGCGACGATCCGAGTCAGGAATCAGAAGCAAGGAACTCTCGGCGGGACTTGCCGAGATTGACAAGCTCTCACTTGCTATGTACAAAAATTACAGATGCTAGCGTCCTTCATGTCTGTCATGCAGCCTCACAGGGTGTTGTTTATTCCGGAGTTACTGGGAATCATCCTCAGCTTTGTGGACGAAGATGACCATGTGAACAATGCATGCGTTTGCAAGCAATGGTCAGAAATTGCTCTGGACATCATTTGGAAAGAGGTAGACGGTCTTTCCAGGCTTCTTACTCTCTTGAGGCCATACAAGATAACGGGACGGTACAACGTGCGTCATCCTGTTTTCTTTACCATTCTCCTGTTCATTTTATTTTTGGTTCGATATCAAGTTCTTCGATGGACTGCCAGACTCAAGGGACTGGACAAGATTCCAGAGGTATGCCAACCGCGTGCGCATTCTGCGATTTCAGCAGGACACAGACATAGACTATTCTGGCCTGCTCGATGATATGGCCAGGACGAGGACAACCCTCGATATGCTCCCGAACCTGCATACTTTGGAGTGGATCTACGAAGATGTCGACTGCATGGAACGAGCCACATTATTCATGCATCAGCGCCTGAGGCACCTCGTTATATCAGCACCTCCTTTACGCCACAAAGATAAAGTTTCATTTTTTCTCGATGTCTGCGTTCGCGCGCCACACCTCCACTCACTTGATCTCCGTGTTCCCTACCGCGTGCAACACATTGAGACAGCCATCCTAGAACTTCTTCGAGGTCTTCCGGATCTGAAAACGATCATTTTCCCCGAATTTTTCCTCACGTCGAGCATTGTCTCTGAGCTTTCGCGGATGAAGCACATCAACATCGTTCAATTCGAGTATGGGCATGAGCAAGGGTTTGGTGAAGAAAAGGATGTGGACGTCTTTGCTCCTGTCTTTGAGGAAGGAGCATTTCCAGCACTGGGGGACCTGGCCGTCACTGCTCGCATTGAACATGTCATGCGATTCATGAATGCGGACTTTGCCCCCATCAATCTCACATCCCTATACATCAACACCTATGTTGAACATGAACCCGAAGAATTACACACGTTGCTCGTTATGCTTTCAGAGCGATGCCGCGGTCTCTCCCAATTGTACATCTTACTAGCGCACTACGTCGCTGGAGAATCGGAGCTAGTTCCCGCAAAGCAAATCACGTTCAACACACTTGCACCACTACTTTCGTTCCCGAATCTTGGTACATTCCAGGTCATGCACAAATACCCGGTAAACATTACTCTGGAAGAGATCGAGGAACTTGCATGCCGGTGGCCATCTCTCGAGAGTCTAACTCTGAATGAGGAACCACTTATCATGCACGATTTTACACTTGATTTGCGAGCTCTCATCCCCTTTGCCCTCCACTGCCCCAAACTGCGCCGGCTAGGTCTTTTCATTGATGCCGACCCTTCAAAGATCCCTCCCATGCTAGAATTGAAGCCCTTTGCAGCCCTTTGTTTCTTGTCTGTAGGAACGTCGCGAGCGCAGGACCCGGAAGCCGTCGCTGCATTTTTGAGTCACCTGTGTCCACCCAAATGCAAACTCGAAGTTGGCGTAACCTGGACATCGTTTGGTGTCCGTTCGTGTCGTTTGCTTGATGATTATTTGCGGGTGGAGATAACTAAACGTTTTCATCCTTGGAAGAGCGCTAGGGATATCCTACCTATCCTTATTCAACTCCGGAGGGAGGAAAGGGAGAAATCGAGGGCTCTGCAAGAAGAAGTTGAGGATCTGAGGACTAGGACCCGCTTGTTGATGGACAAGACTGACATAAAAGCCAACGATTCGTGCATCGTTGCATAAGTGCTGTGGCTTGCTGATGCGTCTGGACCCGAACATTACTGATTATTTAAATTATCAGCTGAAACACATTGCAGATATACACTCCTTGGAGATGCTTCATATGTGATCACCCCGAATATGTCTTTGTTCTCGACCAACTATCACGTTATCTTGTTATAATTGTTTCAATTGTTTCTTTGGAAATGTGTTATGGCTAGAATACCGAATGTGTCATACTGACATCCGGCGGGGATTTGCACGACTGAAAATTCTAAAAGTAATGAGGAAATCTCCAGACCGTTGATGGGCTGATAGCCTTTGAGCGAGATAACACGAATCATGATCCATAAGGCCTTAAGTTAAAAACATGATACAATATGACCTGTTCGGACATATAACATCAATCAGAACTTTGAATTCCCTTCTCCACGATGATCCCGCAAAACGATGTAATAATATCCAAGGCAGTCCATTGAACATCTAAGCGTACAGCTACAGTAGTATCGATACAAAGCAGTTTCGTTAACGTTAAAGACGAGGGGGGCGTGATCATGAATGTAATGCTATGTAAGTTGTTGCGAATTAGATTTGCGGTGGTTTGAAGGAATGGATATCCGGGGTTGCATAGATGTGTCAAATGAAGGTAGTTGGTAGAGTTCATAGTGAGCATCGCTTGGTGATATGTGGTAGTTTGTAGGCGGTAAAGACGACGGTCTTGCGCGATCTGAGCATCTTGAAACGTTCGAATCCGAAGTGAACTGGTTTGTAGGTAACAAGGGAGACCAAGACGATTTACTTGGTGCTCGGGGTGCTCGAATGGTTTCTCCAGGTGGGAAAGAGGTCAGGCCAGTAAGAGATGAAATAGTATAAGGCGAGGGGGTTTGTGACCGTTGAGAGTATTCTGGCTCATCAGGGAATTCGCTGGGCTCGGGATAATTCGGTGTTGGAGTGGGGGGTGGTTCGTCTATCGCCTGAAAGAAAATTGATATAAGACAGAGGGAAGGGAAGGAGGGTGGCTGCAGCGTACCCATGGGTTAGGAACTATAGGAACAGGGTAGCGTGACCACGAGAGCCCGTCAAGGTCACTGAACTCAGTCTTAACTGACGCAAATGACATTAGGAGAGCTTGGTTGAGCGCCTTTGTGGATAGTAAGCGCTATAGACCGCTGAAGAGAATTCATAGCTACGCACTTCAGGCATTACAAGTGCCTCTTGTTCCCAGCGTTGCTGCTCTAGCTCTTCGAGCCTGAGCCGCTCCATGCGAAGTTTACTACGGTCCGTAAGATTGGCTTGTTGAGCAGTCATAATGATGAGCTCAAGACGGGTAATAGGATAGAGTGTTTTTGAGGTGGCGGAGCGGTAATCCAGCCGTTATATATCGCCGACGCTTTTGTTGGGACAAAAAAGCCAAAGATCAACCACGCTACCACAGCATATGTTTGTTTTAGTGGACCACAAGTAGTATGTAGTTTGAATTCGAATTTAGAGACACAACTTTAGTTAACACAAACAACTTCAAGAACATTCATCAATTGCTTAGGTCAAAGCTCAGATCTAAACGAGTGTGGTGATAGTCGGTGACAGCGCTCGACTTGGTACTTTTTCATGCCGATCGGCATACCGTGATAGGTCCCGATTACGTGACAAATGTGACATGACGCGTAAAGACGCGGTCCATGGACTCGTCCGTCTCCGCTTGAAACCAGTCAACGCGACCTAGACGCGTCTAATCTCTCTCCCTTTCTCCTTGTTCTCTTTCTCTTGCGCTCATCATGTTGGAAGCAAGACTCCAAGAAGCAGCCCTTCTCAAGCGTTTGCTGGATTGTAAGCTATATTCTCGTGAATACTCGTGGCGGGACTCATTCGTCAAAATTTCGTAGCCATCAAAGAGTTGGTAACAGACGCTAACTTTGAGTGCAATGAGGAAGGAATCGTAGGCTTTGTTCCACCAGCACTCATTTCATTATGATGATGCGGCTTTTAGAACCTTCAAGCCATGGACAACTCCCATGTAGCCCTCGTTGCTGTCAAGCTTGAAGCAACAGGTTTCAAAAAGTACCGCTGTGACCGCCCAATGCCTCTGGGTGTCAATCTCAACTCCCTCACAAAAGTACTCAAGTGTGCCAAGGATGATGACATCTGTATCATCAAGGCGTCTGATGATGCCGACGTTCTGAACCTTGTCTACGAAGCAAGAAGTGAGCCCTTTTTGTCATATTCCAAAATGACCATGTCCATGAACGAGCGTACACCAAGGTTCTGACCGAATTGCGGAGTATGACATGAAACTCATGGACATCGATGCCGAGACCCTTGGTATCCCAGATACAGAGTACGATGCACGAGTTACCATGACCGCATCGGAATTCACGAGGATTGTCCGAGACCTGTCACAACTTGGCGAGTCTGTACGGATTGAGGTTTCGAAGGAAGGTGTGCGCTTTGCAAGTGAAGGCGAAGCCGCAAACGGTAACGTACTGTTGAAGCAAACTGAGGCTGCCCGAGAAAAGTACGCCAACTATGGCAAGGAAGACGAAGAGGCTAAGGAAGAAGACGACGAAGACGATGAAGAAGGAAGCAGCAGTAAAAAGAAAATCAAGAAGGAAAAGAATATGAAGAAAGAAGATGCCGACATTGAGATGGAGGGTGAGGATGAGGATGAAGAACAGGAGGAGTTCAAACCCAAGTCAGATGATGAAGGTGAGGAAGAACAGGATGAGGATGAGGAAGATAAGAAGAGTAGCAAGAAGCGCAAGAAAGCACCCGCAAAGGTGAGTTCTCATCTTTCCAATTTTTATTGCACTCTTTGACCAGTGCTCTAGTCTAACGGCAAGGCCGCCAAGAAAGTGAAGAAGTCGGACGAAACTCCCACAGATGGAGGGGTCCTCATCGAAATGAATCAACACGTATCGTTAACGTTCAGCTTAAAATACCTCGTCAACTTCTCAAAGAGCTCAGCACTATCAAACACGGTCCAGCTCATGATGAGCAACGACGTGCCACTTCTTGTACGTCTAGTTCTTAATGTTGCTCGATTGTTCTTAACAAACTGTGCTATGGTTAGGTATCTTACAAGTTTGGACAAGGCGAGATCAAGTACTACCTCGCACCAAAAATTGGCGAGGAGTAAATTGTATACCACCCATCCTGCATGTCAATCTGATTTTGTATCTATGATAATTCATGTCGCGTTTCGTGCTTTTTGTGTACATTAAGGTTGAGACAACTGCGCATTCTAATAATACCATGATATAAATTGTAAAAAATCTAGTTCATATCCTCCACAGATCTTGGTTCCCTGAGTCCAAACCACTCCGGAATCAGCTCCCATACCTCCAGCCTTGCCTTCTTAACGGCATCCACAAATTCAGTCTTACATACCGAGCACATTCTCAGCCCGCACGTCTTCACCCCATCTGAAAAATCAGTCCTTTCCAACATTTCCGCAGCTTGTAGAAGTGTGTATAGCGGATCTGCGTCACGTCCGCATGCAATCCCACCGACAGAACGCAGAACGTTGAGGTGTATGAAGTAGAAAGATTCAACGCAGTGCACGGCACTCAACTTTCCCACGTTTGCACAGTTGGTGGACGGACGGTCGCGAAGTGCAGATTCGAGGAAGGTATGTATGTACAACTGCGCAGCCTCGCGACCCAGGAACGCAGCGTACAGGTGATCGTCCGAGAGGCGGGCAAGCTGACCTTCGGGGTCGCCTTCAGTGAAGAAAATTGGCGGCGGACTACGAGTGCCGTTGAGGATCTTGCTGGGGCCGTAACGTGAGAGGTCATAAAACGCACTGGGGAGGAAAGTGTCGAGGTTGAGCTCGTAAGCGAGCTGAAGCATTAGGATGGGGTGGGGAAAGATCTCGCGGGGGTTGTAGCGGCCTTCGCGATCTGTCCCGTCGTGCTCCCTGCGATCCCATTCATGGAGTGATGTGGGCCAGTCTATCGCAAGACGAGCGATGCAGCGTTCCCGTAGGTGCTCGATGAAGTATTTCGTGGAGAGACGAAGTACGGCAGAGATGGCAACGAAATCTGCTGCAGTGTGCTTCTGGAAGTAGCTACGCGTACGGCTGTAAACATTGATTCTGAATACCAGACAACGCTAGATACTCACATTCCATCATACAAAGCGATGAGCAGGTGGTATAAATCTGTCGGACGGTCGTATAGCTCAACCGAAGGACAACCGTCAACGAGGTTCTGGTCGACGGGCTGTGGAACGGAAAACAAGTCGCGGAACACCTCGGAGTGCCTTTCGAGTTGACCGTGGTGGACCTTGAAGGCTGCAGAGTCGGCAATAAGGACGATATTGCCATCCGCAAACCAGATGTCAGATCGGATGAGAGCCTTGGGCGAAGCGTTGCCATGTGGACTACAGGGGCTGTCGCAATCCATAGCGCGCCGAGTTGTTCAGGACCCTTGAGCAAAGGGGAATTCTCGGAAGACGAGCGGCAATCGAGGCTAAGGTAGTCTGCATTTCTTGCATTCAGGACGTTAAATAACTCCTAAGTGTTTCAAACGAGACGGAGGAGAGATTCGACATTCGAAAGAAGCCTAGCAGACCGAGTACTTGTACTTTGTCCAATATGATAGGTGGTCGGATTCAAAACATGAGAGTGTGCGCCTGGCGCCAGCCTGAGTGTCTCTGGATGACCCAATGGTAGCGACGTACTGTATTATTTCGAGCTGGTCACTAGTCTATAGCTATGGATTCAGAGGTTGAGATCATGAGGGTATCCGAGTTTTGATGTTTAGCAATGTCAAAGGACGGTGCTCCCGAGTTTCCTTGCAACGTGTTTGTACATATTTAGTGGTTTTCGCACTACATTTCTGAAGCTCTCTTCCAGGAGCAAAAACTGTAGCGCTAGCCTCTAGGGGACACCGAAGACTTGCGCGCGAGGGCGGTGAGTAACATCAAATACAAGAAATGCAACACAAATCAAAATCAGAAAAGATTCTTTTCGTCATAAATCATGAATCAAATGTGTTGCCACTTGTCACTGCCTTCGAGTTGTGGTTGTGTCAATGGCGGACTGCGACGGAGCTTCGCCTTTGGTATCACATCTTTTCCAGGCCCTGGAAATGGTAGATGTTGAACTTCGTTTCTACGCACGGGGACAGTAGGAAAAGCTGACAGATCTAGGCAATGTATGCTCGCTCATCAAAATAGCCTTGCTGTCAATCCGGTGCGATGTGATGAAGTTGCGTTGCTGAACGGTCAAGTCGCTCACTCCCAGGTATTCTTCAGGTATCACTGCACGTCACTACCGTCTCACACATCAAGATGGCAGTATTGATGATCACCACCGTAATACATGCGACAGTGCAGGAGGTGGAGTATAAAGGTCGGTACGGTCATCGACAAAGCAGTCTAAAACTACACAAAACAACCCTCTTACCAACACAATATGTCTGAACAACTCTTCAAGTCTTTTGCTATCATCGGCGCAGGCCCTAACACCGGGATTCATATCGTGAAGGTGACGTTCGTTATTATATTCTTGCAGCTATCGTCCTTAGCCAGCTATCAGGCTTTCCTTGCCATTGGCGCCCCAATTCTCATCATCGCACGACCAGCTTCCATGAATGTCGCTGCGCTCCCTGCTGATGATCCCAACCTGACGGTTGTGCGCGCAGACTATACGTCTGCATCCGAGATCTCCACAGTTCTTCGCGAATATAAAGTAGATGTTCTCATTTCGACTGTCACACTTGTTTTTGGCGGCGTAGTCGGCCAGACTGTTCTCGCCGACGCTGCCAAGGAGGCAGGTGTGAAGCTCTTCGTACCCAGCGAGTTCGGCATCAAACCACAATTAGCCAAAGGTGGTTTGGCCTTCCAAAAGACTGACTTCGCAGGCAAGTAATAATAATAACATATCATAACATCAACTCATCCGCCATTCACAGTTTATGCAAAATCAATCGGACTACCAACTCTCCGCGTCTTCGTGAGTAGTCACTTGTTGGACGTCGTTTAATTAAGCACTGAATACGATAAATCGACTACAGAACGGATTGTTCTATGAATTCGTCCCCTGGCTCACCGCGCTGGCTGATACTGGCAAGTTCCATATCGTGAACAAAGGAGAAACGTCAGGGTCCTTCACTGCAGTATCTGATGTTGCAGGATACGTGGCTCATATCCTTACCACTCAACCTCCTTCTCGTCTGCTTGACGTTGAAATTCAAATCGAGGGCCAAAGGGCAACACTCTCAGAAATTGGGGCCTTATATAAAGGCCGTGCACCTGTGGTATACTGCGATCACCTCCCTACGGAAGGCGTGGTAAACGCGCACTTCCGTACATTCTTCCAGAAGCATATTGAGGCCGGGGGAGGGAGTTGCGGGTGGAACCCTGTGACAGAGTCGGACGACGCGGAATCAGCTAGCAGGGATAACTCACTGTGGGAGGGGCACCACTGGTTGACTGTTTCGGAGGCTCTTGCGCAGTAACTGGTTTTAGGTAGTGTCAACTCTGGAGTTTCTATATCATGGGGACCATACAGTATTTTCGTAACTTAGATGAATAATGCATTCCCACTAGCAATTATGTAATTTATGACTAGACAGAACAGTATGAAATCTATAGTCCCGTTATTCTGTCTTGCTGGATGACATAGCTCCGGTTCATGGCGCGAGGTTCAACTTGTTTCGTATTGCACATTTGTAATGTAAGTATGTTCGTGAATGCTGTGAGAGTACGTGTTATTATAAATATCAACGTGATGTCAATTATCACACAAGAAAAAACAACCAAAGAAAAGAAAACAACATGTAAAATGTACAGATATAACCATGCATGAGGCGCGGTGCGGTGCGATGATGATGAAGTCCAAAATAAAGTGCGATGAATGAACTACGATGACGGCGAGTTCGTAGAAGCGTCCAGCAGCGCACGTACTTCCCTGATACATTCATTTAAGCGCAGATGCACCTCCTTCGCATTGTCGAGCAGCGGCTTAATATTTTCCGGTGTCATCGACAATTTAAATTCGGAGAGCAACGAGGAGTCACCATCTGGTGGCTGTGGAGGCGCAGAGCGTACAGACCCCGATATTGCAAGCTTGTAGTTCCGAGACGGTGGTCGTGAAGGGCTCGTTCGTGGCCGAGAGACGCGGTGCTGAGCGTTCGATTTCGAGCGTACATGACGATCATCAACCACCTCCTCCACGTTCGATAGTCTGGTGGATCGCATTGGTCTTATGGAACGAGGGGATAGTTCACACTTCAACGACGTTTGAGAGGAACACGCCTCCCGCTTCGGTGATATTGGGCGCATCTCATGAGAATGATTTAGATAAGGTGAGCGTCCCTTCTTTCCCTTGATCGTGGAAGACCCATCGATCCCCAGTGCTCTCGCCGCTCCGTCAAGATCCGTGACAAAGTCAATCTGATCCCAATCCTCTTCCTCCGTCGTAGCACTGCCTCGGCTTGCACAGCGAGAACCATGGACGCTATCTAGAGAAGACTCTGCACCAGACGACACATTCTTGTTCTTCTGCCCCAGGCGGAAGATAGACGCGAGTGAGGGTCGGCGTGGCGATGCCTTGTATTTCAAAGACTGTCCATTGTACGGCGAATTTGGCGCATCCCCAGTATAGTGCGCCGATTCTGGTCCAGTACTCGTTTTGGAGCTTCGCTGAGGGTGTGATCGAGGTAGATGCGCGTGCGAATAATGATGCTGGCTCTGAGAGCCCATGGATGATTGGGTGCTTAGAGACGTGGTAGATGCAGGCAGTGGCGGCGGCGGCTGGCTCGAATAGCTCCGCTTCAACGACCGCAGCATATCTCTTAGCCCACTCATGCCCATTCGGCTATGCCGCCTTTTCTTTCCATCCTGCGAAGTTTGCACTGATTCTTCAGAGGGAAGGGTAACAGTGCTGCTCATCGCATCTCCCCACCGCCATTGTCGATTGACATCCGTTTCCTCTGGGACCAATGCATCGTCAGGAAGCGCACCGTCTGTACTGTTGAGGATGTCGCGCAACAGGACAAGCTGTCGCTGGGTGAGATCGTGACGTCCTGATGACGATCGCCATGACAGATTGGATTGTGCCGTTGCAGCCGACCCGACGAATCCTGAGGGGAACTTCGATTCCTCGCCTGACAGAGTCACTGCTCGCTCTCTGCTCTTTCGGAGGTCGATATCAGCCTGCGCAGCTGGTGCAGATACAGTGGAAGACGGAGGAGAAGCAGGGGAAGGCGTGCCCCCGCCGAGCTCAATCAGTAGCTCGGCACATTCCCAGGGTATCTTGTACTTGGCCGTGATGGCGTTCAATACTGCTGCTAAATGTTTGTTCTCTGAAAGGCTAGACTTGGGTTCGGTGTTAGAGCGTAGTCGTGAACGGGGGCGGGTAAGCTGAATCATGGGGGGTGAAGCCGCTCGGGATAGAGGAGGACTCGTTAGGGCGGTGTGCACCTCGGAGATTAGGTGATGGTGAATTGCTCGCAGTTCTTTAAGTTCTGAGGAAATATTCAGTCAAGACACATGTAGAAGCTGAAATGGTACATACTATCAACGCTTGCTGCAAATTCCCTCACCATTCCAAGGTCGCGTTTAAGGCTGATTTGAGCTTGACTGATTCTCGCTGGAATCTTGAGGTCGCCAAGTGAGTTCCTGCGGGGGACAGAGGCACTAGGTGATGATGAAAGGGGAACTTGAGTAGCCCGTCCTAATGATGCGGATTGAGGGGATGATGCTTTGCCAGGAGAGCCGCGGCTTGCAGAGACAGGACTGGCCTTAGGAGATAGTGATACAGGAGCGCTGCTCGATGGTACAAATAACGATTCGACACCCTGGCTAATATTATTCGGCGCAGAATGTGACGTGGTCACCCCGTTCAGCGTCCTAGGCGGGGATGGTGGCTGTAGTTCTATTGGAGGAAGTAATTGATCTGGATGCTCGGACTCGTCGGGGAGTGGAAATGTTGGGCTCATAGGAACTGGTGGGAGGGGTGTAACCTCAGCAGTACTCTTCTGCCGTTTGTGCTTTGTGCCACTGATCAGGCTAATTTTCCGCATGCTACCCATGAAGCCCCGACTACCCTCCCGAGATTGTAGATCTTCCACGCTCTCATGAGGATGACTAAACGTCTGGGATGCCACACGACCCACTGATGAGCCATATGAGGTGTGCCGTGTCCCTGTAGAGGTCGAAAGGACCTTCCCCTGTGGGACTTGCATGGAAGTGGGTCTTCTGGCCGCAGAGAGAAGTGATGGCTTTCCGGGTGTCCCCACGACCTCACTGCTGCTACTTGGGTCAAACATCTTGCTGGACTTGCGCTTTGAAAGCTTGCTGGGCGTTGATAGCATGGTCGAACGTATGCTATTCATGCTCTTCTCGTGCTTAAGTTCAGCGGCGTGCGGAGGCGGCGGGGACCCAGACCCAAGGGCGCCGCCAGAGCGAAAAAACCAGCTCGGTCGCGAGCTCGAGCTAAGGACAGATGTGAGCGAGCTAGGTGGGCGTGGCGTGTGCTCTTGGTCTTCGTGCCCGAGATCGTGCATCATTACCTCTGCTGGCCCCGTACTGGCTCGCTTCTTGCGCACACCCCACTTGACTGATCCGATGCGTGAAAGGAGAGGTGTCTTCTGTGGGCCAGTTGAACCTGTGTCAGATTGAGGGAGGGGCGAAGTAGATGGTCGCTCGGGAGTGGATGGTGGAAGTGGTGGAGGTGAGTCGCGCTGCTCTTCGATTAGTTCGAACACATTGTTCTCTATGTGCGGAGGACGTGACTTTTTCCGTAGTCTGCGTCGCTCACGGTGTATTGGTGGACTGGGTGGCAACATAGCAAGTGAGCCACCTGAGGCGCTTGGCCTCAGTGCCAGATGTGACGTGGACGTATACCCTACTGAGTTACGTCCGCTTGTAGTTGGTATTGAGAACACAGACACCGTCGGAGAGCGTGGAAATGGTTCTACAGGTGAGAGGAGTGACAGGGGGAGTACAGGCACAGGCGGCGGCGGGGGCTGTCTCAACTTGAGCTGCGGTCGGCTGCAAGCCGTAACAGTTCTGTCCTCTTCCTTATCGGTGAACCCGAGCTCAGCCTCGTCATCCGACGAGTCCGGATATGCCTCCTGACGCGTCCGTTTTGTGATTGGGGTCGTGTCGGTCTTGTCTGTTTCAAAATCGTCATCCCAATTCTCAGGATCAGACGCGGATTTGAGGCGAGGAGGAGTATGATATGAATGGCGTGTTTTTAAAGAGTAGGCGTGGGGGTGCCGTTTAGCAGGGAATTCAGTCCTATCCTCGAAGTCGTCATCCCAGTTCTCTGCTTGGGTTGTAGAGCGCTTTGTGGGGGTTGATGGCCCTGGCTCTGCCCATTCTTCAAGTGCAGGTGCAGGATGGCTCTTTCTATGCCCTAGTACCATGGATGACGAGTGCTTGATGTTCTGCTGGGTTCTTTCGGTGTCCCAATCCTCAGCAAAGGCAGAACTCGCGACAGAGAATCTGGGCTCTGCAGCCACCTGATGTTTGCCGAGGTTCGGTTCGTTACTCTGCTGGAATTCGAAATCATCATCCCAGTTCTCTGAGGACTCTAGATGCATCGAGTGCAAATGCAAGAAGAATAAGAGATATGAACATGAACATGCACGATTATGTAGCCACTTAGCGGCTTTAAACCCACCTATTGCCTGATTCTGGTTCATACAGGTTTCGTCGCGTGGTGACGAGCGGCCACTGCGCTCGAAGTAGTTTAGACCTGTTCGTCGCCGTTGCTGTTGTTGAAGAAGAGAGTAATTCTTATTTGTTGGACTTACTAAGTACTTGCTGCAAGTACCAAGCTTTGTCGGAAAAACACCCATTTGCGGCAACTTGCACTCGTTTACCTAACCCCATTGGAACTACGACGGCCCTGTTGGACTTGTAAACACACCACGACAGTTCTCTTTCTTTAACGACTGATTGCTGGAGAGCAGAAGACGCCAGTGGCCTCTAACTTTCACATATAGTAGACTGGAGACTGATTATGCAGTGGACATGAGCTTCCATCGTGATTTGTGAGGCTACCGTTGCATTCACATTCACGCTTCTCCAGCGCTGCTAGAGTGAATATTCTCATGGGCACTGTGTTCATAAAAGAACCGCTATGGGCGGTCAAGAGTGCACAGTTATGTAGTATGTGGAACATGTCGCTTACTTTTCTAGATCAGAAACTCGATCGATCACTTCACACTCTACACTAGAAGCTCATCATGATCCGGGATTCCTGGCGTGCTTGTGGCTGGCAGCCTCCATGCAGTGGGCAGTGGGCAGTTGCGGTGCTATCTACACCCGTTACTGACGGTAAGAGCTGACAGGCTGCAGTCGCAAGCTAGTCAATCACGCCACCGAGTGGAGAGCTTGAGGGCATTTGAACATATTCGGATGAGCGCCTGGTGCATGCAAGTGCCCTCGTGGACTTCCGTAGCCGCATGGATCCAGTAATCTTTGAAGTTCCTTCCTTCGACATAATGGACGCCTGAGACAAGCGCGCGTTCGTTATATAACCTGCTATGCGGCCGTTTGGGTGTTGTGCTTAAACTCATCTCTTCAAAACTCGGACCTAGCCTTCTGTTCAAAGTTTCTCCATGAACAAATATACTACTCCCTCAAAGCCTCGTCTACCACAGGGGAGGGGCAGGAGAGCAGCCAAGCAAGATGTATGGAACATTGTCGCTCTTGCGTTGATGCTATAATGACATCGTTGCAGCCGTCCTCTCTCCCACCTTCGCAAACTGAATCTTCAAGACGACACTCCGGTTTTTGTCGCAAATTCTGGGACAAGGTAATCAACCAGTGCCGTTGCACCCAAAACAATGGGCGCTCTCTGAGCCCTTCACCTATGGATGTCTTGCCTAGCGGACGTGATACCGTTCCTGTACAGATGCTTCAGGTAGGTGTAATTCTAACTTTTGACACGACTTCTAAAGTCTATCATCCAGCCCGAGCCACTCAATCCAGAAGTTGTGAATGAAAGAATCAGGGATGCCACTAGGGGTGTCACAAGCATCCGCCCTGTACCGGGAATCGCCAAGAATGCCGCCGCAGTAACCGACAACGTTCAAACGGTTCTCAATGAGATTGACATGTGGACCTCAATTCTTAGGCCGCTGAAGGCCTTTAGCTCTGTTGCTCGCCGCATTGGAGATGTACATTCATTTATTTCAGTTGAGAAAGTAACTGACCTTCAGGTAGATTCATCCCTATTTGCAGGGAGCAATGACTATTTTGATTGGGGCGTCTCAGGTGCGCTTATCTCCATTTATTCAGCTTGGCAGGTTATGACGAATGTCTTGGTGGCAGATCATTATCGATCAGGCAGACCGTGATACTGCTGTTTACCATCTGCTCGAGAAGATTTCGGAAGTTTATGCCTTAATGAACGAAGAGGAGGAGCTGAAGAATATTTCATCCATGCTGCCAATATATCTAAAAATCGCACAACAGACGCAGGAGTGCGCTGATTTCATTGTCCGTTACTCTGAGACCAAGACTTTCTGTGAGTAGGTTCTACCATGTTGCCACCCAGGACTCACTATCTTTGAACAGGGAAAAGAATTTGCAAGAACGTCCTCAATGAAACAAATGCCTCGATGCAGAGCTACAATCAGGTACTCGACGATCTCATGCAGCAATTCCGGGATAAAGTGGCTCGTGACACTACCATCTTCCTCCACCGTGCAGGTAAGCATTTGCCTCAAACCCATCTGCATCTTCTGACGTTCGCCAACCTGTGACCTAGCCGAGGATCTGGACTTGAGCAACCTGGAGTATGCGACCGGTGCTGGACTGAATACATCTAAGCTTTGCCTCACAGGCACTCGGGAAGGCATTCTAACTGAGATCAAGTCTTGGATCAACAGCACTGGGGAGAATGTTCCCCCTGTTTTCTGGTTATCCGGCACGGCGGGGAGAGGCAAATCAGCCATCGCCCATACAATCGCCAACTGGTTTCATGAATCTGGGCGTTTAGGCGCTTGTTTCTGCTTCGACCGCACAGAAAATAACCGCCATGAAAAGATATTCACCACCATTGCGCGCGACTTAGCTGACGGCAATCTTACCCTGCGGCGAGAAATAGCACATGTAGTTCATGATGACAACGAGCTCAGGCACACCCGAGACATCGCAAGACAATGGCAGAAGTTGATCGTAGAACCAATAGGCAAAGCCTCATCCACCATCACTCAACCCATTTTAATAGTCATCGATGCGCTGGACGAGAGTGGCGCAGCCAAATCCCGAGAACAAATTCTCCGTCTGCTTTCTTATACACCAGATACTTCCTCCTCTCAGCCAACCAAATTCCCGTCTTATTTCCGTATCCTCGTTACTTCTCGTCTACTCCGAGACATCCACGATACCCTGCATGACTTATCACATGTTCTTCATGTCTCCATGGATGATATCTCGTCTTCCTCGGCAGAACATGACATCCAGCTTTACCTCTCCAATAAGCTGGCCAGCGTAAGCGCCAATTTGAAGGACACGGACTTCAACATGCTTGCGCAGAAGTCCGATGGTCTCTTTGAATGGGCTCGTCTTGCCTCTGCGCACATCAAAAATACGAACATAGTGGGGGACCCGATGCGTCGTCTCCGTTCCTTGGTCTCCACGACATTTGGAAAAGGAGTACATCTATTGGATAATATGTACCAACACATATTGGGAGAAATTATACCAGAGGATGAAGAGGAGGAAGCGATCCCTATGTTTCGTTCTGTGATGGGGCAAATTATTGCATCATTAGAACCGCTCCCCATGGTTGCCTTAAATGCCATGCGACTACATTTTCCAAATGAGGATGACCGTTACAACGTCGAGGCGGTCATGGGGCCACTGGGCTCGCTTGTCATCGGCACTGCAGATCCTGACATTCCCATACGTCCCCTCCACTCTTCCTTCTACGACTTTCTCACCGAAAAGAAACGAAGCGGCAAGTTCTCCATCGATGTGTCATTGATACAGAGGGACCTTGCCTTTGCCTCGCTGCGGGTCATGGCAGGCGGGCTTCGTTTCAATATCTGCTCTTTGGAAAGCTCTTACCTTCCTAATTATGCTGTCCCTGATCTAGAGTCACGAGTGAAGAACTTCATTCCAGTGGAGTTGTCGTACTCGTGTCGATTCTGGGGGACACATGTAACAGCTACGTCCTTCGAGCCATCGCTTGCCAAGGAAATCGAAGCCTTTTTCGATGGAGAGCGCTTCCTGTTCTGGCTGGAAGCACTGACTCTAGTCAAGTCCCTAAATAGTACAGCGCGTTTCCTCTCGTCCGTTGCAGATTGGTTTACGGTACGTAATTGTGGCTTCTTTGGGATGCACGGAGTCTCACGTGATAATATTCACAGGATAACGCTGAGCATATGCATACCAGCGACGATATCAGAGATGCCCAGCACTTCATTGAAACTTTCGGGACCACCATTCTGCATAGCACTCCACATTTATACTTGTCCGCTCTGTCATTTGCTCCAACACAGTCGACGATATTCAGGAAATTCGCCACAAAGTTTCCTCGCACTCCTCGGGTTGTTGCTGGTCACGTTGCACGGTGGTCTCCGAGAGAAAACAGACACCATGGGCACGCCGGGGTTATGTCAGTTGCAATCTCACCAGATCGAAAACGTATCGCGTGTGGTTCATACGACGGTACAATCCAGGTGTGGGATATAGAAACTGGCGAGGCATTGGGTGCCCCTCTCCGAGGGCACAGTGAGGCCGTTCGGTGTATCGCAATCTCATCGAATGGAAAACGCATTGTGTCTGGTTCAAACGACCACACAATCCGAATGTGGGATTTGGAAACCGGGAAAGCATTGGGTTCCGCTCTCCGAGGGCACACCACCTACGTCCTGTCTATCGCAATCTCACCGGACGGACAACGTATAGTGTCTTCGGGCGAAAGGACGATCCTGGTGTGGGATGCGCAGACCGGCGAGCTATTGGTTGCCCCTCTCGAGGGACATACTGGCGTTGTTCGGTCTGTCGCAATCTCGCCGAATGGACGACGTATTGTGTCTGGTTCAGATGACGCGACCATCCGGGTGTGGGATCTAGAGACCGGCGAAGCCTTGGGCCCTCCTCTCCTAGAGCACACCGATGCTATTCTATTTTTAACGATCTCACCAGATGGCAAACGCATAGTGTTTGGTTCAAGGGATAAGATAATCCAGGTGTTGAATGCAGAGACCGGCGAGGCAGTGGGTGCCCCTCTCCAAGGGCACACTAACCGCGTCTGGTCAGTCGCGATCTCAGCTGACGGAAAACTCATTGCGTCTGGTTCATCAGACAAGACGGTGCGAGTATGGGATGCGGACACTGGCAATGCATTGGGTACACTCCAAGGTCACACCCAGGCCGTATACTCCGTCGCATTCTCGCCGGATGGAAAACGTATTGTGTCTGGTTCATATGACACAACCACCCGGGTGTGGGATCTAGATTTTGTAAACAAGCACCAACTCATATCTGGAAGACCTGCAATATGTTTCTCTTCCAACCCAACTCATGCCCTTTGTTCCGCTTTTTCCTTTTTTCAAGATTCTCCCACCCCAGCCTCTCTCACCCCCGACGAGGAAGGGTGGGTTGAAAGTCCCGAGGGACATCTTCTCCTCCGCATCCCTGTCGATTTCTATCGGTCCGTGTACATTCCGGGTGATACGCTGGTTATTCCCAGTCACACATTGCAACTGGATTTGAGTCACTTCGCGCACGGCACCTTATGGTCCGAGTGTGGAGCCGCACATTAATATCCCTCGTAGATTGCACTTTATAGCAAAGCAATGGATCCGACGTTCTGTACATACTAGTAGTGACAGTGTATCAACATGTATAATGCTGCATCACGTAAAATCGTCCAAGTACTCATTTGATGAGAGCTTGTCGAGACTACAGTTTTGACCCTTAACTTTATGCTTACTCGCAACCATGTCATTCGCACGAGTTGGCAGCTATTGAGGACATCAGTTCTATTGCACCCTCAGGTTCATTTTACTACAACAGCCCATCGCACTATGGGCAAGAACAACAAGAAAAAGTCCAACATCATTCCTGCTGAGGCCTTCCTTCGTCTTCCTCCGCTTGCAGATGCCTCCCTTGCTGACCAGCCCATCATCGACACGCACACCCACCTCGTGTCGACGTTCTCGACTTACCGGAACAAGTACAGAAACGGGACGCTTTACACTATCCATGACTTCGTGCGTGAGATGTATCGCAATCGCAATGTGAGGGCAATCGTGGACGTGTGGTGCGAGGCACCTGTGTTAATGGCGTGGAGGGAGCTTGCGGACTCAGCACTGACTGCAGAAGATCGGGAACAGAAGTGGGGAGGCATCGATTATTGGTTTGTGATGGGTGAGTTATCCGATCGTGCGCTGTCCTCGATTCCTGCACTGAGAGATGATTCTGACAGGCGTCCACCCGTGCGTACTGGTTCGGATGTCTCGTACGGGAGTGAACTGATAATCCTCCAAGACATGATGCAAAGTCATACAATGATGCAGTCGAGGCTTCCATGTATGTCTCTGCGTTCCTTATAATTCTGGGGATTTGATTCGAGAGTTTCAGTCTTGAAGCGATGGCCCACCCACGATGCGTAGGATGGGGAGAGATGGGTCTTGATTACCACTACGACAACTCCCCACGGGCAATCCAGCAAGAAGTCTTCATCCGACAGTTGAATCATGCTGTCAGGCTGGGCAAGCCGCTCACAATCCACACGCGCGAAGCGGAGGCAGACACGGAGAGGATTCTCATGGAGCATGTCCCTGCCGATCACAAGGTACTGCCAGCGATCATTCTTGTTACTGATTCCCGAGGCTGAATCTTCTATTAAAGATACACATACATTGTTTCACAGACTCGCCAGAATTCGCACAGCGGCTACTTCATCATTTCCGTAATTTGTACATCGGGATCACTGGTAGGCCGGTCATTATTGAGTTCGATAAGCCTCTAAACTAATTACTACATATAAGGGGTTATTACATATTCGACGAATCTCAATACCTCGAATATCGTCAATCAGATGGCCAAGAGCGATGGTGGACCGCGTATACTACTGGAAACAGATGCGCCCTTCATGGTCCCTTCCAACCTCTACAATTCTATACCGGAAATCAAGGGCAGCAGGTTGCCCTTGTGTCACACTGCAATGATCCCGTGGGTTGCAGAATATACCGCAGGAAAAGCTGGACATCCGTGGAGTGGTGCAGATATCATGAAGCGCGCCAATGAGAATGCTAAAATAGTATACGGCGTCTAGAACCAATTTAAATCTTGATTGGAGTTCATCAACTGTGGAGTACCGCTGAACGTGAGGGTGATATAGCTTATAAGTTACAGGGATAACAATATCAACGCGGAAAGCAAGATCAGTGAAGTTGTGGTATGTGTACTATTTATCTCCAATCCATCCCGGGTAATAGTAATGGGTAGTAGGCAAGCCCGCATGGCGAAGCAGGTTATATCTGCTTGTCGATAGATGGTTGTGATTTTACTTCACTGTGGTCGAGTGCACGTCCAATGAACACTTCGCGGGACTCAGCGCTGACTGAGCCGAAAATGATATCCATCTCCTCTAGACTACGACCTTTGGTTTCAGGGAGGAACCTGTTGAGCATGGTGTAAGTATTTGATCAAGTAATCGGCACATGAATCGACTAACAGGGAGAAGACAGCCATTCCACCAATATTGATCGTAGCAAACATCATGAAGAGTTTGAACCCTAGATCAGTCTCAAGCGTTGGGGTAACCTTCGCCACAACGAAGTCTACAGGACCGAGTTAGCAGCATTAGGACATTTTACATGACTTATCACGCACTCCATAGCCATTGAGAACCAGAACCTACGGCTAATCCGTAATGGCGAGTCCGTGTGGGAAAGATATCGGCGACATAAACCCACGGAAGAGGACCCCACCCCATGGAGTAGAAGCAGACATAGATGTAGAGCATGGCAGCCATACCTTTTGAAGACGGTGACGGTGGTGGCGCAGACTGGCCCGCCAGAGGCGTAACAACAGGATGCGTTTTCAAGATAGCACCGATGATGAAGAACGTGATTCCCATTCCCATGGCGGATATGAACAACGAGGCTTTGCGACCGAGACTCTCGACAAAGAAGAACACGAAAAGTGCAGTCGCAACGACTTTCACAATACCGTAGATTCCAGATGCCAAGAGAGAATTGGTGGTCCCGGAGTACCCAATCTAGAATCTGACGTGTGAGTGAGGGAAGAGGATACTGTATGGGAGACTCACCGAGCTAAAGATTTGAGGCGCGTAATAGCCAACAGAGTTTTGTCCGCTCCATTGCTGTAACAAGAAGATCACAAATGCAATGACAAATCGGACAAAATTGCCCTTCCCGAGGAAGGCTTCTTTCAATCCAAGGCCTTTACGAGCCTCTTGTTCTTCACGAATTGCAGCTTCAATTTCAGCAAATTCACGCCGTACTTCATCTGAATCATAGGGTTCCCTCCGCAAGTAAGCAAGATTGGCAATGGCTTCCGCAACGTAACCTTTGGATGCAAGCCAACGGGGAGACTCCTGCATTGAAATGATCTGCAATGGTCCATGCAAGTTCGAGGATGACTAACCTTGACAGTGAAAAGACCAAGGCACATCAAACCTGCAGGAACGAGCTGAAATCCAAAAGGAATCCTCCAGACATTGGGGCTGTTCGCCATGTGAAGGCCGACACCAACTGTGTAATTATTGTGAGCACCATCCAGGCCAAGATGAACAAAAATGGACTAAACGGTTTATGAAATATGAAATCATGACACCGATGGCCACCATGATTTGGAAACACCCGGTAATGCGACCACGAACATTCTTCGGTGAGCATTCGGAGACATAAGTGGGTGCGACAGCAGAGATACCGCCAATGCCGAGGCCGGAGATAACTCGACCGCCGTAAATGTATGCAATACCCCGGCTACCACCAGCAACCGTAGTAAGTATCTAGGACGCGTGAGTCAGAGGCTTATCTGATAATGGATTCCAAGGAACCACTCACAGCGCCAATAACGAAAATGATGGTAAAACCGATCAATGTCAACCTCCGTCCCAACCAAGCTACGTGATGGTCGGAATGTATCAGTCTACCAGCGAGCGGTCATCACTGTACTAACCTGATATAGGTGCACTGCCTAGAGCGCCAAAGAATGCTCCTGCCTGCAACACAGAAACAACATTGGAAGAAACCTCAGTATCCTTGCTTTTGTTGATTGAGCCATCGGCGTTGACTAAACCGAAGCTAGTCTCGAAGTAAGGCTGGGAGACGACACCTCCAGCTATACCACTAGGTCACAGTCAGACAGGCGCTTGTGAGCTTTTCAACGATGAGGAACATACGTGTCATATCCAAACAGAATGATGCCCCAGTATGCCACGAATGCGAGCCCTGCAAAGCTCTGAGCAAAAAATGTGTATTAAATAATGTTGCAACTGACAGTAAACGCGAATATTCTTGAAAGTGTCACCACTGAACATGATGGTGACCAGTACTATGCTGGCAAGGATTTGGCACGATACAAGGAGAGATAAGAGTTGTACTTGCGTCGTGCGACCATACGGCAGACATTTACTTCCACGGATCCTGCAGCTGACTCGGATCGACTAAGTACCAAAGTGGATTGTTTAAGTTCTGCTTGGTACCTGCGTGCGACCCCCGGTCAGCACCAGGTCCCCATGAACTGTTGTACAAAGTCTGCGTGAGAACTACATACGTCTCTGAGATGTCAAGTGACAAGTGCTTGATGTACTTCGTAAGAGTGGTCGATCTCACTGGTAAGGAACGATAGTAAATCTTACTGAGAGTAATGCTTTGTGCAACGAGAGACTATTCTAAAAGCTATGTATACTCCACGAAAATATATTAAATACTGTTGGTACGTTGGTACGCTGTTTCCATGTAAATTACCGATGCACGGTTATTATATGATCTTAGATTTGGTGGCTACCTCACGATCAGTAAACGGGACGTCCCACCGCTCTATTCCGTACCCCTCATAGCGCTCGGGTCACTTGACATAGCACATTCCAGAGAAGAGAGCATCGAAGACATGTCAGAAGACGTTGTCAGGAAGTTATCCCCATTGAATGAGAAATTGTCGAAACCGAAGGGATTCGTAAATTCCAACCCAAGTGCCCCTCCCCTGTCCATGCTCACGGGGGGTATCTGGGGAAGGTTCTCAAATGGGGAATACATGAACTCGGAATACTGAGAATAAAGTTCGGTGTTCTACTAAAGCATTAATAAGCAGTCGTGAAATCCATGAAAGTACTCACCTGTTGCCCGCCGAAGGGAGAGTTAAACTGTGACGTAGTGTCAGAAACCTGCGTCTCGAACAAAGGGTCGTCCTCTCGGTCTGGAAGAGGCCATGCATACGGCACTGGAGCACCAAACCACGTCTCTCCATCAGGCTGCGAGTTTGGAAGGTCACACGCTGGAATGAGAGGTGAAGCGATTGGCTCCGAGGTGACGGAGTGGTACATGGTAGTGCGGCTCGGGCGACGAGCTAGATCGTCATGGGTAACCAAGAACGGAGTCCAAGACTCGAGATCTGCGGACGGGTTCACTGGTTCCGCGCCAACAGGGGGGCACGAGGACGAGCGTCGTGGACGCGAGGGAGCGGGATAGGGAGTGAAACGAGCGGTAGCCTGCGCAGTTTGCTTCGAGCTATCACTCATCTCAAGTGCGCGCTGTACCAAGACGGATGATAATTCTGCCCTGCGTGATTCTAGCTCCCTCTCTTCTTTAGCGATGCGATCACTCTTGACCTTCCTTTGCTTTGAAGTTTGCTGCGCAGGCATGTATTTATACCCAGGGTACATCGCAGCGTGGCGCTCTTTCTCTTTCAAGGCAAGGTCAATCCACGGTTTCTGTTGCTCTTTCTTCATGCCTCTCCATATTTTACCTGCGATACGTGATAGGTTTCGGTGGTCACTTTCTACATGACCAGGAATTTTCTTTTGCTGGACAAAGTCACAGCGGAAGAGAATGAACGCATTGCGCGGACGAGGGATGTGTCCGGCAGGCTGCCGTTTGGCATGTGACGTCCGATTCGTCTTTGGAATGAGGTCTGCGACTCCTGGTATAGGCAGTTGAATGACGTCGGGAAGCGTGTTGGGTGACGGAGTGGAGTCCGAGGCACTTTGTGGTGATTCTGACAAAGAAAAGGATGCTGGGGTTCCGAGATGTACGGGCGCGAAGCCAGGCGACGGGGAATGCTGGAATGCATGTTGGGTGGGTGCTGGTTGATTATAGCGTCGCGGACGCGAAATAAACACTCTACAAGTATCCTCCAGGGAGTGTCTGTAGCTCATTGCGAGATGAAAGTAAGAAAGGAAGATGTCGAGCCACAGTATAACATTTCGGCGTTTTGAAGCGGCTGGAAAGAAAGGGAAAACGCACCCGAAGAACTGGCATGAGGATCTACTATGAGGGCATGTTACAGGGGCAGCGCTCCCACTCATCGACGATTGTCCAGGATACCTGACATTGTGGTTAGTGACGCCTTTGTGGATTCCAATATGTCAGTTCGGTCACCCTGAATTATTGGGCATTCGGTCCCAACGTTAGCTCATTAATTCAAGTTAGTCAACGTCCCCCCCTAGTGTTGCTCTCCGCGATCTTAAGTACTTTTCTTACTCCGCCCATTATGGACCTAAAAGAAGGCAAGCTAGTTCCTCAAGTGCTCGGAAGGAACCGGCATCGTACCTCCTTGCCTCGGTTCCCAGTAGTAGAGGGAGAACTAGCAGCATATTAATGTCCTGAGGTTGTCCATCGAATTTCGTTGACAGTACCATTGGATTCTCACTCTAGCGTCTCGTTCATGCAAGGAAAAGATAAACGGTTGGCTTGAATGGTTGTGACTACGACATTGTATGTACAAGTTTAAGGGTGAATGTTCGGGGAGGGATTACGGGCGAAGGCGGACAACTTCACAAGCCAAATCTCTGAGAGCGTGACCGATTGCATCGAGATCAGAGATGCATCAGCATGTCCAGGATGATGGTGGCGATATCGCGGCTCTGAGCGACTGGGACGAGAGTAGAAACACCTTGGAATAGACGTATGTCGTTGGCATTGGAGCAGCGATATAGACTCGTGGACTGTGTTACAATCAAAGCTCAACCGTTTTCAACGCCAATTCAACTTGTCTGAGAACCATCTGTGGAAAGAGCCGGCGGAGTCGGGAACTGGCGCCTTAGTGGCGGTACGATAACGATCATGAGACAGATAAAAAAAATCCTCATGAGTCACAAGTACTTAAGTCTGTACCTTATAAGACGGGTCCAGGAACTTAACTCATTTGTTAGAAATGTCACCCCTCGCACACCCTTCGATCCAAGGTAGGTGCCATATAACAATGAATTGATCATTGACTGATTGAACTTGCTAGATGGTTGGTTCCGCGAAATCTCCTCTCAGTGGCCTGGTCAGGCCATGACCCTCAAGGTCAATAAGATCTTGCACATCGAAAAGTCTCTTTATCAGGACGTTCTTGTCTTCGAATCCGAGACCTACGGCAATGTACTGGTCCTCGATGGTGTCATCCAATGCACCGAACGAGACGAGTTCTCGTATGTCACTCATACGCCAGCCCTTGCTCGAATCACTTGACCTTTTCGTAGGTATCAGGAGATGATAGCCCATCTACCTCTCGCCAGCCATCCAAACCCGAAAAAGGTCCTTGTTATTGGGGGTGGAGATGGGGGCGTCGTTCGAGAGGTTCTTAAGCATGATACAGTTGAGCAGGTGGTTCTCTGCGACATCGATGAGGTACGTACATGAATAGGTAACATATCAGTGCTTATTTGACAAAACTATAGGCCGTGATTAGGGTCTCAAAGAGGTACCTCCCGCACATGTCTGCGCTGCTCGACTCTCCTCGCGTCAAGGTCTTCGTTGGCGATGGCTTCAAGTTCCTTGCCGAAAACGAGGCAACCTACGATGTTATCATCACCGATTCCTCTGATCCGGTTGGTCCAGCAGAGGCTCTTTTCCAAAAGCCCTACTTCAAGCTTCTTCATGATGCACTGACTCCTGGGGGACATATATCGACACAGGCAGAATCTCAGTGGCTCCACATTCCCTTGATCGATAACCTCCTTAAGTCGACACGTGAGATCTTCGCAGTTTCGCAATATGCCTTCACTACGATCCCGACATACCCATCTGGCCAGATCGGATTCTTGGTGTGCTCGAAGGAACAAGGTCGGGTCCTCAGTGTACCGACCCGCAAAGTGACCAACACTCGTTACTATAATGAGGACGTGCACCGAGCGGCATTCGTACTTCCACAATTTGTTAAATCGTTCTTGGAGGAGGGAAAGGACATCCTGCCCGTATTCGGACGTGCTGCTGCGGCTGCTAAAGTCGCGGCAGAAGGCAAGAAAATCCGCAAAGTACTTCTCCTTGGCTCTGGTTTTGTTGCACGCCCGTGTGCCGAGTATGTTGTACGTGACCCGTCGAATGAGCTGACAATCGGTAGGTCACAAAAATCTATACCTTTTAACGATCCTCATTCCTTATACAGCATGCCGCACGCTCCAGAGTGCACAAGCGCTTGCAGAGGGTCTTCCAAATGCACAGGGCATTTCTCTGGACGTCAATAATACCAATGATCTCGAGGCTCAGGTTGCTGCACATGATCTCGTCATCTCTCTGATCCCCTACACGTACCACGCGGCTGTCATAAAGGCTGCGATAAAGGCTAAAGTTCACGTCGTCACAACCAGTTATGTGTCCCCTGCAATGCGTGAACTTGATGAGGAAGCCAAGAGAGCGGGCATCATTGTAATGAACGAGATTGGTCTTGATCCTGGCATCGACCATTTGTACGCGATCAAAACAATCGATGAGGTGCATGCTAAGGGTGGCAAGGTGAGCTATTGTCACTTTCGATCTCTACAAACGCCTCACATATCTCCATAGATCAAGCAGTTCCTATCATACTGTGGTGGTCTCCCAGCACCAGAGTGCTCGGGTAACCCACTCGGTTACAAGTTCTCATGGTCATCCCGCGGAGTGCTTCTCGCCCTGCTCAACTCAGCAGCCTACCTTTCCAACGGTAAACAGCTCGATATTTCCGGCAACGAGTTGATGGGATATGCCAAACCCTACTTTATCTCGCCTGCATTTGCGTTCGTGGCTTATCCGAACCGTAACTCCGTACCCTTCAGGGAGTGGTATAACATCCCAGAGGCAGAGACTGTGGTCCGCGGCACACTCCGATACCAAGGATTCCCCGAGTTCATCAAGGCGCTTGTTGAGTTGGGCTGGCTGGATGCATCCGAGAAGGACTGGTTGAAGGAAGGCTTGACCTGGGCACAGGTCATGCAACAAGCGATCGGTGCCAACGATGCTGCAGAAAGGTAAGCAGCTAGTTGTTTGAATCTGTGCGGAATACATCATTGACTCAAAAATCTAGCACCCTCGTCGCACACGTGAAGTCGGTCTGCAAATTCCCTAATGATGCCGAAGCTACCCGCATCATTTCCGGGCTCCGCTGGATTGGACTTTTCTCATCGGAAACTGTGAAGCCCCGTGCAGGAAACCTCCTCGATACCCTCTGCGCGCAACTCGAGACGCTGATGAAGTACGAGCAGGGCGAACGGGACCTCGTCATGCTTCAGCACAAGTTCGTGGTCGAGTGGGCTGACGGCAGCGAGGTACGTATTTGCTACAGGTCACTTATATCAGACAAATTTGCTGATCACCTTCTAGCAAACGCTTACCTCGACGCTCGAGCAATACGGAAGTCCATCTGGGCATTCCGCAATGGCACTCACTGTCGGTGTTCCTTGCGGTATTGCAACGCAACTTGTTTTGGATGGCGTTTTTAAAACTCCCGGAGTTCACGTTCCATACACAAAGGAGATTTGTGACCCCATCCGTGAACTCTTGGAGAGCGAAGGGTTGGGTCTGATAGAGAGGGTACTGTGAGGCTACTACGCATGCCACAGATATCCTGCATGTTGTATAAATAAAAAGATGTACTAGAGATAGACGCACGTACTACTACATGCTTCTTCACAGCGTTTCATAATCACGATCATTCTATGGTTTGAGTTCAAGTTGAGTTTGAGTCGGGTTTGACTTTTGTTATTGTCTTTCCCAATGCTGCGCGCCACTGTAATCGCCGTTGCATCTCACCATCATCTATTGCAATGATGCGGCAACCACGAAGGTCACCCCATGATTCGTACGAAACTGAGACGACAGATCACCAAACAGAAACAGAAACCATACTACTCAAGCACCTCCCACTTAGCCCAGACTCGCCTTCCCCGTTGCAGAGGGATTCACATCTACAGTTCTTGATTCGAAATCTAATACAAGGCTTCCCATCCCGCTACATCAGTCAAGACGCAAGCCAACCATGGCTGCTCTACTGGACGCTCCAAAGCTTCAGCGTCATGGGTGTAGCGCTAGATCCGAACAATAAACAAAAGTGCGTGGTGCAGGTGGTGCAATCCGATGGGATGGCTCAAGATGTGCTTCTTTTGTAGGGCCATCGACACTATTATGGCATGGCAGCATCCAGATGGCGGTTTTGGAGGTGGGCCGGGGCAGGCTGCCCATTTGCTGCCCACGTATGCAGCGGTTTGCGCGCTGGCGATCGTTGGAAGGCCGGGGCCGGGGGGAGGATGGGATCAGATTGACCGGTGAGTACTAAATTATTACCCATATGGAGATGTTGTTGACGTCTCGCTAGGGAGAAGATGTATAAGTTTTTCATGTCCATCAAGCAATCAGATGGGGCATTCCTCGTAGCACACCATGCGGAGGTGGATGTTCGGTTTGTGAAGTTCTGATCGGGTTTCTATCGATGTTTGCTGATGCAGATTTCGTACAGTGGTACATATTGCCTCCTCGTGACGGTACATTTACTGAACATGCTGACGCCGGAGCTTTTGGAGGGCATCCCTGGTTTCATTATGTCATGTCAGACCTACGAAGGAGGTTTCTCATCTGCGTCGCAGCCATATTTCTCTGCTGAGCCAGAAGGCCCGATCCTACTTGACTCTCCGCGTCCGCCTCTCGGCGAGGCTCACGGCGGGTACACTTTCTGCTCTCTAGCGTCATGGGTCATGCTTCAACCGTACCTTGCTCTGCAAAAGCCTTCGCTCCAGCGGCCATCTCTAAATTTCAAGACGCTGCTGCGATGGCTGGTGCAGATGCAAGGCTCGGAGATCGAGCTTGGTGGTTTCAGGGGCCGTACTAATAAGCTCGTGGATGGGTGTTATTCCTGGTGGGTTGGGGGCTGCTTTGCATTGTTGTCTTCGCTGGGAATCGTTGGTGCGCATGGCCGTGATGATAATCATGAGTCTTCTACTGCCCACGAAGACGAATCTTGGGATGATATTGATGGTTTGTCATCGGTTGTCGTTGCATGACGAGATATGCTGATGAATGAGCTCGTACGTAGATTCTTTATGGGATCGTGCTGCCCTACAGCGCTACATCCTATGCGCCGGCCAACATCCAGCAGGAGGTCTGCGCGATAAACCTCCAAAGTAACTGGGTTATGGAATTATCTATATGATATTTTGTTGATAATATTTACAGGGCCGCGGATTCATACCATACACTATATTGTCTAGCAGGACTATCCGCGGCTCAGCATAATGTTTTCCTGTCATCTACTCGGCAGGATGCCATTGTTCACGGTTGGAGGACCCCGGCTGGTAGGTCGCAAGCTTTGATCGGAAACGCTAGTGGCTCATTCAAATCAGAGTCTAAGCACGAGCAACTTCGTCAAGCGTGCTTCTCGCACTCTCTTTCATGGACAGAGGAGGAGGGCACATCCCGTGTACTTGGAGCGCAAAATAACCGGATGGTGACTTTCTGTGCCAATTTCGATGCGCCGAGTGACTTATCGAGCTTTTATGCAGAATGCGACACATCCGGTATTCAACCTAACGATGACACACACGGAGGCTATGATGGCGCATTTCTACAAACAAACGATTCCTTCACGGCCCAAGAAAACTTGAAAGGCGATTGACGACAGGTCAACACAGGATTGTGTGGCGCAGGGTATCATGTGGTGTAAGATATCGTCAAGGAAGGAGTACTACTGAGTCATATACGATCTATATCTGAAACTTTAAAGTTAAATCAACGAATGACAAAACTGCAAAGCTCTGCCGATGCTCCGCCAACAACATATTTGGAACTAGGGTGACACGCGCCACGGATCATTCTCGGAATACATACATCATTACTGATGTTTTTCCGTCCATAGGGCACATTCCCGCAGTACATTCACATTGGGACCACAAGGCGCAAGGTGACAGGTTGTGGCATATAAAGAAGGAACATGGATAGCGACCCAGTCACATCAACGAGTCATTCCTTGAAGATTTATAAAGAGCTATGTAATGAGTGATGGGATTGGACGTACTACATATATCACAGGGATAAGGTGGAGTTTGACCCCGATAACGCGTCATGTAAGGTTCAAATAGTGCGGAATAGGACAGCTATGAGTTAAATTTGCAAAACTTTTGTATAAACTCTAAATCTATAAGCTGGGTTACTAACGCCAGAATTATCCGCTGACTAATATACAACTTAGGATGGTCGCTGGTGTCCAGAACTGCACAATATGTTAGTCTAGACCGGAAGACAGTCGTTGATTTCAATTAATCCCTTATCTTTTGCAAATATTTTTCAAAGTCCGTAACAGATTTCATAAGGACCGCAGATTTGCAATTATGCCGTGTTGATGATTGCTCGGCTTTACATTCACTCCCGGTACATGTCAACTGCAAACCTCACGAATCTGCTAGGCACCAGCCCGATAATTATAAACGACGACAGCAAACAGCCTTTTCATCAAAATTATGTTCACATAACAACTGTATTATGATCTGGTCTCGGACCTTGATCACCTTCAAAACTTCAAATATGGACGTTATCTCTCTCAACGGGCGCACAAATGTCCACTTGGGAGATTGAGTGCACGTGTTATCCATTCTTAGCGATTCGCACAGTACGAGAACAGATGAGAACTTGTGGTGCTATCCCTACTTAGGTCATCCCGCTGGCAGTTGATCCACCCCAGGCTATGCAGGATTCCGTTGTGTCCCAGGAACCAGCCATGCAACTCCGTGATTCAAGTACCGGCTCGTGTCCCGGAATATCCATTCTTCCATTTCTCGGGATACGGGGCGTGTGTAACAGTAAGTAATGACACCGCATACTTGACATCGAGCACATGTAGTAGTACCCACAGTATAGGTAAATAAAGCCTACCCCATCAACCCGCGAACTCTGAATCCCCATTCCTCGCTCCCACCACAATGGCGTTTACTATCGAAGCCAGCGTGGATCCACAAGTTTATGTCTCAGAGAAGGAAGAGCGGGATCCGTATGTTCCTGAGAACTACCATATCCCTGATGGCACTACCCCCAATCTCGAGACATACATGTACTATGCCAAGATTCAACGTGATAAGGAGGCCCTATCTGCAAAGAATGATACTGAAGATGGCCTTTGGGGTGGCCTATTCTCGAGAAAATCCACACGTTCTCAGGAATCTGATAGGCGTTCGGTTGCATCAGCCAACTCTGATGGGAAGAACGTAACTCCTCCCTCAAACGAGGGGGGCGCCGCTCTAGTCACCGCAGATGAGTACCGTGCTGCTTCTGGGGCTCTTAGAACGGCCACATGGGGAAGCGTGTTCTATCTTATTACAACTGGTAAGCTGATCGTCAATTTAATGGGTTCTATAAATGACATCCTTCGCAAGACATTTTGGGTCCTTACTCTACCCCGTGGGCATTCCAACAAGTTGGATATGGTCCTGGTGTAGCTTGTTTCTTCGTCTTCGGCATTATGGCTGCATATGGTGGCTTCATCCTATGGAGACTCTTCTTGAAACTGGACTCGGAAAGGTATCCCGTCAAGTCTTTCGGAGAATTAGGGCAACGCATCTATGGCCGTTGGTTCGGGAATCGTACGTAAACACTCATCAATGTAGAAAATCGATTGATCACGTGCATCTACAGTCTGTAACATCTTGCAAAGTCTGCAGCTCGTGTTCAATGTTGGGATCATCATTCTTCAAAATGGCCAAGGTCTTTCGCAGATGGCAAAATTTAGGGTAACCTTGTCATGTTGTGGCCCATATTGTCATCTAACTTGCCCTTCTATAGCTATGCTTCAGCGTCTGTAACGTCGTCTGGACCCTGGCTGGAATGTTTCTTGGTCAAATTCGGACTCTTCAGAAGTTTGGCTCGATCGCCAATCTCGCTATCTGGCTGAATATCACTGTCTTGATTATGACGATGGTCTTTGTGGCTAACTCACCACCCAACTATACTGCAGTCAGCTATTCCGGCCCTGTGATAACTCAGGCCATCAACCTACAGGCTTTCGAGAACCAGCTCAATGGTATCATGCAGATTGTGTTCTCATACGGTGGAGCGTAAGTCATCCTGACTCATAAAAACATTCATGTGCAAATGAACAAATTCTTTTAGCATGATTTTTGTGGAGTTTATGGCTGAAATGCGGCGCCCAATGGATTTCTGGAAGGCTATGGCGTATTCCCAGATCTTTATCTTCATCGTATACATGTTCTTCGGTATCTTCGTTTATTCATACCAAGGCCAATATGTTGTTAACGTCCGTCGTTTCTCTCTTAACTTGAAATCCTACTGACGATGCTCTTGCAGCCGGCTAATCAGGGAATTTCGACTTATGGTCTACAGACTGCGGGGAACGCCATTTCTTTGACCGCTGGTATCATTGCCGCCGCATTATATGGAAATATTGGTGTCAAAATCATCTACAACAACATCTTCGTGGCGATGCTTGACTTCCCAAAGTTGACTGCGACTCGGGGTAAATACTACTTCGCCATCTTTGTCATAGTGTATTGGGCCATTGCCTTCGTTATTGCATCCGCCATCCCGCAATTCAGTGCCCTCTCGTCGCTGATTGCTGCCGTTTGCATCTTCCGTAAGTATTCAATTTTTTTCTGGTAGCTCTCATAACGACTTAAATAACCCTTCAGAGTTTACATATACCTTCCCGCCATTTATGATCATGGGTTACTTCTTGCAAGTAGATGCCTCAAAAGACGACGGGGAATTTGACATCAACAACCCCTACGCCCACCGTATTGACTCATGGACAGATATCTCGCGTTGGCAACGTGCAGGTACGTACTATCTTCTGCACAGAGTTCCCTTGCGCCAAATCTAACCCTTGCGCCAGTCTTCTATAACACTTCGCACTTCTTCTTCGCCGCGTGGAACTTCCTTCTTACACTCGCATGCTTGGCTTGCGCTATCCTGAGTGCGTACTCGGCCGTCAACACGATCGTGACCGCGTTTCAAAGCTCGAGTTCTGCGGCGTTTAGCTGCCACTCGCCATTGGACGTCAGCGGTTAAGGCACCAAATGGTAATATACATCTTGGAACGTGCGTTTTTGTTTAATTGAACGCCGTGGGATGTTATAGATAAACTCAACATCTTGATCTTTGGTATGATATAGTACGCCGACTCGCTTACGCTTAACCTTATGTTACCTAATGTACAACTGGGAAGAATACAACACCTGTTATCTCGCAGCGCGCAACAGGTGCACAAGGTTCCGTACCACCTTAGTGGGTGCTCGACGTTGACGTTCAGGATTCGTCAAACGTACGCCTCTGGTCTACGGCACGTGAAGATCTATCTATCTACAAGGTACGAGTTGACACTAACCATAACCCAACTCTACTTGCCCCGGTTGAGTAAAGTCCAAACAATTTTCGATATAAAGAATGCAAGAACTTCGAGTGTCCGAGTTGTGGCACCCGACACGTTCACAATCAAGTGAACTTTGCGACCGGTCGTCGCGACTTTCACATTGAAGACCGAGGAAGAGAACTCGAAGCGAACGTTGACGAATTTCTTGGAAACGGAGTCTAGTAGCGCTTCGGAATGTTATTGTCATGCGTCTACCAAGACTAGCTACGACTTGTATGATGTCACGCGACGTCATTAATGTTTGCGCGTGGATGGAACAACTACTTACTTAGAGTCCGCACGGGTAACAGCTGTTGCCTTACCGCGGGTCGGAAAGTCGGGGGAAATATCACGGGGTTTGGGTAACACCGCGGCATCTCTGAACACCGAACAAGAACAGTAGGAAATGGCCGGTCTGTGTTGAGTCTGCGCAGACTCCGCGTCACTGTGACCTGTAGGTTGTATAGACCCCGACCAAACCCTGCACTTTCTGAGAAAACGGCAATAAAATGAAATATTACTATTGTCCCTCGCCCTCCTCCTCAGCTTCAATTTCATCTCGCCTCCGTTTCTGACTCCTTACAAAGGCTAGAAGGTTTTCCATCTCCAGAAGTTCACTTTTGCCCCAGGCTCCGAGGCAGAGAAAGGCCAGAATTGTTGATGGTGCGAGTCGGTTGCTCAGATGTACTTGCCGCTGGGTTGTCATAGGCGAATTGATGCTTGATCGTGTGAGATCAATGGTGTCTGTGGGTTTCGATCGAGCAGACTGGGACTGCTTGACCTTCTTCAAGAGGCGGGCCCGCCAAACACCGCCAACTCGCGGTAAAGGGTCGGGGTGTGCTCAAGGGTACGACGATGATCCTACACCGTACCCCTCCGTACCCGTACCCGTACCCGCCAAACCCATCAGCATAGCACCGCGATACCCGTGCGTTCCCCTATGCGTGCAGCATGCTAGAATATCACGACTAGCGATCATCCTCAATGAACTTTGTTAGTCTAATAAGTGCTACATTACTCTAACCCGTTTAGTGCACCATTGACAGTACTTGGACCGAGCGACAGCGAGGTTCCCTGATGCAGCCTTTTGCTTGATTAGCCTGTTCAGCTTTCGATAACGTTCCAGCATAATATTAGTCTGGCCAATCGACAGCGGGCGCTTCCAAACCCAACCCACGTTCATTTATGATAATCCTCATCGCAAACATGCAGTAGTAGGCGCCTGTCTCCCTCCTTGTTCTATTTTCACTAAGGCATTGTCCACCTAGCCATCCTTCCAACTTACTAGATGGATGAAAACAATCTACCTCGGAAGAAGCCTTGGGAGTGGTTGAAGTCCTTGAAGTCAAGTTCAGACCTACATTCGGTAGAGGACAGAGGCAGGAAGGCAGCCAGTCAAGATGTAGGAACTTTCGTCTTAGAACTTCACATTGTATTCAATCATCACAGCCGTTCTCTCTCTCGCCTTCGAGGAATGGGTCTAGTGGACGATCGTCGGGGTCGGTTCGCAAGCTCTGTGGCAAGGTGACCGAGCGTTTCGCTCGAAGCGCTCGACAGTCCCCCAGCCCTGAACCCACACAGTCCAACAAGGCATGTCCAATTTCAATTCTGAGCATGCCCAGGGAGCATGCCATTGTTTGCTACTAATAACCTCTCCAGGATCTCACCGCTCCCACTTCTGAAGCAAATCGCGAGCAGCCTTCTAATTCAGGGATTGTAGAGGTAAGTTTCACCAACGAAGTTTGCAATATTTTATTGGTCTCTTTCGACGACGTGCTGATGTATCTACTTAGCCCGAACATCTCGACCCGAAGTTTGTGAACGAAAAAATCGCCAATGCTACCAAAGGTGTCGCAGGCATCGGCCAGGTCCCTACAATAGTCAAAGATCCTTCTTCCGCGATCAACAATCTACCATCTGTTTCTGATACAATCGACACGTTCTCCGCGTTGCTTAGACCCTTGAAGGCATTCGACTCCATTGCCAACGAAATCGCAAATGTACAGTCATCTATCTTTTTTCGGCACGCGACTGACATTCACACGTAGGTACATCCCTACGCGAAGGTGGCACTGAGTATCTTCACTTGCGCATCCAAGGTAGGCTTCTTTCGATCATTGCCGCTGCAGATCGACGAATTCTCGGTTACAGATGATTCTCGATCAGGCAGACCGCGATGTTGCAGTCTCCAGTCTACTCTCGAAGATATCTGAAGTCTATACTTTCATCACGGAAGAGGAGGAATTGGCCAAGATCCAATCAATGTTAGCGATATATGGGAAGATAGCGCAGCAGACGCTAGAGTGCGCTGATTTTATCAGCCATTACTCCGAGACGAAGAGCGCCTGTGAGTTGATCCTCACTGCTTCGTCCCTCGGGACTCAATGTTGCCTTTTTTTTATAGGGATAAGACTCGGCAAGCATGTTTTCGGCGAAACGGACGCAACGATTCAGAGCTACAGCAATGTTCTCGACAGTCTCATGCAGCAATTCCGAGACCGAGCGGCTCGCGACACCGCCGTGATCGTCCACCGTATGGGTAAGAGACGCTTTTGGGTATATTTGAGCCTTATCTGACATTCCATGACTCCTGGTGTAGCTGAGAGTCTGGACCTCGCAGGGATGGAGTACGCAACAGGAGCCGGGTTGAATACGTCTAAATGCTGTTTGCAAAATACTCGGCGAGACCTTCTGAAGGATATCCAGGACTGGATCAGCAGCACCGAGAAGGGCGCTCCACGCGTCTTATGGCTGTCTGGCACAGCAGGCAAGGGTAAATCGGCTGTTGCCCATACAATAGCCAACTTGCATATCGAAAACGGTGGTCTTGGCTCATTCTTCTACTTTGATCGCACTCGGCAAGCGGATCGCCGCCAGGACAAAATATTTACGACCATCGCAAGGGATTTGGCGGATTGCAACCCTATCGTGCGACGAGCCTTGGCGCAAGCAGTTCGTGACCACGACAGACTCAAGCGCACTCCAGATATCATAGAACAATGGCAGAAACTCATTGTCGGACCGACAGACATGGCCTCAAAGGCCATCGCTGCACCCGTGCTGATAGTCATTGATGCGTTAGACGAGAGCGGCGAAGCTAACTCTCGGGAACAAATTCTTCGTCTGCTCGCTGGCAAACTGAACAATTCCACCTCACAACCATGCAAACTCCCAGCGAACTTCCGCATTCTCCTCACTTCCCGTCCACTGGAGGACATTCACGACACTCTGCACGCCGCGCCACATGTTCGCCACGTTTCTTTGGATGGTATCTCATCTGCATCCACAGAACTCGACATACAACTTTATATCTCGCACAAGCTGGAAGACCTGCACCACGTCTTCAATGATGCGCATTTCAAGGCGCTCGCTCTGAAATCCGATGGCCTGTTTGAATGGGCTCGTCTCGCCTGTGAGTACATCAAGGGTACGAACAAAGTGGGCGTGGGTCCGGTGGGCCGCTGCAAAGCTGTGATGACTGGAACGTCTGAAAAAGGAACGCGTCTGTTGGATAATATGTATGTACGCATATTAGAAGAAATCATGCCAGAGGACGAGCGCAAGGAAGCTATCCCGGTGTTCTTTTCAGTGATGGGACAAGTCCTTGCCTCGTTGGAACCACTTCCCATGCTTGCATTGACGGCTATGCGACTGCATTTTCCCGAAGGAACTTGCGATTACGAAATAGAACGGGTCCTTGGGCCATTGGGATCCCTTTTGACGGGCACTTCGGATTCCCATACCCCCATACGTCCCCTCCACGCCTCCTTCTACGACTTTCTCACAGAGGAATCGCGGAGCCATGACTTCTTCATCGATACATCATCGGTACAGAGCGACCTCGCCTTTGCCTCACTTCGGGTCATGAAGGACGGACTTCGCTTCAACATTTGCTCCTTAGAGAATTCTTACTTGCCCAACTCTTTCGTCCCTGATTTGGAGATACGGGTCAAGGACTCTATTTCGAGGCAGCTATCATACTCTTGTCGATTCTGGGGTATGCATGTAGCAGCCATGTCCTTCGAATTATCGCTAGCCAATGAAGTTGAGGCTTTCTTCGACGGAGAGCGCCTTCTTTGGTGGTTGGAAGCACTGGCTCTGACAAAAAACCTCGGTGGCTCAGTAGTGACCCTCTCATCCATCGCAAAGTGGTTTTCGGTGAGTAGCTCAAGCTCACTCTTTTCTCAACGAATTCTCACGAATAGTGGGGTGGTCGTAGGGTCATGCCGAGTTCACGCACGTTAGTGACGCCACCAGGGATACCCTGCGTTTCGTCCGAACTTTCGCAGCTACCATCTTACGCAGCACTCCCCATTTATACTTGTCGGCTCTGCCGTTCGCTCCTACCCAGTCGAGTGTATTCCGCAAGTTCGCCTCAAAGTTTCCTTGCACCCCACGTATCGTCGCTGGCCATGTTGAAAATTGGCCTTCGATGGAGAAGATACTCTGTGCGGATGACGAGGTTAACTCGGTTGTACTGTCGCCAGATGGAAAACGCGTTGCGTGTGGTTTAGGTGACGGAACGATCCAGTTGTGGGATATGGATACTGGCGAGGCATTGTGCGCCCCTATGCTGGGTCATACTAGGTGTATCAACTCCGTTGCATTCTCGCCAGATGGACATCGCATCGTTTCAGGTTCGGATGACAACACAGTCCGGGTATGGGATGGAAAGACTGGCGAGGCATTAGGATCTCCCCTCCAAGGCCACAGTAACTGCGTTGCGTCTGTCGCAATCTCGCCTGATGGTAAACGCATCTTATCTGGTTCGTGGGATAAGACAATTCGGGTGTGGGACATGGAGACTGGCGAGGCGATTGGTGCCCCACTTCAAGGCCACACGGACATCGTTTACTCTGTGGCAATATCCCCGGACGGAAAACACCTCGTGTCTGGGTCGGCAGACAGCACCATTTGGGTGTGGGATATGATGACCGGCAAGGCATTAAGCCCCCCTCTTGAAGGCCACGTTGGAGGTGTTTTATGTGTGGCAATCTCGCCTGATAGCAAACGCATTGTGTCTGGGTCAGAAGACTATACGATTCGGGTGTGGGACATAGAGACTGGCGAGGAATTCGATATCCTCCTTGAAGGCCACACTAAGTGGGTTTCGTGTGTTGCAATCTCGCCGGATGGTAAACGCATCGTGTCTGGTTCATTTGACCAGACCATCCGAGCATGGGATGCGAAGACTGGCGAGGCATTAGGATCCCCTCTCCAAGGCCACAGTTCCCAGGTTCACTCTGTCACAATCGCGCCGGATGGAAGTCACATAGTCTCTGGTTCGTACGACAAGACGATTCGGATGTGGGATGCCGACACTATTATGGGCGAGGCATCGGTTGCCGCCCTCGAATGCCACACTGACATCGTTAATTCTGTTGCAATCTTGCCCGATGGACGTTCCATCGTGTCTGGTTCGGGTGATATGACAGTTCGGGTGTGGGATATAGAGACTGGCAAGGCATTGGTTGCCCCTCTTCAAGGGCACACAGACGGTGTTTGGTCAGTTGCAGTCTCATCGGACGGAAGGAGCATCGTATCTGGTTCAGACGACAAGAGCATCCGTATGTGGAATGCGGCAACTGGGAAGGCGTTGGGTGTTCTGCAAGGCCACATTGACAGTGTTCGGTCTGTCGCAATCTCGCCGGATAGAAATCATATCGTGTCTGGTTCACATGACAGTACAATCCGGGTATGGAATATCGAGACTGGCGGGGCATATTCTCTCAGTGGGCACTCCGAATGGGTTCGGTCTGTCGCAATTTCATCGGACAAAAATCGCATAGTATCCGGTTCAGAAAACGGGACAATTCAGTTGTGGGATATGGGGACTGGCGAGGCATCGAGTGCCCATCTCCAAGATCACACTGTTTATGTCATGTCTGTTGCAATTTCATCGGACGGAAATCGCATAGTATCCGGTTCGGAGAACGGGGCAATTCAGGTGTGGGATATGGGGACTGGCGAGGCATCGAGTGCCTATCTCCAAGGTCACACTGGTTATGTCACGTCTGTCGCAATTTCGCCAGATGTATGTCGCATTGTATCTGGCTCAGAAGACGAGACTATCCGTGTGTGGGATATGAAGACTGGCAAGCAAGTGGGCTCCCCTCTCCAAGGCCACACTGACTGGGTTCACACTGTTGTAATCTCCTCAGATGGTAACCGCATCGTGTCTGGCTCCTATGACCAGACTGTCCGGGTGTGGGATATGAAGACTGGCGAGGTAGTGGCCACTATCCGAGGGCACACCGGATACGTTCGGTCTGTCGCAATTTCGCCTGATGGCAAACGCATCGTGTCTGGGTCAGACGACAAGACCATCCGGGTGTGGGATCTAGAATTTCTAATCCGGCAGCACCAATCATTTGAAGCACCTACAATATGTTTCTCGTCCGACCTGACTCATGCCCTTCCTTCTACCTCCTCCCTTCTCCAAGATTCCAAGTCCAGAATCTCAGCCCCATGCTCATCCTCATCCTCCGAGTCCGAGTCCGAGTCCGAGTCCGAATACGAGTTCGAGTTCGAATCTGAAACCCCAGACCCTTACACCCCGAACGAGGAGGGATGGGTCACGGGTCCTGAAGGACAACTTCTCCTCTGGATCCCGCTCAATTTCCACCCGGTGGTGTATGCACCAGGCAACACGCTGGTGATAGCCAACAATGCCCTGCAGCTGGACTTGAGTCGTGTCGCACACGGCACATCGTGGCACAAGTGTTGCAAACAGTAGTAGATTGCATTACCTTCGCGGTTGTATCCGTCAGTTGGGCTTTGTTCATGTACTTTGTTGATCGACTGACAATTTATATCTATTCTCTGAATTCCATAAAATAACTGTTTACCATCTTGCACTTCATTCTACTTACATGATGGGATCGCACTCACAAAACAGTTTAGGGCTGTACGAATATTTCATTCACTATGTTTACATGCTGTCCTCCCATCATGTTAGAATTGCTTCTCTGTTTACTTCTCGCAAAACAAACTGTACAACTCCTGAAATAAATCAAGTACCTCGATGGCCGAAGTGCGGGGGGAAAAAACACAAAGCAAGTGACACAGGAAACGATCGCAAACTGTCTGGCAAAGTAAGCAAAGTTAGCAAACGCCTTGCAGACGTGATGGAGTGACCCAAGGCACATTAAGGACAATTTTCGTAAAATGTTAATCGTGTTTTCATGTGTTGCTCCAAAAGCGGTGGGCTCAGAGCACCAGACATCATGAGAAAATGCAAAGAATCATCTCTATTATGATATGCTTTTTGTTATAAGACAACGATAGATGCATGACGACGTAGTTAGTCAAGCGAATTACTAGATATGAAACACATCCTGATGTACTCCGAGTATAAGTAGTAGTGGAATAGATACTGGCGAAAGACAGATATAAACATGATACGCCAATCTAATTTTTTACAGGCCACGGGCCTCGAGACGACCACGGAAGATCTTCTGGAACTGTGGGACGTGGTCAAAGTCCATCAGCGTGTAGTGTTGCCCTGGCACATCCGTATATGATGGCTCGCCACGGCTGAACCCAGACCATGGCTTGAGCTGGTTGTTGAGCCAGTCTGACTTGCTGCCGCGAAGAGGAATAGCGTAGAAAACGTCTGTGGCAGCTGAAGAGATACGGCATATGAGCAAGCGATAATGAAATGAGAAAGGAAATGACATACAAACTGAGCCTGATGGGTTGTAGTCCTTCCCGCACTCGATCAGGGACCCGGCGATGTCCACCCAGTGGTCCAGCTTCTCAGGAGTCAACTGGAGCTCGACCAGACGATCAGGAGGAGACAGCTTCCACACAACCTCGAGCTGCTCCTTCCTCGTCATCGGCCTCAGAGCGGGCGCGAGATCATTGGCATCATGCTTCGACACGAGACCGAGGAAGTACGACAAGTTGAGCATGCCGCCCGTCCAGTCGATCTCGTGCATGCGATCCGCGATGTGAGGAGGGATGTTGATCAGACCGACGAATTTCACTTCCTCGCCCATCGCCTCGAGTCGCTTAGCGACCTCGAATGCGACGACACCACCGTAACTGTAGCCCGCGATGGCGTATGGCCCAGTCGCCTGGGTCCTCTTGACTGCTGCAGCGTAGCACGATACCATCTCATCCATGGAGGTGAAGAAGGGGTGGCCGGGCTCGAAGCCACGAGCACGGAGAGCGTAGAACGGACGCTCGTTCTGGAAGTATTTCGCGAGGTTGACGAAAATCAGGACCTCTCCGACACCAGGGTGAACGAAGAAGATCGGAGTCTTGTTTCCGGTCAGCTGAAGGGGAACGATGGGGTCGTACTCTTCAGCCTGACTGTCCTTGGAGAGCAGGGAGTCGACGTAGTTGGCGAGGCTGGAGATCACGGGGTGCTTAAGGATCTGGATGGTGGGGATCTCAGGAAGGTCGAAGTGTGCTTCTCCCTCGCGCTTAAGTCTGAAGATAATATGCATTAGTAAGAGTCAATTTAGGGCGGGAAGTATATACTGACCTGATGACATCAATGGAGGTACCGCCGAGTTCGAAGAAGTTGTCGCTCGCCGACATCTCGCTTTCTGCGAGGTTGAAGATCCCAGCATATATCTTGGAAAGCGCCTTCTCCGTCTCCGTGGACGGCGCGACGAACGTAGCGCCGCGTGCCTCGCTCAGAAGCTCCTCCGAGCGAGCGATGTGCTTCGCGAGCTGGCCTTGCTTGAACAGACTGATCAAACGCGCACGAGACAGTTTACCGAGCGTGGTCTTCTCCATCTGGTTCACAGGGATGGGGACGATGAATTGAGGCGGCAGCGTGATCATTTTCACGCAGATGTCCCGAAGGGCCCGGTGAGTGGCGAACAGCTTTGACGAAGCGTCTGCTCCATCGAGGTCGAAGGTCGGCGAGTAGAAAATGATGAACCCTTCCGTCTCCTGACCAGGAGCGCGGTACGGAGCTGCGCCGAGGAACGAGTGAGTCACTCCTTCTACGGTCTGGAGGTGGGTCTCGAGCTCAGGGATACCGTATGAGACACCATGGACGATGACGGTGTCTTTGATACGACCGCTGAGCCGCATGATCCCATTCTCGATGATGCCGACGTCGCCGGTGCGGTACCAGCCGCCCTCGACGAAGCTGGATGACGTGGCCTCTGCGTTGTTGTAGTAGCGTACGAAGACCATCGGCCCGCGAACCTGGAGCTCGCCGCTCTCCCCGTCGGGGCGCAGCGTCAAGCCGTCTGCAGGGTCGACGACCCGCATCTCGCAGCCGTCGATGGGTCTCCCGAGATCAAGGAACTCGTGAGCAGGCTCGTTTGTGAGCACATCTACGGGATGGTAAATGCATCCGGCGCTGCAGAATCCCCATCAGTCTCTTTATATACCCATATAATTTTATAAGTCTTACCAAGTTTCTGTCATTCCGAATCCAGGAGAGATGTCAAATGATACAGCAGAGGGGTTCTTGCTGAGCTGCTTCATGGTGGCAGCGAACGCCTTCGCCGTCTTGGAAACGACAGCTTCGCCTCCGCTGTTGATCCGCTTGATCGAGGACAGGTCGAAAGTTCCGAAAAGGTCGGTGCGCTTCTCCAGATCGCGCGTGAGCTTGGATAGCAAGAAGTTCGGGGCGAAACTCAGTTCGATCGACTAATCATTCAATCATCAGAGACGCATTTGGCTATGATTTCATACGGACATACCTTTTCGTCGATCAATCGGAGCAGCCGAAGAGGATCAGCAAGGATAGCAGATGCGTGCACGTGGAGTTGCGAGGCGCCATATAGTAGAGGCGTGATGTGCATTTCCAACGATCCTGCGACGTGATCAAATCCGACCCCTGAAAATCATGATCAATTTGAGAATAAAGTTTAAACAACGTGTGTCTTACAGTTCAAGACTCGAGATTCGGAAGTCAGGCCGTAGCTTTTGCCCTTAGCACGGCATGCAGCAATGATAGTGCGGTGCGTGTGCACGACTGCCTTGGAGAATCCGGTCGACCCTGACGTCAAGAACAGGATCGCCTCGTCGTCTGCCTTGGCCTCGTATCCAACCCAGTCAGCCGAGACGTTGAATGTCTCCGCCGACCCCTTTAATTCGGAGAGCAGGTGCACCTCCAGACCAGAAATGGTGCTGATCTGCTCGGCCCCGAGTTCGTTGGTCAGCCAGATAGCAGACCCAAACAAGTTCTTGATGTGGGCGACATGGCCCTCCTTGTGGGCCTGTTGCGCGCTAAGTGCAGGCTGCAAGCATGGCACATAGCCAGCCAGCAGACATGCCCATACAGCTGCCATATTGTCTTCGTGCTCCGTCAGGTACACGACGACGATTGAGCCGGTGGGCTTGCCCCACTCTAGCATGGCGCGTGCGAGGTTGCGAACATATTGGTTGAAGGTGCTGAAGGTCTTTGTCTGAATGGAGGAGTCATGTGCTGATGATGTTATGAAACCAAGCTCGTGTGACGGATAACGGTCGACAGCTTGAGCGAGGACGTCGTGGAGAGTATTAGGTTGTGGAGAGACGATGGATGTCTTTAGGTTAGTGAAGAATTCACTGGTTGTGGTAGAAGCGACTGCGATGGGTGCCATTGCAAAATAAGTCTAAGTTCTGAAAGTCTATGAGGATAAGATAAGATGTCTAGGATGTTGTAGTTTTGAGTGCCAACTTCCTTGGACTTATATACCTCTATGTCAGAAAGCAGCGCTGTGGTGAGGTTACGCCATATTGCACTAGTTGATGGCGGTGATAGGGCGACACACCGCACAGATCGCAGTCTTGCCTATTGCAAGTCAGGTCAGAGCAACCAATAGTGTGAAACGCCATACCTGCATGCTAGCGTGGGGGCTATGCTGTAGCTTTTGCACTAGTAAGGTCATGACTTCCGTACTAGTCGATCCGGTCACTATTGTGACGATGAGCGCACTGGTCGGATATTAGTCCAAAATGTTCCATATCAGGCATTGCAATGCTGATTTGCTAGCATTGAGTTACCGTTTTCCTATTCCGTAGATTTAGGATCCATGTGATATACGAGCAATGTCTCCCGGATCCCACCACGATCGGGACTGAAAGTCTTCAAGCTGTGCTTCAATAATGCACATCTCCGCTTGCCTACTAGGTTTGAGCGGAATTAACTTAGGGCCGTCGTCAGGTCACTGCTTGAGTCCAGCTCTACTGGAAGTCCATGTGGCCAATGTACAAGAGATTCATGCCCGAAGGAGCTCCATGCAGTGCTCAGGCAACGGAGCTCGGATTCAAAATGGCAAGATTTTGACTGTCGTCTTGCAAGAGTTCGATCCTGATGCGTGAACTTATAGCTGTGCGACTGGTCGCATCAAACTGTGATCGATTTTACGTGGAAAACAAGCATCGAGATGCCTGCCAAAGATTGAGGATATTGGTATGGCATATTATAGGGCTATGCTGACGTGGAAACTGGTGTGCAGATAATTCGATGATAGGCTCGGGCGAGAAAACCAACGATAGACCGGAGGGTAACGCCATGCCTATCTCACGCTTGGGTTGTGGGATGGATCATGGATGAAACCGAGTTCATATGGCATAAGAGTAAGACTTGACCAATCGATTCTGTATGACTCCAGGAGGGATCGCACACAGAGACTGACTGTGCGTCAGTTTGCTAAGAAATATAAACAAGAAAACAAGTACGACCCACCAGCAACTCGGAGTAACAAGAACTCCGGTTCCAGTAAAACTGTGAAAAGGACTCCTACTACTAGAGTTGTAACAAGTACCAGAACGTCTGGCGGTCAGCCGCAGCGGGTAAAACTTTGTCTATCATAATCATTGAACTATATTGATTCATGGATGTCCAACTAGCGACTGTCCACTCTTCGAATAAAACACATCTGTCGATGTTGGTGCGGTGTGTGGCTTGGGTTTAACGTTTTACATAACACAACCTCTGCGCTCTGAGTCGGAAAAAACCTAATATAATAAGGCCCGCCATTACATAAATAATGCCGCCGGATGACCATAAGCGCCTTGAAAAGGATTATCATACCCATTCAAATAACAAGTTGGCCCTCAAAATGTATCAAGCCCAGAAACTTTTTCAACAATTATTCATGAACATCAATTGATAAACTCGTCACAGCTTGGCAGTAATGGGAAGATCTGGCTTTTGTCGGATCCAAACGTTCGGGCACCTTGGACTATATGCCAATCGATGTGCAGTGGCAACTGTACAGTTAATGAATCCATGATAGCGATGGATCCATGTAGTCTTTGTCGTCTCCACAGCGAAGAAATTTTCGTAGTACGTTCTCTCTATTTCTCTCGGTGTCCTTATATGCATGCTAGTCTAGCCGCAACTCTTGCGTGCATTCCACGTCAAAACGACAATCGAGTCACCATGTCTATTGTCACTCGTTGCGGCGACGTTGTAATGTGTGTCTTGACTCTCGAGCTTCCTGCCGCGGGGTGGCTGAACCTGAAAGGTGTGTTCAATTTAGCATTTAGATGCCCGTCTGCACGCTTAAGGGAGAGCTTGAGAAGAGAATTGACCTGCATTCGTTGTTTATGTGATCGGCGATCACCAAATTCAATGGACTCGGAGATGAGCCCTGAACTCAAAATAAGCGGGAAGATACTGATTGGCAAGAAGTGCATGAATGATTTGAGTTTGGGATGGTTCACATGAGCGTGAGCTGGTTTGAATCATCTATATATTCTGGTTGTATGCTCATGGGGATGTCCCTAAACCCGTTATAGTTTATCAATCCTGGCCGTAGCGAGGTATGTAGTACGAGTCAAGCTTGCACTAGTGCTGACTTGCAGTGCCCTTGACAGTACTAGCCGAAGTCTGTGCTGTGTTGTCGCGGTACTGATTTCAAATTATATCATTCTTGTATCCGTCAATGTATCTTCTACGATCACTTTGAAGAGTCCTTTATTGTCCCTGTAGTACCAGAGTATCGGTAAAAGAGGCGATAGGCAAGATTTGGTGAGTATGCATCCATACCTTTCTACTATTGCTAGTGTGTGGTATTAATACGCTTGTTAGGGTGACAAGATATCTACACTCAAACTCCATAGTCTGCATTTTGTTATTCTAACCATACATTGTTCATTGCAGATTATGATTGCAGTTCATCAAAGATCCTGTGCTCGCATGCCTCCGTGACTCTATTCATCTCAGGAGATCACAAACACCATGGGGACGACTAAGAACTTCATTTTCGAAATCTGACATGATGTCCGCGTGCGTACTCGGCACTCAAAGGTAACCTAGTAGAACCTGGCTTGGTGATCAGCGCGGCCTATTCGCAGATCCACATTTTGATTTATACGATGCCGGGCCGTTGTTAGCATCATATCCGTCGCCAATGACGCGTGACGTGGTACTTGCTGCTCATCATGTTCCGTTAGCTTGATCCATTTACCCTCGCCAAATCACATAGGATTCTGTACTTCATTGATCGCAATATACATCGACGATCCTCCAGCTCAACATGACCATGAGCACTCACGCACTTTCTTGTATATTTAGTACAATCTCTTGCACCTATCTTTTTTGCGAGACAATTAGTCGCGGCTGAGTATCCTTCTAGCAAGATTCCTTATCTTCCGTGCAACAACCACGCCACTGAAGTCAAGACATGGCACACGAACGCAATCCTTGCGTTTTCAGCCAAGTTCGAATATTTAAATAGGCGACCATAAAACATTCCTTTGAAAATCAAATGATCCATAATTGGCGCCATTTGCATGACAAAGAAGGAGCGATTATTATCCCTTTGGTATGATCTGGTTAGCAGAGACTATGCTATTCATAGAAAGTGACCTCCACATCGGTAAGCTAAACGTCAACAAAGTATGAGTCTAGCCTATATTCTTGTATACAGCCTCGTCCCTCTCCCCCCATTAATGCATCTGTATAGCCCAGTGACCAATACCTCCCAAATCGTATGGGCTATACCCTTCTTTGAAGGACGCCTTGACTCCTATTGTTATCTACCAGTGCCTGTCGAGGCTTATCACGGATTCCGCGTACTAATCTATTGGGGTTTGGTTGGCGGTGGAGCCAGTTACCGACATCCATACGGAGGACGATCAAGGGTACCTGAGATCCAGAGAGAGAATAGTCGTCGTAGATTTATTGCTTGATGGATGCCTGCTCCACAGAGAATCACGAATTGTACGGAGAGCCCGATCGTAGGACCAATGCGGGATCACAGTATCGAGAGTCTAGAGTCTGCAGCACCGCATAGACGGGGTCGTTAGTAATGTTTGAAATTTGTGATAAGGTGTTTCATGGTCGCAGTCTAACCAGCGAACAACATCAAGATACCAACGTATGGAACGAATTACTTGAATCCCGCTCATTGCGTTCAGATACGAATTACGAGTAGCAATTGAGGTATGGTTGGTAACCTCGGGTGGTAGACCTGGCTGGATATTCATGTGATGCCCATACATGCGTGCCACTGCTCTGGAAGTAATATGACAGAGTCCACTGCAGCTGCATAAGTATACTTGGATCGATTGACCTTACGGAATCAATAGCACACTTGACAGATTTCTCTGCAGAGCTAGAGGCTATATCAGTCACCGACGACCAACAAACAAATCAGACATCTCACTAATACGGGTGATAACACAACACCATATTGTTTGAAGATGCTATTGTTTGCAGCACAGGGATGCCAAAGTACTAAAAATGATAGCACATTGTAAGCCGTGTCATGTTACCCTCGAGCACTAATTCTGTCCACCTTACCATTGATTGCATCGAGAGATGCCACTTGCGCTAGAAACACAAGTACCCCTTGATTTCTAAAAAGCAAAACGCTGAATGTTCACTGAAAAAGGCTCATCAGAACCACGCCAACAGAAACAACTTCAACTTACACAGATCTCAAAGCGAATCTCTTCATATCGGTACCTTCCTCCTCTGAACATAGTACACATCTAGGACCTGTTTGAGAATGAACATGTTTACTGAGATGCATTAGCCGATCAGGGACGTCGGGACTTCATCGTATCTTCGCACTGCCAGTTCTCGGCGGCCAGTGTAAATGTAAGGACCTGAGCTTCATAAGGGCTTTCCACTCGTTGTTATAACTATTTGGCCCTGAGGGAAGAACGATTTCCAGTTCAGATAGTCCGGATTCAGAAAGTGTTATTGCTTGGACCTGCTTGCATCTGGCCCGGTGGTCGGGGAACGTCCAAGTCTATTCAGGTGCGACAGTAAACTTGAATAGCCTGGGACCTTCTATTCGGCGAACAAATGGATTATGATGCTGTTCGAGAGGCGGCCGTGGTGATAGTGGTGGATCCAGAATCGTGACGGGCATGTCTGATTTGTTTGGCAATGCCTTCTGAAACAAACAACGCCTTACGGCACGTGACACTGCGCATGCTAACTTGAAGGGTGCTATTCCGTAATGTTCTGCATATTAGATATCACCCCAAACAGACAGAGTGTTTTCCGCAAAAGAAAAGACACACGATCTTAAAGGATGCAGGTCAACCTCAACGTTCGCGGTGTCATTCATGATCAAATCAAACAAATGATGGACTTCAACTTTTAACATAACATAACAAAAGTTACAAAACAACAAAGGTCACAAACAATGATATAAGTACTTGTATGCACATCGACGCAATTAATTTAACGAATTAAGCACGTGCATTCCGAGTATAGATACTGGCGAAAAGACAGATATTTTGAAGACATGATACGACTCTCTAAATGTTTTACAGTCCACGGGCCTCGAGACGACCACGGAAGATCTTCTGGAACTGCGGGACGTGGTCAAAGTCCATCAGCGTGTAATGTTGTCCTGGCACGTCTGTATACGATGGCTCGCCACGGCTGAACCCAGACCATGGCTTGAGCTGGTTGTTGAGCCAGTCTGACTTGCTGCCGCGAAGAGGAATGGCGTAGAAAACGTCAGTGGCAGCTGAAAAGGCACGGCATATGAGCAAGCGAAAAAGAAGTCAGAAAGGAAACGACATACAAACTGAGCCTGATGGGTTGTAGTCCTTCCCGCACTCGATCAGAGACCCGGCGATGTCCACCCAGTGGTCCAGCTTCTCGGGAGTCAGCTGGAGCTCAACGAGACGATCAGGAGGAGACAGCTTCCACACAACCTCGAGCTGCTCCTTCCTCGTCATCGGCCTCAGAGCGGGCGCGAGATCATTGGCATCATGCTTCGACACGAGACCGAGGAAGTACGACAAGTTGAGCATGCCGCCCGTCCAGTCGATCTCGTGCATGCGGTCCGCGATATGAGGAGGGATGTTGATCAGACCGACGAATTTCACTTCCTCGCCCATCGCCTCGAGTCGCTTAGCGACCTCGAATGCGACGACACCGCCGTAGCTGTAGCCCGCGATGGCGTATGGCCCAGTCGCCTGGGTCCTCTTGACTGCTGCAGCGTAGCACGATACCATCTCATCCATGGAGGTGAAGAAGGGGTGGCCGGGCTCGAAGCCACGAGCACGGAGAGCGTAGAACGGACGCTCGTTCTGGAAGTATTTCGCGAGGTTGACGAAGATCAGGACCTCTCCGACACCGGGGTGAACGAAGAAGATCGGAGTCTTGTTTCCGGTCAGCTGGAGGGGAACGATGGGGTCGTACTCTTCAGCCTGGCTGTCCTTGGAGAGCAGTGAGTCGACATAGTTGGCGAGGCTCGAGATCACGGGGTGCTTAAGGATCTGGATGGTGGGGATCTCAGGAAGGTCGAAATGTGCCTCTCCCTCGCGCTTAAGTCTGAAGATAATATGCATTAGTAAGAGTCAATTTAGGGCGGGAAGTATATACTGACCTGATGACATCAATGGAGGTACCGCCGAGTTCGAAGAAGTTGTCGCTCGCCGACATCTCGCTTTCTGCAAGGTTGAAGATTCCAGCATATATCTTGGAAAGCGCCTTCTCCGTCTCCGTGGACGGCGCGACGAACGTAGCGCCGCGCGCCTCGCTCAGAAGCTCCTCCGAGCGAGCGATGTGCTTCGCGAGCTGGCCTTGCTTGAACAGGCTGATCAAACGCGCACGAGACAGTTTACCGAGCGTGGTCTTCTCCATCTGGTTCACAGGGATGGGGACGATGACTTGAGGCGGCAGCGTGATCATTTTCACGCAGATGTCCCGAAGGGCACGGTGAGTGGCGAACAGCTTTGACGAAGCGTCTGCTCCATCGAGATCAAAGGTTGGCGAGTAGAAGATGATGAACCCTTCCGTCTCCTGACCAGGAGCACGGTACGGAGCTGCACCGAGGAACGAGTGAGTCACTCCTTCTACGGTCTGGAGGTGAGTCTCGAGCTCAGGGATACCGTATGAGACACCATGAACGATGACGGTGTCCTTGATGCGACCGCTGAGGCGCATGATCCCATTCTCGATGATACCGACGTCTCCGGTGCGGTACCAGCCGCCCTCAACGAAGCTGGATGACGTGGCCTCTGCGTTGTTGTAGTAGCGTACGAAGACCATCGGTCCGCGAACCTGGAGCTCGCCGCTCTCCCCGTCGGGGCGCAGCGTCAAGCCGTCTGCAGGGTCGACGACCCGCATCTCGCAGCCGTCGATGGGTCTCCCGAGATCAAGGAATTCATGAGCAGGCTCGCTTTTGAGCACATCTACGGGATGGTAAATGCATCCGGCGCTGCAGAATCCCATCAGTTTCTTTATACACACATATGGTTTCATGGGTCTTACCAAGTTTCTGTCATTCCGAATCCAGGAGAGATGTCGAACGATACAGCGGATGGGTTCTTGCTGAGCTGCTTCATGGTGGCAGAGAACGCCTTCGCCGTCTTGGAAACGACAGCTTCGCCTCCGCTGTTGATCCGCTTGATCGAGGATAGGTCGAAAGTTCCGAAAAGGTCGGTGCGCTTCTCGAGATCGCGCGTGAGCTTGGAAAGCAAGAAGTTCGGGGCGAAACTCAGTTCGATCGACTAATCATTCAATCATCAGAGATGCGTTTGGCTATGATTTCATACGGACACACCTTTTCGTCGATCAATCGGAGCAGCCGAAGAGGATCAGCAAGGATAGCAGATGCGTGCACGTGGAGTTGCGAGGCGCCATATAGTAGAGGCGTGATGTGCATTTCCAACGAACCTGCGACGTGATCAAATCCGACCCCTGAAAATCATGATCAATTTGAGAATAAAGTTTAAACAACGTGTGTCTTACAGTTCAAGACCCGAGATTCGGAAGTCAGGCCGTAGCTTTTGCCCTTTGCCCGGCATGCAGCAATAATTGTGCGGTGCGTGTGCACGACTGCCTTGGAGAACCCGGTCGACCCTGACGTTAAGAACAGGATCGCCTCGTCGTCTGCCTTGGCCTCGTATCCGACCCAGTCAGCTGAGACGTTGAATGTCTCCGCCGACCCCTTTAATTCGGAGAGCAGGTGCACCTCCAGACCAGAAATGGTGCTGATCTGCTCGGCCCCAAGTTCGTTGGTCAGCCAGATAGCAGACCCAAACAAGTTCTTGATGTGGGCGACATGGCCCTCCTTGTGGGCCTGTTGCGCGCTAAGTGCAGGCTGCAAGCATGGCACATAGCCAGCCAGCAGACATGCCCATACAGCTGCCATGTTATCTTCGTGCTCCGTCAGGTACACGACGACGATTGAACCTGTGGGCTTGCCCCACTCTAGCATGGCGCGTGCGAGGTTGCGAACATATTGGTTGAAGGTGCTGAAGGTCTTTGTCTGAATGGAGGAGTCATGTGCTGAGGATGTTATGAAACCAAGCTCGTGTGACGGATAACGGTCTACAGCTTGAGCGAGGACGTCGTGGAGAGTATTAGGTTGTGGAGAGACGATAGATGTCTTTAGGTTAGTGAAGAATTCACTGGTTGTGGTTGAAGCGACTGCGATGGGTGCCATTGCGAGATGAGTATGAGGATAAGATAAGACGTCTAGGATATTGAATATTGAATGCGGATCTCCTTGGAGGTCCGAGCTTATATAGTACTCAGTGGTGACCGCAATTGAGCAGCACTGCGGTGAGCTTAGGCGATAACGTAATAACGTAGTAGCTAGGCTCAGATATGTCGTCGCCGCATGCACCGGCTCAGAACATTGGGTGGGAGTATTTTGAAGTGAATAATGGCTAGTGGAGTGCTGTAGGATAAGTCAGCACAGGACTAGCTTGTAGCAACATGAAAAGTCACCGAGGAGCCGAGAAGTTGGATATCAATGTGCTCCATTTGCAAATATGCATGAGACAAACCGATCGGGAGTAGCATGAGCTTAGACTAGTACTGCAGTGGACATTTCCGAATGGCCTTGGCTCATCGATCGATTTGATGATCGGATCTGCACAGCGTGGTCCATATCACCGCTATTGACGCCGCTAGTTTAGCAACAAGCTGCGTCGTAAAGTCACTGCACCAAGGCCACTCCACCTTTCAAAGGAAAAGCTCCCTAAAGCCAATCTGATCCCCGACGACGCTCTATCCAGCTTTCATGAAGACCGGTGAGGTGTTATCGCGAGTCCGCGACCATGCTCAAGCGCTCACAGGTGGTAACCACATGCTTCTTTTGCATGTGTCGATAATCATATGGCACTCCCGACGATATCTTACCCTTTGCCTCGACCAGTTCTTTGTAGGTACAGTTGCCTGAAGAAAGACTGGCCAACCTTTTCCAATCGGTCACGAATTCTCCGCGAATAGTCAATCATAGTAGGCGATGATCGGTGATCCGTTGGAGTTGGAGGCCGTGTCTGCAGGGCGATTGTATGTTTCACAACATCTGTGTCCGTTTAAGCTAGCCTATCCTGTCAAACTTACTACTAGGACTTACTGGTATGTCTCGATTCACTCTCTCTTATCTAGTTATGATCGCGAATCGAGATTTTCATTTCAGGGCCTGTACATGTGATGATAAGTTGGATGAGACCATGAATCAGGCAATTTTTTTAGCGAAGTCGTTTATTAATTATTATGTAATACTATCAGGGACATGCTCTCCTCAACCACATGATGTCTTCCTTCGAAAATTTACCCCATCATAGACTCATATCTCCTCTACAAGGATCCGATTTTTAGTGATTTTCAGGATGGCACTGTGATGTGATGTGCTAGCCTCCAAAACTCGGTCACGCCTTGTCACGCCTCGGCGCGGCACTGACGCGCACCCCCTCTCCGCAGCTAAAACTGTACATTGTTGCCGCTCAAAATTTAGAATTAGATGATTTGAGATCTTAATCTCCGTAAGATTATACTACTTGTTGTCATACTCGTGCACGGCCCTCGGTGCAAGCAAGCACTAGTCACCATGCTTCAAATTTCAAACTTGTAACGGCGAGTGTCACTGACCGAAGGCCTGTACTATCCATTCTGGTGCAATGGGCCGCTCTGCCCACCATGGAAGTTGACAGTCACGCAAATGTCACACATAATCGGTCACTCGAGGCCGGTGCGAACTAATTTCCGGATTATAGTTAGTAGTTGCGTCGAGAGCGTAACAGCAAAGTGGTGAAGCGGTGTGTTGAAACGCAACGCTAGTCTAAACTTCATATAGAGCTCCATAGACCCGTATCATCGGAGGCAATGTCACTATCCTTGCGCTGATGACTTATCAACTCCAGCGGTTCACGAACCGCATCATATCTCGTCTTATCAATCCCTCCGTGTCTTCCGAGTCAACGCGTATTGGTTATTGCCTCCAGTGAGTTTCTTGCGCTCGGCTTGCTTTTCAACTGCTCCTTTCATCATTTCTTGTTTAACGTTTGCGTCTTTCCGCATCTAGTCGTAAAATCACAATGCAAGCTCTCAAGTTCGAGAAGACCGGGTCCTTGGATGGATTATCTCTGGTTAACATCGATAAACCCATATTACGTCCCGGCGAGGCTCTCATACGTGTCAGAGCTGCCGGTATCAACGGGGTAAGCCTACAACTTGGGTCGTATCACGCAATAGTATTCTGACCCATCATCAGTCCGATGCTGCAGGCATCCTAGGCATGCTTCCATTTGTGACCACTCCCCGCATTCCTGGCAGAGATTTCTCCGGGGAAGTCGTTGAAGCGCTGGACGCGTCCGGGGCCTCGAGTCAAGAATGGATCGGAGCAGAGGTATGGGGAACAGGAAGCGAGAGGGGCTTCACTTCAGATGGAACGTTTTCTCAGTATGTATTTTACATGCATTTGTCTCTTGTTTTCCTGATGGACTGTTCTTCAGATATGTTACTGTCCCTATTGCTGCATTGAGCCGGAAGCCTGCATCTCTCGACCACTCCAGGGCTGGTAGCATGACTCTGCCATGGTTATGTGCCTGGATTACAGTTGACACTCTTGCAAACGTCAAGCAGGGAGATAATGTTATTATCATTGGTACATACATCACCCGACGTACTCCATTCGTAATCCCTAACCGCAATCCTCTAGGTGCTCGAGGCGGCATTGGCTCCGCAGCAGCCCAGCTCTGCAACGAGCGCGGGGCACGCATATTCGGCACGTACACCTCACTCGCCAAAGCGACTCCCCCATCATATATCACGCCTATCGAAATAGGCTCTAAAAACGCCATCCGCGAAGCCATCGCCAAAGCAGGACTGCAGAACAAAATCGACGTTTTGCTAGACTGCGCCGGATACGAGCAGCCATTCAACGACGCGCTTTTCACGATGACTCCGAATGGCACCGGTCGTGTTGTGGTTATGGCTGTGCATGCAAAGGACGGACTGTTCCCGATCAGCATGCGGACGTTTTATACAAAGGCCCTTACGTTAAAGGGTATGCTGTCGAGTATTCTTGGCCCGTTGGAGGTCAAGGAGGTACTGGACAACCTTGCGAAGAAAATTGATAGTGGGGTGCTAGAGGGTCCGAAGGAGGTCAAGGAAGTTGATATGAAGAACATGGACACTGTAAAGGGTGCCCTGCAGGAGATTTTAACTCGAGCATCTCATGTTCGCTCAGTGATTATTCCCTGAACGTTCCCGTCATAGTATTACCAGTAGCTGTGCGCTGCTACTTCGATGTTATGGATATTTAATTCAAGTGTATTCACGATTCGAATGTCATCACTAAACCGAGAGGTGTAAACCAAAAAACATCAACAAGATGATCCCGGCGATGGGAACAGTATCTAAAACGAGCAAGAACATTGCTTCAGTGTGCTATGACGTTTCAGAAGTCTTCGACTACCCCACGAGCCTCAACGAAGTCATGACGCGTGGCACACGAACTTGCGAAGATTAATAGAAATGCCAATCCGAAGAACCTCGTTGGAAGTGACACGTCGTGGCACACGCGACACCTGGGCCTGAGATCCATGCCAGAAGCTTCAGAACATTTGCCAAGCAAGTCACAATGCTAAGCTATTATGCGAAATCCCAAAGAAATAAATAATAGGAGCAAGTAGGGTGTACTAGTAGTAATTAATGCGATACACACAATGTACATATCAATGCATAACATGCAATAGATTATCGATTAGGATAAATGTCAATGGCGAGTAGAGTCAAGCACTTTATACATGCAACCTAAAACGGAACAAGTGGCTTGGCATCGACGGTATAAGATCTATAGGAAGAATTCCTCCAGTGTGCGGCCAAATGTCGCAAGGCCATTACGAATAGTTTCATCTGTGCCAACAAACGTTGCTCTAAAGAAATTCACTCGCTATATGTTTTCTTGAGTGTGTATTCGACGCGCATAATGGGGAGAACTTACGTCATTAATGTGGCTTCCCATCGTCCCCGTGCGATCAGCAATGGCAAATGTCGATGCTGGCATCATGACCAAGCCGTTATTTAGCAGCTTCCGGAACAACTCGTCCATGAGGTCCGCGGTGTTCGTCGTCGGACCGCCTGGCACCGTCGGGGTCTGAGATGCCGAGTACCGTGCGTGATGCTCAAGGTTGACTTTGATCCAGACAAACATCCCAGATTGTGGTACTTCTGCAGTGGCGAAGCCGGAAGTGGCAACCTTCTGCCGGAAGACATCCATGAAAAGATCCCTCCGACGTTGGTATTCGTTGCATAGCGATAAGATCCACTTCATAAAGCCATCGACGCCCCAACCATTACTGCCAAGCAACTCGGCAACGAAAGCTTGGCCCATGCCATGTGGATGTTGCGAGGACGAGTCCGTCAACATGTCAAGCTTATCTGCGAAGTAGCTGTTGCTTGTGACCCAGCCGAGCCGCATTCCAGGGGCAACGATTTTACTGAAACTGCACTCATATTAAAGTCTGACTCTAGTGAAAAAAGGAAATGGTCTTACCTGTCTAGGCGCATTACGCGTCCATCATAATCCATGGACAGGAATGACCGAGGGAGAACTTCCGCCATGGCACGTGTGTGTCCGTACTGTTGTATCGTACTCTGGCTCACGCCAAGATCGTACTGGAGGAAAAAGTACGGATCATCCTCAAGGATGATGATATCCCAATCGTGTGCAATTTGATAAATCTGTTGCCTTCTTTCCAATGAAAGGGTGCTTCCTGTTGGGTTCTGCGAGCACCTGGATATGAATTGTGAGCTGTATGAAACCAATTGAGAGCTGGCGATGACGTACGGGATCGTGTAAAGCACATGGGGTCGTTTACCTTGTTTTGCTTCATCCCAGTTGGATAAAATTCGTTCCAAATCTGAAGGAACAAGTCCATTGTTATCCATCCGGATCGGGACCCATTCAATGCCTAGGGGCAGAGCAGCGTTGGTCATAGCAGAAAAGGTGAATTCTTCGCAGAGGAAAGAGTCGCCTGGATCACCGAGAAGACGGAAGCATTTTGTCAGCGCGTCTGCATTGCCAAGGCTAAGCGAGACGGTGTGGTTGGGAGGAGAGTGGATCCTGTCGTTGAGGTCTGCAAGGGCATCGCGGACATCCTTGAGACCAGCACCAGCACCATACGCAAAGGCAGTACGGAGGCTCAGAGCGCAGGGCTCGTCCTTATATGAAGAAATGATATTTTGCTCGCCAGTGCCAGACCTCCATGATTGCACGGGGTCATGCTCGTCAATGGAAGGAACGACAAAATTCACCTCGCTTATGGGATACAGTGTATGATGCGGATCACCTGCACTAAATTAGCCAGCATGTTCGTCCTCGATGACAACTCACAAACCGTTTCCCATATTGATGGTGCCAGGTTTGACCTGAGCAACTTTCCAGATGGACTTAATTGGGTTAGGGAGCCTGGAACGGGCTTCCGCTGATAGATAGCGAGAATAGTCGACATGGCTACGTTTGAGACCGACATCGACTGCTGAAGTAGCAGAGGTAGCTGAAGGTAAGAAGACCATTATGTGTACAAGGTAAGAGGCTGAAATTCGAAGGGTAGATATACTAAATTGCAGGGTTTTCCCGTCCTCTCCCGTCTGCTTTTGAAGGATACACGCGTGCCGCGCTGGCAGCCTGGCACTGCTGGGTATTACTTCTCGATCAGGACGAATCCAAGATTGCAATGCCAGTCGTCATGTCAAGACAATTGCAGCGCCCCTGACTTTGGCTAGTCCTCAGCCTCCTTGAGTCACTCGAACTCAATTCGTATTATTGGGAATCTAAATGAACGCAGAGCGGGTGGAAATCGCCCTTTGCGGCTCTTGTCGAAGAGTATAGCATTTGGAGAAACTATGCGACCAGTCGGAAATACTACTTAGTCAGCTAAATAGTTTGTTTCATCAATTTTTGCAGTACATTTAGTCTCGCTCACCTGTCGGCGGTAGGTAACCGGTAACGGCACTGCGCAACTATAGTACTTAGTAGTTGTGAACCGGGATGAACTTGCATGAACCAGTCCATATTCTAATTTAAACTCCGCAAACATCGCGTCGAGTCCAATTGGAGTCTGGTTCGATCCACAGCGATCCACTGGCGCCGTGGCACACATGATCTGGCTGCCATGCTAACGCTATGCTTCATCGATCCTCACCACATGCTCTCGGTTCCTACACAAATGTACTAACGACCTGGGTGCTACTACGGGTTGCTACAACTCCGTAGTCCTTCCGGCACCCGACGGTCTATGTAGCAAGCAGCAAAACCTTCAGAAACTCAGTGCGTTCGTCCAAATACTTCCGGTGGTTACGGATCTGCGACTAGCTCCGGGGCTTGTAACGACAGTCGGGGAGACTAGGTCCTAGGAAACATATCTGAAAGATAGGAAGCCTAAGGTGTAGGAGGTGCTCATACAGATAATTGTCAGTGCGATTACGATGTTCATGAACGCTGACTAAGGTAGGAGGCTGTAGGAGGTTGATGATTCAGAGGAATATTATTGTGACAAACAATGATTCAACAGTGACGGATCGAGGGCGACACTTCTGTCCAAAAAAAAATTTCCCCTGTAAAGATTTATATGCCACGTCCACAAAATTGTAGGACTGATCAGATCGTTATCCGGAGCATCGCGTTCCCTTGATGCTGTCCGACGTAGCACCTCACACGCATCCAAACCAACTAGACGTCAAAGCACAAGGGCGGCAACAGGATGGGCTTATCGATCTGAATGTAACTGACATTTCCTAGAAGGTCTGATGGGACTAGGGACAATTGGTTTGTCCACCCCATCTGGAAACTCGCACGGAGTCGCGGTACGGCACAGTGCGTACTGAGAATATGTGCATCATAATCAAAGTTCGAGAGATGGACCTAGTCGGCACTTAGCCACTAATGGCATGTAGCTCCCTCTTTTACTCCTATAATCTAGGCCTCAGGTTTTGTGCTCAACCACTTCCACACTAAATTTATACCATGGCGGTCCGACCACAGGCTTAGACGTTGGCAGCTGCTTGGGATAGCATAGCTCCGACCCATATTCCCCGATGAGTGATAGTACCATTTATTATCATATTCCGCCTTGTCTCATCATCTGCGCCACGTTCAGTCCTTGTCACTGCGGTTTTCAGTCTCCCAAAGTCTTGGGCCATTCGCGGTGATCTCCGTCGACACCGCACGTTCATCCATTCTGTGAGAACAAGTCTTACGCCCCGGTGTAGATCCGGCTCTTTCACAGTGTGCTTTTGAATCGTCTTACTGGCTCAGCGTTAAAACTATCTCGCGACATCCATTTGATCATCTTGTGCGCATTCGCCAATTATCAATTGGAACAATAACGCCTCCCTTAGTAATGGCTTGCGGCGCACAAAGTCCCTCTGCGGCACAAATCATTTGTTTATAGCAGCGTAGGTTTTTTTTACATTACAACTGGCCTGCAAGGTACGCATAGTTCACTCCGCAGTATACGTCAACTAGCTCATTCTGCATGTCTGATAATCATCTGGCACATTCAACGAATTAGCTCTGTAACTGTTTGGGGAGCAATACATGTACAACAATAGTATGTAAATGCCATACGGAGCTCAGAGCTGAAATGCATGATAGACCGGTAAGAATGAATGCGCTCTACCTCCTGTTGGCCTGTCTCCCTGTAGTTACATCTTTATGTCATGATTGTCATCGGGTCAAGATCAATTGAGTACAGACACGCCGTGCGAAGGATATTTGGGCGTTTTGAAACGTGTCACATTCGCAAGAGCCCCATCACCCTGTCCTGATGGTAACAAAAGGGTCTCGAGGAGCTCATGAAGTAATATTCCCATGTTGCATATCATAGAGACTGTACACCAAACAAATAAAGGGGTGATATTCTCGAAGCCCTAATGCATTTAATGTAGCTAGCAGTGCCGGAAAACGCGTATGTAGATGAACCTTCGAGACTCGGACAACGGAACGTGCACAACGTGATGGACAACTTTTGACGATGATGTTGTGGCGCTCTCAGAAACGGAATAGAGATCTTCGATCATACAGATCGCAGGTACGTGAGTCCAATCGTAACCCCAGGTCAGTTTCTGAAATCAAGATGGCCAGTCACTCTTGACCTCTAGGGATGGTGCCAGTGGTTAGGCAAGGACGCCTCGCACTGGCATCTCATCATCCTCAGAGCCTCGGCTCACAGGGAGGCCGCCTGTAAATGAAGTGATGCGTATGTGCACGTCGTGATGTAGTAACAAGGAATGCAGCTGCTAGCGCCTCAGATCTAGGAGAAACGACAAAGTACAAGTTCAAAAGAGCACCAAAATTGCAAGTAACATAACAGCGAGACTCATTGACAGTAATAGTTTCCTTCCATATTACCAGGAGGTCGCGTGATCCCCTACACGAGCTCCTTTCGCCGAGGCTTGATGGGGCTGCCCGAGTACTCGATTTCTCTACCATGACGATTCATCAGTACTTAAATCGTGGTTCAATGAATATAGGGCCAACGGGGCACATACCTGTGAAAGACCACGCTATCACCCTTCGGCTCAGAGCTTGGCCGATCATGACTATCTGCAGGATCTGGATCGTTCATGCTACTGAGATATAGCACCCAAATCATTTTTTGTCTGGTAAGCAACATGTAACAGCACGTACTCAAGCCAAGGAGCGCTGAATACATATACAGCGAGAATAGCGAGAAAAACCAATGTTAAATATGTCACTGCAGTCAGAATTTTCACGAAGAGCTTGTCAGAAGTGAAACCAGCTATAAAGACAGCTGAAAGTATTTTTGAGATTGCTGACTTCAAATCGGCACGTGCGCACAAACCTGTCAGTAAAGCCATTGTTGAGACTGCTAAAGCCAGGGAAGGATATGCCATCAGTATAAGGGAGCATACGAGGCGCAAGCGGGATCGCTTTAACGACTGGTGGTTGTTATTACTCGAGCACGAAGTGTGTATGAAAGGCAAATGACACACTTTCAATATCCGTTTCATATCTGCATTTCCATAACAAGTGTCATAGATGATGAGGACAGAAGTTCCAGTCATCAAACTGATCAACGCAGCTACAAAGGATGAAACTTGAAGGATATACGACCCTGAGCATATGTCAACCCAACGAAGTTTGAAGAGAAGGATCCGGAAGTTCACCATGCTGAAAATTTTGTTAGCTTCCAAACGCCGGGGAAATAGAACAAGCGCATACGCTTGCATAGGGCATAAGAGGTTGAAATGCTAAGAATGACCGGTAGATTAGGATTTTGTAGACTTCGTACAAGACAAAGATGATTTACGAGGTTGAGTAGATATGAAAACAGCACTTGTGGTCAAAACCTATTCAATGAATTCAACCACGTTCCTTAAGCCTTGCATGATATCCGTACCAGACCCGCCTACAAATAAGTTTCAATGACTGAAGGAACATACCACCGATACTCACCGTGACGTTCATGTTTCCTAATCGATCTGTCACCATTTTCTTATGCTCTACCCATTCCTCCTTTTTCCGACCATTTATGAGGTCATCCCAGTGATCGACCGACGGCTTCGATATAGCGATCAAACACAATGCCTTAAAGCACAGGCACCAAAAGGGATGTCGTGGTGGATCATACCATAACGGCTGAGTCTTATCCGACTCAGAACTTCGAAATGGAACAGGCACACTTGGGGATAGAGTAGCGTCTGTCGTAGACATGAGTGGAATGGTTGAGAGTAGTATGTACGTTACACGTATATGTAGTACTTCAACAGCATGGGGGACACGAGAAAGCACGCGAGGTGTGAGCAGAACAGGGAGCGTCGGTAACTTTCTTTGCCGGCTTCGATTACGGGAGGTTCACGATAGGCCATCAGTGATACATGCTTATGCATCTAAAAAAACTCAAGTTGGTCGACACAAGTTCTGAACTTGTTCTGAACAAGCCTATTTGGTGTAGCTCAGGGCGGTGTTCGTAAACACTCGTCTTGGTTTAATTGAACATTTGCCTCAAGCCCGATGTGCTTAAGTAATAGATATAATGCATTTCGCGAGGTAAAAGAGCCGTATTTTCAATGTATATACAATAGATCTACTAATAATACAAGTATCGTGATTAATAATATGAGTATCGTGATTAATAATACATGTCACGCGATATCCGAGTCTGAGTTTGAGTCCAAGTCGAAATCGGAGAGCTCATTCCTGCGCTGTTGAGATGTCCCACAAATGACCATATGGTCTTTCCACCCGTCCAAGTCAGCTTTCTCCTCATCAGTGAGATCATCCATGCCCGAACAGATCATTTCGAAGGTAAAAGCATCTGCGTCTGGGGACGACTTAGGTGCAGTGAGTATCAGGTGTGCTTGTTCCGCCAGCACACGTTTCGTTATTGCGCCGGCCAGTCCCATTGCGAAGTGCAGCTGTCTGCGTGGCGAGACGAGCAAAACGTCGAGTTGAAAGCGCATATTCCATACCATTCGCGTGACAAGGTGAAGAATGAAGTGATTTTTGAACTTCGAGTGAATTGTCAGCGTCCCGTCCTGTTGACAACTCAACATGTGATTGGTGATTGAAAGTGCAATGAAGACCATACCGCATTAAATGAGTAATCGTGCATGAACACGTTGTTTCGAATGAGGTGTCTCACACGATCCATGCGGAAGGTCTCAGGAGAGATTGGACTGCCCTGCGGAGGGAAAAGTCCATAGGCCATTACGATGCCTTCTCGAGTGAGGGTCGTAACCGCCGTGCGCATGACAATTACCGCTCGCCAGATTGTTGCAAGGTCCTTGGTTTGATTCTCCCAGCGCGGTATTCCTGTTGGTCCGTTAGTTATAAAAGTATTAAAAAAATTAACATACCATTAAGCCCTGGAATCTTGGGTGTCGCCTTTCGAATGATAGACTTGATAATACGTTTCTTGTCGGCCGTAGACGAGGCCATCGCGTCCTTTGTGAGGGCGATGCCCACGACAAGTTCTTTGGAGCGTTTGAAGATTTGATCACGGATGGGTCCTGTAACCTGGAAATAATGGTTGTCGCCCGAGGCTCCTGCATGGCTCGGAGTTGCGTGCATTGTTGCAGTGACATCAGCCTGTGTTGTTGCAGGAACAACAGGGCTCTCGTGAGTAAATTGTGGTGTTCCAGGTAATTGTCGAGTACGTCGTCGTCTGTTGGACGATCGCGCGGGTCCCGTTGTCTATAATAGAGTTTGAGAGAAATAAACAAAATATACTTGAAACTTACGTGTATAACTTGTGAACGCGGTATCTCACCCGTTGCGACGGGGACAAGAGCATCTCGAGGCTCCAATGGTTCCTCTTCATTGTGGTCGAATAGTTGAGGAATTTGTATGTGGTGCGGGTTAGGTGCTTGCATGTTGTCGAAATCGGAAAGATGCTCGAGACGCCTGGGACTGTATGAGGCTGTGAAAACGATCAGTGACGATGTCTCATCGATGATCAAATGACTTACCATCAAACGATCTATAACTCTCATAATCGAACACCGGCGGCTCATACGGTGGAATGTCGTTATTGGGGTTTGATTGATAGGCAGGGTCAGTTCTAGGTACTGAATCGTTGTACATGTTATAACCGGGGTTAGGGAATGTGTAATCCATGTCAGTGCCCGATGATGGATGAGTGTGAGCGCTTGATGATGGATGAGTGTGAGCGCTTGATAACGGATTAGTATGAGCGCTCGATGACTCAGCGGGAGCGCTTAAAGATGCATCAGCCTGAGGGCGAGTACTTGATGATGCAACGTGAGCGCCTGACGGACCCGTGTGAGTGTCGTAGGTGTGAGCAGGGTGGAACGACGGCGCATAACCACTGGGAGCATGCGCACTGAAGGAATTGTAGTTGTCGTAACGAGTGCTAGTAGGTGCATAAATCAGTAGTAGCTGTCAAGACAGAAAAGTACGCACCTTGAGCTGAACCCGTCGTGTGGATTGAAAACGTTTGCCATTGGTTCATGGGGTTGTTCGTCGCTGAGACACATCTGAGTGTCCGCTGGGACGTGTGAGGGATTCAGACCAGACCCGCGAGTGGGTTTTGGTATCGTCGTTTTACCTTTCGCACGTTTTACAGGCATACGCAGGGAGGACTCCAGTAGTAAGGGCGCAATAAGGGCGCAGGGTACAGGTAAATATCCGCATAGCATTCTACTACAAACCATACTTAAACAAGATGTGTCAATCAGAAGACGCTGAAGAAGGGTAAGATGAAGGGGTACGATGTAAAAGTAAAGCATGCAAGTGACAAACCAATACAATCTGGGGGGTCGCCATCATAATTAAACAGTAACACGAGCAGCGTGTAATATTACATGTTCTCTTATCGATTGATCAGTGTCGTACATTGAAATACAAGAATCTGTTTCACATACCGCGATTGGAAGGGCATGCAGCTGAATAGCCACCGATCAAGTTCACATGGTGGTACTACTAGTCACATCATCAGGCGCTTCACCAGCCCCCACCGGTGCCCCAAGACACTCTTCTTCGGAATCCAGGTCCGAAGAATCGTCTAGAACAATATCATCATCGTCGTGAATCTCAAGACTGGGGAACCGGGATTGCGAGTCCGCAGGTCCGGATTGTAAGAATGCGTCTTTGGTTCGTGAACCTAAGATCTTTGAGATCTGTTCAGCTTGGGCTGAGGTAACACGAAGGATTTCGCATTCATCTTCATAGATGGCTTGAAGGTAATCTCTATCATCGTCAACTTCTGTGCGGTCACGCTCAGAAAAAATCCTCCTAAAGTTCTGCAACTCCTCGTCTGCAAATCCAAGTCGTTCTTCATTCTCGCTATGCAGGGCATCAAGGAATGCAGTGAAGCGCTCTGATTCTTCAATTTCCCACGCAGTCACCACAAGGCGTTGGCGTGCCGTCTCGCGAGCAGCAAGCTTGGCTTTATAGCCTTTGTACAAGGTTGAAGAACGCAGTTGTGCAAGGCCATTTTCCAAGTATCCGATATGCTTTGTCAATATAAAAATCAGTCCCTGTAATCCAGTAGAAAAAATATATTGTACCTGAAGAAATGTTTCCAATGATACATATGGCTTGCGCTCTTGCCCCATGACACGAGCTGCATAACGAACCTCTATTGGAGCTGGATATACGGGATATGGACGCTGCTTCCTCATCATTCTGTTGTGTATGAACTGCCGTCGTGCAGCACATCGAGGGTTCGGAGATTTAGACGGATCAAAAAATATGCTATCCGTCTCCTTAGCCGAAATCCCAAGTGTCTTTTCTGGCCTTGTGCTTAGTGGGGAAGTGCACAAGTCAGAATTCATAGTGTTGGGAGAGCTCCCTGACTTGGAGCTAGAATAAAAAAGAGATGTTTCAGGAGTGGTGGCGCGTCCACTGGATAGAGGAGAAGATGTGGGGCTGTTTAACGGACTTGGTGGGCCAGGCGAACTGCTAGGGGGAGGAGGAGATGAGACTCGGGGGGGACTACTGGGCTGAGAACGAGATGGAGAAGACATCTGTAAGCACTTTGAACTTGACGATGGAAGAAACCTACTGATATATAGAAGAAACCTGCTAATAGTATAAGCTGTTATCAGTACAATACCCTGTGAATGCACAGTCTGCGGAGTCTCAAAGACGTTACTGCCAGCAAGCGTCAGCAAAGCTCACAAGGAAAGGCCTAGTCAAGACTTGGCAGTCCGGTTAACTATCTGATGCAAGTATTTTTTTATCACTTTATTATTACATAGACTAACATATACCAGGCTGTGTCCCAACTGCAGTGAGGAGTTCCTTTCCATCGAGGCAGTCATTCTGCATCTTGATTCTCCGTCTACCTGTTGGCCACATGAATCACATCCACATCAATTTCCAATTCCACCTGCATTGCGAGGTTCTCATTCATCGACATCCTCCACTACTGGACATCATCATCCTCGATCTGGGTATGTCTTTGGTGTCGGCAAAAACTTATTCGACAGGTTGCAAGAGGATCAATATGATTATCGGAGGAAAATGAATACATATTACCCTTTTCACGATGAAGGGGAGTGGGAATTGGCGAGGTTTCTAGTTGAAAACCTGACTCAGACTCAGATCGACAAATTTTTGAAGCTGAAATGGGTAGGAGACTTGGAGCCCTATTTGACAGGTCTAACTCTATGTTTACAGTTTCACACCCGCCCAAGACCATCTTTCACCTCAAAAGATCAACTTCTCGACTGGATTGACGCACTCCCCTCTTTTGTGCCTTGGAAAGTCTCGACCATGGAGTTTACAGGCTACAAGACAACCTATCCTTTGCAACTCATCTGGTGTGATGCTCTCGAAGTTGTCAAACAGCTCTTTGGCGATCCCGTTTTCGCCAATCACATTACTTTTCAGCCACATGTTGTCGACATTGGGGGTCAGCGTGAATATGGGATTATATGAGCGCCAATATGGCATGGAAAATTCAGGTCAGTTTTATCCGTCAGTCTACTATTCAAAGATTGATGCCATGTTCCTAGGACCATCTCCCAGTAGGTGCTACACAAGTACCGATCATCCTGGGATCAGATAAAACACCTGTGACGCGCACTACTGGAGGGCTTGAGATGCACCCACTCTTCATTACGATTGGCAACCTCGATTCAGAAGTTCGCTCCAAGGCTACACTACGAGCTTGGCGGTGTATTGCTTACATGCCCATCGCCAAGTTTCGTGTGCATCCTGATTATCAGAGCATTCTGCAAGCACGGCTGTGGCATAAATGTGTCGATCTTGTCTGCGCCAATCTCAAGATTGCAGCAAAAAATGGTTGTTTTATGCCCGATCCTTCCCGATACATTCGTTACGTCTTTACACCTCTCATCGCTCACGTATGTGACCTCCCAGAGGCTACCATGATCGCTACTGTCAGTAAAAACGCATCTCCCATAACTATGGCGACACAGGCAAATTTTGGTGATGGAGTCCTCTACCCTCCTCGTACTGGGCAACACACGCTGCGACTCATCTATGAGATCTCCCAGGAGGCTGATCCTTGGGATCTCGATAAATTCCAGAAGGCAGCAAAAGCAGTCCATCTGTCGGGAGTTCACATGCCGTATTGGCGCGATTGGATGTTCGCATGCCCGTCTGTCTTTCTCACTGGTGAAGTTTTACATACCTGCATCAAGTTTTTTGCAGATCATCCGCTCAATTGGATCAAGGAGACAGTAGGGAAACCTGAGCTCGATGCTCGCTTCATGGTTCAGCATAAGCGGGTGGGAACACGTCACTTCACCAAAGGTGTCACCCATGTCAACCAAATGACAGGACGGGAGCACCGAGATATCCAACGCACCATTGTCGCTTCAATTGCAGGTGTTGCTCCACCCAGATTCATTTGTGCCATTCGCGCCCTTGTGGAGTTCATCTATCTTTCGCAGAATCCAGTTCATTCTCCTGATTCCCTACAGTCGATGGCGCAAGCACTCTCAGATTTTCACGTGTTCAAGGATGCTATTGTCGATGCTGAGGCAAGGAGGGGAAAGAAAGGTGTTAAAGAAGATTTCTTTATCCCGAAACTCGAGCTATTGCAAAGCTTTGGAGGCACAGTCGAGAGACTGGGCACTTTGATGCAGTTTTCGGCTGATATGACAGAGCGCTTACTCATTACACACTGCAAGCATCTCTTTGGGCGCACAAACCGGCGATCCACTGATTTTACAGAGCAGTGCGTACGGATCCTCAACCGCCAAGAGTCAATGGAATTATTCAACTTGTATGCGTTATTCTATTCTCGTGGCGCGTCACTCGTCAATGCCATATGTATGGAAGATGAGGAAGTGACAACCGTTAATCCAGCACTTTCCTGGGTTTCTCGTGTTCTCCCTGATGAAGCACATTCCGTTCATGGACCTCGGCCAGTTCGGAATCATTTTCTTAAGGGCATTCTTTCTGGAGATGCTCACACTGCCTTCCATCTGACTTCGACGCCAGATTTCAAGGCTCTGACACCCATCGCTATTGAAACCAAATATTCACTTGTTAATTTCAATCGCGCGCTCTCTCAGTTTATCAATCAGCTATCCCTCCTCACTGGCGAGCATACCCGCTGGGACTACAAATACGGACGCTTTTGCGCGTGGAACAAATTTCGACTACAGCTTCACTCTGCTTTCCAGCCACGAGTCATCATGCCAAGCAGAGTGATACAAGCGTACCCACCGAGTGATGCATTCCCCCTTGGAAACTGTGACGCTGTCCTAATCAATGTCATGGATGATGATGGCCAAAGTAGTAAGTTTATTCTTGCAGTCGTGTTTCGGATCTAATTCAAGATGTTTTTCAGCCAGTCGTGTTGCACAAGTCCGACTTATTTTTCAGCCGAAGATTCCAGGGACTTCTGACTTGGTGTTGCCAACGTTCCTCTCCGGTCCCCTCCTCTACGTCCAATTCTTTCACTTCGTCGCTAATCCCAGTGACCGTCCTGAACTTGCAATGTGGACAGTAGAGCGCACATACACGATGGACCAACATGGCAGACGTTGTAGGTGTGGTGGCGTGATATCATTGACGGATGTAACACATGCTGTCGAATTGATACCAGAATATGGTAACAAGGTAGACGCAAAGATTTCTTCGGCCACTTGTTTGGAGAGCTATGACCGGTTTTTTCTTAACAGTTTCGCAGATAAGGAGAGCTATCATACATTCAGCACGGAGTTCGCATAGACGCAGTATCAGTACCTCATACTAGTAGTAGTAGTCACAACACAGACAATGATCTCAAATACATGCACAATTGTTACAAAGTTTTACAACGGCCATCACTGCTGCCTATAAATGGCCCTAGTCTAGGGTTCCAAATAGTAATCTCAATATAATATCGTTATTTCTGGCAACCCATTTTACCCACTTAACGCTACCGCAATATTCGATTTACATTTTACTACGGATAAGTTTGTTCCACCAATCGCGTTGCTCCATCACCAGCGCCGTAAGCTCACCGTAAGCATCAAACTTCTTTCTGACAAGCGAAATTTCAAGGTCTTTTGCTGATGTGGGGGTGACGACTCAGCCGTGCGCGTGAGGCATGTAGTAGGATAGTTACGTACCCGCCCTGAATTATGGTTCACATGAAATCATTCCACGTAATATGCAAGCAAAATCTTTTCCAACTCCTCAACCACATTATACGAGGAACTCAGGCTGTCCTGCGGCTAGTAGTAGGGCAGGCCCCATAAATCTACCATGCTGTTGGATGCGTGGTTATGGGGAATTCACAGACTCCGAGAGTGAGTATTACTAGTATAAGGTCTAGTTCGTGAGTGTGTAGACGTTGGTATCTAAGGTGAGTGGCAATAGCCTGGCGAGACATAGTAGGCCGGCATTGTAGATTCACTCTCGTGATGACTATCGTAGCGAAAGGGAACTATCAACCCATTATGATAAGAGTGATAGAAATGGTGGTTCGCGATCAACAAAATACTGTGTCGTAGCTACTGGATACAACTGTCCCCGCGCACCACAAAGTGTATGAATTTCATACAGGAGTAGACAATGCGAGGCACTGGTAAATTCTACAACATAACAAATGAGCCATCAACAGGAACGTGTCCATCTATACTGCTAGCTAATGAGGTGATCCTCCTTCTAGACTGGCAACTTGCCAGTACCTCAGGCTGGCTCCTCTGGCGTGTCCTCGGCATTGGGATGGGCAACACTATTAGGGCCCAAATTAATTTATGGTTGTTAGGTGATATCTGAGAGCACATACTTTCTCATGTGAGCCATGAATACGTATATTGCGAGCATTATAAGGAAACCGACTATTGCACAGATTGCTTCCATCAGGGATCTCACGAAGGCTTTGTCAGATGCGAAGCCTGCACTAAATAGGGCTGAACAGGTTTTGAGAAAGGCGATTCGAAACCAAACGCGGACACACAAACCTATCATTAAAGTCACTATCGAGAATAACAGAGCCAGTGAAGGAAACGCCATCAGTACAAGGCAGCATATAAGGCGCGTGCGGGATTTCTTGAACGACTGATAGTTGCTGTTACTCAAGCCTGAAGGTGTATGAAGGCAGGCAAATGACGCACTCCCAATATGTCTTTGTGTGCGTAGCAAGGGTCGTAGATGATGACGACAAAAGTGCCAACGACCAAACTGATCAACGCAGCTACAAAAGAGAAAGTCTCGAGCATATATGACGCTGGGCACACGTTAGCACAACGAAGTGGTCAGGGGAGGAACTTTACCATGCTGAACAACTTGTCAGTTTCGACATACGGGCATGATAAGAAAGGAGACATGCTTACACTTGCGTAGGGAAGAGCATCCTTTGCTGAAAAATACAGGTAGGTTAGATTTTCGTAGTCTTCCTACAAGACAAAAAATAACTTGCGAGGAGCGGTGGATATGAAAACAGCACTTGTCGTTAAGACCTATGCAATGAAGTCAGCCACAATCCTCGAGCACCTTATTCACAGTTTGTTTACCAGACCCACCTGTAAACAAGTTTTAGTAACGGAAGGGACATATGACGGACGCTTACTGTGATGTTCATGTTTTCAAACCGCTTTAACACCATTTTTTTATGGCTCTCCCATTTCTCGTCTTTCGGATTTGTCCTGAGTTCTTCCCAGTGTTCGACCGACGACTTCGATATAGCGACTATACACAACGCCTTAAAGCAGAAACGACAAAAAGTATTTTCTGGCAAAGCACACCATTTGGGGACTTTGGCGGGAAGGGAGGCTGTCGTCGGACATGTAGACATGGGCAGATACTGAGAATATTGCAGCATAGTGTTGCATGCATATATATATAGCACTGACATATAGGCGGTTCTACAAGGACTGATAGACGCAGCAGGAAGTAGGCTGCGAGCAGAGCAGGATAGTGCACGAAACAATCTTCATTAGCGACTTCAGTTACTAGAACGTCACATACACTGTTCCTTGAACAGAAGCTCGCCAATGATGAAATACGAGAAGTATGGAAGTATACGCAGAACATTAACTTGTTCATTATGACCTGCAGGATCACAACCACAAAGTCCAGGGTTCAGATCGCTGGAGAGGTTAGGGTGGCGTCTACTCATAGCGCTTCATCGATACCAGCTGCGCAGAGGCCACAGCCAATGCACTCCAAACATGCTGGTAACACAAGTCAGGGTTGTTGCAATGGAAGTGAAATAGTTCTGCTTACCGAGCCCACCACAGCATGCACACAAGTAGCACGGGCAACATAGGGGATTCTCAAAGGCGCCTATGTAATAAACATGAGGCAATAAGCGCTTTGAAGAGTGTTCAAACTTCGAGCCAACCTTTGCAGCACCAGAAACTGAGCATTACGGCGGCTAGCAGGACGAGGACAAGGCCGACGAAAATAATAATTAGGTACACTGAAGTGAGTGTCAGAAAGAACAATGAGCGAAGACATTGTTGCCCTACATTTTTTGCTCGTGAAGCTACTACCTGTAGTGGTTTGGCGCTTGTCCAAAACGCCACTGACATGTCCGGGATTAAGTCCGAGTGCTTCTAACAGATCACCAATCTCCGAGCAGTGGGAAATGATCAGAAAGGCGCCTATGGAGAGAAGGGAAAGCGCTATAGGAAGGATAATACGTCGCAGCCTCGATTTGTGGCAGGCACGATGTGATGCTGAAGGGCATTCACACGGATAATTTAAATTGTGGTCGTTGTGTTGACATGTAAGACTTCTCTTCTCGTGAGTTGTAAGAGGACCATACACGTCCATAGTGCTTGTATCGGGCTGGCTGGAAATCAGAGACATAGTGGTTGCTGGCAAGATGCGCTACTGCGGCAATTTGATACACTACATAGCCACTCTGGATCAACAACTATTCCGAATTCGGACATTCAATATTCAATGTTCAATTCAATGTTCATTGAAGTTGCATGCAAATTTTACGGTGCCGACTCCATGACCGCATGCATACGCATCATGCAAGTAAGTGTGTCGCACATCACAGAGTGTGGCCATGGCAGTCCATGTCAACCTGGAAACCCCTGGAAAGCGCCTATGTATATTCTGATGAAATGTATGTTCAGATCATCGCGCTCACAATCATCTGCTAGCCTTTCAGTGCTCAACTCATTGGCAGGACTAGTCTGTGTGTAAAAGATAAAATGTCCTAGCGATCGATCGAACATAATAGTATATCCTACGACGATTTATCAATCCTGGTTCTAAAATAACTGCAAAGGCCCAACACCGCAACCGCAACTAGAACCCCAACCCCAAACTTCCGCAGCCCTATTCTAACGGTGATTCGCTTTTCGCCCAATGCTCCAGCAGCATCAATTGCAGCAATATCCTCTTTTGAAAGCTCTGCCATGTCAACATGTAAAGTCACTGACATACCAAATCACTCCCCAAAATGGCACTCACCAATATCGCCTGCATCTTGATAGCCTTCCAAACGTGTTTTCTTGGAGCTGGTTCTAGAAGGGCATTAAGATTTGATACCGTTGGAAATCGAAGTGGAACCTACGTGACGATAGCGGCACCTTTAGCCTTTGCCCAAGCGAGAAGCACCTGATCTGTAGTTGCCCCAAGTCGAGTGGCGATCTCGTTCAGTGGAGCGTCTAACGGGCCACTAGGTTCCTTGGTGAGTGGTCTGCATCCTCACATTAGTCGCGTGTGCGTGATGCAATACAAATTTCCCACCGGAGGGCGCTGTATGCCTCAATAACAATGTCATGTTCAGCGGCGTACTCCACTATAGGCGCCTGTTGCAAGTAAACATAGGGATGGAGAAGGATCTTTCTCGAAGGTCAGAACCCTGCGATCAAATTGCATCGTGTTGTGCTCTTACCTGATTCACAGTAGGTTTGATTTTCGCAGACGCCAACAGAATTTCCAAGTCTTGTACACCAAAGTTACTTACACCAATACTCCTATGTAATGAGCGGTGAGCCAAAATAGCAAATAAGTTTGTTGTAACATACTTTGCCAGTCCATCCTCCACCACCTTCTCCATTTCTGCCCACGCTGTTGGGATGTCCGGTACCGCGAGGCGTGGGTTATGAATCAGGTATAGGTCTACGTAAGGCGTTCCGATCTGGTCTCATTAGCATCTAGGTGACTGGTCGTGCTGAGTCACTCACGTTGTTGACGCTGTTTCTGATCGCAGTAGGAATATCCAGCCCGTCGAAGCCAGAGTATTTAGTCGTTATGAATACATCTCCACGCGACAGACCGCTTTCATGAAGAGCGATGCCCACTTCACCCTCATTTCTGTACCCCTGAGCGGTGTCTACAAGATTCTCAGACCTTCATACAACTGCAATGCTCGGTGGTGCTTGCCAATGTGGTAGTATTGCGTATCGAAAGCTTGCGCGATCTGGTCGATGGGACCCTGCCCGTTCCCAAGGGTCCATGTACCATAAGCAATGCTCGGCATAACGTAACCTGCTGGTATTGAGTGAACGGGAATTATTCCACCTCATTTGAACTTACCGGAATTCAGCGTGACAAGATCCCAAGTCATAGTTTTAATACCGTCTCTAATCAGGCTTGGGTAGGATGGTTGTCAACTAAGAGGCTGTATGTGAGACGACTGAATCGCAAAGGCCCAGCCTCCACCTACTGGGTGAGAAGAGGATATGAATAGATACACTTGAGGCTAATCTTAGTAATTCATTCGTATCATATATGACGGCCAATGCTTTCTTTCCAGCACTACTGTACACAATTCCGGGCTGGTCAGATATAACACTTGCCGAGTACATAAAACAATGCAAAGCACTAGTTCAAAGCAACACAAACATCTTAACAAATAAGACATCGATGGCAACATGTCCGTCCATACCGCCAGCTAATGGCGTAACCCTCCCCCTAGACCTGACGGCTGCCCGAATGCCCTGGTTTTCTGTGATCATTAACACTTAAATTAGTTTTCGAATCAAGCAAGATTTGAATGGGAGGCACGTACTCTTGAGAAATCCCGCTATCACGGATATCTGTGGTATGATTATCTTCTTCGTGTGAAGCAATCCTGATAGCACAGCACCCAGATTAATTTCTAGCCAGTGAGTGACATGTAAGATCACGTACTCCTTTATACGTTCGCTGAATACATATACTGCGAGTGCGCCGAGGAAAAGCAGTGCTAAATAGGTTGTTGCCGTCATAATTTTTATGAAGAGTTTGTCGGATGTGAAACCAGCTATAAAGAAGGCTAGAAGGGTATTGATATCAACAACTTGAAACTGGGACGTGCAAACAAATTTACATGTCATCAAAGCCAAGGTCGAAACTGCCAGAGCCAGGGACGGATACGCCATCAGTATAAGGCAACATATGCGACGCGGGCGAGAATTCATTAACGACTAGCAATTACTGTTACCCAATTCTAAAAGGCGTATGAAGGTAAAATACGCACTTTCAATACCCGGTCATTTGCATAGCAAGTGTCATAGATGATGAGGACAGAAGTACCAATCATCAAACTGATCAACGAAGCTACAAACGAGCACAGTTGAAGGATATACGATCCTATGCACACTTCAACATAACGAAGTCTCGAGAAGAGAAAATGTACCATGCTTGAAGAACTTATGAGTTTCCAAGTGCCAGCGGAAGATAAACAAAAGGTGCTCACACTTGCATAGGGCATAAGAGGGTCAAATGCTAAGAATAACCAACAAATCAGGACTTTGTAGGCTTCCAACAAGATAAAAATGACTTACGAGGTGTAGTAGATACAAAAACAGCAGTTGTAGTCAAAACCTATTCAATGAAGTCAGCCACGTTCCTCGAGTAGCTTTTCAAAATTTTACCAGACCCGCCTGTAAACAAGTTTCAATGACTGAAGGAGCATACCGCATATACTTACCGTGATGTTCATGTTTTCAAACCGATTTACCACCATTTCCTTTTGTGTGCTATCCATTCTTTCTTTATCGGACGCTCTATGAGGTAACGCCAGTGATCAAGCGACGGCTTTGATACAGCGATCAAGCACAACGCCTTATAGCAGAGGCGCAAAATGATATTTTCTGGTAGAACATCGTGCCATGGTTCGCCATTGTTCATGCTTGGGCGCACAGGGGACGTAGGACGAGATTCAGCGGATGAGGTACTAGATGATCTGGTGGGGGTTGTCGTAGCCATGGGTAGAGTGACCAAGAATAGTATACAAGTGTTGAATGTATATATACTTCGGCAGCATGTGAGATGGTCCTACCAGGATCCGATACAATCGCGGAAGCGAGAGCAGAACAGCCGCGAGGAGAACGCAAGGATTGTGGGTAATATTTGTTGACAGCCTCGGTCGCTGGAATGATATATACACACGCAGTGTTCTTCAAAATAAAAGCTCACATTCTGGATACGAGATGTATGAAAGTCCATGCGGTATAATGACTTGTCCATTTAAAAACAGGTAAGCTCACAGAACCATAACCACAGCATCCAGTGCTCAGATCGCTTGAGACTAGGTTACAGATAAAGGCCGATCCCTATTACGCAGAGGCCGCGGCCAGTGCACTCTAAACATGCTGGCAACACAAGTTAGGGTCGCGTAAGATAGAAGTGGTATAATTTTGCTCACCGAGGCCACCACAACATGCACGCAAGTGCATGGGCAACACTACATGTATAGATTCTCAAAGGCGCCTATGTGAAGGCAAAGTCCTTTCAAGAGTGCTAGATCAAAGGCCTTTCCGGCACCAGACTCGATCGATCATTGTAGCATAATGACTCGCGACCGTGACCAAGTACAAGTGCTCCCAACAAATCACCGACTTGTGAGTAGTGGAAAATGACCAGGAAGGCGCCTATGGAGAGAAGGAAAAATACGAGTCACCAGGAAAGATGATCAGCGCCGCACTTTGTTGCATGCAGTGTCTAGTGCTGAAGGAAAATCGCATGGGTTATTCAATTGTGGTCACCGTGTCGACATTAAGGTTGCATTGAGAATTTCTCTTCTTGTTGCGAGAGGACCATAGTGCATGTGCGGCTGCGCTGGACAGTGGATATGTGACCTTGGTCAGGACCAGAGCTATTTCCGAATCCGAATCCGAATCCGAATCAACCAAAATTTTAACATTCGCTACTCAAGGTTACATAACTTCAATTTGAACGCTACAGCCTACAGCTATCTTTTGACGAAATTCACGTTCAGATTGAGCTCACAATGAGTTGCCAGCCTGAAGCTAAAACAGGAAATGAGGTTTGTCGTAATATGCTTTAGTACTCCTTCACCACTTTCACCATTTCTGCCCACGGCGTCAGGATGTCCGGTACCGAGGGGCTGTTTTTGATCGCAGTAGGGATATAGAAAAGTCATTTGTTGCCTCTGTGAAGAGCAATCTCACCCTCATTTCCGTACCCTTGAACGGTGTCTACAAAACACTTGGACCTTCAAAGGGTTCATACAATCGCGATCGCGATGCTTATTACAGAGGAGGGAATTCGAAGGCGACCTTCATCGGGTAGGAGGAAAGACATAAATATATACTGGTGAGAGTAATCTTACATACTATGTGGCGTTTCCTCAAGCGCGCAGCCTATATGATGATCAATTTCTCTCCAGCACCTCTACAACGTTGCTCCGCTTGCCTCGACCTTTGAAATAGCTACAGGCAACCAAGATCAGAATCCCAAACAAAACGCCCACCCCGAGTTTACGCAGCCCATGTCTGACCGTGATTCCTTTCTCTCCGGTAGCGCCCGCGATATCAATTCTCTTGACGTCCTCTGCAGATAGTTCTGTCGTAACGCATCAGACGTGCAACATGGTCTGTCATTTGTAATAAAGTAACTTGCCAAGATTTCCAGCGGAGAGGTAACTTAGAAGACGCGCTTTTTTAGAGCTGGTACTGCGGGGTTTCAACGTCAACAACGTCACCCCCCAACCAAGTCATAAAGACACACGTCACCACGACTGCACCTTTTGCCTTGATCCATGCAAGGAGCACCTGGTCAGTAGTAGCTCCAAGCCTCGTAGCGATCTCGTTTAAAGGGGCGTCCACTGGACCTCCTGGCTCGCTTGTGACAGGCCTTCAAATATCATGAATAGACTTTCAAATAATCTCGGAAATCATCGCACGTTAAAGCACCGTACGCCTCAATCACGATATCGTATCTAGCGGCGTACTCCATAGTGGGAGACTGTTGCTGGTAATTGTAGGGATGCAGGAAAATCTACATCATGGAGCGGCCGCGCCTTGAATTTTGGTAACTGCTCATAATCGGTCCATTTACTTACTTGATTAGCAGCTGGTTTGATCTTTGCGGACGACAGCAGAATCTCTAACTGCTTCTCATTGAAGTTGCTCACGCCAATGCTCCTGCGGTTGGTGTCAGCTTCCGAATTCAATGAATTGCAAGAACAGATACCTACCTGGCGAGACCTGCTTCTTGGACTTTCTCCATTTGAGACCAAACAGTTGGTATGTCTGGCACAGCTAGATCCGCGTTATGAATGAGGTACAGATCGACGTAAGAAGTGTTCAACTGTGATTGTTAATCGACGTCTCCGCGCGCATACAATACATGACTGCTACGCACGTATTCCAAACTGTTTCGAATTGAAGTCGGGATATCGAGTCCATTGGAGCCAGAGAACTTTGTTGTGATGAATACGTCGGAACGCTCTAGGCCAAGTTGGCCGATGGTGATGCCAACCTCGGCCTCATTTCCGTAAAGCTGAGCGGTATCTACTCGCTATTGGCAGGGATGCCACGGTCAGTCTCGGTTGTGCTCACCAATATGATAGAATCCTGTATCGAAGGCCTGTGTGAGCTGATCTATTGGCCACTGGCCACTTCCCAGCGATCCAGTCCCATACGCGAGACTCGGAATGCTATATCCTGCTCAAATATGATTGAGTAACTTTATGTGAGCACGTCTCTATGTATCGTTGAACGCACCGGAGTTCAAGGGGATCAAGTCCCAAGGCATTATTAACGTGTTCTCGTCTCGACTAACCTTGCAGGATATTTCTCAAGTCACTTGTCCGTTGTCGCCTATGAGAAGGTACTGGGACAAGGCTTGTCCCCACTGATGAAAACATAATGCAGACCGTGACATTACTCACATGATCTGTTCTCACTTAGCTCCACGTGAGAAATGGTTCTATTTGAGTCGTTCCGCAGCCCAATGAGACATTTTTGCTGAATTAGAAGTACAACTTGAAGATGAGCCAGCACTTGCGACATTTGACCACTTGCCGAACGCCAAGGATAACTGTGCATCATGCAGGCACCGAAGAATTTACATGTATCAGACACTGTAGGACAACCCTTCTCAACATGGTCTCTACATTTACTTTTCCTCGCCCAAAGCACCCGCAGCGTCGATGGCAGCAATATCCTCCGGAGACAAAGCTATAGCATATCGTTTAGGACTACTTCAAGCAGTTGATCCAGCGAGACTCACTTATATCACCTGCCGCGATGTAACCTTGCAGGCGTGTCCTCTTTGAACTTGAGCTAAACGGAACACCGTCAATGAGAAACTTGCAAGATACTACATGTAAACTCACGTGACGACGACGGCCCCCTTGGCTTTGGTCCACGCCATAAGAATCTGTTCGGTCGTCGCACCGAACTTGGCTGCGATTTCGTTCAATGGTTTGTCCAAAGGACCGCCAGGTGACTTTGTGATGGGGCTAGGGATGATAATCAGCACGAACGCATGTGTTAGGGAGTCTGAAATTATCTAACATCAGCGCGCTGTAGGCCTCGATGATGATTCCATTCTTCGCGGCATACTCAAGGATAGGTTTTTGTCGTTCATAGACATATGGATGAAGGAGGATCTATGCCAAATTTTCACTAAAGTTCAATTCAGCTTTGGGCCATTCGATGTTGCACACCTGATTGACTGCAGGTTTAATTCGCGCAGATGCTACCAAAGTCTCCATGTCTTTGACGCCAAAGTTACTGATACCAATGCTCCTGCGATCACAAGTCAGATTGTCATACAGCTCCACTTCGCAAATCATTCACTTAGCAAGTCCGTCATCCTTGACCTTTTCCATTTGCGCCCAACATGTTGGGATGTCAGGTACTGCCAGGCGTGGGGCGTGGACCAGATAGAGGTCGACGTCCGATAACCCAAGCTATGTAGCCGTAAATGTCGTGAAGGCACTGGCTCCAAGCTAAAACAAAACATACGTTGCTCAAACTGTTCTTGATGGAAGTCGGGATGTCAAGACCATTTGTACCGGAGTACTTGGTTGTCACAAAGACATCTGAACGAGAAAGTTCGGTTTCTTTCAAAGCAACACCGGTTTCTTCTTCATTCTTGTAGGCCTGCGCCGTGTCTGCACGATGGGATTGGTGTCGTCAGAAGCTGTCGCTCGGAGACACCTAGGGATCGAGGGCTCACCAATGTGGTTGTATCCATTTCCCAGAGCTTGTTTAATCTGGTCGACAGGTCCTTGGCCATTACCTGTCTTCCAAGTACCGAATGCGATACTTGGCATGTAGTATCCTGACATATTGGTCCCCTAGTCAGTACTGGTTTGGAGGTGATGAAAGAAACACCGACCAGAATTTAGCTTGATCGGCTCCCAAGGCATTGCGACAAATGATAGAGGATTACTTTGAAGGACTTGGAAAAGAGGATGGGTTTATGTGGGTGAACGAGCAGTTGATTAATATTCAATTTGGTATCCAATGGGCACATGCTTATCATGCACATGAGTCCTGGCGATATGAATAGACCTAGCATGCTCTGACATAGATTGGTGGATCATGGGGTTTGTCTATCTGGAATAAATGATTGTGAACAAGCGTGGTTCAGACATAAGGATGGGAAACTTCTGAAAATGGTTTTATTTAACTAGTCATGCACCATGCAGTATTTTTGATGGACTGGCGGAATGATGAGAACAAGTACTAGAGACATTTGAGCATATATCAAAGGCTAACAATCACTTTACATCATGCTAATGCCGAAGAAGTTGCATGCACCAAAGACTGCAGTGCAAGCGATCGCTCCTACGACAACCCTTTTCAATAAAGTCTTCATGTTTACTTTTTTCTCGCCCAAAGCGCCTGCAGCATCAATAGCAGCAATATCCTCCGCAGACAAAACTAACGCAGATTGTTGAGAAGCAGTTACAACAGTTGAACCAGTTGAACCCACCTATATCACCTGCAGCGAGGTAGCCTTGTAGGCGTGTCTTCTTTGAACTTGTGCTAGATAGGCTTCTGTCAATGGGAAATTCTAAGATACCACATATAGACTCACGTGACGACGACGGCCCCCTTGGCTTTGGTCCACGCCAGAAGGACTTGTTCAGTCGTTGCACCGAACTTCGCTGCGATTTCGTTCAACGGTTTGTCCAAAGGACCGCCGGGTAACTTTGTAATGGGGCTAGGGATGGCAATCAACACAAACAATATATCAGGGAGCCTGGAGATAACTAACATCAACGCGCTGTAGGCCTCGATGACGATTCCATTCGCCGCAGCATAATCAAGGATGGGTTTCTGTCGTTGATAGACGTATGGATGGAGGAGAATCTATGTCCAGTTATTAAGAAAAGTCTTGGACAAATTCGAGGCTACACACCTGGTTGACCGCAGGCTTGACTTTCGCGGATGCCAACAAAATCTCCATGTCTTGGACGCCAAAGTTACTGATACCAATGCTCCTATAGTCGCAAGTCAGAACGTCATATGGTACTATCTCGTAAATCATTCACTTAGCAAGTCCGTCCTCCTTGACCTTTTCCATTTGCGCCCAACATGTTGGGATGTCAGGTACTGCCAGGCGCGGGGAATGGACCAGATAAAGGTCCACATACGATACCCCAAGCTATTTAGCAATAACTTAGTCATGATAGCACTGACTCCAAGCTAGGATAGAACATACGCTGTTGACACTGTTCTTGATAGAAGTTGGGATGTCAAGGCCATTGGTACCGGAGTACTTGGTTGTCACAAAGACATCTGAACGAGAAAGTCCGCTTTCTTTCAAAGCGACGCCAGTCTCTCCTTCATTCCTGTAGGATTGCGCAGTGTCTACGAGATAGGATTGACATGAACATAAGCTGCAGTTGTGAGGTGCCTGGACTCGCCGATATGGTTGTACCCATTTTCCAGAGCTTGTTCAACCTGGTCGACAGGTCCTTGGCCATTACCTAGCGTCCAAGTACCGAATCCGATACTTGGAATGTAATATCCTGATATACGGGCCACCTTGTCAACGCCGACTCTGAGGCGACGAAACAAGCACCTACCAGAATTCAGCTTGATCGACTCCCAAGGCATGGCGACGAATGATAGAGGGTTACTTGGGACAGCTGGAAAAACAGTGGGTTTATGTGGTGAATGGACGGCTGGCTATTCAAATTGGTGTCCCATGGACACACGCCTATCGTGCACGCGAGGCCTAGCCTAATATGATATGAATAGACCCAACCTGCTGACGCAGGAATTGATAGCATCATGTGGTTCGGATACTGAGCTCAGAAAGATTCTGAAGGAAGGATGGGAAACTTTGGAGTCCGAATGGAGTCTGGGATACACTGCTTCCGATTAACCTCCGAGTCACTGGTGTACAATGGTGGAAGTTCTCATATTTACGTGCTTATTGCAATGAAGGTAGTTCCAAGTCTACTCATTCTCCAGGATAATTTGTCGGGAGTGGTAATAGATGTATGTTTATAGCGTTATTTGTATCCCACTGGTGTGAACCCCGAAGCACATGTGACCCTATACCGTGAGCACGATCTATGTTTCTTCAAATTCAAGAATCTCTCGCGACCAATACACACCCTCTCTCCACCAACGGCATCCTCCCATCTCGACCTCGCGCAGTGTTGGATACCTACCATGCAAGCAGCGAATAAGTTTCCGTTGCTTGACACCTTCCGCACACTGTATGTCCTCGTTTCCCATCAAACTATGTGATAGCCGAAGTGTCACCAGCTTGGGCGGAAGTGGGGCACGACCCTCCGCCAGCCAACTCAGAAGACCCTGAAAGGATTTTCGTTGGAGCATGGCCTTATTTGCGATTCGACGTACCTGCATGGTGTCCACAGTATCAAGTGGTTCACCAGTATAGTCGAGGTCGAACTCAGAACTTGACTCGGAAAGGGCAATAATTTCTTCCTGTGGAGATAGCGACGCATGAACGAAACTACACAGTATGAAAGTAAATATCACACTGACGGGTGTGAGCGGCGGGGGCCCTGAGATAAGACCTAAGTCCAGGCGATGAAGATCCGGAAGATGCTTCGCGATGGCGGCGAGGTTATCTAAAGTGGGCAGAAAGTACTCGATTGCTAATTTCCTGACTGGAACTGTGGAACGTGAGATGTCGCGCACGGTCGAGACCAGCTCGGTATGGATAGCATAATCTGGTTGATCGTCATCCGTAGTGACCATCATGAGCACGAGACAAACACAATCGACCGGTCGTCCAGGCACGATGTACGAAAGCAGGTTTGGATAGCCGTCGTAAGACCGAAGGGAAGACAGGGGTGGCAACGGGTGCGGGGGCGTAATGTTTGCAGACCAGGGGAAAATCCTCAATGTTGCTAGGGCAGGTATTGCTGCAAGGAATCTGAAGAAATGGTCGCGACTCGGGGATGTAACAAATATGCTTAGATATGTGAGGTGGGGAAAGGGCGCCATGGACGAAAGGACCGCTAGCACAGTATGGGTGATAAGAAAGTCGATAAGAGTAAGTTTTTGTAGATAGGTTGGGTTACAGAGCACAGAAACCAAGCGTTCTTCGATTAAACGAGGACCGAAGTTGTCTCCAGCGATTGCAAGCTCCTTTAGCTTCAGCGGGCGCTCCAAATGAGATGAAGGCGGGAAGAGGCATGAGATGAGTCTGAGGGTGTCCAGAGCAGGCAGGCATTCGATGATAATCCATTGTTGCCTTCCAAGATTCACGCGGACAAGTTCAAGAGAGCGAAGATTACGACTGCACGTCAGAAACGGAAAGATGGTATCGACCGATCTCAAGGCCAGGTTCTTCTCCTGCGAGCGCGCAAAAAAGAACATATTGTTCCTGATTGCCGGTGCAGTCGAGACCGTCCAGTCCTGAACCATGTCCCAGAGTTCACCAGCACTTGGATCTGAATAGAAACTTGTGATTCGGGTAGCAGCACGCTCGAGCATATTAGGAGCTTTGTTCGTTGAACGGCGGACCAGGTTCTGGTTCAAGGGGGGGACCGCCGGAGATGGCAGGGTGACATTGAGCGACTGAAATATCCTAGATCTCGAGGTATACCAGAATACGCGGGACACGCCGGACACTTGGAACAGATCCCGTCGTCTGAGATAACTCCAGCAATGATCAAGGATTTCGGAAGGCAGCCTCAGAATCGGTGGGTTCTCCAAGTTGGAGTTAAGTTTGGAGTGCTCCGTAACGAAGTTGAACATCGACCAGCGATGATAAAATACAGGTATACCACGAAAGAGAGGGGTGGACTAGTTTGATGTAGGGAGTGGTTGCGAGCAAACACTTTGCAAGACCGGTTCTTGTCGTTGGCGTTTGTGTATGTTTGCTAATTAGCATCGTTGGAATTCGGTCGGCATCCGGGTAATGGCAAAAGACACTCGGCGAGACGAATTCGAATTTCGAAAGTTGCATATCAAGAGTCGACAATCACCGGTGAAGACATTGTATGCAAGAGGGAGATGGCCATAGCCTGGTTCGTCTATGACCGGGTCACAATGGGAAAGTACTTAATGGCCCTTGGTTTTTTTCCGATAATTTGGGCTCAAGGTTCTGGGAGCATTGGTCGCCCTCGTTCTGACAGGCAATGTTCTCTACACTAAAACAAGGTTACGCTTGCCTCTTCCTCCAGGACCTCCCGGATATTGTCTATTCGGGAATCCTTTACCAAGAATCGAGTGAGAACATGAATAGGGCACTCTTTGGGTCTATGTGGATCCTAACAGTAAACGTATTACGGCAATCTCAGCAGTTTGCTGAACGTATCAACTCCTACGGGCCCATCATCTTGCTTCGGGTCGGGCATGGCAAGGTCATAGTCATCACTGGCAGACACCAGGTAAGACAGTTTTAATACTGGTTACCACGTGCTTTCATACTCACTTGCGCAGGAATCGAAGAGAAAGGAGGTGGTCTGCCATCGAACCGCCCTCGTATGATTGCAGCAGGACAAACCTTGTCTTGTGGGCTGCGCATGACCCTTGCACCCGCAGGAGAGCATTTCTGGAGACTTGGCAAGTTGTGTTGATGTTTTCTCTTGGCGAATTGTCTTGCTGAAATGATTTCATCCAGGGCAGTGCACACTCATCCGGGTCTTTGGGGGAAGGTTGTAGACTCATATGCGCCCATCCAGACGGACGCCACCCGTGATGTCGACATGTCATCTTTGACATCCTTGACAACCATAAAGGACATCAAGTAGTTGCAAATCGGTGTGTGGCACTTCGCGACATCTTCTATAACCACTTTAACGCATTCGACACAAGACACGCTGCCCTGCGTGTCACATATGGAAAGTCCACGCCACACCCGGGATCATCGACATCCACAAAATGTTCAAGCACTTCCAGATGCTCATGAGACCTGGGGCGTTGACTCCCAGTTGTTTGTAGGCAAGCGGCAAAGCCGGTCCTTCGTTTGTTCGGTACCTTTTTGAGAACCAATCCTCACACAAGTTTTCGCACGAAGAAATGGCCTATGGATTACTCCGGCTCAGACACGACTGCTGTGGCGATCATGTATGTTGTCATGGCTTCCCCATGTTATCCTGAGGCACAGGAGAAAGTATAACAGCAGCTGGATATCGTCGTTGGTCGTGACAGAGGTATGCTGAAGCTCATATTAGTGAACAAATTTCAACTCTTGTATTTGCTCACTATGCTTCGGCCGATATCATTTATGTACGTTTCCACTGCTCTGGCACGATCTTCTGATTCTTATGACTGCTCGAGCAGAAAGGCATAATATTGTTTCGTGATTCGTCAGTCTCATCCAAGCATCAGTTCGCTGATTCCTTCTTACTTCCATTCCCCAGTACTTCTCGACGCGTGCAACACCCGGCCTCCCGAGCGCAGTGGCAAAAACGGAATTGACTTCGCCTGGATCGATCGGGTCAACTCTTGAAGCCTCATAAAGATGCTACTCGATTTTCAAATGTCGTTGTCAAGTTACCTACACAGACCCCTCGACACCCAATTTATCCACATCCGCATGGGCTAGAATTCGAAAATCGAAACCTCATCGCGGAGCAGCCTCGTTGTAAACGAGACATGATGTTGAACGAGATCTCCTACATAAAAGGCAAGTACGTGCATGAGCTGTGGTAGTACATAATGCCAAGAAGTTGTGGCATATTGTCTTCCGGGTATGCATATCCGGTCCTCATGCCGCTCCTTGCGTTGTAGATGCCATCAATGATTGATGAGGGCCATAACATGATGCAGGACGCCACTGATCTTCTTCCGGCCGTCACAGTTTCCGAACCGGTCAAGGCACGGTGGTCCGATTTAGATCTGGCTATTACTCATACTTGGTCGTAAGTTCGCGCAACCACCAGGACTTGTGGACAACAGGCCATTCAATAGAGATTAGTGATCACTATCACCAGTTTATATCCAATGGCCTGCTGGGAGTGTCTCTTTGTCGGTGCGTTTATGCAATTAGGATGCTCAAACCTTGAGCTTGAGGTATGAGGCAGGAGTGGATTGAAGCATTTCTGACGTTCGACCAGCTCAACTACCTTTATATCCGCGGAAATGTCTGAATACTTGTAGTCGTCGTGGGCCAAACGAAGTATTGCAGACTGGACAATAAACCTCGCCACCCTCGGTTCCTACGCAGGCATCTCCTAAGAAGAATTTACATGTGCGGAACCGTCTGCAGGATGGAATGCCGTGAGTGAACTCAATTTGCTACTGGGTCTTTTCTCAAGGCGACTGCAGATTTAGTGCGCACAAAACGTTCATCTCCGCACATTGCCTTCTCGTACACCCTGTTATAATATTTAATAGTAACAAAGCAACCCTGCATTCGCCTACACTCCTTACAGAATCCGCCGCAGAACGAGAGTGGTTGCATCAAATCCAGGTGCCACAATATTTGGGCAGAACAAATATATCGTTATGTGCCAATAACAAATGAGAAATATGGCATTGATCTGGGGGTGTCAAAGAAGCTCCCGAGGAGGATCCAGGAGGAGGAAAAATATTGTAATCAACACATCTATGTTAAACGCAGGCCGACGATCGGCTATTCGTGCTATACTGACATCCCCCATACCACTACAATATCAATATCTCCCGAGGTATGCAAATACAGAAATTCCCTTTCCATCTTAGACTTGAAAGTTTGAAGCTTGAAGAGGCCACATGATAGCTCTATCCCAGATCTAGACAGTCTGACAATCTAGGAAAGTCTTGAGCATGTCGTGGAGTGCCATGGCCTAGGGCATCCACTTAGTTAAGTCAAAGGCCGGGCCGGGGCGCCCTTTTCATGAGCTAACGCGCATTGGGCAGACTACATCTCCGAGCTTACTAGTACGGCCCAGCTGCATATTCTTCACTGTAGTATCCGCAGTTCTTGCAACATCTTGGACAGGAATTGAAAATGAAGAGCTTTTCAGCCTTGAATATTGAGGCTCGAGTTGGATGACTTGGTCGATGCGGTCGGAGGCCTGCGGAATGCTTTATCAATTATTGATTAATGCTGTGCAACATGTGAAGAAGGCTGGCTTGGAAAGGGATAGATCAAATCCTCTATAGTGCGGCATATGTAACGTTCTCTGCCTTCATGGACACTAGCGCGCTGCGCTGTGCTTGCTTCAATTGCCTCCTGCCAGTGACAGCGGAAAAATGTAGTAATGGCGTTTCAGCATCTGCTCAGCACGCCCTGAACATAGACAAATCCGTGTCCTTCGGGTTCAATATGCCGGGAAGGAAGGATCAATTATGCGCGTTCTTTTTCCTGTCAGTGGAAGTCATTCACCATATCTTGTGTCAATCCATGGCTGTCCTGTCCAGCGCAGTAAATATTCGCACGGTGGCCGACGGACGTATATAAGGTTGCCTTTATACTTATCCGATACCGAAAGGTGTTTAGGTGGTCACTTGAACAATTCACTGACTTGAGCTTGAACGGTTTCTATCATGTCTTTCATTGGCAAAGTCTTAGACTACGCAGAGCGACTCCCAGAGGGCATTGAAAGGACAAGAGATCAGATCATTGGTACGTTGAAATTACTCCTGAGGCCCAACCCTCATGATCATTATCACCCCAGGAATCATCAATCCTGATAGTGAGCACGACACGTACATCATTTGGTTTTAACTGTATCTTATTTGGCTGCCCAGGACGCCACGATAAACCAGAGGAGAAACTAGACGATGAGATTCGAGCACAGATCAATGCCAGTCATCGTTTCGATAGCTTCGCGGATCAGAGATTAGACAATGCCATTAAATGGTACGTTTACATCCATATAGCCAATTCAGATGCTCAGATACCTTCAGGCACATTGATGGTCATGACTATATGTATGCATTGTCTGAGATACTCGACAGTGCAAAAGAGTGTATTTTTATATTGGTATGTATTTTCAAAACTATTGCCATTGCTAGCTCGAGACCGATGCGCTGTCACAGGACTGGTGGCTCACACCCGAGTTATACCTTCGGTCAGTATTTCATTGACGGTTGTTGCGCCTGAATAGCTGAAGGTGTTTCGTGCCCAGACGACCACCCGCAGATCATCCGGAATGGAGACTCGACCGATTGCTTCAACGTAAGGCTCGACAGGGAGTAAGAATATATGTTGTCGTCTATAAAGAGGTACCGTTTTATCGAGGGTCATTCAATCCTTATTAAGCGCTTGCGCACAATTCAGGTCACTCAAACCATGTCCATGAACTCGAAGCACACAAAGGTCTGCATTTTTCTTTTCGCGTTAGGATATTATTCCAAGTCATGCAGGCCGCGCTAGAGGCCTTACATCCCAATATCGCTTGTATGCGACACCCTGACCACATTGGAAGTAAAGGTGAGAACAAGTTGTGATCGAACAACGCACATGCATAACCTTGAGTCGCAGATACCGTAGAATTCTGGTCTCACCACGAGAAGGTATGCACATTACCTTCAGTTTACTGCGATCCCCATACTTATTTCTAACAGCTTGTGGTTGTCGACAACCACCGTGGATGTGTTGGAGGACTCGACATTTGCTTTGGTCGCTGGGATACACACAACCACCCTCTTGCAGATGTACACCCGACAGATTGGTCACGCACTCTCTTTCCTGGACAGGATTATAACAACGCGCGTGTCCTTGACTTTCAGAATGTTGACAATTATGTTAGCAATGCTGTCTCCATCATGGAAACACCCAGAATGCCATGGCATGATGTAAGTTTCAAGTCGTTTTCAGCTCCCATACCACATTGTGTGACCCTTACTTAATATATTAGGTTCATATGACGATATGTGGTTCTGTTTGTCTAGATCTTTCTCAGCATTTCATTGAGAGATGGAACGAGGTGAAACGTAGGAAGGTACGTGGTCAAATGGTCTGATAGGCTCTTAAAGTCTGACGTCAATACCACATTCTAAAAGTACCGCAATGACGAGTGAGTCTCGTAATCTCAAACGAAATGTTTAATCTTACCACTCACTTTACAGCCGATTTGACTGGCTTGCACTTCCTCATAACGTGGCGCTTTCTCCAAACGAAGCTGTCATCCGTACGTAGATGGTTGCTAGTAACCCTATTTGATACTAACCATTCACAGGCCATCCCCATCGTGAGAAATGGCATCAGATGGGTCGTCGTTTCAGACAACGCTTCCACCTTGAAGAAGATGAAAAAGTTGAGCCGCCTTATACTCCTCCCCCGCACGGAGTTTGCCGCGTGCAGGCTGTGCGGAGTGTCTGCGACTGGAGCCACGGTGTGCTTACCGAACACAGCATTCAAAATGCTTGTACGTTTTCCCCATGCACAAGCCGCATGCTTTCTCTGAAACTTCGGTACAGACATTCAAATGATCAACGAGGCTAATCATTTCATCTATATTGGTAAGTTCTGATGCCTACTGGTTTATCCCAATGAAATATTTACGTTTGTGATTGATCTAAAGAAAACCAATTCTTGTGAGTACGGAAGCAATGCGCACGACCCTGTGATCTGATTCCCTTTGCTATATTTAGCATCTCTAACACGCGCGAAGAAGGCCCTGTGAAGAACCAAATAGCAAAGGCACTTGTCGAGCGGATCATTAAAGCAGCCAAGGATGATCGAAAGTTCAAGGTCTGTGATGTCCTTTTTTACTTTTTTGCTATTCGCCTGACCGTTGAGGGATAACACTAGGTGATCGTGGTTATACCCGAGCTCCCTGGATTCGCCGGAGATGTCAAGAATGATAGTGCTCTGAAGATCATTATGGCCGCACAGTACCGTACGATGAATCGCGGCGGTCATAGTATATATGAAGAGATCCGAAAAGCTGGTTTTGAGCCGTAAGTTATGGTCGTTGCAACGGTTATTTTTTTTGGTTAATAATTGTTTTATCGGGTATTAGGATGGACTACATTCGTTTCTACCACTTGCGTTCCTATGACAGGATCAATGCTCCGCAGAGTAAGATACCTCTTTGATGACACTGCAGGTCTATTCTCAACGTGGCTTTACAGAAACGTTGATATCCCAAATGGAGGAAAACTCAGGGGTCTCATTCTACCAAGCCCAGGTCGCTCTTGCGCGTCAATGGGAAGGTCCCCGCACCACTGCGGGCGACGCTCCGAAGGAAATGTTTATCAAAGTACCTCAGCCCGCGCAGGAAGGCATGCTTTTGAGCGAGACCAAGATGAAGCCGGAGAAGGTGTCTCTGCCAGTCTCGTACGATGACGCGGTGAACATTGTCAGGACGTTCGAGAAAGGTTCAGATGATATCAGAGGTGACGAAGATGTATCCGATACCGTATCGCAGCACAGACTGCTGGACCGAACACGCTTGAGTGATGAGATTTGGTATGGTTCTGAGGCAGAGGAACGGGATGCGTATGTCTATTGTTGCATGTCACTGGTGCATACAGCTAATTTTATCAAAAAGATACGTATCGGAGCTTCTCTATATTCACTCGAAGGTCATGATCGTGGACGATAGACGCGTCATCGTAAGTACTTTCAGATTGGCCTGTATTTTTGTTATTGATGATCGGGGCTAGATGGGTTCTGCGAATTTGAATGACAGAAGTCAAAAGGTAAGTCGACTACTACTGAGCAGGTAATCTGACAACCCTCGACTTCTAGGGAGATGGCGATTCTGAAATCGCGCTTGTTGTCGAAGACGGTGACATGGTACGCTCGACGATGGATGGACATCCATACATGGCCGCACGCTTTGCTACTACTCTGCGTCGCAAGCTCTTCCGAGGTGAGAATCACACGAGACCTCCTCGAATGTTAGTTGACTTATACACACACAGAGCACCTTGGCCTTATCGAGCCTCAGAACGTCTTGCATTCTACTGAGAAGGTCACCTCGTTCATGCGATGCGCACCAGAGCCCAACGACAACGAGATCGGGATGCGGGAAGACACTGCCGTAGCGGATCCGCTTGCAGACAGTACCCTGGAACTATGGAATCATACAGCAAGAGTAAATCGCGAGATTTTCACGGAGGTCTTCCGCCCTGTGCCCACTAACCTTGTTCGTTCCTGGTCTGCGTACGAGGCAAGCAATGATGCCTATGAGTTTCATCGGAACATGTCTGACGGTTACTATGCAGAGCTATTTGCCAAAGGTCAAGACTGGTCACGTTGTACCAGGAATACAGCTGCAACGTATCAAGGAACGCCTTTCTCAGGTCAGGGGATCATTGGTCGAGTGCCCTCTGGTGGGTCCCAGATGTTCTATGGGAGATTGGCGCTGACATGTCACCCCAGGATTTCTTGATCGATGACAAGGAGTTTGTTGAGGGTGTGGACTGGCTAGGATTAAATCCGACGCTTCCGATTTACATATGATCAAAGTGTCATCATAAGACTTGTATACTGTTATCTATGATTATGTATGATCGTGAAGTTCTGAGTTCTGGACTATTCAAGTAGACCATTTCAAACATCAAAACCGCGGCGAAGTGCATGGATGAACGCATGCGTTGGTCAGGAGGACACGGGAGAACACGAGGCTTTAATTTCAATGAATCGTGGGCAAGATTAATGCCCGAATCGCTTAAGAGTTCAAGCTCCACTTGTGAAGAAGACTAAAGCAGGATATTCAAAATAAGGGTTGCTGTGGCAGAATTCGCCGTAGAACGGGGATAATAATAAGATCACAACAACTTGAATAGTCTCAGAAGCGCTTCCGACCCCACTGTGTTTCCCTTCCTCATTGACCCTTACTTTTCGCCGTTACTGCTCGTCGTATTCAACGATGAGTACAATGTCTGACTCTCAGCGGCAGAGTCTTTCTCATCCATTTCTTTCTCATCTCATTGCTCTCCTGTCGGCTTATGAACTATGTCCCATGTCAACACCATCTCCGCAATATAATGGGCCCGCAGATTGGCAAACAGACACTATCCTTCGCTCTCTAGGGGCGGTTGCACGTAGAATGTACACTGCGGAGGAGACTCTGGCTTCAATCAAAGCCTCTGAGTGTTGGCAAACAAATGGGCCAGAGACAAAGAAAAGACGCAGTGTAGGCGACACTCCCATGTCCTCATCTTCATCTTCTCAGAAAGAGACCAACCCATCTTCTTCCCTCATGCAGTCCAGCACCAATATCAATACTTTTGCCACATCTTCCAGTTCACCAGGATCAACCTCTTGTTTTCAGAACAACTCCTCAAACCTCACACCTACTATAGAATCAGTTGATGTCGACATGCAGGACGCCGATAGCACGAATGGTGTAGCCAATAGCGATCGCACACCAGTCACCAAACCACACTCCGCTCGTGCAGGTTCGATGTCCTTATCACTCGACGGACTTCCAAGTCATATTGATGCCGCGACACTCCTTCGGTCATTCTCAAGCGGAAGCTCAAGCTCGGCACCTCCCACATCGCACATCGAACACATGGCTTGCCCAACATGCGGCAAGGCTATTACCGACACTTTGATGATGAGCCGAATTAATAGCAGCAGCTTTGATGGCTCCCCCGGCGGATCTCCTCTCGTCATCCCTCCTGGTCCTCTTGCTGCTGCGGCATTCGAAAGCGGCATGAGCGCCGTCGAAGAACTAAGGTTACTCAAAGCTCAAGTTCAAGATGTCGCTCGTGTGTGCAATGCTGTGGCCAGAGGTGACTTGTCCCAGAAAATTACGGTTCCTGTGCAGGGTGTGGTCATGGTTCAATTGAAGGACGTCATAAACACTATGGTATTCGTTTAGAATCTTATCTCAAGATCTTACTCATGCATATCATCGTCAGGTCGACAAATTGGGACAGTTTGCCAAAGAAGTCACTCGTGTCAGTCAAGAAGTCGGTACAGAAGGGTAAAGTGACCGCTAACCCAGATCTTATACGATTTGCTCAGTCTTCCGTAGTAAACTCGGTGGACAAGCTCTCGTGTTGGATGTCGAAGGTACTTGGCGGGAATTGACTGGCGTCGTCAATAAATTAGCTGCCAATTTGACCAGTCAAGTCCGAAGCATCGCCAAGGTCACTAAAGCTGTCGCCCAGGGGGATTTGTCGAAACAGATTGATGTCGATGCTCGTGGCGAAATCCTTGATTTGAAGAATACCGTAAACGGAATGGTTATCCAGCTCCGTGCATTAGCCGCCGAAGTCACCCGAGTCACGTTAGAAGTCGGCTCTCAAGGCAAGTTGGGCGGTCAAGCGCACGTACCAGATGTTCAAGGTGTTTGGTTCGAGTTGGTTCGCAATGTATGCCCCTTACTGTATCTTATCGGCAGTGGCCTAATCTGCCTCTTAAGGTTAATCGGATGTGTTCAAGCTTGACGGACCAAGTGCGGTCTATTGCCAATGTCACAACAGCTGTTGCTAGGGGCGACTTGACACAGAAGATTGAGATCCAGGTCGAAGGCGAGATGTCAACATTGAAGGGTACAGTCAACTCCATGGTGGATCAACTAAGCGCCTTCGCATCCGAAGTTACTCGTGTCGCGCTTGAAGTGGGTACGCAAGGTATATTGGGTGGTCAGGCTCGCGTAGAAGGTGTGCAGGGTACCTGGGCTGACTTGACACGCAATGTGAACGTGAGTTATATAAACAGTGTTCTTGTCTCGTGGATGTCGCTGATATGCCGTGGCACAGAAAATGGCTAGCAATCTGACTGACCAAGTACGATCGATCTCGGAGGTCACAAAAGCTGTTGCCTTGGGCGATCTAAGCAAAGTCGTCAACGTCGATGTGCAGGGAGAAATGCTAGATTTGAAGATGACCGTCAATTCTATGGTTGCCCAATTGTCTACGCTCGCCAACGAAGTCACTCGTGTATCTTTGGAAGTCGGTACGGAAGGTATCTTGGGTGGGCAAGCGTATGTTCCCGATGTGCAGGGCATGTGGAAGGTAGGATGTGGCGATGCGAAATGACATCATTTCTGACGTTCACTACAGGTTCTTACAGATAACGTCAACCTCATGGCCATGAATTTGACCAACCAGGTGCGGTCGATCGCAGAAGTGACAAAGGCTGTTGCTGGTGGTGACTTGACGAAGAAGATTGAGGTCGACGTGCGTGGCGAGATCAAGGAGTTGAAGGAGACTGTCAACGGCATGACCGAGAGCTTGAGTCTCTTCGCCGATGAAGTCACCCGTGTCGCAAGAGAAGTCGGCACGGAAGGACGATTGGGAGGCCAGGCTCGTGTAACTAACGTTGGTGGTACATGGAAGGTGAGTACGTTGCACAGACTTATGAATCAATACTTATCTTAAGTAGGACTTGACGGACAATGTGAACGTCATGGCTGCTAACGTAGGTCCGTTCCATCTTTGACGCCCCTGACGCTGATTGTTCGGCGTTGTAGTTGACCTTACAAGTCCGAACCATTGCTGTTGCAACCGTGAGTGTTGTTTACCGCGACCCAGTCCTTATGTTGAGTTTGTCGTCAGACTGCTGTCGCCCGCGGAGACTTGACTCAACAAATCACTGGTGTCTCTGTGTCCGGAGAGATGCTAAGCCTAGTCAACACTATCAACGACATGATTGCTCAATTGGCAATCTTCGCCAAGGAAGTCAAGAAGGTCGCATTCGAAGTCGGTACAGAGGGTAAATTGGGTGTCCAGGCTGAGGTGGGCAACGTCCAGGGTATCTGGCAAGAAATCACGTAAGTAAGGAACATGATCCGCGGAAATGGGTGTTGACATCGCTGTAGGATGTCCGTCAACACTATGGCCGGTAACCTGACCACGCAAGTGCGTGGATTTGCCCAGATCTCGGCAGCTGCTATGGACGGAGATTTCACTCGCTTCATCACTGTTGAGGCCAGCGGAGAGATGGACTCTTTGAAAACACAGATCAATCAGATGGTATTCAATCTACGTGACAGTATCCAGAAAAATACCGCTGCAAGGGAGGCAGCTGAGCTGGCGAACAGGAGTAAATCTGAATTCCTCGCGAATATGTCGCACGAAATCAGGTAACGTTGTTCTTCACATCTCGACATTCTGTGCTCAATGTCTCATAGGACGCCCATGAACGGAATTATTGGCATGACGGAGCTTACTCTTGACTCTGATTTGAACCGATCGCAACGAGAGAGTTTGCTCTTAGTGCACTCGTTGGCTCGCTCGCTGCTTCTCATTATCGATGATATATTGGATATCTCGAAGAGTGAGAGTTTTTTCCCGATGTCAATGCATTAATCTGATTACATATTCTACAGTCGAGGCTGGTCGAATGACCATGGAAGCTGTCTCATACTCCCTTCGTCAAACAGTTTTCGGCATACTCAAGACCCTTGTCGTCCGCGCCTCTCAAAACAACCTCGATCTTACATATGATGTCGACCCGGACATTCCTGATCAACTTATCGGTGACTCGCTACGACTTCGTCAAGTTATTACGAACTTGGTAGGTAATGCTATCAAGTTCACACCGTCCAAGGTCTCCCGAAAAGGCCACGTTGCACTTAGCACAAGGTTACTGGCGCTGGATGACTCGAGTGTGACACTAGAGTTCTGTGTCACTGATACGGGGATCGGCATTGCCAAAGACAAATTGAATCTCATTTTCGACACGTTTTGTCAGGCAGATGGTTCGACAACTAGAGTAGGTCTATGTCTCAATTTGTTGCAAGTAGCTGATCATCCCATAGGAGTATGGGGGAACCGGTCTAGGCCTCTCCATCTCCAAGCGCCTCGTTAACCTCATGCAAGGCAACATGTGGGTCGAGAGCGAGGTCTCGAAGGGAAGCAAGTTCTTCTTCACGATCACATCACAGATTTCCCAAAGTACGCTGGAGACCACACTGCAAAAGATGCAACCATTCCACAGGCGTGCTATTTTGTTTGTTGACACCCTCAACGACACCACTGGGGTCGTCCAAAGGATCCAGGAGCTCGGGCTGAGGCCATATGTTATTCACGATGTCAGTGAGGTGGCTGATAAGGAACGCTGTCCGCATATTGACACTATCGTCGTGGACTCGTTGAGCATGGTACGTTATTTAGGTGTCATATAGGCTCATGCTTACCTCATGTCTTCATCATAGACCGAGAGTATCAGGGAATATGAGCATCTTCGCTATATTCCCATTGTATTATTGGCGCCTTCGATGCCACGTCTGAATCGTGAGTATGCGAGGATGTGCTCTGGTGATATGGGGTTGACAGTAGTAGTTAAATGGTGCTTGGACAACAGCATCAGCTCGCAGGTTACGACTCCAGTCACAGCTCAAGATCTTGCTTCCGCGCTTATTTCCGCTCTGGAGTCGAATACTGTTTCACCTGTCTCGGCACCAAATGATGTTGTCTTTGACATCCTGCTTGCCGAGGATAATATGGTTAATCAGAAACTAGCAGTCAAGATTCTGGAGAAGTATGGCCACACAGTCGAGATCGCAGAGAATGGAAGTCTAGCTGTCGAAGCTTTCAAAGCACGGGTACAAGTGAGCAAGCCATTTGACATTATCTTGGTGAGTCATTTTTTACTCGATAACTCACCCACAATAATGATATCTTCCCAAGATGGATGTATCGATGCCTTTCATGGGAGGAATGGAGGCCACTGAGCTGATCCGAGCGTATGAGATGCACAAAGGACTCCTTCGGATTCCTATCATCGCCCTCACTGCTCACGCTAGTACGTTAAAATCTCGAGGCTTAGGGATGGGGTACTTGCTGATTTTCTTTTTCAGTGATTGGTGATCGCGAGCGATGCCTGCAGGCAGGTATGGACGACCACATCACCAGTATGTACCTCATTTACCCATGCCTCCAAGTCTCATCGATACTTGTTTTGCAGAGCCTCTTCGTCGCGGAGATCTCTTGAATTCAATCAACAAGCTTGCAGGGGAGCGCGCACAATTAGCCACGCAGCATCACCTCCTCCACAGACCACCTGCCCTCATGGCACCATGACTGATGTTTTTCTGTGTCATTTCATTGTTTCAGGTTCTGTATACCCTTGTATGATGTGGATTCCAGTCGATGCTTCTACTGACGTTTACGGCTTTCCAACGCTACCCCTGTCAGATTAATCTGTACGATAGCATGTTCGTGGCACTCAGAATCATTGTGTAATCTCATGTATTTGGATTGGTTCATTATATATGCAATTGTCTTACTCCCAGTCTGTCTGTTTAGTGCAGTCTAGGTTTGATTCTTATTATTTGTGCCTTGTCGACCGAAACGTTGTAACTTACATAAAAGGTACCGATACCCACTTTAGCCAAGAATGACGCAACAAACAAATATATCCAAACTTTGACCAGTCTCCTAAAGACTAAAGTGACACTAGATCTGCTTTCAACTTTCAACGTTCAACGACGAAAGCATTCGTATGAAGTTGCTTCATCTGATACACATATTAATCCCCTTCTCTCGCCATTGTTCCACTGTTGCGGACAACTTGACGCCAACAGAAGTTACAGAGCCTGCAGCATACATCTATCGGCTGCCCGTGGAACTTCTACAACGAGTCTTCCTGTTCATCGTTAACGACACGTCAGGCTGTCCCATTATCGACAACACGTCACAATATCGCACCATTTCGCTCGATGTTACCAGCTCTCCCCTAGTACTTGCCAGAGTGTGCCATTTTTGGCGAGTCGTTGCATATTCAACGCCAGGAGTCTGGTCGCGCATCCAGATCGTGCTCCCTGAAAAAGCTAAATCGTTGAAACCATTTCTTCCATATTTCATTCAGTGCTGGCTTGATCGCTCTGGTAGGCTTCCCCTCACCCTTAACATCAGCGACAGACACTGGTTCGATTGGCGCCGCAAACCCGGTCGGATACCAGCGGCAGACTCTCAACTTCTCGATATCCTCTTCTCTGAAAGCCAGCGTTGGGAGACGGTGGTTCTATCATCCGTTGAAGACTGGCATCCTGATTTCAACACACCTCAGTTGAGAACCTTGGAGTGCCATCATTCAAATATCAGGAGAATCAATGCACCAAAGCTTTCCCGCTTACACATCGATGGTACCTTTTGTCGGACCGTTCCAGTCGGACAGCCCACCCTTACCAGTCTCCGCGCCCCCATTACTTGCAAAGATCTACGTCACATCCATATTCTGGCCGCTTCCGCGGTTGCTATCTGCTCCACTATAGCCAGTTTCCCTAATCTGGAGACCATCGTGGTTGATGAACTTAAATCCTGCGGTTATGTTCCTGGCCCTATAAATGATTTGATGATGCTCAAATCGATGACCATCCCCCTCTGCTCCGTCTTGCCAGATAACTACCGGCAAGAGCTTATCAAAATATTCGCCGTACTTCATCTTCCCATGTTGCGGAAATTGACTCTGTTGGGGTCGCCGGAGAAACCACAAGTTGATTGGCTTCTGGCGATGCTAGGAGTTGCATCTTTCCAGGTGCCGGTGGTAGAATTTCAAATACCGCAGTACATGGTTCCGTCTGCAACACCGCTGAACAACATTTATGTGGAAAATATTGTACCGTTGCTTTCATTTGTGGGAGAGGTTATTTTTTGTGGGTAAGTGCTCTGCCATCTCGCCTCACGCACTTCATCATGTGAACTATACAGTATCGGAATTAGCTACGACAGGGAAAACCAAAGGCGCATTTATCGACGTAATATATGAAGTAATAAATCCTGTCGTGTCGGATGCGAATATGTGGACCTCGCCTAGGTCTCGAGAGGCGCCCACGGAAGGGGAGACAACTCATCTAATCACGATTCTTTGTTGACTTATATTTAAAAACTTTCAAGTTCGAGGCAGTGCACCTTAAGGGGTGTTTGAGCTATATATCATGTATCTGCCAGACCATACTAAACCAGGGAACAAACAGGTACGCATTGCAAACCTTGCATTCAAATTGTCTTACTTCGGACGATTCTCTTCGAGGCTAATTCTTTCTGTTTCAGCGATACCACATCAAGTCAACGAGCGTCGAGCAACCGTGTTTATAGCTATAGTGGCGAATAATTTTACTAGTTAAATTGTTCGATAGCAGTAGGTGTACTTATGCAGTGTTAAGAAAGGAGGGTGTGGTTATACTGATCATCTGTCAAGGAAAGGTTCGCCCTAAGGTTGGCACTCATGTTCAGAGTATGATGATACCGCAAGTAATGGAAATGACCAGGCCAAGTGCCCCAATAGCCTTCATGCTCATAGCATCACCAGTTTTGGTAACGAAGGGGCTGCTGCCACTACTACTACTACCAGTAGCAGTAGAGCTCTTCGCAGCAGATGTCGAAGTAGATGTCTGTCCACTGGCAAGCTGTAAATATGAAACACCGTCAGGGCACCATAAAATTGAATCCGTGAAAGCATCAACGAACAGTAAGAGATCCACCGCAAGCTTCATTCCAGCCTTCGATGGCGGATTCAGCATCCGTCGAGGCAGATGGTTCAGCCGTAACAAGGCAATCCATGCATGTTTGAAGCTGGGTTCCGATGGACGACACGCAAATGCAAGATAGACTGTTGTCGCAGTCCTGGGGTACGTCTAAGCGATGTCAAAAGCTTAAGTTATCTGGCGTACTCACACTTATCGTATTGATGACTTGGCACGTGCTTTGGCATTGCGAAGGGAGGTCGCTCGTATTTACCTGACGGACAACGAGGGCGTTGGGATGGACGTTGCGTGCGACAGGAGGGGCTGGACGCGAAAGAGACGTGTTAGTTGACTGTTAGATATCAGCCTGAGTGGATCGAAATTTACCTTGCGCGGCAGTGACAAGAACCTGCCAGAGGAGGGGGGTAATTTGGACCATTGGTATCAAGTCGTGATACTGACAGCTTCGTACAGAGCTAAGAAAAAAGGATGGTCCAGGAGCAACAAAGCAACTAGAACGTGAGGTGTCTTTTAGCAAATTTCGGGAGCTGAGATGAACCAATTTCGACGTTCCCAATCAGACAGCGGTATCCAGGACAAGTGCGAGAGGGTTGAGTCGCGTCACGACCGATGCTCGATGCACTCTGCACTGCCGACTTGACAAAATTTTTACAACTGATCAGTGATTGATTGACCCTGGTGTAAATTTGTGTTGCTGTGTGCCTTAGAGCTCTTGTTCAACTTGAAGCTTCAAAGGCTTCTATGTCTAGCTATAGCGGGAGCCTAGTTGTGGCAGTGCAAGACTCAAAGGGTGAATTTGGCATCGTCATCGACTCGGTACTCATCGGATTGTGGTTGGTCATGGCCAGTCGATGGAAGTTGGACAGTATATATCATACGAAGCGGTGGCAATGATTGACAGGAGACTCAGGACCAGGTACAACCAGTAATTGCCATTATTTGCACGGTAGTACTGTCGGCTAACGCCGTGTGAGGGCGGGCGCCAGTTCCCGTTGATCTCCCCGTTCTTCGTAACGTTTGTCTTGACAATATCATGGTATACCGTGACTATACCCAGCAGGGTGATTTCGGTATTTTATGGCGAACCGTGGTTTGATCAGAGTGTATGCTCTTGAGTTATATCTCTACGTATAATTCATTTGATCGGCAGGCCTACAACAGTCATCATCGGCAACCGGAAAGCGTTTTCCACGCATTAAATAACAGAACAGACGGGCATGGTGTCTATTTTCCACAGAACTCTCCCACTACTTAATAGTACTTGTTGAGGACAGTTTCACGCTCCCATTATGCGAACGCCTGGCATCAACTTGCTTCAAGTTTTAGCAAGCAAATCATTGTGCACCAAATTTTTGATAGCATGAAACTGATCGGTACCAGTGACTGGTGATCACGTTAGGAACTGGACTGACCTGGACCACGCGGAGCCGGAGCATCGTGAGTATAAGTCAGATGAACATCGAGGTTGCGAAGGCTGGCGCACTCGACCAAAGAGCTAATTCTTATCCAAAGCACACGCGGAGGGCTATAATAGGTCTTCCAATAATATTCCGCATTCGTCAGCAATCTCGTTATCATGGCCGGTGTGCGACCTCTGTCTGATCCTCCCAATCACCCATGTCTGCCGGGATTAACGTTACCGAGGAGCAGCCTTTGCTGTCCAACTCCAAGCAGTCAAGTTATCATGATAACCCCCCAGACAGCTCAAGTCGCACTCAGGACGAAGAGGCACTTCCCTTGACAGACGAAACGAGTGACTCCTTGAAAGAGCCATGGACCGGGAAGCGAATAACTGTCTATGGTGTTCTGACATTGTTAGGAGTGTTTATATTGGCCACATTCATCAAAGGCTTCATTGACGCTGATGATGTGAATGTAAGTTGCGGTCTGCTTGTATATCTAGTTTCTTCCTCATGTTCGTCGTTGTTAGTTTGACTTTGGAAAGGCGTTCAAGAGTGCGCTAGGAGGAGGGTTAAGTGGTGCTGCAGGTAAGTAAATCTATTCATTGGAACATCTATGTCACAATTTTGATGTCATGGCAGCCATGGTGTTGCAGGTTTTGGCGCTCATGGTATGATGCTCATACCGAATATCTCCGATTTCCGCTGAAAATCATGTAGCCTCTGCGCACCATCATGAATTACCAATACAGATACGGCACAACAACGACGCAGGCTACCAAGATTTTATACGCTGACGGCGGTTGGACACGGTACTACCAAGGCCTCACTGCAGCTCTGGTTCAAGGGCCAGTATCCCGTTTTGGCGACACCGCTGCCAATGTAGGCATTCTCGCCCTCCTTCAAAGTAATTCATACATGAAGACCTTGCCCACGCTTGTAAAAACATTGTTCGCAAGTGTTGCTGCGGCTTGTTTCCGCATGACATTGACCCCGGTTGACACGATCAAGACGACTATGCAGACGCAGGGTAAGGAAGGCATCGCATTACTGAGGGCCAGGGTATATCTTCACATATATGATGTCTACTTGTTCTGATGTTCTCTTAGGTTAAGAAGTACGGCATTGGCAGCTTGTGGTATGGTGCTCTCGCGACCGCCGCTGCCACATTCGTCGGTCACTACCCAGTAAGCACTTTAATCTGGGACATGCATTCTTTACTCATTCTTTACCCAGTGGTTCGGGACGTACAACTATCTCAACGCAGTCCTCCCACTTCCAGTGACTATAGTGCAGAAACTCCTCCGTTCTGCTGTAATTGGCTTTGCAGCTTCCGTCGCCTCTGACACCATCTCTAACTCTCTTCGCGTGCTAAAGACCTACCGACAAGTCAATGCTACCCCAATTGGATATGCCGATGCTGCCCGCGCCGTCATCGCAGCAGACGGCCTCAAGGGTCTGTTCGGGCGGGGACTTAAAACCCGTATCTTGGCCAACGGCCTCCAAGGAATCATGTTTTCAGTGCTGTGGAAGTTATTTTTGGATATGTGAGTTATTCGTGCGCATGTCTTTATGATCTGGTCCTGAGTATTCTCATCATGTCCAGGTGGAATGACAAGACAAATTAGATAAGGTCGGGTGTAATGCATATAAGGAAGGGCTTGTACATCACTGTTATTCTGAATACTAGGTCACTCCGTTACCTTCTCGTTGTTCTTGATCTTGCCAAGAGTTTGATCCTGTGATATCTTGATACATAGAACATATCATACTCTTGGATTTTAAAGGAATGTATGATATTTGGCGTTTATCTTGCACAAGAGACAGTTTAACTCGTTCGGAACTGATCGATGATTATGCACATGGACCATCATTGTGTTTGTTTGAACAGATTCACGGCGCGACGAGTAAACCAATAATCCTTTTATTAGAGTGCTCTCACTCGTGGTATACCATCCGGGTTTTGGGTGCCTGTCACAGAAGCACACGGCGATGCCCTGCCTTGATGGCTCTTACAAGTCCTCGGGATTGTCACTGATTGGCGAACCATATATTTGTTGAGCGTTCCAACTTCGAGGACATCTCGATCCCAGGATATCCGACCGTCCGACCCCATCCGCGCCAGCATCTTAGTCATCGCTCCCACACATCACATACATATTATATATTAGATTTAATGTTCAGATAAAATAACGTAATAAGCTAGCAATATATGTGGGACATCTGAGCATTAAACTGGAGCTTCTGGACTGCTCTAACCCGTCTACGAGTGCCAGTCACCAGTGCAAGTTGATTCAATGTTGAAATAAAATCATGTATTATGTAAGCTCGCTGGGATATTACTATATTTGGACAGACTTAGCTGCACCACTATATGGTTGCCTGCTCAGCGCTCAGCACTCATGCTTTATTATGCTTGCATCAGGACTAAGTACTTGAGGAAGATATTTTACTCATACAATCACCACCTTGATAGTGCGCCTCTGGTTCTTTGTATCTTGGCAGGTTTGTTTGTTTGTTTGTTTGTTTGCCTGTTTGTTTGTAGTTGTAGTGGCTGTACCATATGCTGAGTCATACCATGCGGATGCTGGACTTGGAGTCTCGGAGACTTGGATATCCTAGGATCAAAATATTCTGCCTATGTAGTATTCCTTCTTTTGTTTGTTATCTCAGACTTGGACTCTATACTGTACTACACAATCCTGATGTGTCACATTATTTGTACCTCTGTGGTTTATCTACAATGCTGAGGTACAGTTTATATTTCTCTACTCACTGGCTCTTACTTATGAGTCTTCATCTTTAGACTCATGTCATAGTTTCTCTGGTAACAATATTTACTACAGATGTGCACCCAGTAGAATGTGCAATGCAAGTCCATCCAGCTTGAGTGAACAGGAAAATATTCTGAGTGGGACCCACTCTTGGAGATTCTGATTTTAGTATGTCTGATCAATGGTTCACATTGTCTTTAGTTGTATGTTGACATTGAGCAGGTTGAGTCATATGGCAGAATCAACAAAGCCACAGGCAATTTTTTACCCCAAAACTATCAATTTTGATGAATTCCAGCCACTTCTCCACCCTGCAGGTATTGAACCTGAGTTTGACAAACATCTACCCAAAGACTGTCTGGAAGAGTCTGAATTCACTACATGGTCAAACAATGTCAAAAGATTCAAATTGAATATTGAATCTCACACATGAGTCAACAAGTCATCCATCCTGATATTGTATTCCAATGGCCAAGTTTTGAATAACATGTACAGCAATCTCATATGCAACACTGTATAGATGCACATTTATTATTGTGTGTTGCATGCCCTGCATGGTTAGGGATCTGCACGGGTACAGGTAACCCGCATGGGTCATGGGTACGGGTTGGGATTCTAAGACCGCGCTCTTACCCATACCCCAGCTATACCCATGCCTTCCATAAACACCATACTTCCTGTGTGCACGCAACAACCGGCACCACCACCAACACCAGCACCTAACACACCTTCCCAAGTCCACCAACTCCACATTCACAGTGCACGCGCCCAAAACATGTCAACAAGTGTTGACGCGATGCAAACCAAACACATGTGGACGACACGCAAAGACGAAAGGACAAGAGAATTGAAGAAGGGAAAAGGGATGGTATAGAGATGAAGGAGGAAAGAGGAACTCGAGGAGATGAGACTTTGGGCACGCTAGAAGTGAGTACTCACATTGAAGACTCTACCCCCAGCAACAACAACAACATCATACATGTCACATCACCGACACCTATCTTCATGCGCCCAGCACTCACACCACCACCAGCTTTCACACCAACACCACCATCCATGATGCCAACACCACCATCCGCGTCACCTTCACCATCATTCACACCACCATCTTTGTCATTTGCGCCGGCACTAGCGCATACCCCAGAGACACCATCACCAATGACCACTACACTGTTCTCAACATGACGGACGCCATGCGTGAACACCCAGTGCATGCCAGCAAGTTTGCCCGTGCCTCCACTCCTCCTTCTTGTGCCATCCACATATGTTTGAGTCATGTCAGCATTCACTGACATGTGCTGGACATATGTGCTAAGCACTGGCAGTGATACCTATGGTACCCGCAGGTAAACCCTGCATGGGTGCGGGTATGGGTCTGAGCTTGTTGTACCCGCCAAAAACCCGTACCCATCAGAGCGGGTATGGGTTTTTGCCGGGTGCAGGTGCAGGTATGGCCTCCAATACCCGGGGGTTGACCCATGCAGTTCCCTATGCATGGTCCCCGTTTTGGCGACCTGTTTGTCATTGCCCATTTGGTACCTGTTGTGACATCTGTGGACTGCCCTTTGTGCATGCTGCCCATTCAATTGGTGACTTGGGCTCTTGCTATGTGCTTGCCAATGGATCACTTGGGAGTTTTCAGGTTGCATCTTACTACTAAAAATAGAGCTCATTGGGAAACAAGATATGTAAGGATGTATACCATGCTTATAACAAAGAATCAAAAATCAATTTCTCTGCAAGGTGGCTACTAGCAAGCTTTGTCAATGAATTGATCAGCATGGTTGAATGCTGCTCCCTCTCTGATAATCTTGAACATAAGTTCCTTGCACCCTCTGCTAACACACCCGAACTGCAAATCTTTAAAGTGTTTGATGGCTTCATGATATGGTTGTGGATTTCGTCCATTGAGAAAGAAATGAGCCATGCCATTCCACCAGATATGCAGTTCCTGGTATTGTACGGTCAGTTGAGTAATGGGAGTGTCAACAAGTTGTTTGAAGGTGAATGGGAAAATTATGCTTGTGTTATACTGTACAGCAAGGTTAATAAGCTGAGTGGGGTGGAAGTGATAGTGGGTAGACTGAATGCAAGAAATAATGAATTTTTGAGTATGAGAACATTGCTATATATCACAGAAATGCAGAAAATTTGACAGTTCTTCAATGGTGTATTGGCTAGTGCATGCTCTACAACTGGTTTATCAGCTTGACGAAAAGCCTATAGAACAACAACTTACCTGCCAAAGGTATGTTCAAGGAATAATTCAAACATCTCCTGTATCATACCATTGAAATGGATGGGTCTCTCATCATTTTTCCTGTCCATCTCAAGTCCAATCCAGCAGCTTCAGTGGCAGAAAACATGTCATTGAATGTTTCAGAATTTGAGGATAAGACTGAGCCACAGAGCCTATATAGCACATTATTGATCTGTTGATGTGAGGGCACCCAAACTGTGTAAATAACTTGATGCAGTTATCAACGGCTCATTCCTAAGGTTATAAGAGACACAAGACTATAAACTATTGAGATAATAAGCACTATTAATAAGTTTCTTTTGACTATAAAAACATATTTAGGCTTCAAGATCTATATTTTATAATAGTTATATGCTCAAGAATAGTTAGATTAATAGCTCAGATAAGTATTTATATTATCACTAAGCTTAGATAAGGAACTGACTGATACTTGTAGGACAAACAAAGTAATAAAGTGCTTGCTAAAAAGAAGTTTCTTCTTTGGCCTATCCTCAACTTTGGGAAGAGCATTCTTCTATTTTGTCATCAAGAAAGGCATAAGTAAGGTGATTGATTCACTGGGTTTAAATAATAATATAAATACAATCATTTGGTTGATTACACTAGGAAAGTAGAAGAATGGAGAGATTGTTTTTACCTACTAAGATGTAGAATAATATTAAAATAGTGGCCTCTTGAGCAAAGAGACACTGAACTCAGACCATACAGAAAGAAAATATAGTAATATTAAATAAGGAACTATACTATATGTGCTAGGTATAAGTATATAAATGCCTCAAGACTAAGGTAAAGTTCTGACACTCTGAATAGACCTCTAGACCAGCTCCTAGGTGAACCTCACTAACATAGTATATTATTCTGCATGTAGAGTCTAGATACAAAGAAGTACTAATAATAATCAGTGGAAGTGAAAATAATATGATAACAATCACTATAACATAAAGGCAGGGTAGTATTTGAGTTTATTCTGAGATGGTTAGCACAACAAATCTAGCTAAAGGTACTAGATAAGGACAGCAGATAATTTAGATAAGTAAAGTTTTTTTTTTGGGATGATTAGTACAACAAATCTAGCTAGAGGTACTAGATAAGGACAGCAGGTAAGTAAAGTAATTCCTAATAAACAATCTAAGTCATAAATTGAAGTAAATTAGATTTAGGTGATGACTTATTGTAGCTGTTCATATTTAGGCTAGCAAGTGCTACATTGATGACAAAACAAATAACACTACAGCTAGCTACAGGTAGTACAATATGTAGTTCAACTAAACTTTATTTATATTTCTCTAAATTGAAACTTCAATATTATTATAAAGCTAAAACTATGATTGGAATATAAATTTAAGTATAAATATTAGATACTTACAGAATACAGTAGAGAAGAAGTTATATCTGCAATAGTCACATTAGACTATGTGAATGGTCCTTCTGATACATATACAAATAGCCAACTAAGTAGCTGGAATAGATCTTAGATTACTGAAAGATGATGTCAAAAAAAAAACTCTGAGTTACATGATCATATATACATACAAATAAGCTCTATCCTAATAAGTAAAGGCAGATACCAAATCAAATTAGCCACTATAGCCTAACCTAGACTCCACCTTATACATATATTTAGGCTATCTACTAATCCAGAATAAATTAGTAGAATTGTCTTGATTTTTTTAAGACTGAAAAAATTGGTATTTATTAGACATGACAGAGTAGGTAGGAACTAATAAGACCTAATACAGTTATATATTAATTCTTGAACCTATTTTGGTGCAATATGTTAACCCTTAGAGAATCTTGACTCAGGCCTCCTTGGTGCTTACCATCAAGTTACGAAATCTTTGTATTGTAATCAGAATCATTCTCCTACCGCTATAACAGCATATTCACAGGCATCAGTGACATTGTGCAGCCCTACTACTATCAGACCCCTGACATACTATAACAGCACATTTATATGCACAGCCCTTAGCCCCTAATGACAATGCCACCTAAGAGTATTGCTGGTCCCTTGGTTCAAGCTATTATCTTTGTTTTTTGTTCAGGAATCCTTGTGGTGATAGGCATGATAGATTTCCTTGCCTCAGGGTCAGGGTTTTGTAGATGGGTCAGTAGACCACAAGCCATCTGGGCTATGATCTCTACCTGGAGTCTTGCCCTCACACTATCCCTTATTTCCATGATATGGCAGAGGTTAGGGACTGGCAAGGAAGACTAGTTGGTCCTGTCCAATTTCTGTTTTTCATTTTCACTATCTTTTGGGCTGTATGGTTTGGTAAGTCATATCTAGGATTCAGGAATATAAGCTAAAGTTTTCAGACCCATGGTCAGATGAGTCAGCATCTGTAGGTCAGCATCTTATAGGTGTATCTCTATGTGCAGTTATACTTCTTGGCCATCCCATATTCACCTTATCAATTGGATTTTTTGTGGATCTCAATTATTATACAGATCCTTTTTTCTAATATACAGAAAACCTGAGAGTAATGAACAATTTTAATGTTAAACCAAGTTTAAATAAGCAACTGTCAGATAATTTGCATACTAGCTAGAAATTTCTACCTTTATGTCCTGCTCATAGAGTTTTGTTGTCATATGTCTATGTCTCTCAGCATATATTTAGGCTATTTACTAATCCAGAATAAATTAGTAGAATTGTTTTGATTTTTCTAAGACTGAAAAAACTTGGTATTTATTAGACATGACAGAGTAGGCAGAAACAAATTACAGTATGTAAACAAACTAAAAGAACTCTTATACAGGAGCCAACATATCAAGATTGTCAAACTTCAAATCCATAGTTTGCAACTCCAGAGTGAACATTCTACAAACTTTGCATACACTATGCATATGATAATGTTCCATATAGCACCTATATATGTGTATTTGTTTTTGTAACTTAGCCATGTATTTGTTATATGTAATACACTCTCAATAACCTCATTTATGAGTGTCATACACCAGACATGAATAAAATACTCTTCATAAGTTATTTAGCTATCATACAAGTCTTACTAGAACACATAATATAGATCCATGCCTTTTTAATAGACCCTCAGGGGTATAAATTTGTTGAATCTACCTTTAATCTCAGCCTTCAAATGATGCCTTCAAATGAGTAAGTGAGATACCCAGCTCCTAATAAAAAGGCTATGTACTGTTCACCTTCAAGATTGACACCAGAGGCAATAAAGATGCTGGGAGAAATGTTAGGATGGAAAGATATGTCCATGCCTTGCTGTAAATCATAAGCTTCTATTTCCATAAGCTTCAGTTGAACAGCAGCTTGAGTAATGGCTGTTAATTTACATATCAGCGATCAAATCAATAATATGAAAGGCTAGCACTTACATGTGACCTTTGATTCAAATGGGTTAGTAACTGAAGAGTTATTGGGATTGCATTCCCAATACTTGATTTCCAATTTCCAGGAATCTGACACTCCAGGTGGTGAAGCATCATCTAGCTCCTCAAAAGCGATTCTATGAGCATCTTTCTCCTCCTGAGCCTCATCCATCTTTCAGAGTAATGTTGCACCTCTGAAAAGATGAGGCAATGAAAGTATAAAATTATTCACCAGTTACACACCAAGTCTAACTGTTTTTTTCCAGTTCCAATCACCAAAGTGATCATCTAGGGTATCCTGTCAAGACACAGGGCCCATTTTCTTGGTGCTGGAGGCAACTGGGTTGATATTTGACCAACCACATTCAGGGGCTTCACCATCTGCTTGTCTGATGTTCTTCAAGAAATTAAACGAATATGTTGTTTGACATTTGAAAATATGTGCAGGAAGATGAAATTTGGGCATGAAAAACCTGGTGATCAATGTGAGCAAAGGTGTAAGGGATCAATATTGTGATTGTAAGAACCTAATGAATTTAGTAAGAGGGTCTAGATGGAGGTTCAAAGGAATTGTAGTCATGCGTTACCAAAGGTATTTGTGCCACTGACAGGCAATATCATATGAAACATTCAGCGTCTTGACACAGCGTCCATGGAGGGTTGTAAAAAACAGATAATCCATATTCCTGTATCTACACCAGTTTGTCAGTGATAATGGGTGCATAACAGCAAGTGTGCATTACCTTTTGCCCTTCTACAAGTCCCTAACACCATTGGGTAATTTCATATTGTGCTGTGCATAATCTATTGTTCCCACTCCAGTTGCAGCCAGACCATGAGAAACCCTTGTGTCAAATCTGCCTCACTATGAGGCATCCTGGTATGGCCCCATCAACACGATGTTAACCACATACTTCCCTGTAGACCAGAGATTCATTGTAAAACCACAACCTCACCTTCGCCAAGCTCCTGATGCAGGTGCGCGCACATCCACAGATTCATATGGGCAGGTCATTGGTTCATTCTCAGATGATGAAATACCAGACTTTGTTGTTTCAATTGGAGGATCTGAACTTGATAATGACATCTCTTTCCTCATTTTTAAGATGAAGAGGGATGATAAAGCAGTTAATGTCACATACAAGCAGATAGAGCATTATACCACATGGGAATGTGATGTTCAAGCTTGTATATTACAAGCCTGGGCAAACCCCAGTAATATGGTGGTTGTCGTTATTGGGGGGGGGGAAGCGCTCATATACTCTGCGTGAGCTCGGTGATTTATACTCATGTAGATTATAGTGTAAAGCCGGCCGTTGGTGATGATATGCATTATATTTTGAGGGACTTCGTCGCAGGTTTACTTCAACTTAGCTATATGGACATACAAGTACAGTTAACATCCTACTAGGCCAGAATCATATCTGTGTGCTCTCATTAAGACCCCCAAATTGACCTATGACATGACCACAGAAGAATCATCCCGACTCAGTGATGCATGAGATCCTTAAAAAAAATAGGTCATGGCCAGGGCTCAGCAAGACTTTTCCTCCCAAGTCAACTGTTTTACCCCTTTTGACTACTTAGCTGCCAGCAAACAATCCAACAGTCCCACCATCCTACCACTGGTAAGTTGGGTATAATGAGTTCTGCATGGCAATAAACAACCGGTGCAGACTCAGCGAAATGGGTACCATGTACCGCTATATTGACTGTGTCATGCAATGCACAGGTGCTTTCCTACTGAAACAATCAGAGCGGAATCACATTAAGTCATTCATAAGGCTTACCTCTTGCAGCTCATCACCATGATCTAGTAAGTACACCTTGTATGCTGTCTTGTTCACAAAGTACACCCACCCACAACTAAGTCCAGAGTCTGTGCTATCTTTAGATATGATATGTCTTTTGAGGCAGAAGTTTGCATTGATAGCTACAAAGAGAGCATATAACCATCTAAGGGATTGTGAAGCATGAGAAAAAATCTATGTATGAGCATGATGCATACCTCTTGTCATTTGGAACATCTTTCCAATTGTCTGGAAGATTTTTGAGAGGTTGAGGGCATGCAGGGCACATAACAACACATTCTCAACTTTGTGTATTTGCAATATCAGCTGGATCATGTCTGCAGCCTGCTCACTTGAGTATCTTGAGGTGACACTATTAACAGACCATCCATAAGAATCCCTTATAATGATCCTAATGAAACAGATGATGAGACATCTATGATGAGAAACTAGTAGGTTATTGAATAAGTCACCTTTTGATGATGAAGTCCTGTATTGTCAGTCAGACGTGCAATAGAGCGATAGAATTTGTATCTGGAAGCCTTCAACTTGAATGATAAAAGGTGGTATTGCTTGAGGATATGGAAGGTTGCTGCTATGTGTGGATCAGCAGTTGTAGCTAGAAACCAAGCAGCGTGTAGTAATTGCTTGGTGTGTGTTTGAGCTGTCTCACATTCACAAAAGTCCAGTCCAATGTTATGAATACTGCTAGTATTGATGAAGGTGAACTCATTATTAAATGCTTGCTCAGATAACAAACAAGAATCTCCTGCAAAATAACCGAGCTGTATGCGCAGACCCAGGTTCTTCAGTGACACTGCCATAAAACAAGAGTTTGTCCATTCCTATCACAAAATTGAAAATGAGTATGCAGTTACAATATTGTGCGAATGGACTTACTTGAATGCAATGCACTGGATTTTGAGCATGTAAGGTGATGATGCAGTCCTTGCAGTACAACTCTGCACCAAAGCAATTGATACACTGAAATTGAGGGACATCAAGATGGCAATGCCAGCAAACACTGGCACCATCATAATCACCTCTGCCCTCATGCCAAAGGAACTTAAGTATAAACATATCCTAATCATTCATCCATAACAAAAGTGGGTGATCCTGAAGAACAAGTAAGAAAGGCCTATTACTGGATAGGATGTATAGCAGAGGTCTTGTTTGCTTAGATTAGTCATGTCAAAGGCATGACTCTGGATTTGGAGAATATTAGTGTTACTGTAGACAATGAAGACCAGATTCTTGTGCTTACAACTGGACTCAACAAATCATATAATTTATTTGTCATCTCACTTGACTTAATGATCACTCCAGATCTTACATTTGATCATGTGGTCAACTACTTACTCAATGAAGATGTTTTACAAGGCAGCAGCACCAGTAAGGAGACAGTGCACATGGCATTAGTATGCTCATATTAAGGGCATGGTGTAGAACTTGAAGTCCCTACAGCCTCATTGAGGCTATTTTTGTGATGTCCCTCAGGTCCTCACATAGCATGTACTATCACTACTGTGGCATGCAATCATTCCATCATCGGCTAATAGCTGCAGCTTTTGTCGGCTTTTCTTCAGGTCTGTCATGTATTCTCCCTCTGTCTTATCCATGTCCCCTGCTTGTCCATCAGTGCATTGTAGCACTCAAGCTCGCACTAGGCTCGTATTCTGCTATTTTCCAATATATGTCAAACACCCATCGCACATGAATTACTTGCCAATGTTATCCAACACTTACCTGCTCAATCCGATATTTATCTGCTAACCCAGTAACATTTAGTATTCAATATACCGTAGTGAAAAGAGTAATACACACAAACATTATCGCCATAGATTGGTGGATACGCAGCTTTTACAGCGGGGTTGACATCATGAACATCTACCATAGGGTTGGCGAGCAAGACCCTTTCAGTGTGTGTAGTTCCAAGGTAATACTGCGGTATCAAATAGATAATAAGATTCGGGCATAACTCAGACAGGCTGCAATACAATTGAGAATTATGAGATTGGAAAGTGTGGTTCATTTTGAAAATTCGTTGTTGAAAGGATAAGTACACGATGTCACAGTTGAACATTAGTAGTGCACAATTTGGATATAACTTGCTGCTTCTCTTATTATGTGGCACTACACATCGACCTCCATCAAATCTTCCTCATTTGACTCTCCAATATCTGTCTCTCTGGGGTGGAGAAAATTAGAACAAATAGAGAGGACAAAGATATGAGAATGTACAATCTCTTGTTCACTTTTGTTATCATCAACATCCATAGAATAACTTTCATCGTAGTTTGTATCTTCCTGCAATGATAAAAGTTAGAGCAATTTAAAACTAACCAGTTGAGTAATCGCGTACCTGGACTTCATCATTGTCAATTGAAACATCCTCTCCCCATGCCTCGTTGACGTCTATTGGATAGTTGTTTTCAAGTACATCAAATTGAAAAACTCCCTGCAATCGTAAATATCAGGATGAATTAAAACTAACTAGAGTGATCGCTTGCCTGGGTTTCATCATTGTCCATCAAAACTTTATCTCCCAGTGCTTCATCAATGTCCATCAGATAGTTGTCTTCAAGTACATCAATCTGAAGAACTCCCTGCAGTCGCAAATATCAGAATGAACCATTTTCGACTTGATCAATCTCCATAGTGCTATTCTCTGAGTTCATCTTGATATCCATCGTGCGTGCTTGTTTGTTTGAGTATGTGTTGATGAATTGGCCTGATATTTTCCCACACACTTGCCCTCCCTATGTCATGTCCTGTCATATCTATCCCCACTAGGTGCGCAGTTATCTGTTTTCACATTGCTAACACTGTAGACCGTGTTATTACATGTCTGCAGTACCACATGTCTTATTACATAGGACATTGGACCCAAAAATTACTGCCACTACTTTTGCCTATAGCACTCCGAAATTCTGCATGGACACTATATATTTCACATACCTCCTACTTATTTTACCTTACCTCAGAGGAGGTCATCTGATATTAGTAGTTCTTTACTGAATTCCGCAATATCATCCATTCTTTATCCAAAACACTCCAAAACATCCAACAGTAACCCGACATTCACTATCCCCGACATTTGCTACATCCCCAATGCTAACCTGATGTAACCCAATAATCCGAAAACATCGGACCTGACATTTTGACATCAGACTTGTAATTATACCTTCAGACTTTATTTCCCATGCTTCAGACTATCTTCCTTCTTATATAACTAATTATTCTACTTCCAAAACAGCAACCCCTTAGGTCAAACACACTTGTCTTACAAGTATAGCAGACTAGGCTGTGCTAGACCACAACACTTTTTATATTACTGGTTACTTACTTTATGTAGTGCCCAGCAATTGTTGTATCACTACAGTATACCTTACTTGTTTTATACTAGACTGACCACACTCCCAAACTGAATCACTGTAGCACTCAGCCTCTGGCTGAGCTCATATTGGCCTATTTTGTTACACCTTTATTTACAGTCATTTTCCTCTCAATAGGTTTGCACTTTTGCTGCTTACCTAATGATGTTTCACTTCACCTAGTACCCTGACTCCAAACCCCACACAGTTTCTACTGAATACTCACAATTTTGCTATGCCAGTATGCCTGATGTTTCCAATAGGTAGTTACAGGCTGTAGTTTTAGCATAAACTCCTGGTTTAGATTCCCCACTTCCTACCTGCTGTCCAGGAATTACTATCTGTTATTGTTTGCATCACTTTCACTTTCCTCCTGAGCTCTGGCCTCATCAGAAGCCCTTGGGCTGAACATACTGCTCCTCTGTACATGCCCAGCCCATATCTTTCTTTTACATTACTTATGTTCTCATTATCACAGTATGAATCCTACTTACATACATAACACTACCTACTTGGCTCCAAACAGTGCTTCAGTGCACTCTCATATATACCTTATACTTACTATTTTCATGTATTGATTCATCTATCTCCCTTATGGAATTTATTGTCCATCTACACACATTTAATGATCCAACTTGAAATCTAAACCTTCAACCTACTCCCATATGTGTGTTTTCATTGGCTGTACTAACATTTAAATTTCTATCTTTTGCATATTGCATATCACCCTCACATCTATCATTGCACCATTTCACTTTCACACCTTCAGCTTGGTCATGCACTTTCATGCCTCATTGTATTTTCAGCCATGCACCTTCATATCACATTGCATTTTCAGCAGCTCACTCACACTGGCATCACATTAGTGCTAACCTTCACATTTCTTTATCTCTCGGTTACCCTTACCAGTTTCAAAGTTTCCTCTCATATTTTTACTGAGAGGAATCATTCTCAGTAGCAATCCCCCTAGGCAAAATCTATACTTGCATTCAAAGATCTATTTGAGTTTTACTCCACTTTACCCTTTCTTCCTCTTTCACCTCTTCTCATTTAGCCATCATTTCTTGCATACAGCAGACAAGTCTGTTTTCAGTGTGGGAAAGAAGGACACATTTGGGTGTTCTGCACAGAGACACCAATTCATGGGAAAGGTGCTGAGATGGCCATAATGGCAGCAGTAGACAGTGTCACATTTTAATTTCAGGAGGTGTATTTTAATTTTGTTTCTATTGTCTTTGAGCCTTCACTCAAGGGGGTGTGTTGGACTTAGTGGTTGATGAGCTCAACTCAGAAGGAGCCAAAAGAGTGGCTGAAACCTTAAAATGTCAGTGGTTACATACAGTAGCTAATTTTTGTGTACTCTACACATTTGTAACAAGTCTCCATGTGCATCAACTTGCCAAAACTCCTATAACTTTTGCTGCACATCTGAACTATACTTAAGGCCAGGTGGAAGTTCTAGCACTCACTGGCAACAGCAAAAATGATATTATGCAGGCATCACATACTATTAGATCTGTATCAATACTGTTCTGGGCCAAATGGAATAATTTGTAAGTGCATACATATATTCAACAAAACCTATTGACACACCAACAGTTTTCTTAACCTCTACTGTAGAGTTACGATCATAACTTTGCACCCTTTTGGGTGTGACCATGTCACCCTTAGCTTTGTAGGTCCTTGTGATGTGTAACCTATTCAAATTAGCTTTGAATCTATCCTATATGTTGTACTCTTGTGAGAGCTTTTTGACAAGCAAGTCATGGAGGCTCATTATATGTGATTGGCTGCACAGAAATAGGTTGAAAAATTTTAGCAATTTTTATGTTTTTTTCTTCTTATTTTTTACCATATGTCACAAAATAGCTTCATGACCCCAAATTCAGTGTGACCGTCACTTCAAATAGCTTCAATTTGTCAAGGGGTGGGACATGTGACAAAGTTATGGTCGTAACTCTACAGTATCTTTTGCATCTCAAAAGTGCTATTTTTTTCAAAAACTCAGCAAGAAAATCATTTGCCTCTGATCCATTTGTTCCATGTCTTCACATACTATTGGCTATCACTTGCTCTTACACACCACATTTTGTGCAGTCACAGAAAAGTCACGGAAAGTCACAGTTTAGTCACACTGGCTTTTTACAGTCACTGACTCGAGCGTACCATCCATGCACGTCTGAGTTGAAACTCCACTGCAGCAGCGGACGGCAGGTGACAATGGAAGTGACAAAAGTCTTTGTTACAACCAAACATTTATTTCTCTTGTTTCTTGTCCAAATGCATCTGTCTAAGCTCGTAATAGGTTCTTGTGTATTATTATTTCAAATAAGATAGGTGTCACTCTTATTCACCACCCCTTATATAATCACAACCCTAACCCTAAAAACGGCAAAATCTTCGATGGAAAAAATTTAAACCATTGAGATCGAGAGACTGCAGAACAAATGTGTGATTAGTACATGTAGAAACACTATATTGTTCATGAATTTGAAGTAATGGTACTAATCATCAAGGCATTCAATGACATTTCTCTCCATTGTGTCCATCTCACATGTGCACTGACTCGTTTGGTAATATCATCAAAATTTTGCCACGCAGTATTGTTCAATGAAATTTAGTTTGCAATGAAATTTTGGATAGAAATTGCAGATGTGGCCACAGGAAGTGATGTACTCTTCAAGGTGACATTTTGAGATGCTTTTTGTAGGTAATATCACTGGTTTTTGCTGCCTTCTCCTTGGTCCTGCCTAGGTATATGTCACATGATGCATTATATAAGCGGCCAAATGTTGGTGTGCCAAAACTTGAAAATTATTCCCTTGCACCCCATAGCCTTTATTGTGCCTTCGGCACAAATCGAAGGAGCGCTACACGCTCCTTCAGGGGAGGAAAATGAGTGTTGTTCCTTCGTCACAGGAAGCCAAGGAGGGCTACGCCCTCCTTTGGCTTCCTGGCCTCAGGCTGCATCCTAATAAATTGTGCATTTTGAATGATTTTGAAATACATTTATGAGCAGCTTTTCAAAAAAAACTCAAAGTACAATCTATCACACCACATAAAAGTACATAGTACATAAGATCAGTCAGTTCTATGTTCTTTGAGCAGGATTTCAATAAATGTGAAAATACAATCTACTACACAACATAAAATTACAAAATATGTAACAGTATCATTAAATGTATTTAATTTTCCCATTTTTCCCTGCCTCCCATCTCCCATTGTGTCCCATGTCCTCCCATCTCCCGTCTCCCATCTAGGGATCAGCAGGGGTATGGGAAACCCTTGAGGGTAGAGGTAGGGGTTTGGATCTGAAGACCCCTGTACCCCTGGGAATATATCCCCAGATTGATTACCATAGGGGTGATGGATACATATAAAATTTTGAAGTTGTACATTTGCCTTCAAATGGTAATATATGTGATTGGAAAAAGTGTTACCCTGGGGTATACCCACGGTATCTATCTCTGGTACCCTTCAAAAACCCACACCCAAAGCCTGAGGGTAAGGGTATCACCTCAGATACCCCAGGGTATACCCATGCTAATCCCGTCTCCCGTCTCCCGTCTCCCGTCTCCTGTCTCCTGTCTCCCGTCTCCCATCTCCCGTCTCCCGTCTCCCGTCTCCCATCTCCCGTCCCCCGTCTCCCATCTCCCATCTCCTGTTCTCCCATTTCCCCATTTTCATGTCCTCACATTCTCCAGTTTTTGAGTCTACATTGTCTTTGTCTCCTTTTTTTATTTGAATCTTATCTCCTGTCACCACATTTGTTATCTCCCTGTCTGTAATTGGATCATATGTTGTTCCATTTATGTACATATACAGTCACTACTAACAATTACAGTAGGTAAACACTCAAATCCTGTTGTCCCCCTGCTCAAACACATTGTTTAATGCCATGTACACATACAGTTACCAATGTTGTGCAAGGTTCCCAATGGGTGACATTATTTGAGTCGCCGCTCGAAATATACATGAAAACCACGCGAGTTTCCAAAAAGAGGTTTAAGCGAGGTAAGCGACGCAAGCGAATCTAAGCGCATCTAAGCATATCTATGCGAAAGCCACATGAGCACACGACTCCTCCCGAAACCGTCGTACTTTACTTCTTAGATAAATCACTTTCTGACATAATAAGACAAAACTTTTTAGACAACAAAAATCTCCTCCAGTTTTGAAGATTTTTATTTCTGCTTCCTAGCAATTCAAGCTATACTACTATTAAATAGTTCCTAGGATCCAGTTATATCAGAAATGAATCTATGTGTCTATAATTTGAGCAATGGTAAGGCTCTCAATCTGATTATGTAAGGGGTGGTGGATAAGAGTGATGCCTATCTTAGACGTAGTAGTTTGACAAGTTGTACTAGGAAAAGTGTGGTTTTGGAGGATGCACGAAGTGTGGCGATGCACAAGCAGGTGGTAACCAATAGTATTGGCCTGATTCTTGTCAATTTTAACCGGACTTCGGACCTCATCTGCGTGTAGTGCCATGTTTTCCACTGCCCACACGTAATAACAAGTACAATACAATACTACAACAAGACTCTGTAGCAAAATGTGCAGCAATCATTGCGACTGCTCGGCATAAACCTGCGAAAGATCAATGAGTAAAATTATGTACGTTTTTAGTTACCCAACCAACCTTGATAGTCTTGTCAGCGCCACCAGTGATGAGCCGTGTTCCGGTCATATCGAAGGTCGAACAAAAGACGCCGGCTTCCGCCTCGAGGGAGCCGGGTTGAGGTACGTCATCAAGATTTTGAAATGGAGTCCCCGTATTGTAATCCCAGAACGTGAGTGTGCCATTGTCACCTGAGCATTACAACAGCGATTAATTCAAATTTGAGGAAAGCCGATGGGAAATGGTAACCTACCACCAGAGAAAAATACGCCTTCTGCATTGACAGAAAGCGTATTTATGATAGCGTTATGACCGGGGAAGTTGTGTACAAATGCACCCTCTGGACATTTCCATTTTTTTATGTTATTACCGCCTGCAGAACCTGATGCAAAGGAATATTCTGTTGGGTGAATTGCCAGGGCCCTTACAGATTTTTTGTGATGAGTGAGGGTGACCATCGTCTTTCCAGCTGCCAGGTCCCACAGTCTTAACCAGGGTAGTATTAGTCAGTGTGTCAAATCGCGAAGAAATTCAACGTACCTAACCGTCGAGTCCATACTTCCAGTAATGACTTGTGGATCAGATTCTTGGCACTTGACGTCAGCTACTGTTGCGGAATGCCCAGCGAGAACATGAATCTGGGCCTTTGTGCGCATATCCCAGACACGAGCTGAGGCATCGCGACCGGATGTGACCAAAACATCCAACGTTGGGTGTAAACTCAACGAGTAAACGCCTGAAAGATGACCATGATAATGCCGGATAACTTTGTTGGCTTCGAGATCCCAGCACTTGACCATCTAAAGGGAACGATGATCAACGAGACGAGCTTGGCGGGTGATAGAATGACTCACCTTGTCCTCACCACACGAAAACAAGTACGGGTGTCTCGGTGAAACGGCCAGCCCTCGGACAGTGGAAATATGACCGGTCAGGGAAAGCTTCAACTCCCCTGAAGCCAAGTCCCAAATTTTTATAACTCTATCTCCGGCACCAGTAGCAAACCATTTATTCCCTGGCTCGACCGCCACACTACGAACCCAACCCAGATGACCGGATATGACGCGAGATAGCTTCCATGGAGCATGGTATGTTGGCTTGATAGTACGAGTTGTTTTGTGTAGGGTCAAAGCCTCGGAGAGCTTATTAGACGTAGCGAACGTGGACGGTTGCACTTTAGGTGTGTTGTCTATTGCGGCAATGAGTGCCATAGACTTTGTCTGCTCCTTTGGCCGAGCAGGTCCAATAGGGCCTTGTTGGGCAAGTAATGCAGGAGGGAGCTCTTTGAAATCACGGTATTCATCGTTAATTTTCACCGACAGACGTATTCGCGCGCTAAAAATCTCTTCAGCAAATGTGCTCGGTGTCCCAGAACTCGTTACGCACCTCTTCTCATCTTCCTTCATCCCGTCATTTGGACATGATGCAAATATGTCTCTCGTGCGCTTTGCACTCCTCTTCAGTAAAGGATCCAGCGGCGGAAGAGCATGTGTTGTACCCATTGGTAATACTGGATTGTCGGCAGTCGGTCACTGTCAATGGCAGTGGCAGGGTGACCAGTTTGATTATCATTGTTTGTTTATTTACGAGAAAGGCAATCAAAGGCGCGGTTGCTTATCTGAGGCAAAGAGCTTTCATGCTTCAAGACCATTTCGTGGTCATAGTTTAGGTGGTTTAAAGAGGATTGAATAGCGCTTGAAGTAACATAGTAGTAGACATTAGACGCCATTTCGTCAGTCATGTCTGAAACAGCAGCAGCCGAGCTTAAGAAGCTCGTGAAACAGCTCCAAAATACTTCCACAGAGGTGTGTACAAAATTTTCTAGGTCAATCCTTTTAGTTTGGTTTGCTGACGACCCTCGTGTAGGAAAAGGTATCGATTCTGCAAATCTTGAAGAAAGACTTCCAAGTAAATGAAGCGATCTTAAGGGTAGGTATCCGTGCTCGGATTTTGCCTTGTATTTTGACTCACTGGTGTGAATTCATAGGAAAGCAAAGCAGGGCTTGCTGTCGGAAAATTGCGGACCCATGAGGCAAAAGAGGTCTCCGAACTCGCCAGAGAGATCGTGAAGAAGTGGAAAAACGAGGTTGAGCGTGCTAAAGGAGGTTCGGGCTCAAAGGCGGGGACACCTGCGAACGGCAAGGCAGCACCAAGTGAGTCCGATCCACATATGCTGCTAGATCCTTATAATGACTATGGCTATCAACTCTATCCTCTCACAAAGCTCGCAAGGGATCTGCTTCGGTCACACCCTCTAACGCCGCTACTCCCGCCCCAGTGAACGGGAAGTTAGAACCTCGTACTGCGAAAGGAGATGGTGCAAAGGCATCCGGCACGGGGGACAGCACGCGGGATAAGTGCATGGAACTCATTTATGATGGCCTTGCTTGTGACTCTGGCGCTCGTGAGTCGATCCCAGACTTCGACTTCACTATCTGACTCTCATTAACCCTGAAAACAGCCAGTGATCTAATCATGAGTCGAGCAAAAGCTGTGGAGGCCGCTATTTTTGCACAGTTTGGCATTGCCAGTGCTGCATACAAGGGCAAAATCCGTTCTTCGTACGTCAACCTCAAGGACAAGGGCAATCCAAGTCTACGAGAAAACATTGTCAGCGGTGATCTTTCGGCGGAGAGGTTCAGCAAAATGACAAGCGAGGTACGTCAGGGATCATGATATTTATTTTTAAAGCTGATTTGTTCCAGGAAATGTCTTCGGAGGAACGACGGGCGGCAGACCAAAAAATAAAGGAGGAGAACTTTTTCAAGTCCTTGGGAGCTGGCGAACAAGAAGCCGAAACGGAAGGCTTCCAGTGCGGAAGATGCAAGCAAGTAAGTTGCTTTCATTGAATTTGGTGGCTTGGTGCTCATCGTTCGTAGCGTAAGTGTCGCTATCGCCAGGCGCAGACCAGAAGCGCCGACGAGCCAATGACAGTGAGTGAATATTTAATGGAAATCAGACTCAAGTTTACGTCTGTGTCTTCTTTCTAGACTTTCGTGACGTACGTGACCTTTACTTGTTGTACAAGACATACTCACCTTTCGTCTCATCTTCAGATGCGTCAACTGTGGCAACAAGTAAGTAAACTATTGTCAAGGAAACTCGTATCTCATTTATCACTTGTAGATGGAAGTTCTCGTAAATATTTGCATCGTCTAGGAGTGCTTTATAGTCGGCAAGATCATTTTTCTACTGTAGTTTTTTTTATTGTCCAATTGTCGGGACATCGTTCTGTTCGCCGTAGACGGCCCTGTCGTAATGATGTATACCTGCAATCTATCTTGAAAAAAATACCCCTTTGTTTCTCACAACTTATATTTCGCACATATCGAGATAAAGGGACATCACAACGGGTTGATGCTATTGTGTTAGTCCAAGGACGGCGCATACATCTTCTCCGGGTCAAAAGCTTGATTTAAAATTGGAAACTGAGAATAATGAGCGATTGCCGTCCCACGTGAGGGTGGGAAAACGAGTGGCTTCTGAAATGCACGCGTTTGTACGCGTTAACTGCCGAGGCCACCAAGCTAGTTTCGTTTTATACCAGAACACCATTAATTCCTTGTACCACTGCCTTCAGCCGACTGTGTGTACAGATATGTCCGAAGATACTGAGGATGTCAAACCGAAATTGAGCTTGGTCATTAACTATGAGGGTACCCGTCAGTCTTCTTTACTGCTATTCCGACGCGTTTAACAGGTATTGACAACCCGTGGCCAGAAATCACTGTGAAGGTGAAGCACAACATGTCATTTAAGAAGATATTCGATGCAGCAGAGGTGAGAACATGGTTGTTGCATCAAATCTTGCATTCTCATCAATCGGCATGACGTGCACCAGAAACGGTTTGGAAAAGAACCAGGTGAGTGGCAACTGCTTTCAGAAAGGGGAAGAAGTTCTGTACTCATGGCCAACACTTCAGGGACGTTTAAATTCATTTACGATGGCAGAAGATTGCGAGCTGAAAATACGCCTATGGATGTGAGTGCTCTACTGATGCTCAGAGAACGATCGACGCTCGTATGCTGACGCCTCATCAGATGGAAATGGAAGATGGTGATCTCATTGACGCTCACTTAGAGCAGGTATGTCGTATCATTCTATCGTTTTCTCGATCCTAATACCGCAGTGCTCTCTAGCTGGGTGGTGGCACAATTATATGTTAGCTGTTGTACATCCACAGACTTCTGTAGGTCATGCAATCGGATGTATTCTCTCTACTGTATCACGTCTCACCATTCAATCCGTTCCAATTTACTTGTCACCAAAATGATGGGACCTCGACTCGAAAGCTACCGCTCCTTGCTTGAGGAGATCTCTGCTTCACCACATGCAGGGGTGAACATCCTCTCTACTCGGGTGCCTGACTTCTACATTCTTTAACTCTTGTCAGGCTCTTCAACGACAAGCTCGAGGGATCATATGCCAGCCATTGAGGGCGGCATCTTGTCAAGGTTAGGGGTACGCTGGCAAGTCGCCAGCATCTCACTGGTAGGCCACGTTGACTCACTCAGACGGTGACAATTCCTAGTGTAATTATCCCAATCTAAACTCGATCCAATGAGTCACCCACAAAGTACGGAGATCACCGTCTTTGGCAGCGCTACTCAGCGTTGTGAATACGTTGATTACGGACAACGACGCCACGGGAAAGATACTCAGCTCTACGATCCACCGTTTCCAGGTAGCAAGTTGGGACCACAGAATGATCAAGCACCTTCAGTTGACGTGAGATCTACTTGGAGCGATTGTGTTCATACCGGCTTATATCGTATAATTATTTGTTACAAGTCCCGTAGCTTTTCCCAGGGCGAGGAACCTCTGTATAATATTCCGACTCTAACTGACAACCCGAATGAATACATGAGAGATGGTGCATGAGGATTAAGACATTGAATTCTGAAATTATGTGTTTGATCAGGGGCATCGACACAAATGGCAATCACGTGTGGTGGTCTGCACCTTGACTGACGCAACATGACTGTTACAGTAATGTCGGCCACGTACAAGCAAAGGCTGAGAGGATGGCTCAGTTATGCGTTTGCTAGGTGTGTAGTATTCGTACTCTTCTCCCCAACAAGTTTCTCAAGTCATAGCAAGTGAGGCTTTTGTGGTGGTTTCCCTCACACTCTTCCTACCAATATGTCTGGAGCAATTTGCTCGTGACAATGGGTTCTTGCAACCAGAGAAGACTGAATCATGCTCCTCACTTTCTGGTTCCGTGCCTGCAAACGTGGACGGCAGATGCGCAGTGAAAATTGGTTGGTTGTGGATAGATACCGCCAGTTTCAGGTGCGTCCAATCTATTCTGGCTAGCGTTGGTGCAGATGTCATAACATACTCAGTCTCTATGTCTATTCGATGTCTGTCGCTTTGCAAGCACTCACGGTGATCTCAATGGGGAGTATAGCCGACCGTTGTACGTTCCATAGTTTCGTTCTGGAACTAGTCTTCATTACTGGTGGCAGCGTCATACAGAAAGCCCCTTCTCCTCACTTTCGCTGCAATAGGTGCATTCTCCGCGAGCCTTTTTCTTCCCCTATCGTCGACGTCTCCGTTGTGGATGGTCTCTGCGCTGTTTGCAATTTTGGCTAACGTTGGCTTTGGTGCCTCCATAGTCGCTATGAACGCGTACCTGCCGTCATTGGCGAAAGATTCCCCAGAAGTAGTTCACGCTTACTCCGAAGTAACAAGCTCATTCGAAAACCGGGATGAGAATTCCGCTCTTACTGCAAGCATTGATCTTGAATTAGAGCGCTCCTTGGAAGAAGTGTCAGATCCTCTTCTTGGTCATCCAATCCATCCGAACACTGCTCAATTAACTTACACTGCCGCATTATCGAGAGCCACCTCGCGAATATCATCCTTAGGAATTGCTTCAGGTTATGGTGCAGGAATCATCCTTCTCTTGGTTGCACTCATACCTGTCACTCGCATGCAAGGTTCTACTTTCTCACTACGTCTCGCCATCGGTCTCAGCGGCATATGGTGGGCATTGTTCTCGATACCTGCTGCTGTCTGGCTCCCAAATGTAAGCAATATCGATGAACCAGAATCCGGTTCTATCAAGGCAGATGACGATTGGACCTTCAGTTCGGAGATTGCGGTTGCATGGAAACGATTGGGAGTTATGCTTCGCTGGCGGGAAATAAAGCGTCTTCGAAATACCTTCAGATACCTCGCTGCTTGGTTCCTTCTCTCCGATGGTCTGTCTGTTATTCCACCAATCAATTACTCTTGATTTGACTTCTCAACAGGTTTCACTACTATAACATCGACCGCGATCCTGTTTGGAAAAACGACTCTGCACATGCAAGCTTCGTCTCTCGTTCTCATTGGCGCTATCACTCCACTCTCAGGAATCATTGGCTCTCTAGTATCCCCCATCCTCCAACGTAAATTCATGTGGTCGAATCTTCACGTCCTAGTCCTTCTCGTGTTGATGGTCTCACTGATTCCGGCATACGGGTGCTTGGGATTCCTGCCTGTCTTCAAGGGAACTGCACGATTTGGTGGACTGACAACACAGGGAGAAATGTTTGGTCTCGCAGTGTATTTTGGTTTGTGCCCTTCTCCTCGATCACGAGCATTGACTGACTAGTATCGTTATCACAGGTTTTGCGTACGGTGCGTTCCAGAGCTATGCTAGAGCTTTGTATGCGGAGTTATTACCTCCTGGGGAAGAAGCTCGATGGTATGTGTCTTTCACAGGTGTGGCACGTAGAATATTGACGCCCTGCTTCAGGTACGGTCTTTTCTCAATAACAGACAAGGTAGGCAGATAGCCTTAAATCTGCTTTGCACTGACTAGATTTTTGCATACAGTCAAGCTCTTTCGTTGGCCCGCTCATCGTTGGCCTGATAGCGGATAGCACGGGGAACATTCGCTACGCATTCTTTTTCCTCGTATTCATGGTGTGGGCAGCGGTGCCTGTACTCCTCAGCGTTGATGTTGACAAGGGAAGGCAGGATGCAAAAAACTATGTTTCGTGAAGAATCGTAGTTGAGGAATGCCACTCCACTATCCGTATCCAATAATATTCCCTCAGTGTGCATGATCGTAGGATGAAGTATACAATTTTATGAGATGCTTGTACTATACGTACTGAATCAAATGGAAGCAAATTATCTAGAGCTCCTTCTTCGCTGCACTATCCCTCTTAGACTGGAATGCCTGAAGGGCCTTCAGTCGCTCTGTCAGTGTGGGATGTGAGTGGTGATAGGCCGAGTATCTGTATCAACGACACATCAGTACGTTGATTCCAAAATATCATAGCAACTCACAGCCAATCAACCCATAAGGTACTCAGATTCTTGACATGGAGCGTTATCAACGCCCGTGAAAGCCGCTCACCCATATCCTTCATCTCTGGAGCCGACAATCGATCCTGGATCTCACACGCAAAACGGTCCGCTTCCCACTCAAACTGACGCGAAAGGGAATTCAGCGCAATGCCAATAACCGCTTCCAGGGGGCTAAGAATCATCTATGTTTAGCGTCAGCGTCATATGCAAGAGAAAACTACATAATGACGCACCTGGAATAGCAAGAATGCAACAATGGTTGGTGGGCGGGCAGAGACAGCTGCGGAAAAGTCGAATGCCCGCAAGAATTGAGGTGCGTGTAGGAAAGCAGGAAACATGGCGAGGATGGTAAAGATATGGACTTGAGATACGCAGAGCAACTTCGTTGGGTGCATGTGGTACCAGTGGCCGAGTTCATGCGCTAATTCAAAACGTTCAATCGACAGGCCAGAAAAGAGAACGCGTGCATACCTAAAACTGCCTCGACTTCCTCAGGCTTACTTTCTTTGATCAGGGTGTCGAAGATGACGATGTGTTTGCTCTGAATGATGATGAGCAGGGACGGTTACAGCAGGTGAGACATACTAACCCAGGGCAATCCGAAGAAGTAAGCATTGCTATGAGAGCTACGCTTGGAACCGTCAATCTCATACAGATGCTTCAAGGGGAACTTGAGCTTCGTCGCGAGCGATTCTGTCCTTGTGCGTAGCTCGCCCTCCTGGAGGGGCGAAAGCTTGTTGAAGAGCGGTTGAATCACAGTTGGATATATGATAACCATTATGATCTGGAAAGCCAGACTGGATAAGGTATATCAGCACAGCCCTACTTGCATAGTGGAAATAACCGAACAGAAAAGCCATAAGCCATGGGACGAAGCGGTCTCCAGCCCACCCGAAAACGTAAAGGAAAGCGGCGAGAAACGGCATGCCGATAACAAAGCCAATCGCCCAGCTCTTCAAGAGGTCCGTGACGAATAATGCGGGTGTAGTCTTGTTAAAACCGTGCTTCTCTTCCAAAACAAATGTTTGGTAAGCAGAGAGAGGTATTGAAGGTATGGATGAGATAACAAAAAGCACGATAGCAAACGCAAGGGATTGCGAAATCTATCATATTCGGTCAGTTTCGAGGTTTGAATTGATTGTAGGGAGCCACTGAACCTCATACTCGCTGCTATATCCAAAGTAAGCTATCAACCCCCCAGCCATGTCCCATGCAAACGCATATAATCCATAATGAAGCATGGCAGAATCAAGGGCTTGTTTGAATAGTCCAGTGATCAGGGAGAATTTTGCTTTATCCTTGCCGTAGTTCTGGGACTTTGTGAAAGCCTCTGCATCGAAGTGGTCTACTAAAACCTCTGGGGGAGACGTTTTCGAGTACAGAGGATACTGGCGAAGCCTGTGAGCAGAAAAAGGTTGGTTAGGAAAGAGAATCCAACAGAGCAGTACACTGACAGAAGGTAAGATTCGAACAACGTAACACTCCATGAGAAAACTTGAACATAAAATTTCCAGTCAATTGGATCGGTTGCAACAAAAGACAACTTCTGCTGGAGCGCTGCAAGCTGAGAGTGCAGCAAGTCCATGATGTGACTAGTCCTGGGGCGTTGGCAAGGGGTTACGAAGAATCGTCCACTCGGAATATTCGGTTTTATCTTGTCACATGACACGTCTTTATTTCACGACCACGTGGCGGCAGACGTGTCTCCTGAGGTGGGTAGCCGAGTTCTAGTCCCGAGGGCCGGCGGTTTGTAAGGCAGAACGTTCCGCCTCAAGGGAATACAGCGATGTCAAACATTAATATTCTTGTTTGATCAACTTTGATGGGTCGCACAAGTAATCAAGTCGAATGAGACTGATACTATCCAGATAATATTACATGCGCGTGGATATAATCATCAACGGTTGTGGTTTACAGCGAGTTCAGTAAGACAGACTTCTCGAACTCCTCGCGGTTGTTCTTGATATTTTCCAGCCCACTCTTGATCACCTCCATGCGGTGAGCCTCAGGATCATAATGATCGCTGGGTTCCGTTCCAGTTCGGGGAATCCACCCTGTAGGAATGCGCTTGCAGGCAAAGTCGCGAATGACCTCTTCTGCTGTTGATCTGGCAGAATCGATGGCTCCGGTAATCCACGTATGATGACGGCTCAAATGCTCTCCGGCGAAGTAGATGTTACCTTCCTTACGACGGGCAATTTCAAAATATTCTGACAGTTGCCCAGGAAGGAACATAGCGTCGCCGGTAGGGTTGTGCTCGGACCATGCTAAATCCTCTGCCGCGATGAATTGGTTATAGATGTCAACACTCGGGAAAACCTTTGAAAGGTGACATAGAGAGTTCTTAAGACGTTCGCTGAAAGGAATGGAGGACCACACAGAGGCGTCTGTGTTCCAGGAATACAGAAGCAGGACGCCAGGTCCCTCAGAACCAATGCCATTGGATGGATATACAATCCACCGAATCGGCAGATCAGTCGTTGATTGTCCCCCTAGAGAAGGGGGTTCCACATGCTCCCAGAATCGAGTCTTGAAGCGCAGACCGATCTTATATAACGCCTCGTAGAACATAGCGCGGATAGCTTGCTCCTTCCTGTAATCCCAGCGAGGACGCTCTGGAATCATCCTCAACGCACTAGGCGGAATGGCAAGAATCACCTTGTCAAAGGTTTTTTCTACCCGACCCCTAGGCGTATCTGCGCAGATAGTGACACCATCACCGGTCTGCTCGATCTTCTGCACTCGCGCACCAAATGTAATATTGTTCATGCCAACCACCTCGGCAAGTGCCTGAGGAAGTCTGTCCATCCCCTCTTCCAGTGTAAACCACTGTTTAGTGTCGAAGTCGAGGTTCTGCATGATGAGCTCAGAGAAGCTCAGCGCGAACTGGTTGGTCTGAGAGCACATAGTCTCGGTGAAACCAATGACTGATTGTGGCCATCCAAGAGATTCCAGGTAGGAACGGAATGGGACTTTGTCAAAACGCATGAGGAGCTTCCAGCCCTCGTCGAAGTCTCTCTCCAAGAAATTAATGAACACCTGTATAGCGCTCAGTAGCAAGGCATCTGCAGTCTTGCCATCATATGGTGCTGGGAGGTCGAATCCCAGTGCCTTCGCAGTGTTATCATCGCCCCCGTTTTTCAAAATACCGTTTATGAAGATACGATTGCCGGGGGTGGTGAGATGATAAGGTATAAGATTGAGGTCGGCGTGATGGGCGTCTTTAAGAAGTTTAATTAAGTCGAAGGTTGGTTGATGCATCTGGGTACTTGGAATACGCATGGCACCGGCCTCAAAGTATTGGTCCTTCTCGGATGTAAAGCGGTAGGTTTTAACACGCCCACCCACTCTCCCATCCAGTTCGTACAGAGAGACTACGATGCCGGGATAGCTCGACAATTTCAACCGATATGCAGCATACAAGCCAGCCATGCCAGCTCCCACAATGCCAACATGCTTTAAGTTCCTTCGGGGTAATGACGATAAGTTCGCATCTCGGCAAAAAAATACATGCATACCTCGGTCGTGCTAGAGAAGGGGACTGGGACATGATTAATATTGATCTGATGACACTATGGAGCCGTCATCAGAAAATGGGCACTACTTAGTAAAGATTGAGAAAACTTACAATAAGGTCGGTGGGGACCTGGTTTAGACCAGATGAGCAGGACATGCAAGTATTTTATACCCAGACGGAAGGAGCTCACTGCGGTTTACGTGCCCAGAGCAATCTGGGTTACTAACGGTGGCGCCTTAGTCAAACTTTCGAAGTCGAGCGGCGACTAGATAGGATTGTTTCAAGATAGCCGAGATGTCCTATGAGATGTTGATTTTGACATTTGCATCGTAACTAAAAGTCCAGTGGAATGTTTGACTAGTGGAGGAAACCTGTAGAAGTCCACTGCGTGCAAATGAATGGTTGGATTCGAAGGGGCCCATCATGAATGAGAGTACTGAAAGTGGGCTCAGATCATTGATTTTTGTTAAAGCGTTTGAATTCAAGAGCGCCTCGCCGACTGTCAAGAAACGGCATTTTCCTTTCGCTATATCTAAACAAACGTAACAATTTGCATTTCAAATTCAGGGAACATTGTATCCACAAGAGTCACCGTGCAGTCATCATGAATCGGAGGAATTTGCCTCATTTTCGTTAATGCTCGAGGTTTGTCCTTGTCGTGCACGGCGTTGTGCAGCCCACTCCCTAGCCCTAGCACGCCGAGCTTCCTGATCAACCTCCTCCAACCGTACATTATGGGTCTGAGGCGAATCCAGGGTCGTGGCAGAACTCTCACCAACCTTTAATGGGGATGTTCCCTCACTCTCAGACTCTTCTTCGCTATCTTCGTCATCACTATCTCCATACGCAGCAAGTCCTCCCAGACCTATGTTCCCTGAAGCTCGCAGCGATTGAGCTGATTGATCGACTTTTTCTTGTCTGAGCCTCTCCTTGGTCGTGCGCCATGCTCGTGACCACCGTCCCCTTAAGAATGCAAATCTCTTATCTGCACCGTGGTTTGCAAGAATGCGCATCTCCAGTTGTGCAGGATTAGGAGACGATAGAAGGTGTAGCGCTGTTCTTTTCATAAGCGCTGACTGGATATCATCAGGCTAGCACAAAGATTGTCGTCGTCTAATGTCACCCTTACGACAAGTACTAGTGAACGACCTCTTACCTCCTCGTCACTGCCTCCCCAAAGATCCAACTGTTCGTTTTCATCGGTCTCGGCAAGAGCTTTCAGACGGTCCTCTCTGTTTTGGTCAATGAGACGCCTACGTTTCTCGCGCCGGTAATCTTCGATCTCATATGGTGTGAAGAAAAAGGTATCTTCAGTGTCAGATGGCAAGTCTGACCATCCGGTTGGAGACAGAGACCTTGGCTGAGTGGTACTCAGACTTGTATGCTCTGGGAAGGCATCAAGCAAAAGACGAGCATCATATCTAAGCAGGTTTTGTATCAGACTGAGTGGAACAGAGGATAACGATGGGACCATATCTTCCAATCCGAAGCGGATAGAGCGTAGATCCGACGGATCTATTCAGATAGACATTGCCATGCGCAGAGTATATAATTGCCACTTGTATTTTTTGGGGGGACGACTCGCCATAACTTAGCAATAACCGTACTACTAGGGAGACCCACCTGTCCACCCAAGTAACCTTGTCGTCCGACGTTTCGGGGAAAGAAGAATCCGAGTTAAGAGGTTGAAAATTTCTTTTGCTAGCACCCCATTGTATGAGAGCGCTACCGATTTGAGGGTCGCTTGCATGAACACCCAAAGTTGGAAGATTAGGCGCCTCAAGAGAAAGTGCTGTTGAAAGAAACTGCGGGCCGCGAATGATAGTAGCCTCGTATGCTTGAATAGACAAAATGAAAGGATCTGGTGTAATTGCCGTCGCCGGAGCTACGAGGTTGGCCGATGGTGCAACCTTGCGGTACTTGCGTTTATGGGACATCCCAAGCACCTCCAGTATCTTGAGCTGGAGGATTGAATAAAGCTCTCAAGGGCAAAGTGGGAGCTGTTGTGCGCGGCGTGAGAACCAGAAAATGTAATCAGCGCTATTTCAGTACTAACTTCAGCTCAATACTACTATGTTCATCGTTGACGGTCGTGTCAACTTTCAAAGGGGCCGTAGAAATTGATGGGTGAAATCTTACTGACACAGTCTCCTGCTAGCAGGTGTAATTCCTCCTTTCAAATGTTTTTTTTTTTTTCATTTCATCTTATGATGGCCGGAGTATGCGTTCAGTAGACTGCACTTTCCGCAGGTTGCTGACCCGCTGTTCTCGGCTTCCCATGCATAAGAGACACCATCCAGTGCGACGAACTGATATCTTTACTGCCGGTTTAGGGACTCAGATTCCTAAATATGGCGTGTCGCATGCGCTACATCCTCATTTTTAAACTTCTCCCCCTCCTTCAGATACCTTTTCAGTGATACATCCACCGTTCGGACGTCTAGGCATACTAATTTTGGCATTGGGGTAGAATCTGTCCAGCAGCGCGAGTTCTACTTGTGTTGACCTGATGTATTCGGATGCTGAAAAGTTAGAGCGAGTCCCGCATGGGAGGATCTCGGTACCTCGATCGAGGCGAGCCGCCAGTCATGAGCATACTCACCTTTTTCACTTCCAGGAGATGTCTACATATTCAGTACCATGTAAGCAAGCGTTCATTCTGCGTCATCCCCTTGCGGTACCTCATATCCCTTCAGGTGGCTCTGACAAGCTCTTAGGGTTCTATTCTGACTATTTGGCTCTCTGACCTTACAGGAACTACATAGGCTATCCTCATCGTCAGAAGCTGCTGGCCCACTATTTCCGTCACACTCATGAGATAGCGCATCACGCGCACTAGGTATCTCGAGGTTTTGATTCTGGTTGGGACTTTTACATCTTTATCTGCAAGTATAAATTGCGGCGGATTATGCTGGACAGGTAGCTGCTTCGTTAAACAAGTAAGAGCCCTCGCTCGCCTTTCATATCTCGGACCTCATAATGCATCTCTCCCTTACCCTGACGACTGCGATGGCAGCATTCGCATGCATCGGACAGGTCGCCTCCGTGCCCCTCGAGGAGACCCTGAGAAGCCTGACTCCGAAAGCAAGGAATGTTCTGAAGCGTGCGACCCCAGTAGCCCCCTATTTCGTTTTATACAGCGATGCCTACGTTTCCACTGAACCAACGGTGTCAGAAATTTCGGTAGGCTTTCCCTTCCTCTACTTGCGATCGATACGCTAATCGTGAACTGGTACAAACATCAGGGCTTCAATGTGTTTGCATTGTCTTTCCTGTTGGAATATGGTGCAGCGGATCAAGCTCAGGAATGGGAAGAGCTCACAGCAGCTCAACGTTCTTCGATTCTCTCTGAGTACGATGCCGCGGGTATCTCACTCATCGTGTCCCTTTTTGGGTCCACTGAGACCCCCACTTCATCGGGATACAGCCCCATCGATACCGCAAATACCATGGCAGCTTGGGTTATCGAATATGGCCTGCAGGGTGTAGATATCGACTACGAAGCATGTTGCATGATGTCTGATAATGTTTGACGAAACTGATTTTCCTTAGGATTTCGCTGCATTCGACGCTGGCACTGGCGCTGCTGAGCAGTGGCTCGGAAACTTCACCACCCAGCTCCGCACCCAGCTTCCGCAGGGCCAATATATATTGACTCATGCTCGTGAGTGAGATATTCAGAAAATAACATCATCACGCTAATTTTATTCGCACAGCTGTTGCACCTTGGTGAATATATAGTGGTCGATTTGATCCCTACTGACTGAAATCAAAAGGTTTTCTCCTGATATATGGGGTGGAGGAGGATACCTCTGGGTAAACTCTGTGGTCGGGGATATGATTGATTGGTACAATGTGCAGGTGCGGCCGACGTCTTATCATTTCTAATTTCTTGCTCTGATTCTCTGTCATCGCAGTTTTACAACCGTGAGTCTCTCTTTGAAGCGTTCCCTTTGTCTCTAGTAACAACAAACAGAGGGCACGACGGAGTACACGACTTGCAATGGCCTCTTGTACAGCTCCTCGACTCTTTGGCCAGAATCTGCACTCTTCCAAATCGCCGATAGCGGTGTTCCTCTGGACAAGCTTGTGATCGGCAAGCCTGCTACTGCAGCACAAGCCAGCAACGGGTACGTGGACCCGACTCTCTTGGCATCATGTGTTTCATCGGCCTATGCTTCTGGATGGAGTAAGTTCGTCCCATTTAGCTAGTTTTCTCTCTCTGATCATCACGGGGAATTCTAGATGGCGGTGTCATGGTTTGGGAGGTACGTGAGAATCTGAGCGATTCGCAAGGTTTCTGAGCATGCCGATATTAGTATCCTTACGCTGAATCTTCATGGATCGCGACTGTGCGCGGGGACACCTGGCCAATGCCATCCACCACTCCGACACCGACAAGCACTGGTACCACAACGGCGACACCGACACCGACAGGCACCGGTAATTGCGCAGGTGTCGCTGCGTGGGCTGCTGATGTGGTCGTGAGTAGATTTCTATTTTTTTCATCCATTCAGTACTGAACCTTTACAGTATACCGGAGGTCTTGAAGCAACCTACGGGTGCGTATATGCTGAATTGCTCTCCTCCATCCACTAACCCAAAATCTAGTGGGTACCTGTGGACTGCAAGCTGGTGGACGGAGGGTGACACCCCTGGAGGTAATTTGAACTCAACTCTTCCAGAAAAAAACTTGACAGTCCCACAACAGGTACCGCGGATGTCTGGGTCAACGACGGAGCTTGCACCTATACAAGCAGTAGTACACTGACGAGCACCAGTACTACACTGACGAGTACTAGTACCACACCGACGAGCACCAGTACTACAACGACGAGCACCAGTACCACACCGACGAGCACTAGCACGACGACGACATCGACAGGCACCGGTACTTGTGCAGGTGTTGCTGCATGGACCACTGGTGTGGCTGTCAGTAGATTTTTATTTTTTCTTCCGTTCAACACTGAACCTCTATACAGTATACCGGAGGTTCTGAAGTGACCTACAGGTGCGTATTTTCATATTTTCTCCTCTCCATCTACTAACGCATAACTTAGTGGGTACCTGTGGACCGCGAGCTACTGGTCGGAGAATGATACCCCTGGAGGTGATTTGAATTCATTTTGTCTAGAAAAAGTTTTAACAGTCTCACAACAGGTACCTCGGGTGTCTGGATTAATGACGGGGCTTGCACCTCCGCAGCCACCGCCGCAGCTAAGCGTAGGGCTCTCCCACCCCCCATCGTCACAGCGCCTGCTTTTTAAAGGCATTGATGGGTGCCACTCCACCCTGCTCACCTGATGCAGCGTGGGTCCCGCGATATGTACCTTGATAGATATGAAATGAGATATGACGACAGCGACGTATTATTATTGTTTTCTTGTACTGTTTTTATTTGTAAATTATGACGTAGTGTCTTGCGATACTCGCTATACTAGTATGATGATTATTTTGTTGGGCCTGTAAGGCTGGGTTCGAGTAAGTACGAAGGGAAATGTGAACGAGATGTGTTAGATATGAGGCAAGTAAGAGAAGGCTTGAGACGGAGACTTTCTGCGAGATTTCTGAGGTACTTGGAGCAGGGAACTGAGTATAATTCGCTGCTAATATCAATTACATGGGCTGTATACAAGCGCCGCGAAACGGTAAGGGTCCTCCGTGAGGGTATAGCTAGATCGAACGATTATGAGAACACCCTCCCTAAACCCCAACCAATCAAACTCTAAAGGAGTAGCTGTATGTGACACAAGGGAGGCAGCCATTCCTTCTTGATGGTCTGCACTTGCACATTGTACAAAATGTGATGCGCACTTTGTATACGAAAAAGTGTCACCCATGAACCACTTCCCGTCTGTCTTCTGGTACCACTCGTACGCAGTATTGTGCCCCTTCTCTAGTAGGGCCCAGTCTTCATCGTAGGTCGTATCCCAAGGTAGTGGGACGTCTATCGAACGAACTTTGATGAAGAACTTGGCACTGGCAGGACTCAATATTTCTGCGGAGCGCGCAAAGATAGACTTTACAGCAGGCAGAATGAGTCTGATATGGGCGGAGTTGAACTCGCTTATCAAGGATTCTGAGTTGTTGGGAAAAATGGCCTTCTCGGGATATGTCTTTTCGAGGTAGGAGGCGATTTCGAGGGAGTCACTGATGAGGGTGCCGGTGTTGGGGTCGTTGAGGACGGGGACGGTGCAAAAATCCGAGCCGTCTGAGCGTTTGTTTGGCTTTGCACCGATGGCCTTCATAGCGATCGAGATGTCTGAGTATTCGACCCAGGCGGTCACAAATGGAAGGCCCTTGTAGCTCAAAACGAACCTAGCGCGCAGTAGGCTGGTCAGATATCAAAGTGTGACATACAGAACATGAATTACTGACCTCAGCTTTGCGGGGTTGGCTGAAAAGTTATTGCCTGGTAGGTTGGAGAGGGCGTCATACAGGACCAGTGTCTGCATCATGGAGTACTGAGACGTGGGGTTTGAAGTGCTGCGGCCAATCTTGAAACTCCCTTTCAAGGTTGAGCTTCATTGGTAAGCACCTGAGCTTGGTTAGCGCATCGATGTGTTCTTGAACGCCGAAACTATCTCTGTGTATAAAGGCAACCATATGGCGTGGATTGTGGGTGACATACCACCGCAGTTGCAAAGTCAGCAACCAGTGGCCCATCATCGGATGCCTGTGTGTTGGAGTGGCTGACCTCCTCTAACGCGTTATGGTGGGGTATAAATTAGAAATGTAATCAAAGCCCTGTGACGCATTACGGTTAGCTCCATAAACAGAGGTACAGTATAGCGTTGGTATTGATCTTTGACGCTTACTAGTCCACATTGGGCAGAAGCCTAGGACATTGAACCGTATGAGGAAGAATATGACCTGCGCTTGCGCATTGTACAAGTGTTAAGTGTGATTGCGCGATGACAGCCTGACTGACTGTGTGTGCATACTCCGGGAACGCTGGTATCTTCACATCATCATTCTCCACCAAAGCCTGCTTTCTATATTATCTTGCTGACAATGCGGCCGGATACGCTGTCGACGAGTTATTCAGTATCAATATCTCAGGTATGGAGGATTGTACCATTGTGTCCTATAATTTATCAGCATCAGACAAGTGTTCGAAAACACGAGCCCGCATCGACACCACCGTCCCTGTCAGCCATCGATGCATCAACATCCTCGCACTCGCGAACAGCAACGACAACTTAGACATGTTTCTGGATCCTCGATTGAAGTGAGACAAGCTTTTGAAAAAAATTCCGTCTTATGCAACTCACTATGTTGAATGAGGCTGAATAAGCACTCCGTCTCCTGCCAGTGGCGAAAGCAAGATTGACTCAAAAGCGATCAAGGCTCCGAGTTGGAACAGGGCACCGCAGAACTAAAATAAATAGAGCGTTACGTACATCACTGAAATTCACTTAGCTCGATATGATAATGTATAAATTATGATTTTAACCATTTCTGATTGGTCATGGTAACGCAGTACAATGGAATATAATAGCATATCAAGCACGTGTAACTTTATAACCCCTTGATGATTTTCACCTAGATGCAATACTTGATTTGCCACTATAAAGGTGTATCGAATGATAAACAGACGCTTATATCTCTACCATCCTTACTCCAAATAATTTCACAGTCTCAAATTCCTGCAAAAAAAACCTCATTGGATAATCTCGTTATAGGCCAATATCAAATTGCCCGAATTTTATGTCTTACTGGCAACAATGATCATTATTCCTGAGACCGCACACAGACTATCGCCGGCTATAGCTGTTATATGATAGGTACAGACGTGTTCTAGGATGCAGCGTCATCTGCCCAAGTCCATCAGGGGGGGTAGGAGATATAATGGAATGTAATGATTTAGAGGAGTCTTGCCGCTCTAGTAGTTTTGGGGGCTGTTGCAGACACCCGTGACTTGCGCCACATACATTCGCTGGAGAGGGTACCATGAACTTGCATGCAATGTCGGAAAAAGTTATTTTTGCTTGGCATACCTTATAAGGCATTGCAAGCCCTCAATTGATCGAGCCCATTTGAAGCGCTTGGAAGCGGACCCGAAAATCTTGCAAGCGAGGCTCAATTGACACTTGCAGGCTGATTGCAACCTCATTTAGGGACAGATTGGGACATATTTTTGCAAAAGTTACATTTACAGCCCCTTGTAAGCCGCTTGCGACACAATTGCAAGTCCCTTCCAATTGACTTGGAAAAATTTCGGGTGACCTTGCAACCCCTCAATTGGCCTCAAGAGGGGTCCCTTGCAAGGCACCTTTGGAAATTTCCGACAAAGTGCATTGATATTAGAAATAGACGTAAGAAATAAAACCACCAAATAAAAACACCTAATGAAATGTATCTACGGCAGCGAGGTCCATAATCCATCAGTCAACAAAAAACTAGTATAGGTATGAGAGGCGACACAAGGCTACATCTATGAAAAATCTGGAGATTGATTAGTCTACCTACAATAGTAGTCATTTCACGTACAGCCAGAAGCACAACTGCAACGACAATGACCAGAATAATCATGAGTGACGCTGCCCATCGTCCGGCTTTGCGTTAGTACTCGGAAGCAGTCGAAAGCTCCTCGGCTGCCCCTTGCGTATATACAGAATACACATTTGATTCGATGTTGTCTGCAAAAAGGGGGAAGAGAACAGAAGGCGTCGGTGAGCCAGTGATTGTCAAGGAAGCTATGTCACATACCAATCATGCCGCCTTGTTGGTCGACGAGTGTCCCAAGGTCACAAAATATCTCCGATAGTTCATGTATACCGGACTCAATTTCTTGAATTTCCGCTTCTCGTTCTCGAATAAAAGACTCTTGGTACACAAGTTCGTGCGGAGAAAGCTGTGTCTGAAGGAGTTGAGCCTGACGTAGTCGGGGAGACACGCTTGGCTCCGGTCTGAACGAATTTGAGACTGGCGGGCACTTGTTTGATAGGAGATCACTCACTCCAAACCCAGCATTCTTGACAAAGTTCTTCTCAAGCTCTGGCTTCTCCTTTTTCACAATGTCCAATGCCCGCTGATATACTTCACGTGCACTAACGCCATCCTTGATTTCCCTCAGCATCTCGCTCTGCATCGACAGAAGTAAATTGTAGATGGCTTCTTGTTCCTGTGAGGCGAAATAAGACCAGCTACTAGATAAGAACAATGACGCACCACTTAATCCTCCGTTTCCTTGCGAGCGTTCAACTTCTTGCCCCTTGTAAATGTATTCTCCGCATGTATTACATCGCCTGTGTCCATAGTAAGATACGGATAATGGGTACAGAAAAATAAATGCTTACATGGAAAATGGAGCCATAAGACGAACAATCTGCTGGGACTCGGGAGTTCTTTGAACCCCTCCTTCGAGGGATCAAGGACGGGTCGAAGTCCGGGGGGAAGTACTTGTTCAACACTAACGCAAATATCAGCTTCATGACTGAGTTTAAGGCTTAGTCCGTCCTTACCTTTACGTTCAGACATGGTGGCCGATTAAAGGAGTATTAGGATTGATAGTGCGTTGTGAACGATGGCAAGTAGAGACAACTTGCTTACCTAACAAGAAATTTCCCACCTTTAGCGCGTGCTCTCCTCCTTGCTCGTCGTCCGCCAGTTCATTCTGTCAATCGCCGCTCACAACTACCATGCAGGTTCAGTTAAATAAACAGCTAATCAGTTCCCATCTAAAAAATGTCTACGATGGTTGGAGGGTACGCTTTCAGCCTTCAATGCAGGTTGAATGGTCAATGAGCGTTGTGTCATTTTTAGAATGCGAGTCAAAATGACGAGTACGGCTCCATAGCAGATGCAGAAGCCCTCTTGTTACTGTCAGGAGACCCCGCTGGAGAGGATGAACCAGTGAGGAAAGGGACTGCCTTTCAGGTGAGCTACATTAGAGTCCATGAATCACGTCTCTGCTGTGTGGCTTACGTGCCAATTCGTGTAGACTTGGTTGCTTTGTTATGAATTTCCCTCCATGCTGCTCCTCTTCCAGAAGGGCAAGCTCCTGATATTATGCTCGGCTAGCAAAGGTATGTATCATATTGTCCGAAACGCGAACCATGGCGAGAAGAGAGAGTTGTTGAAGAGGAGGATCGTCTATATCGCGCTTTCGATGTTGTGTGTCGCACATTTATTTATTAATGTTCACTACAAAAAGGTTCTTCACTATCAAAATTTGAATGCAGACCCCTCATCCTCAGAGTCGCTGCCACAGTCATCTGAATCATCTACATCACTGTCACAATCGTCAGAAATATCCTCATCTTCGTCTGCATCATCCTCGCTGACATCATCATCTACGTCTCTATCGCATTGCCAGCTTTCTTCTCTGAAGTCAACATTGGCGTGGGCTTCAGGGTCCTCGTCATCTGAAACGTCTTCGTGACCGACATCAGTACTTCCGCCCCCTACTGCGTGATCAGGTTGGATGATATTCAATGAGTCATATTGAACTTGATGACCAACGCCTATGCCTGCGAAACGGCAAAACATGTCTCTATCGGCGAAACTGCACGAGTTACAGTGATGTGAGTATGAGACAAGCTAAATCTCACATGTTAACATAAAACGAAGCCCAGTCATCGACCTCTCCAGGCAGTCTTGCAGCGGAGGGACCATGCCTGAGAAGATCATTTGTACGATGATCAGCGAAAGCAGGGATAAGGTGGCATGCCCTGATCACTAGCGACGGGTCAAGAAAACCGAAGGCAGCGGGTGAGTCGGGAACGAATCCAATCTTTGGGAGGCGGCCTTCTCGGAAGCCCCAGCGGTACTGTGGCACAACACCAAACCATCGCACCCACAAGACCTCCATGTACTGAGGTGAACGGTTACGAGCATTGGGGCCAACATGAAGAACGTTAATACAAAATGCACCCAACACCCGTGCATACCAAAAAGGGTGAGCGCTTGCACTGCTTTCTCTCGACAACATCATCACCGTAGAGCCGTTTCCAGGTTTGAGTGTGTCTTGATCCCTACGAACATCGTACATTGTGTAGTTGATTTGGAAGCGCTTAGGTTGGAAAACACCATTCAGATTGTTGATGAAGCGCACATCATTTCGCTCGACGTCCGTGAAATCTCGTTCGTCGCCGTCGTATTCTAAACCCAGCAAGCGAGAGAGAATATGGTCTTTGATTTTTGGTATGAAGTTCTATCGAGTAACGTTAGTGAATGTGTCAGAACAGTCGTGCAAAAACATATCTTACCATGACAGCTGGGTCACCTCGATGCTCTTCAAGAAAACAAGCTAAATTGATGATGATACCCGGATAACTCGATAAACAATGGTGAGCTTCCAGCGGTAGTGGGCTTCCAGCAGGTCGATTATCTTTAGTATTGCCGGATTCTTGCAGACGTCTGATACGAGTGCGCCTCCGTTCTTGCTTCGCTAACTGTTTCGAAGGATCTTGTTTATTTGTACTCTGGTAGAACCTTTTCAAAAGCCGATGTGCGAGCTCTCCCTGGAAACTCAAAGGGTTAAGCTGTTTACTTACTCGATGAAGGCGCATACATACTATTTGGGTAGTGTACGAGTCAGTGGTTCCAAACATTTTGATAGAGCTTACATAGTCACCAAGCACGTGTAACTTGTAAGTTTGCATATTGAAAGCCTTGGGACGCGCTCCAGATGGCCCCGTTCCTGCACCTGCCGAGTTGGAACTCTTCTTCTGACGGGCAGCAATTTCCCGGGGGAGTTCCATAGTCCGAAACGCTGAGCATGTGGAATCCTGAAATTTTCGAAGCTGCTGTCCTAGACATCTAGTAGCTTGACTAAGTAGATCAAGGGAGTCGTCTGTGTGAATTCAAAGCTTTGCAATAGCGTGCCATTCAGCCAGACGAAAGAGGAGAATACGGACAACTTCATCGTGCGAGTCCGGGAATAAACCCTCGAATGCAGGGATCGCACACTGGACGACAACCAGATTCAAGAATAACACTGAAGCAAGGATCAAACTCACCTGTAAGACATCCTCGAAATGTCGCGCAGCTCTTTGTTTAACGTCGGATACGTTTGAAGGGAAACGTCGAATGGCACCCTTTCCAAATGACGAAATTGAGTGAAAACTTAACATCGAAGGATCGTCAGCATCAGTTGAGGCTGCCGTGCTAATGAATATGTACCGTTCATTCAGTAAAGCTACTGATTCGTGATTGATGGCATATAGAAGCCTTATAAGATGCTTGAAGACGTATTTGAACACTCCGAGCTCGAATTCATGAAGGAGATCGACCACAAGCATAGGAAAGAAATCAAGGCCTAGATTTCCAAGTCGCTCATTGAAGGTATTCTAAATGCAAAATATGTTCGACTTATTCAAAAAGGTCTGCAGCTAAATGCGCTTACCAAGGTTGGCACCAACGAGAACGCCTTCAGAAGACGCTCGGCTGCAGCACCTTTGACCGGAGCACCTAGTTTGTATAGAGCCTCACGTGCTGCAAAGACCTTATCTCTGAGGTATAAGCGCACACTCTTGATGCGTGCCGATATGTCAGCTTTGAGACCAAGCTGATCAAAGCGTGATTTTGGCAGAAAACACCAGGGACATGGGCAAACTCCTTTGTCGCGAATAGTAGCAATAAGGACTCTATTTGAATGTTGTCGGTTAGTGTGAAAGTCGATGCAGTAAATTAGCTCACTTCTCTGGGTAATCTGCAGAATAAGTAAAAATCCTCGGAAAGACTCGTCGAGACACGCCATCGTGGCATTTGATCACAATCCCATTCCTATACGCATCTAGGAACTCATCATCTAGTAGGATGCGCCAAAGCGCATGGAACAATTCCCGTTTGCAATGTGTGAGGATGTCGCTGATGCTCTTCGTCTTAACATACTTGCCAATGAAACCTACAATAGATTCTGGTAGCTAGAGACAAATCGTGTTAGGGTACTCGTTAATTGTGTGATGGGAAGGATGTTAAACTTACAGAAGGGATAAATGCGATAGGGTGACAGGCATTGCTGGTCGGACAGGCACGGACATATTTTGATTGGTTTCCAAAAAAAAGATAGACCGGCCATGCAGAAGCGTTGCCAAACTGAGCCAAGTGCGTTGCATCGGACCAGAACATGAGTCCAGCAATTACCCGCTCCAGCTGACACCCATCGTCCCTCTTTTGCTTCTGCAGCTCATCGTGGGCCTTATTCCAGGCATCTGAAGTATAGAGCTCGTCATATACGCGTTGCTCTCGTCCAGTTAACAGTGATTTCCAAAAACGTTTGAATGGAGTGAGGTGAAACCAGCGTGATGATGCCTCTGAGAAGGCTGCACGAATGACAGCGACGAGTGGCCGGTGATGGAAACCTGGGACAGTAAATAGTTGCCCATTGCCATCTGTATGTCTCTCCCTAGTTGGTACTAGTATTTCCGCTACTGATTCCCTCCAGCTATCTCTTTGAAACATACCGTTGGCATCCAGCGTTGCTTCAGAGGTGTCAAAGCGCGTCATTTCGGTGTGAGCATTGAAATCATCGGGCACATCATTGAGACTGAAATCCTTCGCCTTCAGCACTTCGCGAACAAGACGAGTTAACTGAGATTCAGATGTAAGACCACTATTACTGGTCATCTTCCAAGACATCAAGCGCCAGATGCTCATACTTCTCCATGGCCAAGGGGGTGATTGCGAAGGAACTTCTGGGCTCCTGGAATGATCAGCCGAATCCCGTTCATCAAGGGAAGGGAAATCGGACGTGATATTGGATAGCTGCTCAACGGAGACGAAAGCGTCTGGGTCATACGATGGTCGGTGACGATACTCCCGACCAATTCCAAATTGATTGAGAGATGTGCGAAAGGAATCAAACACATGAAGAATCACCCGGCGCACAACAGTCATCGAAGCTGGCGCTGGAATGGCAGGTGGCGGGACAGGAAGTTCGTCCCTGAACCGTAAGGGTAGGCAATGCGTTCGAGAAGGACGACCAGCTTGATTCTCTGGCTGCTCCTCCTGTACAATGTCAAGTGCAGAGGCGCTAGATGAGGCCACTGCCGAATCATTGATGCTGGGTGGAGACGCAGGAATATCGGGGGGGTCAGGTGTCATGGTGTTTGTAGGCGGGGGTTCCGGGGCAGGGGTGGGCTGGCATTCAGGTGCAAATCTCATCTTCTTTGCGGGAGGTTGAGAATCTTGTAGGGACGTAGATATCCGTTTGAATTGTTGTGATTGTAAAGTCAGTTGCTGCTGCCAGTGTTTGCAGGTCTGACGGTGACGAGTCAAGCTTCTAGGCGCCGAGAACATTCGGCTGCAATCCCCTCCGCATTTGAGGCTCATGCTAATGAAAACAATGATAAGTATGAGAATACGAATGAGTATCATGGCCTCTTCATACTATTCACCGTGGATGTGATAGACTTTGAAGTGGGGTATTTTAGACCCCGACAAACTCGTTTGCAAGATCCGTCAGAAGTTTCGAACCTGGTAGGATTACAATGCAGGGTCAAAGAATTTATGTAAATAATAATGTAATGAAATGCAGGTAGGTTAAGTTCCGAAAATATGACATGGTTAAAAGCCTTACATTTTGATGGAGTACTAAGCAATAAACATGTCGTTGCTCGACTCCCCCTCCAACACCTTCGATCCTCGCTCAAGGGCGTCTACTCCCGAATGTCTTTGGGGATGTACATGGCTCTCAGATTGCAACCACGGGCCTGGGCCTCAGGTGTATACTTGTAACTGCCATCGGTACCTGAATGCACTCGAAAAGTTCAAAGAACCTTCAATGGGCCAAGATGGTGGTCCCGAAGATGATAATCATGATGTGAGTGTGCGGCCCAATGTTCGACTGATGCACTCACCACCATTGACACATGCAGACTCCGAGTCCACGCGACTTCGGCCATGACACAAACAAGAGGCGAGCAACATCAGTACCTATCATTGAACTTCCCCTCGAGAAACGTAGGAAGACCGGAAGGAATTATGTGTTGTGTGAAGAGGAATTGCTGGCAAAGGTCTTGCAGGAAGTTGTGGCAGTGCGCAAGTCTATGGGTAGGATAGAAGCAATCTTTGGCAAGCAACACTCAGTTCTTCTTGAACTCTGTATCGCTTTTGAAAGACGTGGCATGTGAATCGTTGTATATAGACTCACAATGTAATAATGATTAGTATCGCAGCTAGGTTCTTGAGCATCCTCTTGTGACGGCAGCGAGGTAACAATGTCATCTGATGATCCAGCACGTATTCTTGTCAACTGGCTCACCAATCTTTAAGAATAGGGTAAGAGAGGTATAATGATGAACATTTATGCACGTACGTTCGTATCCGGCGTGACTTTGGGCAATACACCAAACACATCACCGTACAGAGGGCGATTATACTCGTCCAACGGCGGCTTGCCCCATCCACCGGGATGGAAACCCCATTGAGCGCTTGATATGGGGTCAGAGACTTCGAAATCGTCGAATTGTGCCACACTGACCCCTCAGGTATGGGCGCAATTGAGGCCAGGAATTCGTAAAGTCGGGTAGCTCGGAGGAGGGCCAAATCTTTGCATGCTAATTAACCAAGGTGGAGGTGTGAGTGGCGGAATTGATAGCGCTTCAACAAGTTCTGGCGACAAGTCTTCTGGTCGTTTCTATTTCAGCGATGTTTCAAACTCCCTTCCCTCATAATACCTGTCAAGTAAAAGAATAAGCGAAAGTGAAATGAAATGAATCAAAGGTTTACATCTCGCCAAAGCCAGTAACCACTGGCTTTGTCGCAAACTTGAAGAAGGCGTAGTGTAGCTTTTGATAATCGATATCGACCTTGCCCATCTTTGGCTGCACCCGCTCACGAGTTTTGGCCTTTAACAACATGTTGGCCTCTGTCTCTTTGACTGCGTCTCTCATTGTCGCGATACCCGTATCTGCTATGTACGAAGGGAGCTGGAATGGTGGCTTTTCAATACCACGTTTGCCTTGCAGGTAATCTCGTTTTGCACTCCAGTGCGCAGGAACAGGAGCGGTGTTGCGGTAACTCTTGAGATGGAGCAGTAATCTTGGGTCAGCAGCTGAAGGATCCGTCCATTCGACTGCCTCGGGTTTTGCCAACAGCTGCTTCAGCTCTGCAATCGTCAAACGGGCCATCTTGCGTTGCTTCTTTTTCGAAAGAGGTTTCTTCTCTTCTGCGTCTGAACCAGCGTCTGATTCCATATCGTCGTCTGAGTAGATAACCTCCCCTTTGGTGGGTTCCGAATCCTTTGCCTAGATATTGCGTGAACCAAGGGAGTGGAGTTGGGAAGACATTATATGACACACCTCTGCATATCCTGAGGAGCCTGGAAACGTGCAAAAATGTCAGAGAACACCACAAGAGCTGGATCTTTGACATCCAGCTGCTCAATCACGTACTTGACATTGTCAAAGACCCATCCTCCTCTTGCTTCACCGTGTCAGAGTTCCCATTAAGCTCCTGCAACCAATATTCAATTCCATAGATTCACTGTTTCGACCAGACTGAGAGGTGAAACGCACAGGTGTCGTCCGAGCGGCAAGGACTTTCTTTTCTTTTGCCTTTGCTCGCCGAAGCTGGTTTTTGGATTTAATGGCCTTTCCGTTGGCATTGGAGGTGGTAACTATACCATTGACTGCAGTAGGCATTCTGCGTTATGTCTCGAATGCACGAAGTAAAAGAACTTTCGAAAGCGCTTCAAAGCTTTGAGCCCTCAAACTTGGAGACTTGTCGTCGGAGGTTGGGTCGAAGACACGGCTTGATAATTAGGTAATTTAGAAGGGGGGGTATAATACATTACTAGCAGTGACCCATGGCTACGCCACTCAGTAATGTGATACTGTCACATGACTGGGAAAACGTGGCACTTTTTCCTCGACTTATGTAATCTGTCGAGGAAAAAGTGCCACGTTTTCCGGTCAGGTGACATTGTTGGAAGTCGTTGCTCACTAGTGGGTTGGCAACTTGGCATCCGGAAAAAGCCGACAGAGGCTGGCACGTGCGATGAAATCTAGAACGTCCCTTCCAGGACAAGGAACGGTATGCCCACAGCGTTTGCTCTTGCGTCCGCCCTCGGTTCGAACCCGAACCTTTCCAAACCAGACTCAAGGTCCGGTCACAGGTCCGGTGTAGAGAATTATGCCTCTCATGGCGTGATATGGTAGTTTTCACCAAGGAGTATACAGCACGAACTCATAGCATTACTCTGTGCGCTACCCGCAGCTATCTCTATATGAGGCGCAGCTTTCCCACGCAACGCGCGCCATGCGCGCACAATTCCCGCGCTTCACGATGTATACGCGCGCGCGCGTTCCCGCGCTTGCGCGCCCTATAGCGCCAGCCATCCAGATGCATCCATCCACTGTCCACCAAGCTCCCTAGTGCGTATATTTCCATTTCCTTTATTAGCATAGTTCCACCTTTATTTTTATCATAGTTTCTCACTCATATATATTTCTACATACCTACTCGGTAGCGCTTCGGCTCCGCATGAGCGCGCTTAGGTGCGCTATATAAGCGCCAGCAGTACATACTACACTTTTCACCTTACCTTACTTTTCACCCAACTTTACCTAGTACTTACTACTTAGAAAGTCGCAGTAGAAATCTATTCATTAGCACAACACATCACACATCTTTTATCTTGCTTATATCTTCACTTAAGCTTAGTCTCTCATTTCTGTATACGCGCGCGCTTTCCCGCGCTTCGCGCTAATACGCGCGCGCGTTCCCGCGCCTTCGTACCTGGCGCGCACCTGCGCTTTCTCGCGCTTCGCTTCAGCGCACACTTCTAGATCCTTGCTGCACTCGCTTCCCCTATAGGGTCGAACGCACTTGCCATCTCAAGTATCGCAGACTAGGCAACACACGACCTACAACATTTATAGATACAGCTAGGAGCTATCTTTGTTCCTAGCAGTATTGTTGTTTCTACACCGGCATGGCCCCTGGACCAAACCTTAAGTCCGGTTCGGGGTTCGGAGCTAACCAGCACCAGTTCGGACGCGTTCGAACCCCACCAAAACCACCATCTGTCAGCGCTTCAGCACCTACACTACCTCAATTTCGCTGCTGCTGTTGCAAGTCCCTGACTCCTATTGGCTCATAGTTTTGTCTCAAGGTACGTTGCGCATGTAGACTCGACTCTGGATGGGGGACTGACATGTTCTCAGAGTTTGCTGTGCAGGAAGCTCGTTGTAGTGTTTTTCCTTCTCCCATGCTTGCAACATCCGCAGGCGGCTCCCAGCATTCAAATTTATACATCTATAGACGGCCCCATATTTCTCTGCAATCAATGTTTAATTGCCCTGTTTAATTGCCCCACTCTCAAGCCCACCAATCTTGTACGATCTTCCCTACTTTTCGTGCCGGGATTTTCTCAATTGTCTACTAATCAACTTCCTGATCCATCTGTGGTTGTCCCCACATATATTTTTCAGGTCTTGATTCTTGCAATCCTCGCCACGCACATGCACCACCATCTCTGGCAGGTGAATCAATCACATTCACTCTTAGTCTGCGGGACGACATCGTCAGGCGGTCAGTGCCTTATATTACTCCGTCTCTTGTTCACATTAATGACATGTTCTCGATAGTTTGAATTGCCACCTCTACGCACGAACAACGACTTCACTAACCTCACCGATTATCAATTGGGCGATTATCTTTATTACTACAGAATTGACATTGATGACCGAAGTACTAGGGAGACGAAAATGCATTGCCTCCGATACTTTATTATTAGTTCTTCGGTGAGTGTTTCAGAATCTGCCCCTTGCTGAAAAGCGCTTCAAAGACGAGATCGAGTCCAATGCGGACCTTCGATTGTTTCTCGAGGTATGATAATTTATCTCCATATCAGGAGCCATCGCTGGACTGTTTTGTAGGAGTGCTCATGACAATCCAAGCAACAGGAAGCTCGTCGACTGGATTTGAAACACTTTATCGCGACCTTCTGAACATCTGCAGAAGTACCCTATCGCGCTGGAGGCGATCATGAAGGAGACAACTGAAGGCAACCCAGACGCGTACTACCTTGCAGAGGCCATTGAAGCTATCAGGAATCTTCAGAATGTTGCACAGCTCCGGACGTTCCAGACTGCAATGGGCAAAGGTCCGACTGGGAAATGGGAATGGCACGACATCGTAGCCAAGGATGTTCGAGAGAGCCTCAGCAAGGCTGAGGCCAAGCGCCAGTCGTATGTTTGTCTTTTCTTTGAATTGTCATGAAATACTCAACTGTGTCCAGCATTATATTCGAACTGATCAAAGGCGAGATGGCGTACGTCAGGGACCTAGAAAACATCGACTTAGTGTGTTGTTCTTTGCAAGTACTCGATCTTAATATCATAGCTCATTTTCGCCACCACAGATTTATATCCAGGCCCTGCGAGAAGTCCCCTAGAGCACCATCCCAACGCTGCCGTGTTCCCAATGCCCACTTACCCTTCGCGAGATCTCCTCGTCTTCTTCCCTCCTCCTACTCTCGTCTGTCGTCCGCACTCGTCTGAGCCATGTCAAGGATGATCCTGTACGATTTGCTGGTCTCGCCCGTCCATCGTCAACTGGTGCCCGCTCTCCACCCACACCTAAATCACCAGGAGACTATGTCTCCGCGTCTTCGACTTCCTCATACGCTCATTTGTTGACATCGAGCTTCACCCTTTCTTCTGGGACGACAGATAATTCATCTGCATCGTCCGCGTTATTCGTCCCGCGATTCCTATCATCTATTCCCAGAGCCAAGGTATGTTGATCCTGTATCACTGCACGATGACAATATCTCACAGACTTTCAAGCAGCCATCTAGTGCTAGGATCTCACCCGTCTCCCTAATCAGGTGCGGGAACGGCGGACTTAGGCTTCACACCAGGGCATTCGCGGGTCCAGCTGCCTGGCGTCGCGTCGCGTGGTGGCGGTGCTGCTTGCGCATGACCAACTAACTTTATATTTTTTGATGCCCGTGTCACATTGGGGATGTTACTAAAGCCAAAGGAGCTCGCAAACTTTGTTTTATGGAACATTGAATATAAGATTCACATTTCTGCCACAAGAGCCCGGGTAAACACATTTCACCATGTCCGATACCAGCACTGACACCAACTCACGCTCATCTAGCTTTAACGATGGGGCTGAAGCTATCCTCATAGCTGCTGGACTTGCGATATCTACCTTTTCAAGTGCACCTGGAAGCTGTACACCTGAAACGCCGCATAGCCAGCATAGCCATGATTACTATCCGTGCCATGGTGGCCAAGCGCACGGCCAAGGCCTCCCGTCATACAGTTGCGGGTGCTACCGTCGCACGTACCGTCGCACAGAAGTTGTACCTGCGTTCGCACTCGCAAATGCTCTCGCAGATGTATCCGAACACCAAGGACTTCAACGGGTACAGTGGCCACCTGAAATTATGCACTCAATTCTAACGGTTTTGTTCCAGGATGTCGATAGTTTGAGCACACAAGATGGAGGCCATAGCAGCGACTCAAAATTTAGGCCCCTGAAGCGCAAGAGATCAATGACAGCCTCTGAGTCTGTCTCCGTGGGAGGAACAGTGAGTTGGACTGATGTTGTTTTTTCACGTCAGTGGTTAATGGCCATAGACACCACGCTGCTTCGGGCAAAATTTGACCAATGTTCAACGTGCCCAATCAGTACCAGCACTTGAAGCACCAAAGCGCAGGAAGCTGGGAAAGCCGTTTGAATTCGATGGGACTCATGAGACCTCAACACTTAATGCTGTGAAACGCCTCGAAGCTGCCATTGACAGGCAGACAGAAGTGCTTTCCAAGATCTATCGCGTTCTGGAGGGCAGTGCCAAATAAAGTTTTCATTTACGATACCTTCTGTTGTAACCCTAAGTACTATAATGATGTATATTCAGGCTCGAAGGAAAGATTTCATGCAATACTATGTTCCGAAATACTCAAGTTCCGACAGGCATAAACTTTCTCCAAGTCTTGCCAAATCATCGGCAGGATCATATATCGCTTTATGCTCACTGGTGCCACCTGTAAGGAGTTACAAAATTTTGCAATGCCGGCGCTTACAATTGAAATCAGCCCTGGACAGCGGCTTTACCAAAGTCCGTATTTCCAAGATCGACTTCCATTCTACAGCCGTAGCTTAGGTGCGCAACTGACTGTAAAATGGATCACCTACTTTTAGTAAAGATCAGGTTTCAAAATTTCAGGTTCGAGTCTGCATGTCCTGACAGAGAAGCTCAAGACACCGTCAGTGGTGCTTCATAACGTCAGAACTGCACGCACGTTGAATGACTCTACCTGAGGCTCATTCGAGATCCGAGTATCCGAACTTTAGGCTAAACATTTTCTAGGTTTCTGCATCATCGTCTGGTACTCATGCCAGTGCCATTGCCCCTCGAACTCGAGAAAGAAATTATCACTCTCGCCATTGATTGCATGCAACAAGCTCACTCACTTCTGTTTGTTTCACAGCGGGTACATCATTGGTGAGCAATTCCGAAGCACTGAATGCTGAGTTACTGAGTACTGCTGTCGCAGGACCGAAGGGCTACTTTATCGAAAAATTGTTCTGCCAAATGAAACCATTGCTATCTCTTTTCTTTCGTCACTTCGTATTCGGTCCCAGCGCTGCAGTGATTTCGCTCGAGGGGCTGTGCAATCACTGTGCATTGAGGGCAACGTACTTCTGGGTACGGCCGCAGATATCCTTTCCCTGTGCAGCGGTACCACCAATCTTGCGTTATGGATTGCACCATCAGACTTCGACGGAACAACAAATCCTCTGCTGCGGCCCTTAAATGACCTCCCCCTAACATCATTATCGCTTAGTATATCCTTGATCGTCCGTCACACCCAATTTGTCTCTCTTTCCGCTTTCAAGGCCTTCAGTACAGTGACGCGTCTTGAAATTCTCAATGCTTGGGTGTTATGGAACTCCACAATTGGTCTGGAGTATCTTCATGGACTGACACACTTGTGCTTATATATCCATACGCGGAGGACTAAGCCAGAATTAGTGGCATCCCTTCTTGCTTCGTCACACCTCCAAGTAGTTGGGTTTCGCATCTCCGAAGATATCAACACAGTCCAATCATTTCTGGAGTCCAACTCCCTCAGTGACTCTCGCATCGTGCTGGCATCTCAAGTTCCCATCGCCTGGGGTGAATTTGGAGGTGACGACATGTCTCTCTGGAAGGGTGCTGATCAAGTAGTAGATTGGAGACGCACTAGTGCACAAGGTATGTCTTTCTATACTATAAACACACTATGAGTCGCTAACATGTTCAGCAGGAGGGTCTGCACCAAGACAAGATGGACTCCTATATTGATCCCTGAACTCTCCGGCAGACTCGAGTTCTCGGACTCCACAACTCTCAGACTTTCTGAGCAAGTTCGTCTTTCAGTTGGCAAAAGGCGAACGAAAGGACAGCAAAGGTAGACGTACTGCTATAGTGAAATAACCGACCAAGTCTGGACGAAGGACTTTGGATGAATGGAGGTTGCGCATGAACCATGCAGCGCCGCCACCGCATTCACGGATAAGGGTACCAGTTTGACCGAGCCAAAGCCCACGGAGGCCTTCTGTGTGGATGACAGACATGCGAATGGCTACAGGACCAGGAAGGGGGCGAGAAATGAATGATCCGCTGTATCACGTCTTGGAGTTCACTATATGACATGAACAATGAGGTATTCTCCAGCATGGCAGCCACTATTGGCGCCGGAAGACCCTACGACCGGTATGAGCTCACTCCAACAAGAAATAAGTTCTATTGAAAAGAGACCACGTACGCGGTAAAGACCTCTGACGCCTTCATTTTTCCATGATTTAAGAAGACAATCTCTTGGTCCATTAAATCTGGTGGTGGTATCGAGGACTTGAGATTGCGATCGTGCTTTTTCAAGTCAAATGGGTGCACGAAGACTTTGGGGACCGTGCCTGCGGACTGTGTCACAGGAACTGAGTGTTAGTCTTTTAGCTTGAGAAGATCTTGGAAACGCACACTCCCGAATGTGATATCCTTTACTGGGATGCGGATAGGGATTGTTCTGGATGCTATGGGATGGTAGCACATTTAAATGAGCAAGAATTGGACAGAAGAGACGAGCGCTCAGCAAACTGACAGGGAGGACAAAACCAGGGGCACAGAACTCTATTTCGCGAGTTGGGTTTCTTTACTGATGCTCTTCTGGCCTGCTCTTGTGCAAAGAGAACTCTGAAGTCAGAAATTCAGACTGAAACAATGTCCACCAACAGAAAATGCAGATAGACCTAGACTGTGTGTCAAATCATAAGTCAAATGTATGGGGGGCGTCGGCTGGTGAGTCCGGAAAATGCTGGGCCTCGCCGAAGACGCTCAACTACGACTTTTCGTCACTGGCAGAAGTTAGCCAGATATCCCAGAAGCATTTTATGATCTCCCCACCGTGTCGCTGAAGGACAGCGTGGAACAAATGAAAGCAGCTATACACGTGCACATTACCGAGCAACTGACGAATCAGAAGCATTTGTCACGCCTACCCGGCGCGCTGAAGAGGACAATTTTGGAGAGATTGTTAGAAAAGGCCGAGGGCATGTAAGTAACACAATTTCAGCTCGCTCTGCAATTCATGATCATATGATCGTATGCAGATTTCGTTGGATTCAGTGTCAAGTGGATGAGATAGTGACTTGCAAAAGACACATCGACATCGAGACAGCCCTCAACAACCTTCCAGAAGGACTCTACGAAATGTATGATAGGATCATCCAGGCCATCAAACAAAGTTGTCGAATCTTAATCTGAAACGTGGTGTCATAGATCCCATGGATATCGTGACCATGTGCGGAAGCCTTGTGACCTACGATGAGAAAACAGGTGTTGTCGCTCTATCTCATTATAGCGTCAAAGTATGATTTATTTACTTTCTTTGTCCTACTCGTCCGCTGATGCGCTATGCAACCACAGGAATACTTGATCAATCGCCCTAACAACATCTTCAAATCAACCTCAGACATGCACGCACAGATCTGCGAGCTCTTTATTACATATGTGTTATGCGACTTTGTGAACGAGGTCCCCGTGAACGGTGAGATACTATCTGTCCTTCACATGTATGAACGATGAATCACCTGCAGCAGAGAAACCAAAGCGTACCCGAGCGAAAAAGCTGCCTCCGCGCCAAACGAGAGGGCACCAAAGAAACGTACTCTTGAATCCGAAGTCAAGAACCAGAAGAAAGCTGCCGAGTCATCGCAAGCATAGTGCGGCAGGTGCATTACGCGTTTCTTTCGTTGATGGTTTGCTGAAACTTTGGTGTTCAATTTAACACCCCTATCCCGCCCATTGTCAAGCCCTCCTGCCATCCCTGCTATGTCTGAGGCATGTCGGGGATTGACCGACACCTTCGTGCAGGCTGCGACTGCCCCACTTTCTGTGAGGCCACCACCAGCGGTGCGCTTTGCACGTAAAAATAAGAGGTGAGCGCGGTTTTCGTCAGTGTTTCTTGAATATGAATGCTGATGTTGCGCCACCCTCAAAGTTGAGCATTCACTTGCTTTTTCCTGCCAAACCCGCGCCTATGAGATCTCCAAATTCAAGAAAGAGACCTGTGCACACGGCTGCACAAAGACCAGTATCTACTAGGACATTCAAAGTAAGTGTACTTGTGCTTTTGGGAGACTGCTGTTTAAATTGCGTGCTTAGTCCTATCATACCCTCGAGCTGCATGTACATGATGCTAAACTACACCAAGAATCGTAAGTGCTACGGCTCAAGACCTCTCAATACAAATGGTACTAAAATACACCTTACACTTAACAGTACACCTTCCGAATTATGTCAAGGGACCTGGGGGACTTATTGTCTTGTCTCTCGAAGACATCTACTCCAGTGTCTGGATACTGCGGCAGATAGGTTGCTAATGGTGAAGGTTTACTTTCTACTGGACGGGCTCACCTACTGTTTCCAGCTGCTTTCCATATCACAGCCTAGAGCTCTGATGTGCCAAATTGCCGGCTTCATCGAGGTAATTGATGATGTGGACAAAGAAGTCCATGACCATCAGGGGACAGAGGCGGTGAAACACAGTAAGGCATTCAGGTGATATGATTTCTATGTCGTCTAATGTCCTAACCCCCAGTGAAGTGAGCGGACGGAGAAACTTTTCGATCCACCCGCGCTGTGGCTCTGCCTTATCGAGTTTGGCCAGAAAATCATTGATGGGAGGATAAGAGACGTTGGGGTCAGTCTCGAGCTCCAAGTTGGTAAGTATAGATGGCATGTAGTTTGCGTTTTGGGGGCTATGGTGCGTGGACCTCCTCGCTTTTCATTTCACTAAAGGTGACCGCAAGGCGTTATGTAATCGATGTCGCATGATCGACGGAATTCACGTTGGAGCAAGCACTACTAATTATCAACCGACCCTGTTCAGTGCCGTCCATGCAGGGTTGCAACGTTGAAGAATGTACGGAGCCGATATTCCTACATGACGTTGTGTGGGGGTCCATGCCAAGGATCCCCAACAAGTTAGCTGTCTCAAGGTCCGTGTTTCATTTCCGCTATGTGTCTTAAGCTAAATTGACCGTCATGCCTATTCCCTAAGCCCCCACTTGACGTTCTCATCCACAAACAATGGCTACCTCATCTCTGTCTCCATCTGAACCAGACAACGAGATTCACCCTCTAGTCGCTCTCAAAAGACGAATTGCTGCACTCGAGGAAGAAAATGCGGACCTCCGAGTCCGTGGGCTCCCTGGGAAGAAAAGGTACATCCGGTGTTCAAAAATGCGGCAAAACAAGTTGATAAAAATCCAAAGTAGTGAATCGAATGCATACTATGGTCGACCAATTCGAAGGCTCGTATGTCTGACCGAGCGCGTTGAAGATCTCGTAGCAGAATTCAATAGGCGCATTGGACTGGGCGCTGTCAATGAATCAGACGCAGACACAATGGATTCAGATGACCCAGAGTAAGTACATCTTCGCTAATTTACTGGTTAGCCCTCAGGTCATGTATGTTCCAGTGAAAATAGGCGGTATCGCTCCTTCAAGAAACTTATGGTATGGTGTCCCTCGGCTCGTAAATTGCTACAGTCGTCAGCCGAGCACGAAATTCTTGCTTTTGCATACAACAAGGTGAGTCTCCCCAAAACAATACATTTACAAAACATAACTGTATCTCGCATCCAGCTGAATGAAGGCTCTGATGGGGCCAGAGGAGATGACTCCGCTAGTCTTAAGTGCGCTGTCACCGATTGGCTAATGGAACGTACTCCCACACCAAATCCCACCATTCACAGACAAGACAAGTCTGGTCGGGGTTTTTATAACGACGTGACGGGCGGACTCCTGTGCCCAGTTGATTACGACTGGAGCAATCCCACGTAAGGGCCCTTTTCTGACCTGCACCATAACTTACTTATGTCTTCAAAGTGTTCGAGCCTCCATTCGAGACTACCATCCTGATTTTCGTATTACCGCTTGCTCCTGGCCGTCATTCCTGTACGAGGATAAATGCTATGACCCCCAGAATCCTACCAATGGTTTGTTTAAAGGCAAACTACTTATAAAGGTAAAGTTATTTTGTTTGGTAGAAGCATACTGAATGCAGTCTCCAGGCATTTAAACGCGTGTTCACCTCTCCAACTTCTACATACGAGGAACAACCTGCTGACTTGGCAGCTCGTTCTGTACGGAACAAGAACAGTGGCGAGCGTCGCACTCGGCGCGATGTTTCAACACTCCTCAATATGCGATCTATTTAACCTCGAGCCATAGCCTATGTGGCTGTTCAGGTATAGACTATTTAACTCAATATTGTGCGCTTTGCTGATTAGGGGATTTAGCTAAGATTTGCATTGTCGAGCGCAGGATCTTGGCGCATTGTTGATGACGAATTCAACCATCAAGAGTTCTACGACAATATAGTTGACTATCTTGAGCTCCCTCCATCGCCAGAAGCAGAGAAAGAAGTCGACGACCTTTTACTTTGGTGGAATCAGTGAGTAGCTTTGGCATCACCGTCTTTCGTTGATTCATTGGGGTTTCATTTTTCAGAAAGGTTTTTGGTAGAAAATTTGTTTCTGATTATCGCCCGCAGCATGCGAACAAAATGTCGGTCGCCATGACTTTGGCCAGGCGCCGGATCTAGCTAAGTTGGGTTAGAATAAGAGAAACTACCTAGGCTAGTACTGAACGTTAAACGTTAAACTGCGAGCTTCATGTAATTTTACATTGTACATAATGAATGATTAAAATTTTTCAATAACGTTGCATATTGCCGAGTGAGATTCGAGTAGTACCATTCAGCAATGACATTAAGACCTGTGATAGACAATATGCCCAGGCATTCTGCGCTACCATATGGTCGAGACAACTGGTCCACCTTCATCACTCATCTGGTATCTATCAGTCAACACAAACATGACAGATGTGTGACTTCAGGTAGCGAGTTGTGCGCGATGCCGCAGTATTGAAAGTTGGGTGTGCTTGTCTCAAGGACAACATCACTAGTGATCGGGGACACATCAACATGACTTGCAAGCTCTGGTAGCGTGCACCACACTGATACATGTGGGCTACCAGCTCCATACAGACACTTCTGTCTCAACAACAACATTACGACTGATCGCGGACACATCTACCTGGCTTGCAAGCTCTGGTACTAGCGCACACCACACTGACACGCATGGGCTACAAGCTCCATTCAGATAATTCTGTTCGGAGCACCTAATTCTGCAATGCAAGTTATCTTCCGTGTATTTCAGTTGCCATTGCCTAAGTGTCTGACTTTCCATTGTGGAGTTTTAAAGCAGTGTATCACACGAAAAGGATGACAATCTCTTCACTTACACATCATACTTGGTAATCTGACAAATGTGTATGATTATTATTTAAATTGACCAAGGAGGCTAGGTGTTCAAAGGTATGTATGATGTCCAATACTTGCTAGTTAATCATCTTGTGCATATTTCAGTTGCCATTGCTTAACGTCTGACTTCCCGTTGTGTGGTTATATGGTAGTGTATCACAAGAAAAGGATGATGATTTCTTCGCTTACATGTCACGCATGGTAGTCCGGCAAATATGTAAGCATCAGTAAAAGTACACGTTACTTAATCAACTTGGCTGACTTTGCTAGAAATTGTTTACTCTCTCCTGCATCATCCACTTGGGATATCTTATTCTTTTTTAGTGCAAACCACAACAAAATATGTATATTAGAATAGCTGAACAATTTTTTTGTGAACATGTTAAAGTTGAAATTTTGACTAAGTAGATTGACTTAGCCAAAGTCACTTAAGTGGGTTTTAAGTCTGTTTAAGGCAGCTTAAGTCAAGAGGTAGGGGAAATTCAAATATCTGATATCAACCTGGACAAACTTCGCATGCCACCACCACCACCGTTACAGCGTTATGGTCACACTAATTAGACCATATATAGTAATTACTTCCGACTTTCAAAGGCCAAAATAATACGAAGAACATTGTAATTTGTTAAATATTCGAGTGATTGAAGTGAGAGTACAATTTGTAGACTACAATTATGTGAATTCAAAGCATAGAAAGCATAATGAAGGCACTACGAAGGATATCAACGGATCAAAGGCAACTCAGCGGATCAAAACATGATAGTGAAGGCAAAAAAATTGGCAGAACAATTGCACAAGTAAAGTACGCGCAGTCTGCAGAGGTTTGATAGCGGTGCAAACACACTTGGATGTCATGTGTCTCGCAGATGCTGTTGCTGAGCGTTTGAGGGAGCGAGAACCTGAAGCTGGCACATTCTCCTTCCCCTTATGTGAAGGTTGCCTGCACTCTGTCGGGATGCCAGCGGAGGCCTGTTCGAGCTCACTCAACTCCATAGACTCCCAGACATTAAGAACGCGTCAACGAGACGCGTCACATTGATATTGACGCGTCGTATTGCGTCACATGTTCTCAAAATTACATCTATAAATTATCGTTCCTTTATCAGTGTGCCCCAATGCGCACTTCTTATTAAAATAAGGATCTAGATGTATTCTATAGTACTGATTATACCACACTTTCTGTACTCAACTAACGGTTTGACGAAGAACTTAGGCCGCTATCGAGAAACTCACAACTTATGTTTTGAAACTTCGGGTGGCTGTATATTAGGGTTTACAAGCTTAGTAATGTCGAGCCCTATATCCGGGATTTGCCTTTTGCCCACCTCTTGGCTTAAGTAACGTGTATTTTTACTGATGTTGTCGTACTGCTGTAGGCGATGAGGACATGCCCGACGAAGTGATCCACCTAGCAGGTGGGATTCAGTCTTCAGGGTTCAAGAACGTCGTTGGCACGCTGTGGGAGGCCGACGATGCTGTCGCGAAAGACATCGTCGAAGTTTTTTACGAGTATATGTTTGGAGATTTGAAGAAAGGTTGTGACATGGACTGTACGAGGGCAGCCTGGGCACTCAAGTGTGCTACGCACGCGGTGAAGACGAAAGTGCCGCTCGAACAAGAGATGGTATTTGTTCATATTGGTGTAGTTCTACGTCGTATTGCTGTCGTCTCGCACATATCTCTGACTTGAATTTAGTTGTTGTGTTTCTTTGCATTCGAATCCATGCTGAAGAGTTTGAAGGTAGCATAATAATGTAGCAGTGATCAAAAACAAGGGTACACCAGATAGAGCTCGTAGTACTCGTGCATCGAGGTCACGCAATGGACCCACGGCTCTGCAAGACGCAAGCGGGACCTGAAGGTAAAATCAACTTTGTTTCTCCGGGTGAATCGGAAATTAGCCACATGACATCGCGGGTAACCTTCAATGGTTTGCTGGTCACGTCTGAATCAAGCGCACCGCCGACATAGCCTATAGCGTACACATGCTCGTTCGGTGTTTACACGTATCGTTGTAACAGCTTCAAATAAACTGGTCAGCAATAAGATCCCCATAGAGATTTAGAGAGTGAACGGCATCTCCCTTTGTAGGAAGGGGGGCCTTGCGTTATGGTGCTACTGTTACTACGCCCCAATGGGATACTGTCGGGGGAAGAATGCTGGGCAGACATCATAGTAGGAAATAGGGATACAATGGTTTAGAAGCGCACCAGACCCGCGTATGAAGCACAGTAATGGAGGGCAAAGGTTAACAGGCGGGGTGATAACAAAGATAGGTCAAACCACAAGTCTTCATGGCATGGGCCACAGATCAGAAATAGAAGCGCCGCATGTTTGTCAGCAAGGTGGGGAACGATCCAACGAGCGCTATAGCTAATCTGCGCGAGAACACTATGAGCAAGCAGTGAGAAATACGGAAGCAGACGACAGAGTGGAAAAGACATGTAAATGAGACAGTGACGAGAGTCAGGAATTGCAGGAGAAAGACTAGTATATGAATACCATCACAGATGGCCTCGTCGGATCCCTTCGTCCAGTCCTGGCACTGCGCTCTGCAACCGTCCCATGTCGGCCTTGTACTCGTCCTGTTACGCAGATGTGAGTAAATTGTCGTCGCCGAATTGGCCGATGGTGCAACCTTGCGGTACTTGCGTTTATGGAACATCCCAAGCACCTCCAGTATCTTGAGCTGGAGGATTGAATAGAGCTCTCAAAGGTAAAGTGGGAGCCAGTGCCACGGATCAAGCTTAAGTTGTACGCGGCGTGAGAACTAACAGCGGTTACTACGACTATTTCAGTACTAACTTCAGCTCAATATTTACTACTAACGTTCATCGTGTCAAATTTAAAACAGGCCGTACAAATCGATGGATGAAAACTTACTGACACAGTCTCCTGCTAGCAGATGTGATTCCTCCTTTCAGATTGTTGAAATGTTTGAAGGAAGGACTCGGAATCATTCCATTTCATCTTTTGACGGCCAGAGTATGCGTTCAGTAGACAGCACTTTTCGCAGGTTGTTGACCCGCTGTTCCCGGCTTCCCATGCATAAGAGGTACCATCCAGTTGCGACGAACTGATCTCTTTACTGCCATTTTAGGGACTCAGACTCCTAAATATGGTGAGTCGCATGCGCTACATCCTCATTTTTAACTTCTCCCCCTCCTTCAGATGATACATCCACCGTTCGGATGTCTGGGCATACTAATTAGGGCATTGAGGTAGAATCTGCCCAGCGGCGCGAGTTCTAGTCGTGCTCACTCGATGTATTCGGATGCTGAAAAGTTAGAGCAAGTCCCGCATGGGAGGATCTCGGCGCCTCGATCGAGGCGAGCCGCTAGTCATGACCACACTCACCTTTGTCACTTCCAGGAGATGCCTACCTATTCAGTGTCATGTAAGTAATCGTTCATTCTGCGTCATCCCCTTGCGGTATCTCATGTCTCTTCGGGAGCTCTGACAAGCTCTCAGGGTTCTATTCTGACTATTTGGCTCTCTGACCTTACAGGAACCACATATGTTATCCTCATCGTCAGAAGCTGCTAACCCACTATTTCCGTCACACTCATGAGATAGCTCATCACGCGCACTAGAGGTATCTCGAGGTTTTAATTCTGGTTGGGACTTTCACATCTTTATCTGCAGGTATAAATCGCGGCGGATTATGCTGTAGATGCTTCACTGCACAAGTTCAAACCCTCGTTCACCTTTCACATCTCGGACCTCATAATGCATCTCTCCCTTACCCTGACGACTGCGATGGCAGCATTCGCATGCATCGGACAGGTCGCCTCCGTGCCCCTCGAGGAGACCCTGAGAAGCCTGACTCCGAAAGCAAGGAATGTTCTGAAGCGTGCGACCCCAGTAGCCCCCTATTTCGTTTTATACAGCGATGCGTACGTTTCCACTGAACCAACGGTGTCAGAAATTTCGGTCAGCTTTCCATTCCTCTACTTGCGATCGATACGCTAATCGTGAACTGGTACAAACGTCAGGGCTTCAATGTATTTGCATTGTCTTTCCTCGTGGAATATGGTGCAGCGGATCAAGCTCAGGAATGGGAGGAGCTCACAGCAGCTCAACGTTCTTCGATTCTCTCTGAGTACGATGCCGCGGGTATCTCACTCATCGTGTCCCTTTTTGGGTCCACTGAGACCCCCACTTCATCGGGATACGACCCCATCGATACTGCAAATACCATGGCAGCTTGGGTTATCGAATATGGCCTGCAGGGTGTAGACATCGACTATGAAGCATGTTGCATGATGTCTGATAATGTTTGACGACAACTGATTTTCCTTAGGATTTCGCTGCATTCGACGCTGGCACTGGCGCTGCTGAGCAGTGGCTCGGCAACTTTACCACCCAGCTCCGCACCCAGCTTCCGCAGGGCCAATATATATTGACTCATGCTCGTGAGTGACATATTCAGACAATAACATCATCACGCTAATTTTATTCGCACAGCTGTTGCACCTTGGTGAATATATAGATATAGTGGCCGATTTAACCCCTACTGACTGAAATCAAAAGGTTTTCGCCTGATATGTGGGGTGGAGGAGGCTACCTCTGGGTAAACTCTGTGGTCGGGGATATGATTGATTGGTACAATGTGCAGGTGCGGCCGACGTTCTATCATTCTCAATTTCTTGCTCTGATTCTCTGTCATCGCAGTTTTACAACCGTGAGTCTTTCTTTGAAGCGTTCCCTTTGTCTCTAGTAACAACAAACAGAGGGCACGACGGAGTACACAACCTGCGATGGCCTCCTGTACAACTCCTCGACTACTTGGCCAGAATCTGCACTCTTCCAAATCGCCGATAGCGGTGTTCCTCTGGACAAGCTTGTGATCGGCAAGCCTGCTACTGCAGCGCAAGCCACCAACGGGTACATCGACCCATCTCTCTTAGCATCCTGTGTTTCCTCAGCCTATGCTTCTGGATGGGGTAAGTCTGTCCCGTTTAGTTAGGTTTCTCTCTCTGATCATTACGGGGAATTCTAGATGGCGGTGTCATGGTATGGGAGGTGCGTGAGAATCTGAGCGATCTGCAAGGTTTCTGAGCATGCTGATATCAGTATCCTTACGCTGAATCTTCATGGATCGCGACTGTGCGCGGGGACACCTGGCCAATGCCATCCACCACTGCGACACCGACAAGTACTGGTACTACACCGACGAGCACCAGTACCACAACGATGAGCACTAGCACCACAACGACAAGCGCTAGCACGACGACGACGACATCGACAGGTACCGGTACTTGTGCAGGTGTTGCTGCGTGGACCACTGGTGTGGCCGTTAGTAGATTTCTTTTTTTCCTTCCGTTCAACACTGAACCTCTATACAGTATACCGGAGGTTCTGAAGTGACCTACGAGTGCGTATTTTCAGATTTGCTCTTGTCCATCTACTAACGCATAACTTAGTGGGTACCTGTGGACCGCGAGCTACTGGTCGGAGAATGACACCCCTGGAGGTGATTTGAACTCATTTTTTCTAGAAAAGTATTAACAGTCCCACAACAGGTACCTCGGGTGTCTGGGTTAATGACGGAGCTTGCACCTCCACAGCCACCGCCGCAGCTAAGCGCAGGGCTGTCCCACCCCCCATCGTCACAGCGCCTGCTTTGTAAAGGCATTGATGGGTGTCACTCCACCCTGCTCACCTGATGCAGTGTGGGTCCTGCGATATGTACCTTAATAGATATGACGACAGCAACGTATTATTACTTGCAAATTATGACGTAGTATCTTGCGATACTCGCTATACTTATGATGATTATTTGTGTTCGTGATTTGATCGGCTTTCAGAAATAGGGCACTCAATGAGGCAACCACACCAAACACAAAGCTTCATGTCTTTGGGGCCTAAGGCCTAGGTATCATGTGGCGACAGCATATATACGAGTGCCTATTTTTCAGTTCTGATGTAATTAATCGAGCCTACCATTGGAGCGTCCTAAATCGACGTGAGATTGCCATGCATTGTTCCTTTCCCCCAACGAGGTAACCTTCAGTGGTTTGCTGATCGCAAAAGTTTCACGTCTGAATTAAGCACACTGCCGACATGGCCTATAGTGTGCACATGCTCGTTCAGTGTTTACACGTAACGTTGTGACAAACTGGTCAGCATGAAGATCCTCGTAGAGATAAGCGACATCTCCCTTTGTGGGAAGGTCTTTGCGTGATGGTGCTACTGATATGCCCCAATGAGAAGCTGTCGGGGGCAGAATGCTGGACGAACGTCATAGCAGGAAATAGAACTACAGTGGTTTAGAAGCGCATCATACCCATGTACGAAGCACAATAATGGGGCGCAAAGGTTAACAGGCGGGGAGGTGATAACAAAGATAGGTCAGACCATAAGTCTTCATGGCATCGACCACAGATCAGAAATAGAAGCGCCGCATGCATGTCGATAATTGGGGAACGATCCAGCGAGCGCTATAGATAATCTGCGTGAGAACACTATGAGCACATCGTCGACACCCGAGTGGAATCACAGGATGATCAGTAGAGAAGGAACGACGATATTCAGTCGTCGAAGATTTGCCTATAAAGACTAGTAGAGAAATCGGTCGCATTGGGGTTAGTGTCATCAACAGAACAAAGCATGACATACCTCGATAATTCCGAGTCCTCCGAACGTTCATATCTGTCCCAATATTGATGGGAATCTGGCAGTCACGGTGAGAAAGAACATGTGCAGGAACATTTTTTGCACAGCTTGGCAAAGGACCTTTGGAAGACATTCGAACCGTGGCTGTCTTCCTTCCTCTATAAGTCTGGATAAATATCAACATCGAACATTAACCAATAGCTTGGGATGAAAAAAGATAAAAATTATGATCTGACCCTGGCTCGAACAGGAGACCTTCTGTGTGTTAGACAGATGCGATAACCAACTACGCCATCAGACCGCGATGACGTTGATTCCCACACCACCATTTTGGTCTTAGTGACGGATTGTGACTCCGACTCAATCGGACAACCATCCAGTCTGCGTGGAGCTGGTAGCTTTGCCCTTCTCACTGCTTAGAACATGACTGCGTGTCCCTGTGTCACGGTGCACTACAGGACTCTTTCATGCTATTTGATGAGTTTTTCCTTTGACACGATTGACCATGTTGAAATCAAAACTCATCAAAATTTCACCGTGACCCTCCACAGGAGTCTAATGAGCGTGGGTTGTAACGCCATCTTTTGACATCTAGTATGCCTTTCGAGATTTACCGCGACCAGGTCAATCTACGTCGCCACTGGCATATGCAACAACACCAGCACTGGTACTTCTCCTTTGGGCATTGACACAAATTATGGGCACGCGCTGATTATCAATGATTAGTAGGCTCTGGTATAATCGTGCAACCTAACGGATTTGGATATGCAGCAGATCATAAAACGACAACATGGCGCGAACCTTATCTGCATCGCGATATTGAAGACATAAATCTCAGCGCAAGGCCACCAACTACGTTCATATCGATGAGTCGCAGACCAGGTAAATGAACATAGTTCCCCCAGCTTGGGCGCTTGAGCCTTGAGCTGATATTGTGCCTCCAGATAACAAGCTTATTTTAGGATATGGTCGTCCCCTTTGCTCCTACGCTACTCCGTTTAGCACACGTCTGGCCTACCACTGGCTCAATGGTGCCTGCTAATGTCTGTTTCGGGTTATTAATCAGATTCTACAGGTAGTTTCAAAGGTGCCAACAACGGCCTTGGGGATTTATGTAGGTCTTAAAATTAAGAACGCGCCAGGGGCCTATGCTGAAATTTTTGTACGGGAGACAAGATATCTCAACATAGTACAAAAGCGGCAACAATGATCGGGTCAGAAAATACAGGATTGGTAATAAAAGTACAAGCGTCCTTGCCTAAAGTACAGCTGCGAATCTAGAGAGGCCAAAGCTGGAGTGCACATGCTGTATCAGCGTTCAATTTTTCGCGTTACCCGTGTCCGGTCCGTATTGCGCAGCCTTCAACACCCCATCTACTGTCTCCTGTTCTTCAGGTTGCACCAACCTCGTTAAGCCCGATTTCACTCGGCCTCTCTGAATATCGCTACCTATGCCGAAGAGCTTCACATAGATGATCAGGCTGAGGACCCACGACCTCGAGAAGACGTCACTGATAAATGTGAAAAAGGCAAGTGCAAGCCAGACCAGCGGAGTAAGAGGCGGCAGAACTGAATTCATCAAGTCCTAATATTAACATTCAGAGCGAAATCTAAAAGCATATAATCAACAATGGACGAACCGTGGGGTGCATGAATTCCTCTTGGTCATAGATATAAAATAATTTGTCTCGCTCCTGGAGTTTGATACGCATAATGTAGCTGACAGGTGCGCGATTCGCGTTCATGTCCATTGTCAACATCATGACGGGACACTGATAGCGCGCATACACTCACCGAGACGGGGCTGCCTTGAAAGGGCTAATTCGAACATGAAAGTGCTGAGTTACCTCAACAACAAGAACTTGGCGTTTTTTATCATAACCTAGACGCGCATATAGTCAGCTTTGAACGACAAAAAAGGATTATCGGCCAAACTAACACACTGAATCCACATTACTAGTAGTTTCGGGGCTAATGATGCGGTACCACTCGCACATGCTCAAGATTTTCTGTCTTGAGTTTGTTCCGTGCTCTACGACCCTGAAAGGGTGGTGCAAAGAAGCGTTGTGCATGTAGAATTTGTTCACAGCTGCACGCAAATCAGCAGGGCTACGGGAGGTTGTGAGAGCTGTCAGCACGTCTGGAAAATCGCGTTGTGGGGTCTCCATTGTATAGAAGAGGGTTTGTACTATTGAACGTTGACGTTGAGCGCAGAGGTGAGTAGACCCTATTTGGCATCGCCTTGTATGACATCATAAAAATCAACTGTAGTTTAGATCACGTTTTTACGTAAGCTCTCTTCGCCGTCCTTACACATCGGGGTCATCGATATTTAGGAGAGGTTTATATGTTGTGTAAAATGTGAAGAAAATATTTGAAATGTAAACTAACATAAAGATGGAAACATAACTTTAAAATTTGGCGGTGTTTTGTGCAGAATACAAAACATGAAGTATTCACCACCATATCCCCATCGACAATATGTCAGTGACAATAAGAAATATAATCATATTTTATGTGATTGCTTAAATTTGAAGTTTCATTCTCACGTAAAACTCCAGACAAAACTTGAAAATTGGGATATGACCACATGCTTGCTAATATTTCAAGTTGTGTGTGACAATTGGACGCCCGGGAAATTTGATGATTGCACCAGGGACAAAATGTGAAGACGAAATTTCAAGTTTTGTGGACAGACTAAATGAATCGCCCGCCCATCGCCCGCCCATCGCCCACTCATCACCCGCTCATCGCCCGCTATCCATGCTAATTCGCCCGACTGCATCGAGTCCTAATAATCTAGCATCTTGTTTTTTTTTCGTTTTCACTGCGATAAGGAAGCAATTGAATAGGTTGGTCCTTGGCTCATTCAATGTCGTCTTCAGCCTGGTCCTTTATTTGTGAGACACTACAGACTTCAAAGACTGCTACTTATTTTGACCTTAACTGTAAGGCTACCTGTCTCCGTGAAGTCCAATGCTAACAGCTCGTTCAGATTTCAATAAGCGCAGGCGGTTGGGTAGCCTATGGCATACTCGGATTGATCGGTGTGCTTTCTCTTCTCGGATGTTGCGAGCCACGGAGAGGTGGTCGCGAACGAAGACACTACAAAGCCACGGAAGGTACGACATTCACCCGTCGCTCGAGACTCTTTCGCTGCACGTGGTTCATCTCCCTATGTGCCACCCAACGCATCTTTCGCGCAGAAAGACAAAGTTTCCAGCTCCTCTCATCATTCTGGTGGGCCCCCGCCATCAGTATTGCGACCTCAGCATGCTTCGCAGCCTTACAGAGAGGACAGCGATGACGATGCAGAAAGTGGTCACATAATGGGCGCGTGGCAGTCATTCCCAGGTCCAGGTCCCCGCAGCTCATACGACCGCACATCCATTAGCACACCTCACCAACACTCCAATTCAGGTTTCTCCCGCATCGGTGGCAGTCGCGCCCACTATGACTCACCATATGCGATTGTCAGCGTCTCAAGATTTGCGCGCTGGAATCTCACAAGGCATGTTCAGCGTGATCAGACAAGTCTTTATCGCGCGAGTCTTCTTACATGATGAATATCTCGCAACGCTCATTCAGCTGTTCGCCTCACTGTAATCGGGCGATCATCTCTACATTTTCGGAACTCATCAGCCAAGTCTTTCTCGTCTAAGTCTGAACATTGGCCCTATGCGTAAATGCCCTTGCTCAACTGTTTTTCTACATTTCATCAGACGGACTTTCTTGTGCAGGTCTGGTCCATACCAGGTCAGCATCCGCGAATCGATTATAATCATCTATCGAGCCTCTGCTCCATATCTCAAAATCTGTAACCTTATTAGATCTTGTATTATAAGAATAATTTAGAACAATAAGTCAGTTCGATCGATCGTATTATTGAACGACTCATGGAGTCCAAATCACTTTCTCTGAGTCGCCAGAAGACTAGTGCGATGCATACGAAACGGTTCAAGCCATACCATCGACCTTCAAAACATATTAGGGCGTCGGGAAACTCGTCCACAGCACCTCTAACGAGGAGAATGGCTCTATATTTTGAGGAGTCCGAGGCCATGCATGTCGTGACTCGTGAGCGATTCAAGTGTGAACAAATCGGACCCGCCAACCTTCTACGAGTGACGAGTCTATAAAGCGTTGGAAAGCTGCCTCGAATGCCGAGTAACCAGGCTCGTCAGAACGGGAGGAAGAATCCTGGTTTGCTATTTTGCCAATTGAGTTCCACAGCGACAAGCGAGCGGGAAGAAATATTCACCTTCATTATAGCCTAGGCCAAGGACGACGTATGTCACCCGCGCTCTCGTGCCCCGGGAAACATCATTGACCATGTCTATGCCGATGAAAGTCCTGATGCAAGAACTCTCATGCTTGGGGAAAACTTAAGGTAAAAGTGTGGTAGATTGCGAGCAAAGCGATCACGATGAGCGAAAACTTTGTGATATGTCGTCAAATTGTCGTATTGGTGCCCAGTTTTCGCTGATGTAATCCATCTAATTCGCCCGCCCGTACTAGTGATGAGAGCAAGACGTACATCTCATTGGTGGGAATGACGGGGCGGTCCGAGTAAATCGCAGAACGTTTGTCCAACAACTCCCGCGCAATCGATTCAGAGTTTATAATGATCATATCGATCCCGAGGATGCGACAGTGAATGATTTTGCCTATGAAAGGGGATAAAATTAAATACAAGCGCTTAAAGAGACCTTGAGACACCCACCATAAATCTTTCCCCAGGCAATATATGTGAGCCAAGGTCCAGTTGCAGTGCGTTACCCAGAAATAGGTAAACCGCGAGGGCCAGGCGGCAGAGGCAAAGAGTGGACGCGTCTACGACTCAGACGCAAAGCGGCAATCAGTAAAACAATACACGATGTCGCGACAGAGAACCTGAGCGGAGAACGGGAGGGACAAATTGCTGAGAAGTTCCGAGTCGTTCGCCTTAAGCTTACGACACCAGACTTTAGGGCAACATAATCATGGGGACAGGCTGGAGGAAGGTCAATGAATAAAATAACGGGTCCAGGGGGGCCCGTAGGGTTGTTGTATAACATTGAGGCAGAAGATTTGGCCAGTTCGGCACCTCCGGGCAGAATTTAAACTCCGCTGAATGTTTTGAACGGCCATCTCAATCAATCCCCCCGCCGCCTAACATCTCACTATACTCCGCTTGAGGTGCCGACGGACTTGCCGATGTCCCAGCTTCCCATACTTTGTCTTGCACAGGGCCTGGACCGGGCAAGTTAAATACATTTACTGTTCAATCAATGTCAACAAAGCTTTATACATCGCCCCGGAAAACAAGTATGTTCCAAATCATTAATCAAGCCGCACGCTGATTTTTCCTCATCTTTGGCGACTATGTATAACGACCATGTACCAAATCGCCCGCTCACAATCGAGTCGACTGTTAGAGGTGCTACGATCGTGCTCGTCGTGTCAATCTCATGTTCCCTTAGGCTCGTTTACCCACGTGTATGGGCTGGTTCTACATAATACCTCCCGGTGTTGACACATTTCTAGCTGAACTTTGAGCAGTGAATGCTCGCTCGGTCAGCTGCGACATGTAATCAACCTCGGACTTCGGTACCAGCCACATCGGTAATTGCCCCCTCTACGCAAGAGTCGGATGTCTACTGAATCGAATATGGCGATGGTTTGAGTCGAGCAGGATGAAACCCTTTCTCCCTGCGGCTTTTTCCCTTATTGTAATCGGGCGATCATATCGACATTCTCAAGACTCATCTAAAGTGATCAGGCAAGTCTTTCTTGTGTAAGTCTAAACATTTTTCTTACACGAAACGACACTTTTTAGCTATTTTCCTTGCCCTTATCAGACCAACTTTTTTGAGCAAGTCTGATCTTCCGCGCGCTGAAACCAGCGAACTCTTTTCATTTCGAATAGATCGCGTCGGTACGTGGGCAACAGAAGGAGATCAACTTGTGACAAGTTTCCGTTGTACACCCGATACGCAGGTCACTCTCTCACAGGAAAAAAGCACCAGCGCGACGCTTTTCAGAGCGTTATGAACACTCAGGTTTCATCCGCTCTCAAGCCGAACTTTTCATCCGCGCGTTGGCATTACACTATGCATTGATTACTGACAGCCGCATTTATGATGATATCATACTTTTCGGTATCAGCTAACTCTTACCTCAACTAACTTTGGCTCGATATTACCTCTCCTAGTTGGCGGCGGCTGAGTGCCCCGCCCTTCTACGATTACGGATGTATAACTCTACATACAGTCAAAATGACCATTGGATTGAATCGAGTCTTCGTAAAGGTTTGCAGTGTCGTTCTGCGGAAATTTGCACAACTGGATGATGGATTGAGACGTGCAGGATCATACCACACATCCCCGCGCATCCCGAACGCTCGTTTCATTGGTACGAAGTAAGTGGATTCCTGATCAATTATCGTGTATCTTTCACACACAAATTTTAGCTTAAAGGAAAGTTGAATTTCATCCACAATCGGCGCTGTCTTGAACTTAGTGGAAGCAGATACTCGCCGACTCTCAGAAAATATCTTGTTTGTGGAAGTGTCCACAATTTCGCCTTGAATCTCTCGACCATCGTTTAGCTGATTCCCTCACTGTGATCTGGCGAACATCCTGACCTCGTTCAGCGTGATCAGACAAACCTAAACATTCTTCTTACGCGCTGGAATATATCGAAACCCTTCTAGATGGCGCATAGTCTTTTTTCACACAGCGTCGGTGCGCGAAAGAGAGAAGGAGAACAAATTGTGGTAAGTTTCCGTTACACGCTCGCTACTTACGTCGCTTTTCAACGGGCCGAAGCACCAGCGCGACGTTTTTGAAAACGTCATACACACTCAGCTTCCATCCGCTGTCAAGACGAACGTTTTACGCGATATGTCATCATCGCTTGACCGCCTGAACAGCTGTGCTCGGTCGTATTGGCACAAAGTACGAAACCAATGCGTTCATGTCGCCAGGAGTGCGAGGTCGATGAGATGTAGGGCGAGTCCGTTTTGATTTACTGACGCTCAACCTTTTTTAATACACTTTTTGCAGCCTTAAGTTCAAACCTCAGATCGGCATATTAGACGCGCTTCACACCACATAGTTTTGAACATTGACTCCAGCTCTATGCCTGCTACCCCGCTGTTTCATAACGCTGTATCTAGTGTTTAGATTTACCATTGCACTGTATGATTACCACACCACTCGCATTTCCCCCCGCTTCTCGTCCATCGTATTTTAATCGTGTCGACAGTTGGTATAAACGACGACCTACTCCCCCCTCGATTTCAGAAAGGACAAGATACACGAGTTTACATGTATGCTATGCTTCGTGATCCTTACAAGAGTAACTTTTGAAAATACGCAAGAAAATAATATATTATGCGGACAGAGATGCGACTACCAACGGTACATTACATCGACGAGGCCACAACATTCGCACCGTCATGTAGGACACAAATCAGTTATGCTGCTCAATCCTATTTCACCGTCAGATGACTTCAGATATGAAACGTATATGACTTACTCGACACAGAGACACGATGACTGCATGGTCACTCGAAACTTTCCATCGAGCGAAGTGACCAACTACCCAAGAGATCTTGACGCTTTCGAGGTGACTACTGAGGCTCGATGAATACAATTTTGCCGGAAAACCAGGGTACATAGCGAACGGGTCGACAACGTGGTCGTCACGACCTAGGGAGATATATCTCTGCACAGCGAGCACAAGTTCACCTGTGGGTGTAGCGTAGATGTGACGAATACTTCCGGGAATAGGAGACGATGACCGGTCACCCTGAGGATAAAAGAAGACCTGACTATTCCCGACGTGCGTAGATGCTCTACTGTAGATAGCTCCGTCAAATTTGAGTCTTGCGCGTAATACCGCGGTCCGCCGTTTGATGACTGCGTACAAGTCTTCTGGCACAGCAGTGGCCGTAGCAGACATAGGTACATGTACACTGTCGTCAAGAGGGTCTTCAGCAAGCTCTTCGTCGAGTCCCGTAGCGTTCTTGGGGGCGTTCATTCTGTCGAATAGAACTTTACACTCTCGGATCGCCGGCGGACAATGTGGTCGATTGAGCCAACGGCGAAGCTTCGCAGTTTTGATATGAGATTTTAACATTGTACTCTCCAACTCGCCTTGAAAAAATTAGTCCTTGTTGCCTCTAGTGTTTCAAAAAAGACCCACCTGATTTATGATTTACCGGAAGACGCTGGAGTATTCCGATTAAGCGTTCAAAAGGAAAGCACCACCACGAGTGGGCAGGGCCAAATAAGAGTAGGTAGTCGTATACGTGGAAGGCAGCGTGGTGATTCGGACGCAGAGTACAGGTGGGGTGGACTTTCTTCAAATTTCCGACATATTCAGCAATGTGGGAGCGATATGCATGTGCCCTTTCTGCAGTCATAGTTCGGGCACACGCAACATGCACTGCGCAAACAAGTTCCATAGTATGATCGAGGGCGTTCCTGAGCTGAATGGCGACATCGTCGGATGGCTGTGGTGTGCCAGCTCCCCACAAGCTCACAAGGGCAATGGGAATGTAAACGGTAATAAGCGAACACCACTCATCAGCTTTGATGGTCCCGGCGGATGCCTCCCCGAAATTGCTGGGAACTGACCCAAACCAAGACGGAACGGACGTATCCTGGATAACGTCATGAATATGATGAAGTACACCTGGTGTTCCAAACCGGTGTTTCTCCTGTGGAGCAACGAATGGTTGGTCCCGGCGCTGATATTAATAAAATAAGAAATCGAACAGAAGCGAACAGCTTAAAAAGCTTACCCATTCAACAAGAGCTTTGACATAGTCCATTTTTAATAATCTACCAGTTTTCTGAGGCGTGCATCCCACGGCAGTGCAAACAAACTTGAGAGGGCCAGTGTTCTTGTGAGACAATGAATTCTCTAGCTTAGAAAGGTCTTTGTCCAGTTTGTCGTTGGAGGTAGTAGAGAGCTGGGAGATGAGAAGGTTATGTATGGCAGAGACCTGCGTTATTTCCTTGGTCGTCATCGTCTCCGGCACTGCGCCTATATCGCACGAAAACGCTGGAGGGGCTGAAGCCGATAAGCGAGTTTCTGTGGTCAAACCGAGGAGATTACGGGAGTGATACTGCACTAGGCCTTCCAATATGCAGTGCATTGGGTCGACAACAAGCTGCCGTGAGGGATCCCAATACGGCAAACGCCACATCTCTGAGTAGCGCACACCGTGAGCCTTGAATAATCTTTCGCGTTCAAGGGACGTTTCAGCATCCCTCCAGCGCTCCGCAAACTCCCGAAGTCTTTCCTTATCACGAGGTTCCCAAGTTTCAAAGTCCACTCTACCATAGGTGGTCTTGTGGTAGCAATTGCATGCGCTACAATAGAAGTGGCTACCGATCCCAGCAAAAGAAGCGAGATGACGAGCGGCAGGAAGATCACAAACAGCAAGAGCAACTGCACTGCGAGTAAGTCGGCCAGCGGGATAACAAGCAGTCTTGGAAAATTTGATGCCGCACTCCCATGCATCGACCATATCATCGACGAGTGGTCGGATGTAGTGATTGAGCTTTTCAATGGACGGCTGCTTCGGACCGGGGATGATGCCTGCAATATACATGTTCTCGGGCTTGTACCTGATTTCCGACGGTAAATTCAAGCAAGCCATCGAGATTATTCCGCAGGATGTATTTGCACCGCGTAAATTCATGCCTTCTGGATTGAAAAAATCGACATGAAGGGCGAAGACGTAACGCCCTTCCTCCCCTCTATCGATAAAAAGCGAACCTGGCTCTGGGCCACAAAATTGACGGAGAAATTGGGCTTCAAACGCATTGTGAACGAAAGGCGGACTTGGAGAGTTGATAGAATCTTGCAGATCGTCGCAAGCTTGATCCATTGCGGCCTCGATATCTGCACGGGAGAGAAGACCAGCGAGGTAGTCTTTGAAATCATGGTATACAAATGTTTTCTTCGGACGGGGTGCTCCATCGTGGCCAGGTTCAACTAATGGCTCACTACATTCAGCCTCTGGGGTAGGGCGATGTGTGCACCGTTCGGGATATGTAGGAACAGCCGAACCGTCTGTGTAAGTTGGGGCGTAAGTGCAATGACAGCAGCAGACTGCATAGGTGACAGTTTTCCCCATAAGATCGAAGCTGGTGAGCGCACGTTCGATAGTCATTGGAATTTGCTTCAGCACATGCTCATGCGAGAAGCTAAGTGTGCCATCTGACCTCCGAAATGCGAGGAACAGCATAATTGAGATGATTCCTAGGATGAAATCACTACTGCGCCTACTGACTCCCATGAAGACCTTGCATGCGACACACAGGAATAAAGCGACCTGGGCAATTTCGTCGGAGCGGTTTACTCGGAATTCGATGGGATCTGTAAATTGATCAAGATAGGAGCATAGCCACGATGGTAAGTCTTACTGGCGTCAAATTCGACTGGCTTCAATGAGTCGGTAGCGAAGGGCTTGCGACTCTCGAACTGGGCTTCTAAGCCGTCTATCTGAGACATGATTGCGTTTTTCCGCGATATCACCGTGTCTGCCTTTTGATTGACATTGTTCACAGCCTTGCGAAGCAAACGCAGCTCGTGACCAATAATATCAAAACTGCCGACAGACAACAAGCGAAAGCACCATTGTACACGGGACTCGATGTTATCAAGTAGCTTCAAAGCTTTCACGATCCACCGGCCATTGTGACTTTGTAGGACCGTACGACGTCCAATCATATCAATTTGCTCTTGTGATGACTTTGCAATAGAAGTATCTGATAATGCTAGTCGTTCAAATTCGTCTGTCAAGGGAGAGACAGGCACCGGTGGAGCGAAAATGGGTAGTTCTGGATGTACCGGGAGCTCTACAGGAGTGTGAATGTCCAAAATGTTCTCGCTCAGCGTCAAGCGGACAAGGTTATCGGTCACCGTAGAGACAGACGGTGTCCCCTCGATGGTGAGTGCGGAGAGCTGAGAGGCAACCAAATCCGCGCCATCGTTGTTGCGCCTAGAGTCAGCTGCACGAGCAAACGTAGCACGGTCTGCTCGAACGCGTTGAAGATGAGTTGCCATGAAACGTTCTGCCACAGGCAGTCCTTTGGGTTCACCATTCTCGTCAAGACCACCTTTTTCGATGCATTCTTCGCATATACATCGTTTGAAAGCTGTGCGCGCTGCGGGCATGAAGAAAGTATAAGCTGGCTGCAAGCGTGGTACCGAGTATGAAAATCCTGAGTTGTTATATCAGAATCGACTAACAGGGAATGGGAAATAGTACATGCCGCGCGACTAATTGACGCAAAAGCCAATGCAGATGAGAATGGTGATGTTGTAGGATCAGAATTTCTTCAAGCTCAGGCTCTTTTAAGTGAAATAACAGAACAAGGACCAATGTAGGAACGAATTGCTAGAGAACAGAACCTCATTGCCGGCAGTACCGTGACATAAATGAACGGCGTGCGTGTTTATTGAGGTCAATGAAGAGGAACAAGGGTAGAACGGCTACCATATTCAATAAGTTTTCTAGTATCGAGAACCCCAGAAGTAGTCGGGAACAAGAGTGTACTAGTCGCGACTAACATGGGCAAGCTAACCCGATATAACTACTTATTATACACAAGCTCCGAATCGTGTATTTCTTCCCCGTTCACATAATAACGAGGTATTGTCTAAATGTTTCATTAGATGAAGAAAGTAGATACCTCCATCTTGCTGACCTCGCTTAATCCTAACTGACTGGTAGAGCGAACATTTGGTGCCTCCTACGGACAATCGTTCTGTATTCGAAGAGGTGATTGGATCGGTTTTGTGAATTAGACAAAGTTGCATATTAGTCGAGACTAACGTACGTGGGCAAGCTAACCCGATATAACTACTTATTATACACAAGCTCCGAATCGAATCGTTTATTTCTATTTCCCCGATCACATAGTAACGAAGGTATTGCCTAGCTGCGTTCAAAAGACAATGAACAAGCGTGCCATGATCGCACATACTAAAGACAAAAACCACAACCATAAAAATGGCCGATGAATACGTCGCGACTCGGAGCAGGCGACTACAGCGCGTTGCATCACATTCAATCACCAACCTAGAACAATGAAAAGTTTCACATCAGTAAGTCAAAACAGAAAATCAAAACAGACTCACCCTATTTCTCGTCAACGTTACATTCCTGGCGACGCGCATGCATCCGCCTCTTACTTTGTTACCAGCCCATCACTCAATCATAGCCCGTACAACCCAGGACCTGATGCGGAACACGTACCGTACACTTGGATGGCCAGAGAAGGAAGCAGGAGGAACTGAAATATTTGCATTTCAGTCGCGACTTACACAGTCAATCTAAGATACTCACCACGCGCGAATGGACAGATGAAGGCTTCGTCCCAAACAATACGATATGCGGGCCTCGGTGATTAGCCTGGTGGCCGCACACCGACATTACCGAGTGGGAGCTCGTTCAGACAAGAAAATTTGCAGACGGGCTGAGAGCAAAAGGGGAAGTGGACTTTCGTTTGCGTGTATACGAGTCCATAGGTTCCGCGAAATTGACGACCATTTCTCGATAATAAGCTCAAGAGTAACTTGAAGTTCCTGGCCTGAAAGCAAAGTTTGTTTGCGATTGATTTCATTTACATAAGCTACTGCGCCCAAACTTCATCTTGTACTACATAGCGGGTCACTGAGAACCTGAGATGACCGTGACGTAGCATCTGAGCGTTATAGCTAGCGCTGAACTATCGATAGCACTCAAAGTAAGGTTTCAAAAAATCGATCAAACTGCACGCTAAAACCTTTTGCTTTTACAAGCTTTTTACCTTTTTTGCAATTATATGTGGTGGCCGCCCACTCATTCAAGTCGACTGCGAGCATTTGCTACCATGATCATGCTCGTCGTGTCAGTGTCATGTTCCCTCAGTCTTGCTTACTCACGTGTTGCTGTATAGCTGTCGATGCATGCATTTTTAGGTGAACTTTGAGCAGCCTCTGCACGCCAGTCGCGATCTGGTTTCCTTCGTGGCTGATTTGGCAGCCCCAGGCGCCCCTTCTACTATTGTCCGTTTCTGACTCTTGCAGAGTCGGACAGTCATTGAATCGAGCCTTGTTCAGCTGGCTGAACTTTCTCTCGCAAGCCTGATCATTCGCACGTGCTGAAATCTCACAACCCTTTTTTTGTTCGTTGCACTCTGAACCTTAGCAGGCTTGTTCAGCGTAACCAAGCGAGTGTTTCCTTCCCAAGTCTTTTTACGCACTGACTGTTCGGTCGTTGTCCTCACTGTAATCGGATGTCCGATTTCTGACGTTGCCAAATCTCCTGAAGGAAGTCCCACTCAATTCAAGCACGTCAACTTTTTTATTCGTGAGGGTTTCACGTTCTGAACATGCGCTGCGTTTAGCAGACATCAAAAAGCTCAAACTCCTGGCGTCTTTGATCATCCGAATATGTCCGCTCCGTAAGCATCTCCGTCGAGACAATGTTGCAGTCGTGGTTTACGCTGTGCTTTACAGCTTTGTGTCAGCATACAGGAGAACGCGCGCGAGACTTTCGTCATGATTGTCAGCAAACTTTGCACCTCTTCGACTACATTCGCAATGTCCCTGCTCCGTTCCCGAAAAAAAGTTGTACGCACGCTTGACATGCACTTTTTTTTTCTTGCCTGTACATCTCGCAGTCGATGTCTTTTCGTGTGCCGTGGTGGGTTTTTTTTTACCATTCTCTTCTTTTGTCATTACCCAGCGTTTCTCAAGAGAATGGACGAGCATGTTATTTACGATATCGTTGGAGCAATACACCAAGGGGTGAGTTGCCACCTTGCAGTACAATCATCGCAGCCACTGACGAGACATCCGTACCATCTATTATAGGCTTGAGGAAACGACGGTGTTCAGCAATCATCGGCCTCCCCGAGCGGACGTGGGCTCATGACCCTCATGATCAGCAACTGTACCTGAAGTCGTCATTGTTTCAGCCTACTCTGAATCGGGTCTTTGCATCAGCTTCTAACACTCAAAATCGTTCGTCGCATGCCTTTTCATAATGAATGGTTTGACATCGATATCGTCTTGCAGCCTCGAATTCATTGATAGAAGCAAATCTAAATGCGACAAGCAGCCGGATTAGCTGTACATTGGCGGCGTTCCTAATCATACAGGGGAACTTTCCTCTAATATGGAGTGCCGCAAGTGAGATTAAAGGTCGCAAGGTCGGTCTATGATAGGCACATCCCCCTTGATCTGCCTAATGAATATGATTTTCGTTTATCACAGCCTGTCTACTTGATGGCTTCAGCTTTATTCACAGTAGGAAGTGCTGCGTTAGCGCTTTGCTAGACCATCGATGTGATGATCGGGGCTGCGGGGTGAGCATTCAGGCAAAAGGCTTAGTCATTGATTGACTCGCCCTTCTGCAGATCATGCGCTATCATGGCTATTTCAGCTGCGACCCTGGCTGACATATATGACACTCATGAACGAGGGTCTTTGCTGCGCCTCTCTTAGGACCTGCAATCGGCCCTATACTCGATTGGCTCATTGTCACACGCTTTTGGTTGGCGCGCAAGTTTCTACTTCCTGCTGATCTGTGAAGTCGTCACCTTCTTGTCCTTTCTCATCCTGTTCAAGGACACATACCGACGTGAACGGAGCCTCACCTATTGCCCTGCTTTACAGCGACTTATTACCTCCAAAGAACTCATTCAGAGTCCAAACGGAATCATTGATGCGCACGAATCCGGCAAGGACCAAACAGATACCCAGGACATCGAGAAACAGCTCCAAATGCCAAATGTTACAGACAATACCTCAGTGGTAACTTCTAGGCCAGGGCTAGATGATGTCGAACTATCGATAAAGGACTTACCACCATACTTTCGAATCCTGTCACGAAAGAACAATGTTGTCATTCCTATAGCTAATGGTGAGCGAAGAGTTGACCTCCTGTAAACGTCGTTATTGACTCTACTTCGGGATAAGGGCTCGTCTTCGGATTTACCTATTGTTTTTCGTATACGTGCTCTGGCACTCTCGCCAATACATATGGTTATAAAGCATTTCCCATCGGCTTGGTTTTGCTTTGCTTGGGCATAGGCGAGGCAATTCCCACACTGTGGATTGTGGCTAGAAGGCTAATTTCCTTTGAAGGAAGTATCTTCGGGAGCGTGCTTAGTGGGCGTTGATCGGATCGAGTGCTTGCGAAGATGACGGAAGCGAACGGAGGAAAGTGGCACGCAGAAGTGAATATTTCCTTTACTCCCGCACTAGAACTGTTCATTGACGTCTTTCGAAGATGCGCTTAGAGAGCACAGTGACGTAAGACACTTCATGGATTACTTACTGCGTTCACTCCATGATGAAAGTGAGCACCTTGAACTGGATATGGCGCAGGTGGAGAGTGATTTGTTGCTATCATTTCGCCAACCACCGTGATAGATGCCTCTTCTGGTTGGATGAGCACAGCGCCGAGGATATTCCTTCTGAATGTAACGGCGTCGAGAATCTTTCACACATACGTACGCAGTCAATGATTTTTCGTGTTCCTGTATTTGACGATTCGTCCTGGTTTTTGTACCAGAGCTTGCCATCCAAGCGCAATATTGGTGTGTTCTGCTGGTTCTATATTCGTGCTAGTAAAAGAAAACATCGCGATTACTTATACTATTTCCCCCAAGTCCATCCTCCTGCGGACCACAGCATGCAACAATGTCACGCTGCCATTGTTGTTGGTGATGTAACATCAAACTCGATCTCGTCTTGATGTTGACTGTTTTTAAGGCCGAATTATGTATTCATTCAGTCAGTGCTCTTTCATTGGTTCTTGCTAGCTGTCATTCATAGAGATTTTCAAGGTCGCAATCACTTCATCAACTCTCATGAGGACTGTGTGAGATTGGCCTTCGAACAAACAATCCATCCATACGCACCGTCGTTGTTAATAGTCATGGTTGCACCTTTTTGTTTTGTTTTTGGATCCTATGGCTCTAGTTCGAGAACTGCACACGATATTTGTTGACAACATGCCTTCCTCAGAGCGGTGGAATGCATTCAATTTAAACCTGAATGGACAGCTTCAGAATTCTACTCTTCTGGCAAATCTACTTGTCTATTGTCGTGTGTGCGTGCAACTGATACTGAACCAGACCACACTGTCTTACTCAATGCCAATGTTGGGTTTCTCGCTATCAACAGCGTTGACACAGGTGGTAGATCTTCTGTCCAGGTGGCAAGCTACATGTCTCTTGTGTCAACCTTAGGAAGTATGAAGTATGATTCTTAGCTTGTTGCTTGTTTCACATAATCGAACCATGGGCCAATTGGGCACAGTCCTCCAAATGACTACAAATAATGACCGCAATGAGTTTCATGGCAATAATTTAGGAAGTTTTTCTATCGCAACTCGGTGAAAAAGAACGCAGACTTGAAAGGCTGGACGTTTATCATCTTCACTCCAATTGCAAGAGAATCGAGATGCTGTTCACTAATTTTTCTCATACGCTGAATCTCACAACGTCATTTGTTCGGCTGTTCCCCCACTGTGATCAGGCAAGTTTTGTACAAGTCTGAGCCAGTCTTCTTGCATGCAAAATCTTACAATGGTCCTCCAGCTGTTTCCCTCGCTGTGGTCTGGCGATCATCTTGACATTCTTCAGCGTGATAGAGCAAGTTTTAACTGGAAACAGATCTCCTCAACTCTCAGACAATCTTTCTTTTTGAAAGTCTCCACATTTTCAAGGCTTACGCGCTGAATCTCTGAAGGCTTCAGGCAAGTCTTTATTGCGCGAGTCTAAACGTTCTTACGCGCTGGATCTCGCAACGCTCGTTCAGCCCTTTCCCTCGCTGTGATCAGGCGATCATATTGACATTCTCAAGACTCATTCAGCCTGATCGGCCAATTTTTCTTGTGTAAGTCTGAAGTTTGTATTATTCCTGCGTGCAATTGCTCAGCTGTTTCTCCACTGTTATCAGGCAAATCTGAACATCCTTCTTACGCGCTGGAATATCGCGACCCTTCTGATTTTAAACAGATCGTGCATGATCTTTTTTCACACAGCGTCGGTGCGTGAAAGAGAGAAAGAGAACGACTTGTAGTAAGTTTTCGTTACACTCTTGGTACGTACACTACTTTCCAACAGGCTGAAGCACTAGCGCGACGTTTTTGAAGACGTCATAAACACTCAGCGCCTATCTGCTGTCAAGACGAACGTTTTACGCGATATGGTGCTCGGTCGTCGTCTTGGCACAAAGTACGAGGCGAATGCGTTCATATGGCCAGGAGTGCGAGGTTGATGAGATGTAGGGCGAGTCTGTTTCAATTTGCCGTTGTGACACTTCAATGGTTATTCACAGGCATAATTTCATAACTCACCCCCAATATTCATTCTCTAGGAATGGTTTGCATATTAGACGCGCTTATGAGCTTTGTTGAACATCAGTCACTCCACACTACTAAATTGGCATGGTCTATACCCGACATCATGGTATAAACCCCCATTGTTTGTATCAAGCTGTTTTTGCATTTATATTCACAAAGTTGTGCAGCCTGTAGTTCTACGGCGTGCAGCAGCTCTCTCCTTGTCGTTATGACGTCGAGAGGCAAGCCTTGCGTTATGACCACACTTGAGGTGCCTAAATTTGTTTGACCGTTTCTTTTGCGACCATGTGGTAATGGATCTACATTATGTAATCAATGTCTCGCCAAGTACAATATTTACTAGTGCTGGTTACTGGTTGGTCGCAACAGTATGTTTCGATTTACAGTTAGAGATTGATTTCCAGTCTGCCCCGCTGTTCTGCCAGCTCTCGTTCCTCACCAAGGGTTGTTCTGCAGTTGCACAGACACTTGGACATCATCTGCAACGAAACTGTGTATAGATTGGGCAAGGTCCGCGGCAGTACTGCTAGATTCGCCTTGCATGCTGACGCGCTTGATTTTAGGAAATGCTCCAATCCAGGGCGCAGACAGTGCCTGGAGCCACGATGAGCATCAAAGATCACATTAAACAAATATAATCACCAGTGGATCCCCTGCCGAACCAGCACTCAACCAGGGTGAAGCCTCAGTTGAGTGATGGGATATTCCCAAGTGTATGACTGGGACCGCACAACGAGCGCCAGGGTCACACATCATTTCCGACCGATGACTATGTGTGGGCAAGCGCAGCGCGAGATATCCAATACTGTCGCAAAGCTCAAGGCATCGCAGAATGGCGGTCATGTAATCAGGCGATGCATCGCCAGATTGCAACGAAATTTCAAGGCACTCGAGGAACGGTGGTTTACGATGCTGGCGAAGGATGGCGAGAACGTGCGTCAAAGGTCCCTCCAACACAGACATAGAAAGGACGGTAGAAGGGGTGGCCCGAGGTATCCTCCAGGACACAGCAGGTCGTGGAGTAATGCGCAGGTTTTTCACGTTAGGATGGCGGGCCAGAAAACGAATCAACGTGCCCGGTGCACAATCAGAATCGACCAGTAATTCGATGAGCATTGGCATAGATAAATACCGCAGGAGTCTGTCCCAGTGCGTAGCACTGAGACCCACGCGACGCAATGCTAGCTTCTCCAATGAGGACGACTGAATCGTCTGCATCGTGAAAGGAAGGAGTTGAGGAGAAAAGAACACGCGCGATGATGCATCAAAACATTTTAGGCCGTTTGAATTTGGGTGCGCATGAATTTTAGTGAGCCCGCTGACGGATGATGAGCTCGTTTCGTAGCAGAATGCCATGCATGTGAGCTCTTCGCAGCCTGAAGCGCGAACATTCTCCAAAAAATTGATTATCTGAGGGAAAATGAGGGAAGCGAGAATATCGAAACTCCAGAAAAGCGTGATAAATCGTACGAATTTCCGAGGGACGGATTGCAGGAAGTGCAAAAATATAGAAAGTTGTGCAGGTTGCACATCGACATCAATCCAGCACAACAGCATACGTGGTGGACGAAAAGTGTTCATTCGTCTCCAAGTCATCAATACGTCAAAATTGGGCGAGTCGACGCGCAGGTAACACGTGTCCTGCGGGGAGGTTGAAAAGTTTCTGTTGGCGAAGAAGAGAGGGCCAGCAATCTCCTTCAACAGAGAAGAGACTTGGGTAAGAGAGTGTAAATCTCGCACTTCTAGTAGACTGGCGATAGCGCTGAGAATTTCCACGGGCAACGACCAGATGGAAGTTCTGGCATGAGGCGGCAACTCATAAAACTTTACGCGTTTGATCGTAAAGGGATCTAGTTGAGCGTCCGCTTTGCGCTTTAAGAAAACATCCGACTATCTTCCAAGTCAGTGGAGATAGCCAAGGTTTTTATTTTATTTCGCTTACCGCCTCCCTATACAAGCGTTTAGCGGAAGGGCTAGTAATATCCGTGTTGTGACGAATTATTTTTTGGGGCTACAACTTCTTTAGCACGGAGGAACAAACACTTGAAATAAGAACTTACCGTAGCGACAACTAGACGTACGCCGTCTGTGGAGAATGATTCAAGTATCCGTAGTTTCCGAGGGGTTGCCGGATCAGTACATTCCACTTTGCGCTTGATTAGGACTTAGATTAGTGTACACGTCAGTCATATGAAGCACATGCAGTCACCTTGACAGGTTTCTCATTGCGTTCAGGCGGCAGAACGCGTGATGCGAATGCTTTGCTGTCTTGGGCGCCAATATCCTCTTGAAAGCGAACCGAGGTGTTAGTATCCTGCGAAACAGAAGTTGAGTCAAGAGCTTGATTTCCGTGTGAAGAGCTTGACCGTCCAATAAAACGGAGGTTTCACACTGCCATCAGAGGGATGGATCATTAGCTGGGAGTCGCACGACTGAGCCAAAAAATCTTTGAGTTTTGACAAATGAGCGAAGGGAAATAGACATACACCGTGAGCATCTGCGAGAAAACGGTGACGACCAGAGATATAGCTTATTGAGTTTCCCATCACGTAGTAGAAAGGCTTGAAATTTTGAACTTAACGAACCGCATGAGCACTCGCTTTAATCACTTTGAGCAATTGTTTTCAGCAGCGAAGAGCAAACAATAAAGCCAATCGTTTGACTTCGGGGCGGAGCGATTGAATACTAAACCTCATCTGAATGAATCAGAGAAAATGAATTCTGGGATATGAACCAACCAACCGGATCAGAACAATAGAAAAACAAGCCAACGATCGCGAGTAAGGTACTCTGGAGTCAAAAGTACATACCGCTGAGTCGTTATACCGTGACTGCTACGTCAGAAAACGACTCATAGTAGTTAAGGATAGAGTTTCCAATTCACGGAAGCATTGGCCGGGGCGCTCTTCGTTTTGGCCACGCCACTGATCGGATCTAGTATCAATTTGGTATACGGCTCATTGTATCGATTAAAGTTCGGTACAATGAAACATGTATTGTGTTTCACGGATTATCGAGTGCTTTTCTTGGGTGGTTTCCAGGTAAAGACACGACAATGAGCGATTGGATCTACCTATTGTTTGACCAGGTAAATACAGACAATGATTGTACTGGTCAACCCTCTTGCATGAGTACCAAGGTATCAACGGCTAGGCAGTTGTAAGCTGACTTGCAGCAGGGGAACGGGGCCCCGTAGACTAGATAGCACTGTCCTGCATAGGGTAGGACACGACTGGATACAAAAAGAATAAGAAAAAGCTGATTTGCGAGGTTCATCAAGCACACTAGATTCCACGAGAATGTATCAACGTAACGCACCCTTGATCCTAGGTTAGGTGGTCGGTTGATCGCAACCTGACAATTAAGTCACGTTTACCAGGTGCAAGAAAGTGCTAAGAAAAAGGACGCTTTTGCTTCATGGCTACCAAACCTACTCTCTATTTAGCCATGGCTAACGTAATGAACCTCCGACAAAGTTGAGCCGAGCGGCTGATATGCGGTTTCCTGGAAACGTATTCTTACATTCAAAAATGAATACAATCATCACCCGCACTCCGAATCGCCCAACAAGCTTAAGCCTCGACAATCGCTTCACGAGATCTGATGTCTCCTTTATTCGTCTTCAAAAGGCTTTTTGTGTAGTATGCCGCCGCTCAGCAATTCCATGACAACTCCTCTAGTCATAAGTCATAATTGAATGACTTCCCGCAGCCGCGTTAATTCTCTTTGTAGCGCGGCTACCCTGTTTTGGGAATGTTGAACTTGTACTGAACGTAAGTAATGATTGTTTTCACCTAATATGGCTGCAGTTCAAATGTTCGAAGTTCAGTGACTAACGTGCGTTCACCCCGCTCAGATCAAGGTATAGTATAAATCATCCTCTTACATTTCAATTATCTATTTACATCGTGCATCATGCACAACACTTCCACAACTGTTCCCCCCTTCTATGACCAGGAGCAGCCTGGTGCTTCACCAGTATTCTCCCCAATGCTCACGGATCAAATCGAGCTGCGCACCCATCGCCCCACTACACTTATTTCCGATGAGATCATTGTCTCTGTTGTAAGGGCACCGCCTGCACTCGCCCCTGATCTCAAAATAGCAAAGCGGTCGCGCAAGCTTTCTGATTGCTCTTCCTCTTCGTACCCAAACAAGGTCGCTCGAACTCACTCCCGTTCAGTGACCCCTAGTATCCATTCGAATTCAGAAGGCTCTTCGAATTGTTCTTTTGACAGCTATTCCTCAACTTCAATCACAGCTCCATCAAAAAACTCGAAAATTCCTAAGCCCCTCGGCCACCCTGGGCGTTCGGGGACTGGGGGGTACGCGCTCTACGATGTGTTGAATTGGAGTCCAAAGGAATATACAAAGTTCAAGGTTCGCAACGTACATGCTTGCTCTTAGTTCCAAACTTCACAAGGCGCTAAGAAATTTATGCATGATATCATCGACAAGGACCTTACAACGACACTGTGCGCTTCTGCGCAAAACCCTGCTTTGTTGGAGATTGTGCGGACCAAGGTAATTAAACATCCTTGAACTGCGCGGGTAAAGGATCTCACAGTATGTTATTAGGCTGTCGAAAAGTTCCCAAACCTTGAAAATTATAGCGACGTGTGGCCGGTGAACGATATCATCGTGACACGACTGAGATACACGTCGCGTCGTGCCGTGCAGAAAAAGCGCGAGGCGACCGTGGGTGCGAGTACGAGTAAAACGCGTCAATCGACAGTTTGTTTGGCATTCATACTTGAGACCATGACAACAGCTAATACCCCTGCAGGAAGACTAATATACAACTGTATCATCAACTGCCAATGCTCCCACTGCTGTCGTACTTGTGATTATGAAAATTGTGTCGAAAAACCGTAAATAAGAACTTCCCGATCAAGTGCAGTCCTAGTATGTAAAATTACCGAGTACCCCCAGGTAAGATAACGAATGAGAGCAGTGCAAACGGATAAGGTGCATGCATGTACCAGGACTGGAAAAACGCGAGGCAAAAATGCAAGTCAACACTCAAGATCATGTAGCGATCCATACGGGAACGCTCCTGGGTCGTAGTATGGACCAAAAAAGAACAGTTGGCCGTCAAGCTAGCTGGAAAAGAAAAAAGATACATACATCCAGGGAATCATAAGACCGGTCGTTCTGCAAAGGAAGAGCTCCGCCCGTGCGGGAACATGAGATGTTAGGCGGCGGGGGGATTGATTGAGATGGCCGTTCAAAACATTCAGCGGAGTTTAAATTCTGCCCGGAGGTGCCGAACTGGCCAAATCTTCTGCCTCAATGTTATACAACAACCCTACGGGCCCCCCTGGACCCGTTATTTTATTCATTGACCTTCCTCCAGCCTGTCCCCATGATTATGTTGCCCTAAAGTCTGGTGTCGTAAGCTTAAGGCGAACGACTCGGAACTTCTCAGCAATTTGTCCCTCCCGTTCTCCGCTCAGGTTCTCTGTCGCGACATCGTGTATTGTTTTACTGATTGCCGCTTTGCGTCTGAGTCGTAGACGCGTCCACTCTTTGCCTCTGCCGCCTGGCCCTCGCGGTTTACCTATTTCTGGGTAACGCACTGCAACTGGACCTTGGCTCACATATATTGCCTGGGGAAAGATTTATGGTGGGTGTCTCAAGGTCTCTTTAAGCGCTTGTATTTAATTTTATCCCCTTTCATAGGCAAAATCATTCACTGTCGCATCCTCGGGATCGATATGATCATTATAAACTCTGAATCGATTGCGCGGGAGTTGTTGGACAAACGTTCTGCGATTTACTCGGACCGCCCCGTCATTCCCACCAATGAGATGTACGTCTTGCTCTCATCCAGCCTATTCTGATCAGCTGACGAGGCAGAGCTAGACTGGAATTCAATACTGTGCTCCTTCCGTGTGGCGAGACTCGGCGACGGCATCGTAAGATCTTCCATCAAGTCCTTAGAGCCGAAGCTTATGTTTCATATGACGAGATGTACTCTCGCCACGCGAATGAATTAGTCTTCGATCTCTTGAAGGCCACCGGTGACCTCCAGGAACCTACTCAAGCGTTTGTGCCTGATTCAGTGACGTTGTAACCTCCGATCCAGCTGACAATCACACAATTGTCACAGATATACAGCATCGCTGATCATGTCCGTGACATATGGATACACTAGTCATGGAATCCAAAGCCCACTCCTTTCCCGTGCGCAAGAACTTCTGGATATAGCCAAACATCTTCTTTCTCAAGCTGCTATGTTCACAGCCTTTCCTTTCCGTGAGTGCTTCAATGCTATCGACGACGTCTATTTGAACATTTGGCGCATCGGTTACAGTTAAAAAGCTGCCCGTTTGGTGCCTTCGTGGAGCTTATGCCCTGATGGAACACAGTAAAGAATTGTGTCAACAGCTTTTAAACGGGCCCATTAAAGAGGTAAAGGTAAAGATGGTACGTTTGCGCATAGTGCCCCGCCCTTCTACGATTACGGATGTATAACTCTACATACAGTCAAAATGACCATTGGATTGAATCGAGTCTTCGTAAAGGTCTGCCGTGTCGTTCTGCGGAGATTTGCACAACTGGATGATGGATCGAGACGTGCAGGATCATACCACACATCCCCGCGCATCCCGAACGCTCGTTTCATTGGTACGAAGTAAGTGGATTCCTGATCAATTATCGTGTATCTTTCACACACACATTTTAGCTTAAGAGAAAGTTGAATTTCATTCACAATCGGCGCTGTCTTGAACTTAGTGGAAGCAGATACTCGCCGACTCTCAGAAAATATCTTGTTTGTGGAAGTGTCCACAATTTCGCCTTGAATCTCTCGACCATCGTTTAGCTGATTCCCTCACTGTGATCTGGCGAACATCCTGACCTCGTTCAGCGTGATCAGACAAACCTAAACATTCTTCTTACGCGCTGGAATATATCGAAACCCTTCTAGATGGCGCATAGTCTTTTTTCACACAGCGTCGGTGCGCGAAAGAGAGAAGGAGAACAAATTGTGGTAAGTTTCCGTTACACGCTCGCTACTTACGTCGCTTTTCAACGGGCCGAAGCACCAGCGCGACGTTTTTGAAAACGTCATACACACTCAGCTTCCATCCGCTGTCAAGACGAACGTTTTACGCGATATGTCATCATCGCTTGACCGCCTGAACAGCTGTGCTCGGTCGTATTGGCACAAAGTACGAAACCAATGCGTTCATGTCGCCAGGAGTGCGAGGTCGATGAGATGTAGGGCGAGTCCGTTTTGATTTACTGACGCTCAACCTTTTTTAATACACTTTTTGCAGCCTTAAGTTCAAACCTCAGATCGGCATATTAGACGCGCTTCACACCACATAGTTTTGAACATTGACTCCAGCTCTATGCCTGCTACCCCGCTGTTTCATAACGCTGTATCTAGTGTTTAGATTTACCATTGCACTGTATGATTACCACACCACTCGCATTTCCCCCCGCTTCTCGTCCATCGTATTTTAATCGTGTCGACAGTTGGTATAAACGACGACCTACTCCCCCCTCGATTTCAGAAAGGACAAGATACACGAGTTTACATGTATGCTATGCTTCGTGATCCTTACAAGAGTAACTTTTGAAAATACGCAAGAAAATAATATATTATGCGGACAGAGATGCGACTACCAACGGTACATTACATCGACGAGGCCACAACATTCGCACCCTTACAAAACTGTTACTCGTACTAAGAGGGTGGCCATAACATGCCAGCATACTGTAGCTGCTGTATCTGAGTGCTCGGCAGCCGTAGACTCGGTTAATATCTACATTGTTTGTGATTGCCTGTTCAGATTTGCGCGAGAAAGACGTTGAGCTACAAATGCGGCTCGCAGTCGATTACTATGAGCGGGCGACCAGTCACCGGGTCAGCATGGCCACTATAGTCGCCAAAAAAAGTAGCGCGAGGCTTGATCAACGGTGACGGTTTGAAACCGACTATCTGCACTATAGATGGTTCAGCGCTCATATGTATGTCAGAGACCCAATGTCACTACCACGCAGTGACATTGCAACATTTTCGCATTATGTTGGCCTCCTGCAATCATATTGTCTGAAGATTGTGAGCCGCTTGTGACGTTTGCGATCATCTTGCAAAGTATACTTAGGCACCTCGGGCCGTGGACTCCAACTTGAAAATTTGCTTGCCCAATAACTTGAAGTTATCTCATCAAGCCCTTCCAACCGAGGCCCCCGGAAGCTCCAATGTACCCCCGCAAAGTAGAGCCAAATATCACAAAATCTCTGCCCGGAAATAGCATTTTTGAGGCACTGAGGACGAAAGGCCTATCCGGCTATTGCATTTTTCACGTCCTTCAGGGCAGGTTTATAGGACACTTGTCCAGCGGTGAACCCTATTCCGACCTGTCCCGACTCAGATACACGCCCCCTCAAATGCCTAGCTTCTCGTCATGCTTCCCAAAGACCTTAAGCATCAGATCCGGAAGATACAACCGTGACTACCGTTCTGTATTTACTTCCAGCACGCAGCCTGAGGTGACCAGCACCATCCTCAACTTACCCAAGCCATTGACTTCGGCCGTCACGCCTCCTCAGCGCCGCGCACCCATTGAATATGATTGTGACGCGTGTAGAGCTCATACTGTTGATGCTATTCGTTTGGTGAGGCATCGAAACCAGTGCAAAGCAGTGCGCACCAGAGCCCGCCGTGCCTACGAGAAGTGCGTGCAGCTTTACGAAAGCGTCTGGCAGCAAAAGCGCGTGCAAAGGTGGAGAAATTAGCCTCTGTCACTGCCGCATCTCATCCAATGCCAACCGTGACCACTCAAACACTCACAGGCCGCACTACCAGTGGCAATCATAGCTATTGCAGGGACTTGGCGGATTTGGGCGAAGGTTCTACGAGTACCGTGCATTTCAAGTTGGATCGCGCTTGGGCATACTGATTTTATCTATTTCCTATTAGTCAAAGGGCCCTTTTACTCCGAGTTATCCGGTCCCTGAGCCTCTACACCTCCGCTCCCCCATGCCCCATCATCCTTACTCGAACAGCACACGGACGTTAGTACATGTGTTCGGGAAGACGTGCATGACTTCGACATGTGCTACCCCTCCACAAAGCCCCTCCGTTGCTCCAATTCCCCTGATCCCGCCGTCACAGATCAAACGGATACAAAAACCGGCTAGAGTCAGAGCCGCTGGATTGGACGACCACTTCCCGAGGGTCCAGGTCCACTTGAGCTTCCAGGAAAGTTCCTGGTCAACAAGGCCAATGTTGATGCAACTTCGTAAGTCAGCTTACCACTGCCTAGCCGTTGATACTTGGTACTCATTTCTATGTAATGGCTTCAACATCCATATCTTAATTCTGAGGACATCGGATCTCGCAACCTTGCGGCGACCAGGACATGATATTATAGAGTCATACTGGTGGAAAAATCGACGAAAAACGACATGCTAGTGACCTTCCAGATTGAATGACTTTGAAAGAGCTATACTGGTAGTGCAAGTCGAGCGCCGGCGATGTGGAAAATATGTCTCGAAATTGTAAACTGAAGATCTGGCCGAGTCACAGGCCCCGATCAATATCATTGTGTACATTTTATGCTACCACTACTTTCATCCATTTAAACATTTCGTTCGTAATTTCCAATCCCTCAACCTCGCGCTCAGAAAGACCAGCAAGCCATTTGCTGTTGTAGAAGATCTCCGGCAATCCTGTGGTCGGTTTTCGTGTTGTCTTCGGGTTGCCGGGCGCGCGTATCCTTTTCAGTGGTTTTGAACCCTGAGGTGCGAAAATATCATCGTCTAACATCCTTTGATGATCCACAATATTGAGCTCTCGTTCTATCTCGCGCCGCCATCCCATGTTCTTGACGCGGAGCACGCATTCAAACTCGTTCTCCACATCGCTCTCTTCTGAACTCATTCCACCGTCACCCAGAATCTTCACTAGTCTTTGAAGCCACTGCCAGGCTGGGAGGTCCTCGTCCTTCTGGTCGCTCTTCTGCTCGACGAGATGCTTGAGAACTGTAATTCTTCGAACATATTTCTGCGGGAGACGTTGGGTATCAAAGTGGGCTTGAGACTGTGGACTCACATTTCGCCTACGAGTTGATTGACGAACCGCTTTAAGAGTTTCGTCTTTCTTGGTGTTCACCCTATCCTCCACCTCCGCTGCAGTCTCCAATACTCCTTTTTCTGTGACCTTCGGCTGCGCTGCTTTCCACACAGTCCGCAGCCGCTTGTAGCGTTCCTCTATAATCGCTTTGTAGTACCTATCCGACCTTTGGAATGGCCACCCCTCCTGCGTGCACCTCTCTTGCAATTCCGTAAGCAGCAGATCAAGAACTTTAGCGTTCCAGGGGGTTCTCGATCCATTGGCAAGATCAAATGCCAGATTTTGCGGGTTGGGGCCCGGTCCATCTTCGTATTGGTACGAGTACACTTCTTCACGACTAGCTGGCTGGTGGACTATAAAATCACTGTCTTGAGAGATTTTGAACATGTCCTTGAAGACACGTCGGACTTCACCCTGCTTCGTGCTCAGGTAGAATTATCCAGTGTAGGGTTTTGGCTTACAAGGAGGAAGTCTCGTTCGTGGCTTGGTTCCGCAGCCCTTTCCATCCGAACTTCTCGATCCTCCAACTTTTTCCTTCGGGGACTGCGCTTCATGGACACTGGGAATTCTTTATCGATGAAGATTCGTCTCAACGCTGCTTCTACGCATTTGGAGACCGAACTCTCCATCATGGACATGGGGGAGGCATTGCCTGATTGTGATTGCGGAATCCCTCGTTCGACGGTGGGTGTCTCTTCTGCACATCCTTCCACAGGGTCATCCTACTATGTGTTCTATGTTAACCAGTTTCATGCCCCGTCCGTTACTTACATCCACTACAAGTGACACTAGGCGCGTCCTGCGTGATATTCCGCGTGTCTTCTTAATCCTTTTGATCGTGTCGAGACATGGTGTTCCGAACAGGGGCTTTTGCGGCACCTTGGGTTGCTGTTGAGCGCTCCTGAGGGCGGGATCCACGTTCATCTCTGCGTCCTCTTCTTGTTGTCCACCACGTCTTGCAAATCGTCTCTCCATGTTGGCAAGCTCGTTCTCTTTTTCTGCCTAAAGTGTCTTCAGTATTTACGCTCACTAGGTTTGTGTGATCAGATTCTCGCCTTCAATTTTTTTAATTCCAATTGTAGCCTGTGTTCCATCTCGGCGACTATGGATTTCTCGCGATCTTCAAACTATAGACTGACGTTAGCAGCAATTCCCCATGACAGTCATCCTCGCCTAGTCACCTCTTTGTTTTTCCTTGCGGTTAGTTCTGCTTCCCGCTGCTCTAGCTCCTGTACATATCTCTGGCGAGTATCTTGCAGCATCGTTTGCATGTCAACTTCCGTCTGCTCACGATTGGTTAGGCCACGTGCTTCACGA